>LR990660.1:20435831-21658331 GCA_905147715.2 Xestia xanthographa | reverse complement strand
TTGGCAAGTAGGTTCCTTATGTGGTCTAGGGTTGCACTAAGAAAGGATTTTTCAAAATTCAACCCCTAAGGGGGTTAAACGGGGCTCCAAAGTTTGTATGGGTAACACAAGATTAGTTAGACTATTTTATTCGAAACTTCACAGGAGTGCTCCTATTGATAAATGAGTAGAAACGAGTTTCAGGTTTTTTCAGAATTCAACCCCTAAGAGGGGGAAATGGGGTGGCAAAGTATAAAAATCAATGCACAGCCCAAACCGCTGAGTCTAGAGATTCCAAATTTGGCACAAAGGTTCTTTATGAGGTTTAGGGGTGCATTAAGAAAGGATTTTTCAAAATTAACCCCCTTAGGGGTTGGAACGGGAGTCCAAATTTTACATGGGGAAATAAGATTAGTTTAGACTACTTTATTCAAAACTTAACAGGAGTACTCCAATCAATAAATGAGTTAACATTTATGTTTCAGGTTTTTTCAGAATTCAACCCCTAAAGGGGGAAATGGGGTAACAAAGCCTGAAATTCAACATAGGTATTGTTTTTATGGTAAACTGGGTCGGGTGTAATACAAAAACAACGATTTTAAGATTTAATGTGGCGGACCTGAATTACCATCATTCCCTGTGGGGTCGATACCGAGATTATCAGGGGCGCTGATTCTGAAAATGGCATTTATTTTGAGATCCAGAAGATGGCGGATTCGACTTCTATACAGGGTTATTGTTGATTTATTGTGACGACGACGATGATTGTGATAATGATGCTGATTATTATGATGATGATGATTGTGATTACAATGAAGATTGTGATAATGATGATTGTGATTAAGATGATAATGATTGTGATTACGATGATAATGATTGTGATTACGATGATAATGATTGTGATAACGAGGATAGTGATTGTGAGAGGGATTGTGATGGTGATGGTGATTGTGTTAGTGATGGTCATTGTGATAGTGACGGTGATTGTGATGGTGATAGCGATGGTGATGGTGTTTGTGATTGTGACAGCAACGGTGATAATGATGAAGATGATTGTGATTACGATGATAATGATTGTGATAGAGAATGATTGTGATGGTGATTGTGATTGTTTTAACTTGATTTTGTGATAGTGACGGCGATTGTGATCATGATGATTGTGATTGAGATGATAATGATTGTTATTACGATGATAATGATTGTAATTACGACGATAATTATTGTGAAAACGATGATGGTGATTGTGATAGTGATTTTGATGGTGATTGTGATGGTTATTGTGATAGTGATTGTGATAGTGATTGTGATAGTGATTGTGATAGTGATTGTGATAGTGATTGTGATAGTGATTGTTATAGTGATTGTGATAGTGATTGTGATAGTGATTGTGATAGTGATTATGATAGTGATTGTGATAGTGATAGTGATTGTAATAGTGATTGTGATAGTGATTGTGATAGTGATTGTGATAGTGATTGTGATAGTGATTGTGATTGTGATAGTGATTGTGATAGTGATTGTGATAGTGATTGTGATAGTGATTGTGATAGTGATTGTGATAGTGATAGTGATTGTGATTGTGATTGTGATAGTGATAGTGATTGTGATAGTGATTGTGATAGTGATTGTGATAGTGGTTGTGATTGTGATTGTGATTGTGATTGTGATAGTGATTGTGATTGTGATTGTGATAGTGATTGTGATAGTGATTGTGATAGTGATTGTGATAGTGATTGTGATTGTGATAGTGATAGTGATAGTGATTGTGATAGTGATTGTGATAGTGATTGTGATAGTGGTTGTGATTGTGATTGTGATTGTGATTGTGATTGTGATTGTGATTGTGATTGTGATAGTGATTGTGATTGTGATAGTGATTGTGATAGTGATTGTGATAGTGATTGTGATAGTGATTGTGATAGTGATTGTGATAGTAATTGTGATAGTGATTGTGATAGTGATTGTGATAGTGATTGTGATAGTGATTGTGATAGTGATTGTGATAGTGATTGTGATAGTGATAGTGATAGTGATTGTGATAGTAATAGTGATTGTGATTACAACAACAATTACCGAACTTTACGCGGGCGAAGCCGCGGGCAACAGCTAGTTTCGAATAAAATAGTCTAACTAATCTTGTTTCCCCATACAAACTTTGGAGCCCCGTTTAACCCCTTTAGGGGATGAATTTTGAAAAATCCTTTCTTAGTGCACCCCTAGACCACATAAGGAACCTACTTGCCAAATTTGGAATCTGTAGACCCAGCGGTTTGGGCTGTGCGTTGATAGATGAGTCAGTCAGTCAGTCAGTCAGTCAGTCAGTCAGTCAATCAATCAGTCAGTCAGTCAGTCAGTCAGTTTCTTCTTTTATATATTTAGAAGATTAGTATAGACAAACATACACACACACAAAAATACAAATCTTTCCTCTTTATTATAAGTGTAGACAAGCGACGGCATATAAAGCCAAGTCAGAGACTCATGGGCGTCATAAAACTCTGACACCATGTTGGACACGATAAAGAACAAGCGAGTTATCTTAAGAACAGATGAAATGCGTGAAAAGCAAGTGAAAAATGACAATGTTAAAGAAAACATAGGTACGTAGGTAAAGTCACGCCTTTTTAGGGTTTCGTAGTCAACTAGGAACCCTTATAGTTTCGCCATGTCTGTCCGTCCGTCCGTCTGTCCGTCCTCGCTTAATCTCTGTGACCGTTAGCACTAGAAAGCTGAAATTTGGTACCAATATGTATATCAATCACACCGACAAAGTGGTAAAATAAAAATTGGAAAAAAATGTTTTATTAGGGTAGCCCCCCTCTATGTAAAGTGGGAAGTGTTTTTTTTTTAATTCCAACCCTAACGTGTGATATATTGTTGGAAAGGTATTTAAAAATGAATAGGGGTTTCCTAAAATAATTTTTTGATAATGTCAATAATTTCGGAAATAATCGCTCCAAAAGTAAAAAAAACAATGTGTCCCCCCCCCTCTAACTTTTGAACCATAAGTTTAGAAAATATGAAAAAAATCTGAAAAGTAGAACTTTATAAGGACTTTCTAGGAAAATCATTTTGAACTTGATGGAAACAACAGTTTTTGTACAAAAAAGACAAAAAGTTGTACAAAATAAGGACTAAGGACTATCTGGACTAAGTTTGTAGTATATTCGTACATGCAAGCATTTTTACATAATGGATACCCACCTTTAAACTCATAAGTGGGAACACTTACTGTGACGGACGGGAAACTACGGAACCCTACACTGAGCGTGGCCCGACACGCTCTTGGCCGGTTTTTTTCCTTTTGAGATCGGCAGGAATTACAGAACGCCCTCAGAAGAAAAATAAAGTTTTAATATGGAGGTGAAAATCGACTGATTGAAAATGTGATGCCAATAAGGAATTATGTGACCACTTCAACAACTTTGATCAGAGGCGTCTCTAGCCCATGTAGCGCCCGTGTGCAAACATTACCCAAGCGCCGAGTAAGCGCGCGGTCAAAATAATAAACTATTGTTTGGAGATGAAGTTGAAATTTGTCGGTTTTGGATACCATGATGTGTTGTTGACTGTATTTAGAATTATACAGGGTGTTCCGGTGTTTACCAAACCTACCCATGTTAACATGTTTAATAGATGTTACATCATCAAATTCCAAATTTTGAAATTTCTTCATTCTAATTACGACCTCTTAAAAACACACAAAGTTCAATATCAATTGGAAACATTTGACAAATTTGGGAAGGTAAGCTCACTGCGAGCGAGGCCCACTGTACACGGGTCAAACATTTTTGGGAAGGCGCCGTGTGGGGCTCCGTAGCGAGCGGCGCTCGGCGCCCCCTAGGACCGCAGCGCCCATGTGCAACGCACACCCTGCACACTAGGTAAAGACGGCCCTGACTTTGATACATTGATCAGACAATTAGAAGAAACTGGTGGTACAATGGGAGAGCAAGATAAGGTGTGTCATCTATTGTTGACCATGCCTGAAACCTATAATACAGCGATTGCAGCTCTGGAAACAACCATTAGGGAACTCACGACGGAATATGTCAAAAGTAAATTGCTGGATGCGGAGTTGAAAACTCAGAGTCAACCGGTAGTAGGTAAGTATCAGAAGATGCCCATGATGAAGTTTTTTTTATCTGTTTTAAATGTGGTAACAATGGCCACAAAGCCTACCAATATAAGAAATCAGACCAAAGTAATATCTTTGGACAGTATAAAGCATACAGTATTCCTGATAAACACACATAACCGATAGAGTTATATTGATCAAGCAGCAGTAAAATCTTTGACATACATTTGACATTCCGCGAAAACGGCCTTGAACAAACAATCAAGTAATTTGTATTCTGGGAAAGCATTACTCAAGTTAACGTAATTACAATAAAGCCGCTAATCGGGTAATATGAGACGTGATTGGTTGTTTTCATGCATTTTAACTTATCTAAGAATATTCTGTTGATTTTCCAAGACATCGCGTCGTATTGAGTCTTTGATTATATAATCAAAGTATTGAGTATAGAAAAGTTCAGTTTCGTAGTACGTTTTCTTTGTCTGCGTGACAGTGGTGTTGATTCTGTTGTGCACAAACTAAACTTAATTTAGGCTATTGCTATCTTTTTCTCTCTAATAAAACGAAAAAAAGACGGACGTAATTTAGAGCTGTCAAATTTAATTCGAACTAATATTTCTATACAAATGAAGGGTGCACGTAAAAACATGTCGACTAAAAACACGGTGAAGCGCAAGGCATAAACTAGTTTGACATCTCTAACTTTGTTCATAGCTATATAACCGTCCTTTTCTCGCACTGCCTTTTAGTAAAAGATAGCAATTGCCTAAATTAAGTTTAGTTCGTGCACAACAGAATCGACACCAGTGTCTTTAAAAAAGCTCAAAACTAAAATCAGACTAGAACAAAAAACGGCAACTAAAAATGTATAAACATGAATTGACGTTGTAATTTTTAGTGGCCGTTTTTGGTTTATTTTTTAGTTCCCGTTTTTGGTTCATTTTTAGGAGTCGCTTTGGTCGTAGTTGAGATTAAATTGTATTAATGTAGGTACTTTATTAATGGATGGATGGATGGACTCAGAATGTTATCCTCCTACATCTGAAATCCCACTCGATAGGTTAGCAAAAAAAATGTTCATCGACCCCCACCGTTGTGTATTCCATACAAGTGATCGATGATTCCATATTGATTTTTTCCACAATTAATGTAGCCTATAACCCTACGTCACCAGCCCGCTTAGCATGACCACCGTAGAAACGAAAAAGAATCGAAGAAAGAGAATCGACAAATCTTTTGTTCATCTGTCATTTTGTCGATTCAATGACAGCGAAATGACAGATGAACAAAAGATTTGTCGATTCTCTTTCGTTTCTTCGGTGGTCATGCTAAGCGGGCTGGACCGTAATAAATAATCGATTGACACCTTTTGGCGCTACGGTAAACAGGAAAATATAACAAACACACACGTAGCTGGCGTAACGATCTGGACTCGTTCTTGACGGATTGGTCGGAGAAAAATCGGCAAATTGTAAACAGGATTGGAAAGCCATGGGGGAGGCCTTTGCCCAGCAGTGGGACAGAATAGGCTGACATAAAAAAAAATACGTAGGTAGCTAAAATTGTTAATTCGTAACCATTCTTTTTGGCTTTGCCGTGGTCGGGTGTAAACTTGATGTATCGTGAAATGCCGTATTAGATAATTCCATAACACATTTGCTACAGAAATGCCGTTCCTTTTGACAATTCAACAACAAAACAAACGTAATACCTAACTAGCGGACGGCACGCGGTTTCACCCGCGTAGTTTCCGTTCCCGTGGAATTACGGGGATAAAACATAGCCTATGTTACTCAGGGTGAATGTAGCTTTCTAATGATGAAAGATTTTTTTAAATCGGCGCAGTAGTTTTTGAGTTTATTCATTACAAACATACACACACAAAAATACAAATCTTTCCTCTTTATAATATTAGTGTAGATGGATAAGAAACTTTCAAAATTCATTGGTTTGATAGAAAATATACTACGCAATTGGTGAGCTGGTATTAAAATGAGATTGGCATATTCTGTGAGATTCTCCCAATCCTAAGTTCTTTTCAACTTTGACGTGTCTGGCAGTCTTCCGACTTTAGCCGAATATTAATTTGAAGTTTTCAGTCGAATAGTTTCTCTTCGCACGCTAAGACGTAGAACTCTCGAAGTCGTGCATTCGGTTTGAAATGTTTGCTAATGCATTAGAAATTGCATCTGCTGCCAACTTACAAAACTTATTTTAACCGAATGAGTGTAAAACTGACTATAAAATTATTAAACTGAAAATATTGATTTTAACACTGTTTTAATCCACTCAAAGTACGATTTACAGGTGCTTTTGGGAATCAAGTCAGTTAATCATTAAGTTGCCCGTTCCAGAACGTAGATAAATTTATTTGTTTATTAAACCTTTATGCACAAGTAAAAACTGTACAAAGGCCTTAGGCATTTCTACCAGTTTAAGTAAGCGTGCTGCAGAAAAAGAAAGCAAAAAGGACATTTATTAAAATCACGATGGACTATCTATCTCCACCTTTTATTCAAATTCGAGCAAACAACTTCCTCAATTTTCTAGCTTTTGTACTTTCTCACTGTCCAATCACATTAATAAACCCAATTCGATTGTCTTTTGGAAAACCCAATTCCGATTTCAATAAGACAACTCCACATAATATACAAGCCACTCGGCACTCCCTCACAAATCTGTGATCCTAGTACTGTTAAAAGCTGGAAGGTTCTAGTGGGAACGTCAAACGACCTGGTGCTACGTCGGGATGGCTTGCGGCTGGTTGAGCTCTGGGATGACAGGCGTGTAACACATAAACTTCAGCTTTCGTGCAAACCACTCCTCTTTACTATACATGCATCCCTAGTACAATCACATCAATATTAAAACCTTTTCTCTTTCGTCAAGCCGTGTGGTATCCGGCAGAGTAGAATAGAACCAACCCATTACACTCACGGGTGTCGTATAAGGCGACTAATGTCTGAGGCAGAAAACCTTGCGCCTCCGTCGACCAGAGAATGGGCAGCAGCGTTTTCTGTTAGTCTTTCATCACTGCGATCTCCAATCCGCCTGCCAAGCGTGGAGATTGCGGCAAATTCCTCCTATCATGGGAGAGGCTATGTCCAGCAGTGGACGTTATGGGCTGTTGTTGTTGTTGTCTTTCGTCAAATAATTCCAGTTTCCATAAAGACAACGGAACATGAAGAAGTCACTCGGCACTCCCTCACAAATCTGTGACCCTAGTACTGTTTAAACAGCTGGAAGGTTCTAGTGTGAACGTCAAACGACCCAGTGCAACGTCGGGATGGCTTTCCGCTGATTGAGCTCTGGGATAACAGGCGTGTAACAAGCTTAGGCTTAGAGCATCGCTGCTGAATGTTTTGTGCAGACTCTACTCTGTTATCATGTGAAATTTGTTTGAATTCTCTTCTAAAGATGATTTGTTTGAGGATTTTGGTGTCCAATTTTGAAGGGTTTTGGCATAATTTTCCGGTAATAACTTGACAACTACCAACCCGCACTGGGCCCGCGTAGTCGATTCCCTCTCATAGAGAGGAGGCCTGTGTCCCGGAACATTATAGGCTGTTAATGCTATTTATGATAACTTGACAACTTCTTATTGAAACATTCATTTTGTTGTTTCTGTAAAATATTACTAAGTTTTTTGAGAAATAAATTTATTATTATTCTCTTTATTCATTTTAACTCCTTATTTTAGATATTTTTAAATGAACCTTAAAAAACATATATATTAAAAAATACATTCAAAAATATAAAAAAATAGTGGTCCGCCGGTGTCGGGAGCAGGGTCCAAGCCACCGGTGGTTAGGGCTGCAGAGACAGGAACCTCCTCACAATGCGAGCCGTATCGAGGAGTACTGCCTTCTGAATCAGGCCCTTGATCCAACCGCCTAAAGAGAGCTTCGATATGTGGTCATCGAAACTCTTGGCTATAAGGCCATTGGCCGTCACGACAATCGGCACAATGATAACTGAGTTCATATTCCACATGTCATGAACCTCGTGTGCCAAGTCGAGATATTTTATTTGTTTCTCTTTCTCAGCTTTCACGAGGTTCTCGTCATGCGGAATGGTAACATCGATTATCATTACGCGGCGTGCTGATCGGTCTATCATCACTATGTCAGGCTTATTGGCGACAATAGTCCTGTCAGTAATGATAGACCGATTCCAGTACAAATTATTATTATATTATGTTTACACTTTATGCTTAAGTTCTTGCATACAGAGAAAATGTGACAACCGTAGCTAGCTGTTGCCGCTTCCTCCTCTTAAAAGATAACCTCCTCTTTTTTTTTAATAGTCTTTTGAAAAAAGAAGCCCCAAACCTCGAGCAGAGGTTCTAATGCAATAAACGTCACTTTTCGTAAGTAATCACTTTGACTTAGCGACATGTACAGACAGAAAAACCGGTTAATTACAAACTCACTTGATAAACATGGCCCATAACTTCGTAATGAGTGCGTAAATGAGATTTTTACACAAACAACTACCTATTAATATGTAAATTCGATTGTTAATCACAAAAACAATATTTCACATAAATGTAACACATTATGTAGGTTAAACGTTCGGTTATAACCAATAATTATAATTAGAACATTAAATTAAAACGGTTCATTAACTTTTGTTTTGATTTAATGCTGATAGGATTTGCACTAATTAGATTTGGGTTGATTTCATTAATTTTATTGTAATTCTATTCATGCGTTAATTTAACGGCCGGGCTTAATTCATGGTGTTATAATTTGGATTCATTTGGTAATGTTAATTAAACGAAACATGGTCCCTTTTTTTTCGGATGGGAAATCATCAAATGACTCCTCCCGCTCTGGGCGGAGCAGGAGGGAGTGTCAGACTTTTACCAACTAAAACCCATCCATGTTCCTTCATCGCCCTTTGTGTTGCGGAGCCACGGTATCTTTTTCGAACAGTCCCGCAACCCCGGAAACATGGTCCCCTCAGTTTCAACCTCATACAGGCACTCTATCACTAGGTAGAGTCGAAAGAAAATCGGATAGAAGGTAAAATGAGTACGGTGCCAGGTTACCAGAAATAAGTGTCAAGATCTAGAAATATTGAAAAAATAAGTATTTTATTGTATATCGGGCTGATGAACTCCACTTACAAAGTGCACATTACGTGCATGTTTGGGTCAAAATAAAACTGATTTCGATTTATAAAGGGTGGCGACTTATAACGGGGCATTAAGGTGAACTACCTTAACCATTGCAGCTACACGGAATGGTCTTAGGAGACTAAGCATAACCTTTCATGAAATTTTGATAGCCTTTCACAGATTAAAAAAAAAAACCTTCATTCCCGAATACTGAAACGTCACTCAAAATTTATGGGCCGCTTAAGGGCCTATACTACCTCAAATGGCTTAGCATGATCCTCCGTTACGCCTAAAATACTGCAGCATTAATTTTGAAATAAATATATGGTAAAGTTGAGGATTAATTTTAGGTCTTATGTTTGGCGAAAACACGATTTCTTAAAATTTTCTCGATAGAAAAATATCCCAAAGTTACCTCCAAATCGAACAATAAACCGCTGGTATTCAAAGTACTTCAAATTAGATCATGAAACTTTGCATACTAACTGAACTAACTATAAAGCAGGTCTTATGTTTTTTATTTTTTCCAAAAGACGAAAATTTGATTTTATAAAGAAATGAGCACTATTCGGCCGCAGTGACTGACGTAACAACCGCTTTGTAGTGCAAGCTGATTAGAACGTTATTCTAACAGTATTACAGACGAAGTTTGAACGACCACAAATAAAGTTGCTAATCTGAGGTAGTATAGGCTCTTAACATTTGAGCAGATTCTAAATTTTAAATTTCGTATGGCCAAACGTCACTTTTGAGTATATCTGTTAAATATTGGTACCACTTAAAGGGAAATGCCCATTCTTGGCCACATTTTGCCCACCAAAGTGTTAAGTACAAAAAATATACCCATTTTTTAACTAAAATATTACTATTTATTATTTGCAATGAAACCTCCGGAATTAAAAGCTGAATTAATCAAGAAACTCAATCGTTTATTGCCCCATCTAACTCTTTCGGTTGTTGTAAATCTTAAAGAAAACAGATAAAAAACTATAAAAAATAAAATCCAACCGAGTTCTATGTACAAAACAGTGTTCGTTTCTTCATCTGTGATGTCAACCCTAACATCTATAGTTGGTTTCTTTCATGGGCGTCACTTGGCCAAAACCTCTTCATCAAATGGGCATTTGAGTTATCCTTTTGAGTGACGTTTCAGTATTCGGGGGTTTGCATCTGTAAATCTGGATCAAAATGTCACAAAAAATTGTGGATAGTCTCTGACCATTTTTGTGTAGCTGTATCGGTTAAGGTAGTTCCCCTTACTGCCCCGCTGAATGTTTCCACCCTTTACCTACATATATATTTTTATTTATTACCACGCATTATTTTTGTATGTCAAAAGTATAAATATGCTGAAGGAAACTGGCCAGAACGATTTGTAACATAAAATATATCTGTCAAAAGAATATGATGGATGCGACTATGCAGCAGTATTCATGTAGCCAAATCTTCGGGGCGGCCATATCGACAACTCATAACATATTGCCTTACTTAATATTCAAGGCAGATATACCATGTATTTGACTTAGCTGACTCAGAGCAAGAGAAACGCCTTAATTCCCAACTGAAATAATATTTCAGGAAGTTGTAAATACTTTATGATTATGAACTTTGAGAAAGATGTAAAGATGGAGTACTTATTTACGTTTCAGTTCATTTACTCAAATTAACTCAAATGCGTAAAGAGGAAATTATCTCAAAATGGAGATGGAAGATTGGGTCGCAAATATTGAAGGTGGCAAATTCAAAATGAAAGAATACTGATACTGATGTTATAAAATTAATAATTATAAATAATAAGAATACCTACTGATGTTAGCGTTTTCTTGCATTTTAACGAATGTGTCAAAGATTTTGCAGTACAATAACAAATAAATAAAATTGCAAAATAACAGCTTTTTCCCTTTATATTTTTATATGCATTCATGCATATAATGCATATAAAAATATATACGGCACTTAAAAGAAAAACACATTTTTTTTCAATTTATAACGTCTGTCTGGTTCCGGCTAATCTCTGAAACGGCTTGACGGATTTTAACGGGACTTTTACTGGCAGATAGGTGCCGTTAGGAGTAGACTTAAGCTACTTTTATTTTTAGAAATAGCTTTGGAGTTCCGTGCAAATAAATAAAACCCTTGAAATTGTTAACAATTTCGTGCGGACGAAGGTTGCGGGGCAGAGCTAGTTCTTAATAAAAGTAAATTGTATTATCGTATTGGTTTTATTCAGTAGCAGCCCAGTCTTAAATTTATGTCATGTTGACGGTAATAGGCTTTTTTGATACTGTCGTCATGTTATTAGGCATGACGACAGTATCAAAAAAATGCAAATCTATTTAGTCCGTCAGTTAGAGTATTGGAAAATAATAGACACATATTTTTTGTTCACGCATCAAAAGTCGTCATCGGGAGTGGGGGCTCGTGATGTCAGAACTAGCTAAAAATTATACCTAGAGCGTCATATCTTCGTCAATTTTGGTTCACATAACAAAAGAAAAAATGTGTCCAATATTTTTTGGAAATCTATCTGACGGACTAATTAGATTTTTTTGTCGTCTCGTCTATTGGGACATGGGGCTTAAAATGAACATAATAGACGGAAATGTGTGTGTTACTTATACATCTGCCAAACAATGATATTATATAGTAAAAAGAGGTAGATATCGCACTAGCACGCACAAATTGTTGAGGACAAAGTGACACAATTGTTGCACTTTGATTTAGTCGGGTTATAACAGCGAGCGAGGTAACGTGAGTGCGCGGCGTAACAAAAATGCCAAGTTGTGTATTCCGAAAGTGCAAAAACTATGGTGCCAAGAAAAATAAGAGTTGTGGAGTGACATATCATAAGTAAGTATAATAAAATATATCAATTTTGTATTTTTTTCACGAGTTATTACTCATTTTCAAATAAATTTCGTATTATTGACATGATGGTTCGAAAAAGATAGAGAATAGGATGGCAATCTGCTGCGTGACAGAGACAAATAGCATCCGTCATAGGTGGTCATAGATTAATCAAACAGAAGCGAAATGGTAGGCACAATATATAGCGTTGCGGTTTCATTATGATTAAAATTATATAGAATGAGATTAGTAATAGCGGGCTGTCATATATTTTATTAGTAAAATTGGAATGTACGTAGTAATGTACCTAGATAAAACATATTTTCTCATAATGTTTTACTATTTTACAGATTTCCAAGTGATGAGTTAATAAAAAATAAATGGGTTAGCATAGTTAAGGCGGAAAGAAGTGAACCTGACTGGATGCCTAGTAAATGTAGCACAATTTGTTCGGCACATTTTAAAGAAGATGATAAATATATGACTCCAAAAGGACTCAAGCGTTTAATTATTTAGTGTTCATTTTATAGGGACTAATAACATTATGAACCATAGAAACACCTTGTTAAGACGTCGTAAATACAAAAATCCTTGTTTTCCTTTTAATAAATAGAATTCAATTTTGTTTGTTGTTTTATTTAAAACATCATTCATTACCAATATAAGAAATATACCACTATTGTCACAGGCGCTTGTGTTGAAGTATATTATTAATTATTCGAAATCCTACACATTTATTTTATTTTTATGAAAGTCGCCAACGTAACTAACAGCTACTACGTACTGCTAATATAAATAAACTATAAATATTAATAAATTGTCTTCAGAAATTTGATACAAATATTCGATAGTATCTAAAATATAATATAAGTATATTGTAACTGTCATAAAAATAATAAATAATAATTATACCAAGCGTGCACCCCACGCGCTTGCCTATTGTTATATTCAATGTCTCTTCTGTGGTGAATCGACAAACTCTATGATACTCTCGTGTACTTCAAGCGCAACACACTAAAACTAGCTATCTCTTTCTATCTTATACGTTCCGTATTATCTATCGCAGTCGTAGTTTTAAATTACTGTATACATTTAAGTTAGTACCTATAATAACAACGCAACGATATCTGAACGCCATTCAGTATGAACATGGCGTATCTTTCTTTATAATATCATTGCTGCCAAAGCCTCTTACAGCTTGGAAAAGGAATCATCGTATTTACTCACAATAAACAGAAAAACGCGGACATAATGATAAAAAGACACAAATTATAATATCACCCAATCTTCAAAGAGTAAACTGATGAAAGGGCTAGAGTCTATCTCAAAAAACACACACACAAGGTATCTTCAAAAGCCTAATCAGCTTAAAAGCAATTCCAGCCTTTGACAGCGAAGCTGAATGGGAGCCAAATGACATTAGAGTAAGTCTATACTTGTATGTGTGTATACACATACAAGTATAGACTTACTCTCTCTCTCTCTCTCTCTCGTATGTCCAAAGTTGTTCTGGAGAAAATACAGTGTAATGACGTTATCATAAAACGTCATGTTGTGGCACAAGGATCTTTTGACACTTGGATGACATTTACGGAATTGGCGCGTGGTCTACATTAAAACCATTGACTTGCTATGATTAAAACTGACGCCGCCATCTTGTGTTCTCAATATATTTAAATTTCGAAAATGCCCACAAACAATATGTGGCTCTCTGTCAACATCATGAAAGCGCCAAAAATTATTTCGCCGTTGTTTAATAATGAGGAAATAGTTTCTCTTGTGAAATTATAATATTGTTAAAACAAGATGGCCGCGTCAGTTCCGATTTTGGACGCGTTCCAAAAGATCATCCTAGTACAACTATGTATTTTGCAAATGGAACGTAGTAGTACAAACAAAGTGGAGTGGACGGGAAAACAAAGATCTACTGATTATCTGTGCACACCGCAAACAAATGTCTGGTCTGGAAGTGGTATACTTACCCCGGATTTTTGTAGAGTGTGTAGGTGTAGTCTAAGTGTGCTCGTAAAGTTATATAAAGTTGTACTGATGATACCATTAGTAAATAGATTCTTACTTTGGCGGCTTATACATATTTTGCGAATGTGGCGCTTTAAAAGATGTGTCTCATACATTTCATACAACACTCTTTTAGATTACCGTACCCGAAGAGTAACCAACGGGACCCTATTACAAAGCCTCCGCTGTCCGTCCGTCCGTCCGTCTATCTGAAAGCGTGCTGTATCTCATGATAGACAGTTGAAATTTTCACAGAATGTGTATTTCTGTTCCCGCTATAACAACAAACAATAAAAAAATAAATGGGCTCCGCTACTACGATAGTACGGAACCCCTCATGCGCGAGTCCGACTAGCACTCAGTTGGTTTTTTTAGACTAATGAATCAGCGTTGCCATTCAACTTAACTATGCTTTTGGAAAGATGATTCATCGTTTACTATTTTTAGGGTTCCGTAGTCAACTAGGAACCCTTATAGTTTCGCCATGTCTGTCCGTCCTTCCATCCGTCTGTCCGCCCTCGCTTAATCTCTGTGACCATTAGCACTAGAAAGCTGAAATTTGGTACCAATATGTATATCATTCACGTCGACAAAGTGGTAAAATAAAAATTGGAAAAAAATGTTTTATTAGGGTAGCCCCCCTATATGTAAAGTGGGAAGTGATTTTTTTTTTTTTAATTTAAACCCTAACGTGTGGTATATTGTTGGAAAGGTATTTCAAAATAAATAGGGGTTTCCTAAAATCAATTTTTGATAATGTCAATATTTTCGGAAATAATCGCTCCAAAAGTAAAAAAAACAATGTGTGTCCCCCCCCTCTAACTTTTGAACCATAAGTTTAGAAAATATGAAAAAAATCTGAAAAGTAGAACTTTATAAGGACTTTCTAGGAAAATCATTATGAACTTGATAGAAAACAACAGTTTTTGTACAAAAAAGACAAAAAGTTGTACAAAATAATTTCTGGACTAAGTTTGTAGTATATTCGTATATGCAAGCATTTTTGCATAATGGATGAATGGACCTTTAAACTCATAAGTGGGAACACTTATTGTGACGGACGGGAAACTACGGAACCCTATACTGAGCGTAGCCCGACACGCTCTTGGCCGGTTTTTTATTCTCTCGTGAGATGGCTACATAGAGAAATATTTTTATATTTCTTTCGATTCCTAGTTATGTTATGTTGTTTTAAACTACAAGAAATTCAGTCATACAGCATTAATTCATATGTCTCCGTACAAAAACTACGACAACAGTTTTACAAACTCCGCCCCATTTTCGACTTAAACTACACACTCTATGACTACTTCAGTAGGTACTACGTCTTTTCTTTCCATTTATTTTCTGGCCCGTTCCCACATTCATAGCTTCAAACCATTCCGGTTTTCACAAAGAAACGTGACGTGGTTTCCTCAAAGTGGGGGAGCTCCTAGTGGCGCCCTCATGCGGGAAATGACTGGCAGTCTGCAAGCCCGGTAACCATCGCACCGTTAACTTTTAATATTCTGTATTCCTTTCAGAACATTTCTGCTTTCTTTTGTTATTTCATACGGGCTTAGCTTTTTTAGGAGGAAACGATTGTTTTTTGTTTTGTTACCAGTTTTTTTATTTCTGTAGTACAATACTATACCGGATGACTTTTTTATCACTTTCCAAAAAAATGGTATATTAGGTGAACGGAGTAGAAGCTTATGGCATACTTAGTTGTTTTTTTCTTTTTTCCACAGCTTATCAAAAAACGCTACAAATTTCAAGCAAACTTTTCATTATTGAACAAAGAAAGAGAAATTTTGAAAAAAAAAATGAAAAATATCGAATTTAAAATCAATTTTTTTTTTCGAAATAAAAAAAAAAGAATCTAAGTATGCCATTTTGCTTCTACTCCGTTCACCTATTATACCCTTTTTTTTAAGTGATATAAAAGTCAATACAAGTAAAGCTGAAAACAGGCGCCATATTAATACAGGATTAATATGGCGCTTGTTTTCAGCTTTACTTCAGATATTTTCAAGGTTGCCTGCTTCTTTGGTCTATTGGTTGCAAGCGCGAGTGCCGAGTTGCTGGTCCTCGGTTCGATTCCCGGTTCAGGTAAAGTGTTATTGTGTTTTTCCATCAGAAAGACAGCTGCAGCCACGGAGTCTAGATTTGTGCTCGGATGATGGCAATAGGCTCTCCCTTATTACATGGACTTACACATAATTGGCGAAACATTTCGCTAGTTATGTCGCCACCTCTGCCTAACCCATCGGGTATTACAAGGTATAATGTTATGTTATTTTCAACGTAAAAGTTACAAAGCTTGAATCTATTGGGACCAACGCTGTGTGTCCCGGGAGGATTCCATCAAACTATCACCGCATTAAGATTGCTGTAAGAAATAAAGGAGGTTTGTTGGAAGAATACACAACTTTAAGTTACGTTTGACTTTGTACGCGCATTCTCTTAATAGGCTAGTTTCCACCATCAATAAATTGCAAATCTAATTAGTCCATCAGTTAGAACATTGAAAAAGAATGGACACGTATTTTTTGTTTTTGTAAATGAATAGTTTAATATTGGCAAAGATAAAACGCATCAAAATTCGGAAGACCCCGCTCGTGACGTCAGAACGCACTAAAAATTATACCACGGCGGGCGTAACGTATTGAGAATTTTAAAAGCATCGTATCTCCGTTAATTTTGATTTACGTAACAAAAGAAAAATACGGGTCAAATATTTTTTGATAATCTAACTGACAGACTAATTCGATTTTTTCAGCACACAAGACTATTACTGTAAAATATAACTAACAGAGAAACGAAATGTTAACAAACGTGGTAACTGTCCATTATGAGCCACATTAGTGATATCGATATTTTGCAATTAAATAATAGCAGTCGCGCGGGTCGTTTTTCGGGTTAAGCCGCACTTACCTGGGTTGATCCATGGATGGGTGACCACCCGATACATCTGAGTTCCGTCCGTGCCTCGTAAATCAAGTTAAGCCTTTGGTCCCGGCTGTCATTTATAGATCTTTGGCAGTCGTTACAGGTAGTCAGTGGCCCGAAAGTCTTACCAAGGGTTATCGTATTACCCAGTACTACCACTACTACCAACCCAGTATTGAGCTGCATCCCGTTAGAAAACCATAATATCACATTTCTCAACCTAAGAATCGAACCAAAGAACTCAATGCTTACCAGATGCGCTTCACGATCACTAGACCGCAGAGGCAGTCACTAAATCACTACTTCGCTAAATCGCTAGTACATAACACGATTGACCTTCTTAGATGAGACATACGTAAACAGTTATTCATTCATTCATCATTCAATTCAACTGAAAGACACGTTTGCCATAATCGCTACGCTTGGCAGGCGGGTTGGCGATCGCAGTATGGTTGTTACAAAACCACAGAAACAGCTGCTGCCCATTCTCTGGTGAAGATATGGGATGGTTCTATTATTTAAGTCCTAGACCATACGGTCTTACAACCGACAGCAACAAACAGCTATAACACCTACATTATAAAGGGTGTAAAAAACCTCTTAACGAAGCCGAAAGGCACTTGTTCTCCCCGTCATTGCGATATTTTTTTTGTTCTACACCATACCTGGGAACCTTCTAGTTACGGAGATATAGGGAGTCAAAGTTCCAACTATTTGACAAGTTTTTTTTTTTATACAAGTTTTTAATGGAAGATTTTACTTTAAACACCTCCACGACCCCCCCACAATCCATCCATCAGCACAATGTTTTGAGTGCGTTACATTGAGTCCTACCACAAAACATGATTTTTCACCCCAAAAAAAAAGTCGTTTCAGCAATAATTTTTTGCGTAAAGTTACTTAGTTTGATGTACAGAATGCTTGGTTGACGTCTTCGTGATGAGGTTGTTAATACTCTGTATACCTACCTAACTAAGTAAGCGACCCACTCGTCCATTATCTCGTAATGTTATTCCCAATATTGGTACACAAGATATTGAAAGGGAAAGCTGATACCGTTACATGTAAGTAAGTAAACATGTTATTAATTGAGGTGGGATAATACCGGGAAACAAACAAGATCGTCAGCATAAGCAGACAAGACCAGCTTGCCTATATTGAAAACTAGCGGACGTAACGCGGTTTCACCTGCGTAGTTACCGTTCCCGTGGGATTACGGGGATAAAATATAGCCTATGTTACTCAGGGTTAATGTGGCTTTCTAATGGTGAAAGATTTTTTGAAATCGGTTTATTACTTCCGGAGATTACCCCCTACAAACAAACTTACAAACATACAAACTTACAAATTTACAAACAAATGTTACCTCTTTATAATATTATTATTATTAATAGCTGACGTCCCGCGGTTTCACCCGCGTAGTTCCCGTTCCCGTGGAAGTACGGGAATAAAATATAGCCTATAGCACTCACGAATAATGTAGCTTTCTACCAGTGAAAGAATTTTTGAAATCGGTTCATTACTTCCGGAGATTACCCCCTACAAACAAACATACAAACAAATGTTACCTCTTTATAATATTAGTATAGATGTTACCTCTTTATAATATTAGTATAGATTATTATTATTATAGTATAGACTAGCGGACGTAACGCGGTTTCACCTGCGTAGTTACCGTTCCCGTGGGATACGGGGATAAAATATAGCCTATGTTACTCAGGGTTAATGTGGCTTTCTAATGGTGAAAGAAATTTTGAAATCGGCGCAGTAGTTTTTGAGTTTATTTATTGCAATAAATAAACTCAAAAACTACTGCGCCGATTGAAAAATTTGTATTTTTGTGTGTGTATATGTTTGTAAACATACACACACACAAAAATACAAATTTTTCCTCTTTATAATATTAGTGTAGATTAGGACGCGTTATAAGAATGTATCGGGGTTTTACGAAGTAATTCAGGGGAAAGGTAGATAACCCCATCTTTTATCATTAGTAGAATATTTTCTTTTAGATAAAGTAAACGCAACATAACACAAAATCACGCCCGTAATCCCCAAAGGGTTGGACAGAGGTGTACCGAAAGAGTAAGTCCAACATTTCGCCAAATAAGTTTATGTCCCTTGTCTTATGGGGCGAGCCTATTGCCATCAACTGGGCACAAATACAGACTCCGTAGCTGCTACCGAGAAATAAAAACAAAATGACTCGATTCACAAAAAGAAAATCCTTAGGCCGTGATCGAACTCGAAGTCACGAAATTGTAATCCAGCGCTGTGCCCCGAGACCAGCTTGTTTGTTGTAAACCGTAGCTAATATCTAGATCTTATGCCACTTCAACAGGTCGGTAATGTTCGGGATTGTTCGGGCCGGGTTGACAACTTGACAGTTGGCGACGCGTCGTCATCGTCACGCCATTTTTTGGTTTTACCCGCGCCTCTAAGTAGATGTTTCACATCAAAAGGATGCATCTGACGCAGAAAGTCCCTTTCGCACAATGTGGCGATATAAGTGAGTTGATAGCGAAGACACTTGCAAGATTATGTTTTGTTCCTCCTTTTCACAACACTACCTTAATTATGTCAGGTATCAAGCAAGTGAAATAGCAATATTTGGTAACGGATGGGAAAAACACACTGTTATGAGCCTTCAAATGCTTAAAAAAATGGAGTGTTTACCCTGTGCATTTACTATTAAATTCTTTTTAATTGAAGATAACCTTTCTTGGCTTTTACGCGTCCTCGCTTTGAGTAATTCATCAACTCGTCCCACATGCCCATGGCCCACTTGGGACGATTTGATGAAAATCAAAATAAATAATATTTTCATTCCGCAATTCGTCCTACGTTTCTTTGATTCACCACCTCTTCGCCCTTGTCTTATGATAAATCTCAATCTCTTGTCTTGGGGTCGGCGCAACACGTGTTTTTCTTCTATTCTCCTCTGTCAACTGTCTCATTCATGTACCTACTTACTCCTTTTTCTGTCATATCATCATCATCTGCCTGCCTTTTCCCAACTATGTTGGGTTCGGCTTCCAGTCTAACCGGATGCAGCTGAATACCAGTATTTTACATGAAGCGACTGCCTATCTGACCTCCACAAACCAGTAACTGGGTAATACGATACCCCTTGGTAAGACTGGATATCAGACTTTCGGCTTCTAACTTAATCGTAAGGACTGTCAAATATCTACAAACTACAGCCGGGATTGTAATTAACGTACTTTCCGAGGCACGGAGGAAACTCGGTATGAAGTGATGGTCACCCATCCCCGGACCAACCTCGGCAAGCACGACTTAACTTTGAAGATCGACCCGTGCGGCTGTTATTACTTAGTCACAAGCTCCTCCACGACCCAGAATTTATTTCATAATTATCATTCCTCACATAATCCATCCATCGTTTCCTTTGTCTCCTCGATTTGATTGTTTTTTATTTTAAATGTTTTTAATATAAGAAAATCATTATGAAAAACCGTCGTTTCGAGTCGTTCATCAACTCATCCCACATGCCCACGGCCCATTTGGGACGAGTTGATGAAAACCAAAATAAATAATATTTTCGTTGTGCAACTCGTCCCACGTTTCTTCTGTCCTTGACAAATATATCAATAACCGTTATCACAGTCTATGCCTAACTCCTCAGCTGTCACGAAGTTTCCTGATTCTTTTGTCCTCTCCCATCTTGAACACTTTTATCATGACACAAAGTCAACGAAGCGGAAATTTCACAAAATGCTTTGTTCACGCAAATATTAAATATCTTTGAAATGTGTGCAGTTATGTGTATCAAATAGACGTGTGCGAAATTTCTTTGAAACAAAGGCTTTCAGATAACAAGGTAGACTTTGAAAGGCATTTTGTTACAATAATTGAGTTTGAAAGTTTGAATTTCCATGTAATTCTGTTGATGTTATTTCTTCTTAAACGAATCACAATTTTGGCTTGGTGTAAATTAAGGTGATTTTAGAATGACTAGCACCTACTCATCATCTTCCTGCCCTTGTTCCATGTTACTTGTTGTCGGCGCAACACGTCTTTTTCTTCCATTCTCCTCAGTCAACCGTCACGCTATAATTTCCTCCTCTTTCTTTCATATCATTCCTCACACAATCCATCTCTCGTTTCCTTGGTCTTCCTCTTCCTCTCCATTCATCAACATTTTATTCATGACTCTTTTATTCACATGCAATTCGTCCCTTTTTTTTTTTCGTATGGGAAATCATCAAATGACTCCTCCCGCTCTGGGCGGAGCAGGAGGGAGTGTCAGACTTTTACTGACTAAAACCCATCCATGCTCCTTCATCGCCCTTTGTGTTCCGGTGCCACGGTATCTCTTTCGAACAGTCCCGCAACCCCGGCAGATGCAATTCGTCCCTCCTCCCTCTTTTTTTGAAAGTAGATTCCCTTTCTACTTCTCTGTAACTAGCGCAACTTTCAAACTTCCCAGCACCACCTAGCCTACTATCGCAAAAAACTTAAAATGTTGGACGTTGTGGCCCAAACGTGTGGTTGTGAACTTTTTATGTTATGGTATCGTTTATGTAAAAAACGCATTATTTCTTTACATGTTTAACATCATCATCATCATCAGCCTATTAATGTTCCCACTGTGACACAGGCCTCCTCTCTATGAGAGGGATTCATGTTTAACAACTGAATCCCAAACGCAAATAATGTTGGATTCTGTGTGTTAGAAAATTTTATTGAAATATTTAGACAATATTTTCTGACAGATGTTAATTTATGTTGTTAACTTTTTTCTGTTTTTTCTGAATATTGCGTTAGTTATGTTAGATGCCAATCATATTTTTAATATTTGGTAATGGCTTTTAGTTTTGTATAGAGGAGGTTGGTATTTCGCCGAGTCTTATTGTTCTGTGGTGTGAAACCTTTTAAACGTTTTTGTTATTAATATAGATTTCTGTGCAGCTGGCTCTGTCAGACTAGTGTCAATGTTAAGTTCTGTTTTACTTCTGTAAAAATAAAAAGTGTGTGACGTACACATTACCAAAATAATGTTTTAATTTGATCGGCCTCTTTAAAAGCTTTACTATACGGGGCTCGAAACCCGTGTAGTTGTTGGTATAGGTGACCATACCTATCACCACATTTCCTTTATATTCGCTAGCAATATTTACAGCACATGTTCTTCATTACTATGCAAGATAAACCACAAACGATAAAACATAAAATCATCTCATAAATAAACATAGTATTTGTCTCTATCACACATGTTATTTATTGCTTTACGCAATAAGAGACAATGCGGACTCTTCGCCCCGCCACCCTGCCTAGTGGGCTAGTGTTTAGGCTGTTAGTAGCGGCCAAGGGAAGGGAAGTGACGTCACGTCCGCATCCGCCGGCCATGCCGCACCGCGCCAAAGCCGCGGACATTCCTACTGTCCGCCACAAATTATTGTATTGTCAGACTCAGCACAACTGTGCTGTAAAGTCACCATCCGTGGACATTTTGTCCGGATTTTGAACTCCACCGTCTGTACTTTTGTGCAACCTGACTAGGTTGCTGATTTTTTTTTACCTGACGGGATTTTATTAAAAAGTTGCAGTAAGTCACGATTCTTCTGCCCTTATCCAATGTCTTCTGCGCCGAGCCCAAATGAATAGGGTAGCTGACACAAAAAAACAATAATTCCAAGACACCAATCTCTAAAGAAAACACTTTATTTTGGGCCTGAAAACCCGATTTATTTTCAATTAATTGCCAAATTCGATTTTTAGTTGCTTTGAAATCAATAAATAGTTGAGTCATTGAGTTGAGTAAACAGTGACGTCACAGTTGGCTATTGCCATACAAAAACTATGAGAGAACCGCGTTTTGACAGCTTTAAAAAAGTATCTCAATTGATTGGTGTGTCGTCTACCGCATTGCATTTGGGGTTGACGCAGCATCTTCTTCCACACTTCTCTATAACTCGTCATCTCAGCAGAGATACATGTTTTCTAGCCATACCATCCTTCACACAGTTCCTCCATCAATTCCTTGTTATCTTCAAAAAAGTTTCTGTAAGTCTCAATGAATAAAGACTGAGTGAAATATCCAGACTTCGCATTTGACATGGTAACTCTAGTGCTACCTACAACCTTTTAGAACGAACTATACAATGTGCTGTTCTAAGAGCTATATGACCTTTTGGAATGGGGAGTTTCATTTGTCGCTATTTGTCTAGCAGGCTCATTGAAACGGGGCCCGCCGTTTGTTGTGTCTTTGTTTTTGCAATTAATTTGAATGGATGCAATTCTCTTTGTAGATAGATTTATTTTGATTCAAATAAACGTGAATGTGAAGACATTGTAGGTCATATCGAACTACCAATTAGAAGTGGATTTGTTAGGAGTAACTAAGAAGCGTACATTGTGAACTAAATGTTAAATTATGAAGATACGTGCGGGTGCCAATGATCATCATCAAATGCCTAGCTTTTCCCAACTATAATGGGGTCAGCTTCCAGTCTGACCGACCCAGCTACAGCTGAATACCAGTATATAACATGGAGCGACTGAAGATCCTTAAGAGTTTCCTTGCGTGATCGAATCAGAAATGAAGACATCCGCAAGAGAACCAAAGTTACCGACGTAGCCCGAAGAATTGCCAAACTTAAGTAGCAGTGGGCAGGGCACATTGCTCGCAGAACGGATGGCTGATGGGGCCGAAAAGTTCTGGAGTGGCGACCGCGAACCAGAAGACGCTGCGTTGGAAGGCCTCCCACTAGGTGGACCGATGACTTGGCGAAGGTTGCGGGAATCTGCTGGATGCGAGTCGCACGGGAACGGTCAATGTGGCGACACTTGGGGTAGGCTATGTCCAGCAGTGGACGTCTTTCGGCTGAAATGATGATGATTGTGATGATGACTGAAGATCGAACCGCGTGGATATTATTATTTCGCCACGAGCTCAAGTGTTGTAAAAACAGTGTTGTGTAGACCCCAGTTTATATGGAACAATAACAGGAGTATGATGAGAATCTGTTAGAGGAGCTCGTGGCTAAATAATAACAGCCGCTCGGGTCAATCGTTAGGTTAAGCCGTGCTTGCCTAGGTTGGTCTGTGGATGGGTGACCGCCCATTACATACCGAGTTTTCTCCGTGCCTCGGAAAGCACGTTAAGCCGTTGGTCCCGGCTGTCATTTGTAGATCTTTGACAGTCGTTAGGTAGTCAGCGGCCCAAAAGTCTGACAACCAGTCTTACCAAGGGGTATCGTATTACCCGGTACTAACTGGGTTGTGGAGGTCAGATAGGCAGTCGCTCCATGTAAAATACTGGTATTCAGCTGCCATCCGGTAAAACTGGAAGCCGACCCCAACAAAGTTGGGAAAAGGCTAGGCAGATGATGATGATGAGGATCTGTTAGTCTATGATCCCAGTAAATGCACTTTAGTAATAAGATCTCAGAGTAAATTGCTGTGAAGTAATAAGGTCGCCGCTGCATTTCACTGGGCGAGATAGGAAGCCTTGGACTGAATTAAAAGACTTTATTTTTGATACAACGCTAGCGTAGTGGATTAAAGGATTACTTGGTTCGAATACTTTGTGGGTTAGCTTTGATAATCAGCTGAGTCAAGAGTCGGGTGCAGTAAAAAAATAGTCTTGGGCACAATATGCATTGTGAGGAAGTTCCTCTCTCTAGAGTACTTGGGACTTGACACCACGCTAAGGGCGAAGAACTGTTTTGTGCAATGGCCCTAATGTAGAAGGGTGTTAAGGCCTATACTTACTTATAAAGAGTGTAAAACACCTCTTAACGAAACCGAAAGGCACTTTTTCTCCTCGTCATTGCGATCATTTTTTAATCGTACACCATACCTGGGAGTCTTCCAGTTCCGGAGATATTGGGGGTCAAAGTTCCAACTTTTTGACAAGTTTTTTTTGAATACAAGTTTTTAATGTAAGATTTTTACTTTATACACCTCCACGACCCCCGTACTATTCAATTCATCCATCAGCACAATGTTTTGAGTGCGTTACATTGAGTTTTACCCAGAAAACATGATTTTTCACCCCAAAAAAATTTCAAAAGTTTCCCAGCAATAATTTTTGCGTAAAGTTACTTAGTTTGATGTACAGAATGCTTGGTTGACGGCTTCGAGGTGAGGTCTTTTACACCCTGTATATATACTTATTTATTTATTGAATTTTAAAGAAAGCTTACAGACTAATAACAATCTTGAATATCATGCATAAGTAGTGACATTTGTTAATTACAAGCTTCCACATGTATTATATCTACTGGTTACTTGGCTACTTTCTGGTAACTTGTGTAACTATTCGCTACGTTTTAGCCGTTGTTACAATTTGTAACTACACTTCGCGCACTGTAATGTTCAGTTCTCTCCACTTAACGGTGTAATGCTCAAATCTGAACGGTTACATTACATACAGGTAAATGCTCTTGGTGAGGAGCGAATTTAAATTAAACTTTGTAAGTATTTTCCAGATTCAAAATCAAGTCTATTTGCTTGAGAAACCGGGTCAATTCTACATCGAAAGTCGTAAAAATATAAAAGTGCACCTAGAGTTACTATTTCAAACTCAAAACTCAAACTCAAAGCATATATTTCAATTAGACCATTACGGCACTTTTGAAAGTCAAAAATACAAAAAAGAAAATCAAAGCTACATTCCCAGTCACAAGGCATAATAAATTGAGAAAGTACTGTAGTTGCCCATTCCTTAGCGTAGATCTCTATGGAGAAGAACGGGCAAGAAACTCCATGGACACTCTTTTAAAATCAAAATATTGTTACAAAATCTTGGTTACATCATTAATTTTGAGATTATACATATATGTGATAACGATGTAGAAAGACGTGCACACTAAGAGCATCCAGAGTAAAAGATTAGATCAAAAATTTATGAATAAAGTAATTATTACGATAAATTATTAAGATATGCATGCAAAATATAGTGGTGTCTCGTGGCCAAACAACTTGCAGTTATCTAAGTCATACTCGACAGGTCAGCTACGAAGGCTACCCATAAACACTTCGGTATACAGTCATGTGCAAAAGATGCACTTGGTAAAATTCAAACACGGTTTTCTCAATTCAAAATCAAGTCTATTTGCTTGAGAAACCGGGTCAATTCTACATCGAAAGTCGTAAAAATATAAAAGTGCACCTAGAGTTACTATTACGATTTGCATTCAAAATAATTATAGTGGTGTCTCGTGGCCTAATAACTTGCAGTTATCTAAGTCATACTCGACAGGTCGGCTACGAAGGCTACCCATAAACACTTCGGTATACAGTAATGTGCAAAAGCTGCACTTGGCAAAATTCAAACGCGGTTTTCTCAATTCTAAATCAAGTCTATTTGCTTGAGAAACCGGGTCAGTTCTACATCGAAAGTCGTAAAAATATAAAAGTGCACCTAGAGTTACTATTACGATTTGCATGTAAAATATAGTGGTGTCTCGTGACCAAATAACTTGCAGTTATCTAAGTCATACTCGACAGGTCGGCTACGAAGGCTACCCATAAACACTTCGGTATACAGTCATGTGCAAAAGATGCACTTGGCAAAATTCAAAAGCGGTTACCTTCCAGACGTAGACTATCGATTCAAATGTATGATTTCTAGATGCACATAGAAAGGACATTGATAAATACTCTTTGGACGGTATTAACTTACACGTCTTTATACATCGTTCTCACATCGTTCAACAAACACACATATACACACATGTTTATACATATTTGTGTGTCATTCATATGATGTAACCAAGATTTTGAAAAAATTTTTTGATTTGAAAGAGTGTCCATGGAGTTTCTAGCCCAATCTTCTCCAATAGAGATTTACTTTGGAATGAGCAACCACAATACTTTCACAAGTTACTATGTCTTGTGACTGTGACTATAGCATCGTTTGCTTTTGTTTTTCTGACATTCAAAAGTGCCTGTAATGGCCTAATTGAAATACTGAAATGCTTTGAGTTTGAGTATTTGAAAGTAATACAAAAGTAATTTTCAATACACTTCCTCGAAAACTGGTTCTTATCGCACTACGATTAGGTACAACATGCAATGTATTAAACACACGTGCGATTTTTTCCACTTTCCCGCACGTGTGCGGGAATGAAAATTACCACAGATAACTATACCTATACTTAGTCCAAATTAGTTCAATGCAAATTAAAAAAAAAACATTCACCTCAGACTATAGAGTCTGAGGTGAATGTTTTTTTTTTATTTTATTGCAAAGCACTACGCGTCTTTACGGCATAAATATTTTTTTGAATGTTCAAATTGTGTTTATATATAGAATATCATAGATAAACATGATTATTTAAATCTAATAGTTACTTTTACACATAAATTAACATTTATTTGTGTTCTAAATTCAAAAATATAAAATAAATCTATTTTTTGTATTAGGCTGTTTAACGGCTTCATATCATTGCCTCTCCTTCAACCTGGCGAAACTAAAGCGCGAAAAAAAAATCTAATTCTTAGTTTCATAGTTCGTGACAAAAATATTTTTCGATTTTTTATTCTATTTCTTAAAAAGTGTATTGAAAAACGTCGTTTGATACACGTGGACATTTGTTATTGCAATTCTCGGCTCAAAAACACACGTTATAATTCCGCCTCGAATGCAATAACAAACTTTCTCCACTTGTATCAAAATGTACTATTTTAAACTCCATTTTTTTACCAATTTTTCAATTAGGTAACTCTATTTCGTTTCGTTCCTATGTAAATGTGTCTCAAATGATGCATAGCTATTAGATATAAATATGAACGGGTAGAATAATATCATGACTTGCAAATTTTGTTCAAGGAAACTTCATCAAAAGCACATAAACCAAAAGATAATATTCTTATTTCATTGACCGTTGCCCGACTGGCGGTACTTAGGTGTCTAGCATAGAAATATAATATGCCTGTATCTATGATGCCTACCGGGTACTCCCTTATATCTCCTAAAAATTTTTGTCCGAAAATCATTATCCATAAAACGTTTGCTATAAACTTCAGTTACCATAATGTTCAAAATCCCGAAATTTTGTTTTACATAATTATCTTTATTTCTAAAACTGTTCTGTCATAATATCGAATACTATAATAATTTAATCTTCTAATTTTATATGCCATAAAGTCAATTATCCTAAGTGTTTTATTATATAATGTGTATTATTCCTAATGTTCATATAAGTATAATAAAATGTTTGGTCCTAAAACATTTGCTAAAAATTAGGTTTTAGTGACAGAAACGAATCGCTGTAAATCCGACCCCACGCAGTCTTGTCTGCCCTACCCCTAGAGTGTAATTTAAAATCGCGTAGGCGCGGAGGGGCGAGGCGGCCCGCGAGCTGAGGAGCAGGTGGTTGTAACACTCGCCACCGCTGCTGAGGCTGGCCGGCGAAGCCGGCCAGCAAGCCGAAGCTGCGGTGGTGGGCGTTAAACACATCTGCGACGAAGCTTGCGAGGGACCGCCGGAGCCTCGCAGCGCCGGAGCCGTGACAGAAACCATGCCTGCTGCATGTTGCTTGCTCGCTTGCATGCTGCATGCTTGCTTGCATACTGTATGCGTGCTTGCATGGTTGCTGTAAGCTTGTTGCATGCTTGCTGCATGTTGCTTGCTCGCTTGCATGCTGCATGCTTGCTTGCATACTGTATGCGTGCTTGCATGGTTGCTGCAAGCTTGTTGCATGCTTGTTGCAGGCTTGCTGCATGCTTGATGAATGCTTGCTGCATGCCTTGCTGTCTGCTTGCTGCATGCTTGCTGCATATTTGTTTGCATACTTATTACAGGGAAAAATTAAATCCACATAATTATGTTCACACTCAACTGTTTTATAATGATTAACAGGTTTGATTGATTGATTTTCCGCCTTTTAATCACTACTTATATGAAATGTATGCCAAAACAAAAGAAGATCCTAACTGTGAACTTTCTGCGATATGATGGCTCTACTTTTTAATTCTTACAAATTTCATAAGAGCAATATTGTATAAAAATGTTTTGTGTTGAGAGAAGTTCATATTAGCATAGCAAAAGCTAAGTAACACTTACTTTACTGTAGGTACCCGTAATTACAGACACAATTAAAATAACAATGTTCTGTTCCCTTTTGGGAACGTCTGGGAACATACCGGTTTGTTTTATAAATATTATTAAGATCTAAACTTTTTTTATTTATTTAGGATTTATAACTATTATTGAAAACGATTTTAAATGTTTCGTATATTATTGATTGTAATATTTATGACAAACGGGTTTAGAGTATTTTGTATTTAGGGATTTCAATTTTATGGCATGTGATATTATGTGATATTAAGTTCGGGTAAGTTATCATTCGGACAAATGATGATTAGGACAAAAAAAGTTATGGCACTTTAAATTATGAATAAAAAAGTTAGGTAATACAATAGAGAACCTGCCTACCGATATCCGGCACACCCTGGGCAGTGAACCTCGCTAATAATATAATATTATTACCACGACATGAACGACGAGGTACCTCAAATTAGCAACTCTATTTGTGGTGGTTCAAACTTCGTTTCAAATAATGTTGCAATAACGTTCTAATCAGCTTGCACTACAAAGTGGTTGTTACGTCAGTCACTGCAGGCCGAATATTGCGAAATGAGTGGTTTTTATTCTTTATAAAATCTAATTTTCGTCTTTTGGAAAAAATAAAAAACATAAGACCTGCTTTATAGTTAGTTCAGTTAGTATGCAAAGTTTCTTGATCTAATTTGAAGTTCTTTTTGAATACCAGCGGTTTATTGTTCGATTTGGAGGTAACTTTGGTATTTTTTTCTATCGAGATTTTACGGAAACATAAGACCTAACATTAGTCCTCAACTTTACTAAATATTTATTTCAAAATGAATGCTGCAGTATTTTAGGCGTAACGGAGGATCATGCTATGCCAGTTGAGGTAGTATAGGCCCTTAAACAGCTAAGTATCAAAATCGCCTAGGGCCGAGACTCAAAAATCGTAGAATGCAATTTTATACGTGTAATACGTGCAATATTACACGCATTAAATTATGTTCGATAAAACGGTAAATTTTTATAGTCTGTACCCTACATTCTAGTGTCACGTCACTCGTTTGCAGTCTCTCTCTGTAAACACGTCAGCCGTCAGTGTTAGCTGTTAAACGTCAAGCTTTGATCCTCTATCACTGACAACTCGAGTAATCTGCGGTTGTACGAGTCAGCCTGAGGCTATCGTGTAACTTGTAGGAGCTCGGTTAATCTGTACAGATGTTTAAATCGCAGTGTAATTAAACGTGGTAAAGGTTATCATTTTCCCAACAACGTTCGGGTCGGGTTTTTTTTTTATTACAATATGGGCCTGCTCTTGACCTCGATCACGCCTGATGGAAAGCGATGGATGAGATCTATGATGGAACGAGCGTGCCCAGAAGATGCCTGTTCACTCTTGCTTTGAAGGCAGGCGGGTTAAATGTGGGTGGGAACACAGACGCAGGCAGACAGTTCCACACTTTGGCTGTGCGCATAATAAAAGTGGAGAAGAAGCGCTTATTACGACTCGTCGGGATATCAAACAAGTGCGGGTGGTACGCCTGAGTATGTCTGCTAGTCCGGTGGTAAAAGGGTGATGGTGGGATCAGGTCGTGGAGCTCCTGGGCACACTCACCAAAGTACAGTCTGTAGAAGACCGACAGGCAGGCAACATTACGCCGGTGAGTTAGGCTGTGAAGCGAAGCTACCAACGTCTCGTCGCCTATAAGCCTTTTGGCTCTGCGTTCCACCGAGTCAAGTGCAGCAAGCTGGTATTTTACTGAGCCATCCCACAAGTGACTGCAATACTCCATACAGGAACGGACTTGTTCTAGTCTAACTGGATGCAGCTGAATACCAGTATTGTAAAGCCTATCTGACCTCCCAGCCCAGTTTGTACTGGGTAATACGATACCCCTTGGTAAGACTGGTTGTCAGACTTTTGAGCCACTGACTACCTATAACGATAGTCACTGAGCTACAAATGAAAGCCGGGACTAATACGGTTGACGCAGTGGCTGAGCGATATTAAATTGAGTTTGAAAAATGAAATCCGATTGTTTCCATTCCTATCTCGCTAGCATTCTCTTTATCGTGCTGCAGCATTGTTGCAGAGAAAACTGTTGTAATACCGAAACACATAAATTAAATGTCACGTCAGCATGTCTCGTCAGCCGTCTCTACAAACACGTCACACGTTTGTTCGTCACGTTTGCTCTGTTTGTGCTGTCTCTATGTAGAGACCGTAGAGACAGAGTATGTTATCTGTGCTATATTAGATAGGCGTTATAGATACACGTCATTCAGTTCAGTCGAGTGTTATGTATGGAAGGATCAGTTAAACCACTACGGACAAATTAAAAAAAAATTAAAAACATGTGCAAGTATCAAAATGGGAAAAGAATGACAGTGTGTCAAAAAATTTGGTTGTTTCGCTGTCAATAGAAAACGAGCCTAGAAAGCTGGCAGTATTGCTATCCAACGTGGTAATACTGCCAGCCTTCTTTGGCCAAAAAAAGGCCAGCCCTCTGGTCACGTGAAGATTCGACCAACCGCTTGGCGATATTCCGAAATACTAGGTGGGCACTCGGCCCTAGTATTTCAACCCTAAACGGCTACCATAAATAGATTAGGAAATAAATTATATTCGAGTACTCCGAAAAATAAAATATCTCTGTTTTTATCATTATAACATACCACCTAAGTACTTACGGGATAATATCAGTGTGTTTTTCGCCCCACCCGCATACCTCTTCAGTATTCCCACGATCATGATGCTTGCAACAGCGTGGAAATATCGGGAGCTCATAGAAGCTAAAGCATACACGGATATTATCCCGTAAATACTTTAAGTGTAGTGAAAAACCGTGAAAGTCTAAAACAGTGCATATAACATATCGTCGCTATCTGAGTGCATCTAGCACGTCGGTAATAACACGTCACACGGCGTCTCTTCAAACATGTCAGAACCGTCATGGTTAATATGAGTAGCTGTTGGTAGCTTTGCTCTATGAAATATTACAGAAACTGCTGGTTGATAGTTACAGTCATGTCTTTGTGTACTGAGTTTAATATTAGCTTCAAACTGCAGACGGAATGACATATGTCATTCCGTCTGCACTTTCCCGTAGAGTAACACAGAGGGTGTAAACGGACCAATCACGAAGCCGCCAACCAAGCATTCTGTACAACATCAAACTAAGTAAATCTATACTAATATTATAAAGAGGTAACATTTGTTTGTAAGTTTGTATGTAGGGGGTAATCTCCGGAAGTAATGAACCAATTTTAAAAATTGTTTCACTGGTAGAAAGCAACATTATTCGTGAGTGCTATAGGCTATTTTTATTCCCGTACTCCCACGGGAACGGGAACTACGCGGGTGAAACCGCGGGACGTCAGCTAGTATACAATATTTTTATATATTACTACGGGCAAATCGGGCAAATGCCCGATGGGCCGGTGTGGCCGATTGGCGGCCTTTTCTCTGCCTCTGATTGGCACTTATAATGGATTTACGCATGATCGACCGGCATAGACGAGGCTGAAATAAATTAGGAGCCCCTTGCCCCGAGGCCTTAAAAGGTAATTTTGGTCTGCATACACAAGGTTGCAAAAAATGGAGCAAACTGAATTTATTTGAGGCAAGATGTAAAAATTATCGGGTTATTCACCAACTGGACACGAAAGACTGGACACGCGTGTGTCCAGTTGGTGAAACTCACAATTAGTATCACTTATTATTTCGTCATCTGGACACGCCAAAATTTGTACGCGTGTCCACATAGTGAAACTTAAATTAAATCACTTTTATGTTTTCGCCAACTGGACACACGTTCGCATTTTATCTGAATTCATAAGAAAGTACAGTCACGCAGATTGATATTCTGTATCACAATCATGTTCGGCCACGTTCCACTGTTGGGAACGGGTGATTTTGACCATTTCTGAATAAAAAAAAAAAACAGAAATGGTGAATATTTTACATTGACATACAAAATCACCTGTTCCCAACAGTGGAATCTGGCCGAACGTGATTGTTGTTCGCGACGAACGTCACCTAATCAGCATATAGTGTTGTTGTTATAGTAAAACAGTGTAGAGTCAGTGTATGGGCAATATAGTGACAAATAATAAGTGCCTTCAGTGATTAGAATAGTAAAAAACAGTAATTTACATAAGCGCTAGACTCATATAAACTCGCAAGTGGAGTTTATAGTTTAATTTAGTATTTTAGTAAGATCCAGGTAGCCTATATAGGTTGCGACCTAGGCCTGGAATTTTTTATTTTTTTAATATCTTAGCCCTTCAGGAAAACCACTTTATTCGTCAGTAATAGGAAAATTTGGTCTAACAGAATAACAGTTAAAGGATCGTTACAGGCGGAAAAATACAGACACGACAAAATAAGTAACAGTTTTTGATAGGCCATGTACTCGTCTAGTATATGGCAATTATATACTTACGTACAGTCACAGCAACAGTTTTCGTGTAATTCAGCCTGGAAGATCCTTCAACCAGCCACTGTTGGAAAAGTTGTCTGGTTTTTTGGAAATAATTTCCTAATTACAATAAAGATTATTGTGATTTTAATGTTTGTACATAAATAACTTTATGTAGAAGCCATATCATGTATATAATGTACTTAGATATAAGCACAAAATTGTAATTTTCCGAAAAGATGCATGTATCGATAATCAACATTTTCATTAAAATTTTCCAAAATCAGGAAGCGAATCAGGGTTCTCGTTACAGTAAAGTTCCGGAGTACCTTAGTAAACACAACATTTCTAAGAATTGTAGTCATCAGTACGGCAAATATATTATGAAGAAAAACAGTGAAAAAGTTGTGCGCGAAAAGTCCTGAAGCTCCGAATCGCTTCCTGAATAGTTATGAAAGTTTATCAGTGTATTATTTCCCAGTAAACCCCCCTTCCCTCGTTAAGTTCTACGCCTGAGATTGCGTAGATTGGCTACAGTTAATTAGGTGTAGGACTTCAGCGCCGTCTGAGAGCGAAGTATAGTGTATGCGTGCGCCCGGTGTAAAAAGGGTAAAGGCAGACCGCTAGGTACACGTTATACATCCACGCCTTCAGCGGATCACGCCCGTTCGGCACAATTATGATACAGAAAATCAATCTGCGTGACTGTACTTTCTCATGAATTCAGATAAAATGCGGACGTGTGTCCAGTTGGCGAAAACATAAAAGTGATTTAATTTAAGTTTCACTATGTGGACACGCGTAAAAATTTTGGCGTGTCCAGACGACGAAATAATAAGTGATACTAATTGTGAGTTTCACCATCTGGACACACGTGTGTTCAGTCTTTCGTGTCCAGTTGGTGAATAACCCAAATTATCGAGCTCGCTTCGCTCGCTCTCACAACCTAATTTCTCTTGGATCTTTACATTGTCTATTATAAGTCGACCAAGTAACTCCAATAGGTCGAAACAATTCAAACCTATCCAAAGCAAAGTGTCAAAAAATTTACGAGCTCGCTTCGCTCGCACTTAGAGCCTTACTTCTTTTGGTTTTTTAAATTGTCTGTTGTTCGAAAACTTTTCAAATAACTTCCAAGTTTATAACTTCTACTTCTATTTAATCTAGTATTTTAGATTCTTAGAAGAACGTCAGCTGAATCAAACAAAGAACAAAGCCGAGCCCAGCATTTCAGCCTAACATTTTTAACCGACTTCAAAAAAGGCGGAGGTTATATGTTCGTGTGTATGTATTTTTTTTTTTTTTTTTTATGTATGTTACCTGATTTCTCTCCCATTTGTGGACCGATTTTCAAAATTCTTTTTTCATTTGATAGAGTACACTCCTGAGGTGGTCCCATTTTAATTTGGTGAAGATCTGATGCTGACCTTCGGAGATATACAATGGAACTCTTCAAAAAGAGACGGCAAATCTGTTGTGATAGCTCCAATCGGTTGGATGTTCATTGTTTATACAATATCATGACGGAACATCACGCCTGTATGCTCTGAGGGGGTACGCAGAATTGTACAATTTACCTGATTTCTCTCCCATTTGTGGACCGATTCTCAAAATTCTTTTTTTATTTGAAAAAGTATACTCCTGAGGTGGTCCCATTTTAATTTGGTGAAGATCTGATGCTAATCTTCGGAGATATACAATAGAACTCTTCAAAAAGGGACGGCAAATCTGTTGTGATAGCTCCAATCGGTTGGATGTTCATTGTTTATACAATATCATGACGTAACATCACGCCTGTATGCTCTGAGGGGGTACGCAGATGTGTACAATTTACCTGATTTCTCTCCCATTTGTGGACCGATTTTCAAAATTCTTTTTTTACTTGAAAGAGTATACTCCTGAGGTGGTCCCATTTTAATTTGGTGAAGATCTGATGCTGATCTTCGGAGATATACAATGGAACTCTTTAAAAATAGACGGCAAATCTGTTGTGATAGCTCCAACCGGTTGGATGTTCATTGTTTAAACAACATCATGACGTAACATTACACCTGTTTGCTCTGAGGGGTACATAGATGTGTACAGTACACCCAGATTTCGACAGTTATGGCATGTTATGTTCCATTTATTGGGGATAAGCCTATTACCATGACATGTATTGTTAACCATGTACAATGAATGCATAGCAAATATTTGTAAGTATAGGATATTACAACTAAAAATGGAAAAATAAAATAAAACTTTTTTGCCAAAAATAAAACCGACTTCAAAAAAAACAACAAACAAAAAAAACACAAAAAGAAAAGGACCAAAAAATACACTAAAAGAAAAACAAAAAAAAAAACACTAAAACAAAACCACAAAAAAGTGAAAAATAACTTTAGCTTCAGAAGCCGGTGAGAAAAACACCAAATCAATCAAAGGTCAAGCTTCAGAAGTCGGTGACCTTGTTTAATTGATTTAGTGTTTTTTCACTTTTTTGTGGTTTTGTTTTAGTGTTTTTTTTTTTGTTTTTCTTTTAGTGTATTTTTTGGTCCTTTTCTTTTTGTGTTTTTTTTGTTTGTTGTTTTTTTTGAAGTCGGTTTTATTTTTGGCAAAAAAGTTTTATGTAGACGTTTTCTTCTGTTGATTCAAAAAGTACATTAGTAGTTTTCCTTTCTATTGATAGTGGAGGGCCGACCATCTCTAAAATGCCCGGGCTGGTTTCGGGTCCCAGTCCGGCCCTGGTAATACGATACCCCTTGGTAAGACTGGTTGTCAGACTTTTTGGGCCACTGACTACATGTAACGACTGTCACAGCCGGGACCAACTGCTTAACGCATGCTTTCCGAGGCACGGAGGAAACTCGGTATGTAATGGGTCACCGATCCACAGACCAACCTAGGCAAGCACGGCTTAACCTAAAGATCGACCCGAGCGGCTGTTATTATCTGCTGTGTTGGCTGTTGGTCTATGGGTCTTTGTTACCTGAAATAAATGGTTTATTATTATTATTATTATTTAGCCACGAGCTCCTCAATACTCACAAAAAGGATGTGTATTCGTTTAAGCGACTTGCAAACTCACTTTTTCCTTACGAATCATGTTAATAAGTTTATTTTACATACATCTCAAGTCTTCAAATGCTTTTGTTACATAATTTAAATTAGTATTGATATAAGGAATAACATAACATAACATCACGCCTGTAATCCCTGTAGGGTTAGGTAGAGGTGTATCTAAAAAGTACACCCATGGCACATTGTGTGTCTAATATTTCGCCAATTATGTCTAAGTCCCATGTAAGACAATTTTCATTTTATTACAATAAATTCGGACATTTTTTCTCAATTACACTCAGTTTATCTAATTATCTAATCGACATTGTTCAGTGTGATTGAAAATTCCTAACGCGATAGATGATCTCTGGTTCACGTATTAATTTCTTGTTTTAATTTGAGATATTGCATGTACTTATTACTACTTTTGTACGCCCTAGAGGCAAAACATAGCGCCCTTAATGTTCGCCCTAAATAAGAACTTATAATGTACCTATGTTTTACAATAAACAAATGAATCTGAATCTGAATAAAACGAGAGCCCATTACCATTAATTGGGCGCAAATCCAGACACCGTGGTTGCTACTGAGAAATTCCTGGTATAAAAACGCAATAGCACTTTGCCCGACCTTACGACCACTAGTCAAGAACAGTCATTCGAACCTTCGAAGTCTACATACACAAAACAGCTGATCCCGTCAAAAACACCCTACGTCACCAAAATGTTATGACGTCACGTCAATACTCCCTCTTTTTAAACCTCCACGTCAAACGTCACCGTCAGGTCATAGCGTTGACACAGTTACTGCGGGTTGCTGAATATTTCATCTATGGTGCCGTTCTACGTCACTTTTCCTTCACCTAAAAGCCTAGAATTGCCTGGTGTTATAAATATAAGCGTTTAGGCCTTCGGTTTGCCTATGGGTGTGTGTACTAGGAATTGGATGTTGTTTTTGTTAGTAATGATGATATTGTTAAAGTGGGTGTGAAGTGAAATAAAATGGCAAATCGTGAACTGATAAGGCAAACGCCGCCGTGAGATTTGTTAATAGGTAGTATAAGCGTAGTATCCCAACTAGCACATTAGCGATAATACATCCAAAACCTAGCTATATAGGATGTAAAACACCTCGTAACGAAGCCGAAAGGTACTTATTCTCCTCGTCATTGCTATCATTTTTTTGTTCTACACCATACCTGGGAACCTTCTAGATACGGAGATATTGGGGGTCAAAGTTCCATCTTTTTCACAAGTTCTACCACAACCATGATTTTTCACACCACAAAAAAAAGTAGTTTTCCAGCAATAATTATTGCGTAAAGTTATTACTTAGTCTGATGTACAGAATGCTTGGTTGACGGCTTTGTGATGAGGTCTTTTACACTCTGTATTACAGTCTAAGGCTCTTATGTAGCTGTACTAACGGATAAGACGATTCTTGAGACTGTATGAGGAGGGGTGATCTCTACACTATTAAACAGCACAGCTGACTAATTACTGTACAATGATATTTTGGCTTGTGCTGACAATTGGAATCGTCGCGCCGCGTCGACAACTAGCTCTTTTAAAAATTTAACTAAAACAAGCTCACTAAAGTTGTATTGCCAAAAGTCGCAACACGTAATGATTACGTCGAGTTTTTTTTACACAAAATAGGCTTACGTTTGGCCGCAAATTAAAGTTGAAGTTATTCGAGCACCAACACCAAGAGATTCTGTCAGAACTGCATTAAAACAGAAAATCTCTAAAAACACACTAAGGTGAACTAAGCTGGATAAAATAATGAAAAATCTGAATCAAAAACAATCAGAAACAAGTAGGCTTTATTGAACATTCCTGACTCGAATATTTTACAGTACAGTATTTTACAAAAGGAAACATTTTTTTTTCAGGGTTATTTCGGGGAAATACATTATGAACCAGTTACAATATCGACTGGTTCCCTGTTCTGTTTTCCTAATATTCTATTTATTTTTCAGGGAATTGGATTAAAATCACTAGCTCGTTCTTTCAGAGAACTTTACTTGAGGTGAAATGTGAACTAGTTTTCAAAAAAACGTACCTATCTGTTAATAAACCCAAATTTAAAATTCATGTTATATTAATTTACAAATATGTCGCAGAAAGTAAATAAAGATTAAAGATTTAGATTAAAGATCAAAGAAAAAAGATTTAAAAAAAAAATGAATAAAGACCTATGACATAAAAAAGACTGAACCCTGACTGACTGCTGACTGATTAAAGATTTCTTATTTTACTTAAGTACTTTATTTATTTCCTAACCACAATACATAAACTAAGTAAATAACTAGGTTCGTTAACTGAACAGAAACACGAACAGACTCGGTTAGAACTTTGTCCTACCAACTGCAACATTTCCAACAAAAATTTGATTTAAAACTTACCCCATAGAACCTCGGATCAAACTCTACTCGAACTTACAACAAAAACTAAAAAAAAAAACTACCAGCAACAGTTGAATCTAAACCAACTTTGAGCTTTGATTAAACCAACTTCTGTAAATCGCATACAAAAGGCAAGCAATTAATTTGTACACGCTATTCTAACCCCTCACAACCAACCTTTAAAGGTTATAATCGCGTGTACAAAAGTTGCAGCTAGGGTGAAACTATTAGGCCTATTTCAAGTTGTGAACAGATTTTCAAATATCGTTCAGTGTTCAGTGTGGAGTCGGAAACTAGTTAACATTTAACTAACCACGTATAATTAACTGTGTGTTGGTCGGTTACGTATGTGTGAGTTAGGTAATATTCGGTGACAAATGTGGAACATGTAACTCTATTGTTTGGTGAAAAAGTTAGATAGCTGTTGTTAGTTATAGTGTTAGGTTTAGCTGCTTATTAACGTTATACAGGACTTTAGTTTGTGTCGAAGACGGGGTTTAGCCTGGTTATATTATAGGGTAACTGGTAATTGTGACAGATACTTAAACACGTGATTGTACTCATGCAAACAACTTTTACTATGGGACCAAACCTGAAATCGCGAAACAAAAACTATTGTTCAGTACATTTTGACCAGTTAGGCCAGTGTTACTCAACCTGTAGGTCGCGACTAGGGTTACCATCTGGCCGGATCCGGTCTAGACCGGATTTTTAATGCCAATACCGGACTTCGCCCGGATTTTGTGCCAGACCGGATTTTTCGACTCACGCCGGACGAAAGAAAGAAACAGACTATCAGTGGAGTTCAAGCCATCGGTACTTACGAAGTCTATCTGGAAAGATGTATAGTTGTGAGCAATTCTTCCATTAAATTTTTGCGGTCCAAACCAAAATTTAAAAGCTACCTACCTATTTCTAGATAGACAAAATATAATTAACACTTCACGTTTAACTTTTGAATAATGAACATGATTTATTGTTTTTTTTTCTAACTTTGAGTAAAAAAATCTGTTTTTTGTTTGATCCTATGTAAACTTTAGGATTATTATTATACTCTTTGGACCGGACTTTTGTGTCGAAAATCAGGATTTTTCATCCTCCAAGACCGGATTTCCGATTTTAGGACCTGGTAACCCTAGTCGCGACCCCCTGGGGGATTGCGAAGCCTCTATAGGGGAGCCGACCGGGGTCTCAAGAGGTTGCGAAAATTACCTAAATAAATAAAACAATAAAGCCTAGAAAGATAGATTAAATAAGAAAATGTTAATTATAGGATATAAACATTTGTATGTTCATACAAATTAACAAAATAAAAACCTATTAGTACTCATCCATCTTATTGAGGTTTCGCTTGTTTGTCATTAACTAATTTCTCCCATCGTGGATCCGTTTTTGCTACATTGAGAATTAAATCGAATTCCAATTTTTTTTTAAATGTGTTAAGTAGGTACCTACTAAAGGTATTTATCCGAATCCTAATTATGCATAGGCATAAACATTTTGTATGTAGGTATTTAATATTTGTAATATAATAAAATAAATGAAAAAAAAGCAAAGGGGGTGTTTTATATTTGGAAATATATTTTATTATAATTAAAACTACCAAACTCATGTAGTTACATTTCTTATATTTTTTGACAGAGAGCCATAAGTCTTTTCGACTACAGATTATATTTAAAACCATAGAGTAGTGAATATATAATAGAACACCTCCCCTTTTAAAATTAATACAAACTGATTAAAAATTACAAATTAAAATTCTTATTATTATAAAAATTACAAATTAAAATACTTAGTAATTAAAATTCTCAATAATTATTAAAGATCTAATCTTGACCTGGGTTTGACATTACGACCACTACGAGTTCTATAATATACATTATCAGGGATGTTACCAGTATTCTCTTGAGACATATCCTGAGTGTGAGAACTTGGAGGCAACACTTCTGGGACATCAGTGTTATCTAAACAAGGCAAAAAATCACTTCTTCTAATTTGTTGACTATCAGTAAAAGACTTTCTAAGGTGATGGGTATTACGTCTGAATATTTTTGAGTTGCTATCATCTACTATCAGATAGGATCTTGGTTCTTTACATTTTTTAAAAACATTTCCCTTTTTCCAATATTTATCTTTATCCGTTCTGTATACAATTTTATCTCCCGGTTTGAAAACAATTTCCTTATTTTTTGAGTGTTTGTCATGTTGATGCTTAGTAATCTTCTGTTTTAAAGTTAATAGTTTATGAATATTTGGTATAATTTTAGGCTCTAAATATGTTGAAGCCACTGGAATATTAGATCTCAAATTTCTGCTATTTAAAATTTGTGAAGGTGTCACAGATAAACCAGACAAATTACTATTATTGTAATTAAAGAGATAGTCACGGTAATCCTTGCCATCCTCTAAAGCTTTTTTTACCAGATTTTTACTTATATTGACAGCTTTTTCAGCCAAACCATTGCTTCTAGGATAGTGAGGACTACTTGTTACAATAGTTATATCTTTCTTTTTATAATAGTTAAGACACTCTTGTGATTTAAAGGGGTTATTATCAGCTATAATTTCATATGGAAAACCCAAATGAGTAAAAACATCTTGACATGCATTTATAACAGATTTTGAAGTCTTATCCTTTACAGGTCTTATCTCTAACCAATGGGACAAATAATCAATAATTACAAGATAAGCCCTGCCTGCATATTCCATGATATCCATTCCTACTTTATAATATCTGTATTTAGGTATTGAGTGTGTCATTAAAGGTTCATGTACATTAGCAGGTCTAAACATTTCACAAGTACGACATTTGGATATAAAATTCTGTATATCCAAGGATAAATTCGGCCAATAAAACAATTGACGTGCTTTAGCAATACACTTGTTCATTCCCAGATGTCCTTCATGCACTAATTCTATGACATACATGCGTAGTGAACTAGGCACTATAATCCTATTGCCAAGGAATAACAATCCATCCTGTACAAAAAGCTGATCTTTAAATTTAGAAAAATGTTGCAATGTTTTAGATAATTTCTGAGGCCAACCATGATAGTAATAATTACATATTTTGGAGAGTATTGAATCATTACTTGTCTCTGTACGGAAAATAGTTTTTCTTTCATCAGACATAGGCAAATGTTTTGAAACAGTGTGTACCATCTGCAGCATTTCTTTGTCATGCTCAGTGACAGCTAAGCTATTTCTAGACAACATGTCTGCAAAGTGTACATATTTACCAGGCACATAGTATACATTTAATTTATACATAAACAATTTTAATCTTAACCTTTTCAGTCTAGGAGAACCAATCTTGCTTATCTGTTTACCCATGATAGATATAATGGGTTTATGATCTGTTTGTACATCAACATCTGAACCGTAAATGTATTTGTGAAATTTTTTTACACCGAAACAAACAGCAAGTAACTCTTTTTCGGTTTGTCCATAGTTTAATTCAGAATTATTCATGGTTCTCGAAACACAAGCTACTAATTTTAACTTACCAGAATCATCTGGCTGAAATAAACAACAACCTAAACCTTTGCTTGATGCATCACATTGCAAAATTATTTTTCTTTTTGAATCAAAAGGACAAAGTGCCGGAGCTTGACTAATTTTCTCTTTCATTTCAGCAAAAACTTTATCATGTATAGGTAACCACAAAAACTCTACCTCCTTCTTTAACAATTTACATAAAGGAGACATCAGCTCTGCCATCTCTGGCACATAACGTCTGACATAATTAAATGAACCAATAATCCTCATTAACTCCACCTTATTAGTTGGTGTTTTTAGCTTTGTCAATGACTCTACTCTAGATTTATCAATAGACATACCATTCTCATTAAAAATTTGACCTACATATTTGACTTCCCGTTGCCTAAATTGAAACTTTTTTTCATTAAATACAATTCCTATTTCCTTAGCTTTACTCATCACACTTAGTAGTGCTTGGTCATGATCCTCTATAGTACTCCCCATGATTAATATGTCGTCTGCCCAAACAACTACATTTTCTAAATTATTAAAATGAGACTCCAGTACATCTTGAAATAACTCAGGAGCATTCATCAAGCCATAAGGTAAAACTAAATACCTATATACCCCAAAGGGTGTCGCAAAACAACACTTCCATGAAGAGTCTTCATCTAAATGTAAATGATGAAATCCTTCAGAGAGATCCAAAACTGAAAAATATCTTTTACCATTCAACTTCAAAGCAAGCTCTTCTAAAGTGGGCAACGACTTGGGTTTCTTTAAAATATACTTATTTAGATCAGACGGATCTAAACAAAGCCTTATCTTTTTGTTAGGCTTTTCAACCAAAACAATACGGCTGATGCATGCATTTTCATTAAGATTATCAACCTTTAAAATTGAATTTCTACTTTCTAATCTATCTAATTCAGATTTTAATGGATCCAGCAGACAATTAGGTATCCTTGAAGGCGGATGACAAATTGGTTCAGTAATATTCCTCGTTGTAATACTATAGGTGCCTGGCAACTTACCGATGCCCATAAAAACCCCTTTGTGCTCTGCTATAAATTTAGCTTTTAATGTGTCAGAAGTACTTTCAGCACTATGCACCCTCTTAACTAGATTTAATGAAATACAACCCGGTAATCCCAAGAGCATGGAGTGACAATCAATAACAACAAAATTTTCATAACACTTAATATCTTTGTACTTACACAATAAATTGACCATGCCCAAAGGTGAAACTTTACTGCCTTCAAATGATACTAACTGTATATTTGTCTTTATAATTTTTAAATTTACTTTATCATTTATCTGATTGAATATTTTTAATGGCATTATGCTGATATCCGCCCCAGTGTCCAGTTTACATTTTACTGGAAAACTCTCAATATTTATGGTTTCTAACCACTCAGACTCTGCTTTACACTTAGCCACTACCGCATTACAGCATACACTTTGACTCTCACTTTCTGATGAATTTTCACTTTCACACTGAACCTCTTTAATAGCTTTATTACGCACTTGACAGCTGACCGCAAAATGATTTTTCAACCCACACTTCTTGCATGATTTCCCAAAAGCAGGGCACTCTCGACGTCCATGAAGAGTTTGGCACCGTCGGCATTTAAATTTACCTTCAGATTCAGGATTCTTTTTATATTTGTTTGCATCAACCTCAACCGTTGGATTCATTTCCATAACCTGTAGCTTACTTTGCTCTGAAGTCCTACAGAAGTTTGCGGCTTTCTCCAGAGTTAGTCCATCCAGCCTCAGCAGTTGTTCCTGAACATGCTTGTCAGAGATTCCTTGAACAATTTTATCTCTCAACAACTGATCTTCAATGGATTCTTTAGATGTGTCACCATAATTGCAATTTAACAACAACTGTTTCACATCGGTGAGAAAATTGTCGAAACTTTCACCCTCCTTTTGCTTCCGATCGTTAAACTTGAACCTTTCAAAAACTTCGTTGGTTCTCGGGCTTACATACTTTTCGATGGCCTGTAAGACAGCGTTGAAGTCTCCAGCCTTTTCCTTAGGTATAGGCAAAGTTTGTAACACACGTGCTGACTCCATACCCAACATATTTCGTAGGAGAGCTAATCGAATTTTGTCGCTCGCCTCGTCTTGACCTGTCGACACCAAATAGTCGTCGAAACATGTCCGCCATATTTTCCACTCCGCAGCGGCACCACTCGCCCGCAAATCAAAATTCGGAAGTAATTTCACACTTCCCTCCATTCCGATGAAATTTTATACTTTAAACTTATATAACACAGTAAACATTTACTTTTTTACCGGCTGCGCCATGTTTTATATTTGGAAATATATTTTATTATAATTAAAACTACCAAACTCATGTAGTTACATTTCTTATATTTTTTGACAGAGAGCCATAAGTCTTTTCGACTACAGATTATATTTAAAACCATAGAGTAGTGAATATATAATAGAACAGGGGGTCGCCAAATATTTTGTCATACTGGTCGTGTCATAAAAAAGGTTGAAAAACACTGAGTTAGGCGAACATAAATTACTGAACAGCAGATTTTTTTGACGATTTCAGGTTTGGTCCCATAGTAAAAGTTGTTTGTTATCATGAGTACAATCACGTGTTTAAGTATCGGTCACTAATTACAAGTCACCCTACTTATATTATTGTGATATTTTATTAGCTCTACACGAAATGTATGGCATTTTATCTTCTAGTCACAATCCATTGATCTCTGCACTCCCATGCACCCTCCCCCCCCCATTTTAACCTACTTCTAAAAAAGGAGGAGGCATTGTACACCGATTTCTCCGTGATTCTATACACACAAATATTCAAATATACAGCAGAGAAGGCCCACTTCCTAGAACTCCTTAGGCTTTTTGATAGTATCCTCCGCTGTATTATAGGTAAGTAGTTCCTCCATCCGTGAAAGGACGTACTCTATGGGGAACGACTGCCCGCAACTTTTTTTATCCGACTTCTAAATATTTTTTTTTTCAAGTTATTGTCGTATGTTTTGGTAAAAGAAGATCGCGCGGTGGTCTCATTTCATCATCATTTCAGCCGAAAGACGTCCACTGCTGGACATAGGCCTCCCCCAAGTGTCGCCACATTGAACGGTCCCGTGCGACCGCAACCTTCACCAGGTCATCGGTCCCATTTAAATTGCAATGCACGATTTTAAGTATAATTGAAAGATTTTTGAAAAACTAGAGCCGTGGCGTCGCGAGTGCCCAGGCCCACCTATAGTATTTCGGGATATCCCCAAGCGGTTGGTCAACTCTTCGCGTGACCAGAGGGCTGGCCCTTTTTTCTGTCTGCGTCACATAACATAGCTTATAACATGTCATTTTGTGCATTCAATTACGAACAAAAACCTTTTAAAATCAACATTCTGCTACCTCCCGTAACATACGGCATGATAATATGTAGCCTAAAGCCTTCCTTGTTTTACAAAGAACATTTTTGCTGAATTTCAATTCAATCTATCCAGTAGTTTTGGCGTGAAGCCGTACCATACACCCAGACAAAGAGACAAACAATTCTAAAAAGTCACTTTTTGTCATCAGTTACGTTTTTCCAACAAAAGCCACTTATTTTATCTTGAAAATTCTCAATGTACAGTTTCCGTTTTGTTACTGTTTTATTATGCGAAAGTTTGTAGATAGATGGATGTTTGTTACTCTTTCACGCGAAAACTACTAAACGGATTTGGATGAAATTTGGCATATAGATAGTTTATAGCCTGGATTAAAATATAGGATATTTTTGATTTTTATCCCGGTAGTGTGATCCTGAGAGACAATTATCGAACTCCATGCGGATAGTATGCTATATTTCCAAAGTAATCAAAGTTATAGAGAAATAAAGAAACTTGTAAGTTAGCTATAACATAGCTGCTTATTATGCATAGTATCTAGGTTTCTGACCCGATTCTTAGGTATTGACTTAGAAATCTAGACATGAAAACCGAGGTTAATAACCTTTATTGAAGGTAGGTAATTGACTTCCATAACGTGCATGCAAACGTTACATAACAACAATCAAGGAAAACGTACCTACCTACTGCTCTTCGCATATGAAACCTTAGGGTTTGAGGAGCAGGGTGTAAAGTTCTTCACCCCCGATTGAAAAGAGGATCCTCTGATCAGACGGGTGTTTTGTCTGGTGGGCTAGTAGGCACTGCCCGATGGTGGACGTTGAGTTTTTGTACACATCCTTATCCCTCGGATAACTCTAATTGCGCGTTGCTGGATTTTTAGTTAATAAGGCCCTTCTAACGCTAAAATTAGCAACTCTATTTGTGGTGGTTCAAACTTCGTTTTAAATCTTGTTAAAATAAAGTTCTAATCAGCTTGCACTACAAAGCGGTTGTTACGTCAGTCACTGCGGCCGAATAGTGCGAAATAAGTGTTTTTTTGCGATTTACAAAAAATCTATTGATTGGACTAAAAAAATAAAACACAAGACCTGCTTTATAGTTAGTTCAGTTAGTACCTATGCAAAGTTTCATGATCTAATTTGAAGTACTTTTTGAACACCAGCGCTTTATTGCTCGATTTGGAGGTACCTAACTTTGGATTTTTTTCAAGGAAAAACCTACCAAGTACGCACTTGGTAGGTTTTTTGTATTCACAAACTACAAATAGATCTTACATTTATTATTTACAATGCATTGTGCATACCTACCTAACCGATACGCATCGGATAGGTATGCACAATGAACATGCATGCACAGTTTTGATTTTACCAATTGCAGAAATAAGTGTGTATTTGCCGTTTATTTACTTACGTAACCATAAAATCCGTTTGTAAACGAGCTACTATCACATTTAAACAATTATGTATAATTATCACCATAATACACTCCAGAAATTCCTTTAAAATAAAATATAACCACAAAAAATGTTGGCCATTCATTCATTTCATGACAAAGGGGTAGCAAAGCCCTGTCAGTCCTGTTTCTCATTAATCATTCCCTTTCGCGTAGGGTTGCCATTTCGAAATTTTAAAATTCCTGACAAAAAATCAGACACTTGCAATAACTTAACCATCACGCATGTAATCACCAAAGGGTAAGCGGAGGTTTGTCTCAGAAACTACACCCATATTTTGACAGTTCTGTTTTTTGAGCCATAATTATGTGGGGGCGAGCCTATTGCCGACAACCAGGCCCGAATTCAGATTCTGTGAAAATTCCCAAAAAAGTTCAGACAATTTACTTTTCTCCTTTTTTCTTTTCTTTTTCTTTTTTCCTTTAATTTTTTTTTTACTTTTTGTTATCCCGTTATTACTTTTCAACTCCTCTTTTTTTGTTATTCGTCAAAAACTCCGGATAATGATAACGGCGACCATAGTCCGCACGGGTTTCTAAAAGCTGGACATGTCCGGACAAATCCAAACAGAACGAATGCTTACCCTACTTTCACAAATCCTTTTAGTTGACGTCAACCTTTCATAACTGAAGATCGGTCTAAGCGGCTTACAATGCGCAAAACATTGTTGTTTTGTATGTTGTTAACCCCTTTAATGGTTTGTAGTGAAGGGTTACAACGTGAGGGGTTAACTTTGGTTGGAAATATGATGAAAAGGGTAGGTATAGGAATTTATATAGTTGACTACAACATCATCATCTGCCTAGCCTTTTCCCAACTATGTTGGGGTCGGCTTCCAGTTTTACCGGATGCAGCTGAATACCAGTATTTTACATGGAGCGACTGCCTATCTGACCTCCACAACCCAGTTAGTACCGGGTAATACGATACCCCTTAGTAAGACTGGTTGTCAGACTTTTCGGGCCTCTGACTACCTAACGACTGTCAAAGATCTACAAATGACAGCCGGGACCCGCCACACTGTTCCCAACCACTGTAACTCCTGAAAGCCAGAATCAACAGTGGCGACCACCAGAAAAGCGCCGAGACAATGAAGCTCGACGAAGTCCCAGAGAATGAATTTAACTGTCTTGGATCCCGCAACGAAATTAATCAGAAAAGTATAGCGGAGGAGTAGGAAAATCTGTAATTTCCACTTCCCTCCATATCAGCAGGAGACACAAAGAAACAAGGCCAATAGGCGCAAAGGGACGTTCACAACTGGGATAGGCCCAGTTGCCTAGCACCACGGATAAAATATTAACATTAATGGGTCCTAAGTTGTGAGCAGTTATATTTGATTCCAATAATAGGTATGGCAAAAACGCTTGAACGCACGGAAATTTGTTCTAGTTTCTACAAGGTCTGTGTAGTAAATAACTCCGGATGTAACCTGTACACTATCCAACATAATATTGCGTTCATTCTGCCAAAGACTGCACTCCCATAAAATATGATGTGCTGATTGTTCATATTCGCAGTCAGATGTGGAACATTGACAAAGAGGCGAGTCAACAAGCTTGAAGGAAAATAATTTACTCTTAAAGTTACCATGACCGGTGAGAAATTGAGCAACACAGTGATCAACCTCCAGCCATGTCCTGGCCAGCCGTTCACGAACGGATGGAAAGAACTGGTGGAGGTGTCGGCCCTTGATGGAATTATCCCACCTACATTGCCATTCAGACAAAAGTTCCTCCCAGACGTCGGTCTGTGGTTTGAATAATCTAGAAATCTTATCACGGTCACGTAGGGTTAAAAAGTCTGCGTCCGTGGTCTCACGCGCGTTATAGTACATGTGACAGCCGGGACCAACGGCTTAACGTGCTTTCCGAGGCACGGAGGAAACTCGGTATGCAATGGGCGGTCACCCATCCACAGACCAACCTAGGCAAGCACGGCTTAACCTAACGATCGACCCGAGCGGCTGTTATTATTTAGCCACGAGCTCCTCCTCCTATATAGTTGACTACAACAAGGGTCAAATTTATTTAGACAATACCCTAATTATAGTCATTGCAATTATTTTGCCAAACTTAAGTGGCAGTGGGCAGGGCACATTGCTTGCAGAATGGATGGCCGCTGGGGCCGAAAAGTTCAGGAGTGCCGAACGCGAACACGTTGCGTTGCGCGGCCTCCCACTAGGTAGACCAATGACCTGGTGAAGGTTTCGGGAATCCGCTGGATGCGAGTCGCACGGGACCGGTTAATGTGGCGACACTTGGGGGAGGCCTATGTCCAGCAGTGGACGTCTTTCGGCTGAAATGATGATGATGGTGAATTATTTTCACAATACATTTTTGCCCCGTTTAAACGCATTGTCGCCGAACGTATTTATTTCTTCAATTTTATTGCACGCCTCATGCAAGCAAGAAACTTTCATCGTCTAAATATGACCAAAGATCTCCAAAGAAATCAGAAAGCGGTCCTTGCTTCCTCCATAGACGACCCAGATATTTTCATTTCTTTTCCAACAACAGATAACTGACATCTAATAGACTGCAATAATTGACTATTCTCCCGCGCTCCGCTCCGCGAATCATATTTTCATCAACATACAATCTAGCACTGGGTGTTTAGTCTGAACGGACCGCTGTCAATTCATTTTGGTCCGTTCAGACGTAGACAAAAAATTAATACGTCCGAACGGACCGTCGCCGTCGTCGTCAAAAAAAAACAAATGAATAAACAGTAATAAGTTTAAATGGACAGTCGATAAGCTTTCCTTTTGGCTTTGCCGTAGTCGGGCAATATTTTTTTTTTTTTTTTTTTTTTACCTTTGTCACTCGAATGTACTTGATGAAGTGTATTCATTTGTTTTTTTTTTGACACCGGTCCGTTCAGACTTAAACATGTTTTGTCTACGTCTGAACAGACCGCGGTCCATTCGATTTAGTCCGTTCAGACTAAACACCTAGGGGCGCAGTGCTAGGGCACTGGCCTGCAAATTGCAAAAAATGTAAGAAAATTTGAATTTTAAGGGCTACCCTGGAGCATCCACATTAACTACGAGCGATCTTACTTATTAAAAGTCTCATAAATTTCGGCCTACAAATCCATCGACACGGTCAAAACAAACCTAACCATAGTTCAACGACTGACCTCAATATAAATATTTTGACAGCCCAAAAATACCTACGAACTTCTATATCAAATCAATCTATTACGCCTATTTCTATGTTCAACACCGATTCCCTTACTATTATTCATTCATCATACAAGTAATGGGAGTCATTTGGCTTGTATGACTCATGTTATGTTTTAATACAACACTGTGATTATTTTGCAATTACAGGGTGGTGGTGTTGTGGAGTTTTGATGCTATCGTCTTTTGTTTGGCCATGACGCTTTTGTGGTGTTGTCATTGCATTTTACAAATGGCCAAGTACACGGCTTGCTGAACTTGTAACATTTCTAAGTATAGTTCGGTTCCAACTTAATGGCGGCTCGGAAGTTAGCTGCGAGTGACGGTCTGTGCAGGAATAACGCTTTAAACTTTATGGCGATTCGGAACATCGTGACGTGATCGTGTAACGTGCGGTCACGCTTTGTAGCCGTTCGTAGCACTCGTAGCATCCGCTACGGCGTAGCACCACATAGGTATGCGCGCGGCATAACCAGTGCTACGACTGGGGGGGGCAGTCTGTGTACTTTTTGTTTTCATTTTTAACAAGAAACCCTTCTCATTCACAGCCACTCCAACGCGTGTCAGAATCTACAGTAGTTACTGATTAAGAGCCTATACTACCTCAGATTAGCAACTCTATTTGTGGTGGTTCAAACTTCGTTTGTAAGACTGTTAGAATAAAGTTCTAATCAGCTTGCACTACAAAGCGGTTGTTACGTCAGTCACTGCGGCCGAATAGTGCGAAATGATGGGTTTTTATTCTTTATAAAATCAAATTTTCGTCTTTTGGAAAAAATAAAAAACATAAGACCTGCTTTATAGTTACTTCAGGTAGTATGCAAAGTTTCATGATCTAATTTGAAGTACTTTTTGAATACCAGCGGTTTATTGTTCGATTTGGAGGTAACTTTGGGATTTTTTTCTATCGAGAAAATTTTATGAAATCGTGTTTTCGCCAAACAAAGGACCTAAAATTAATCCTCAACTTTACCATATATTTATTTCAAAATGAATGCTGCAGTATTTTAGGCGTAACGGAGGATTATGCTAAGCCATTTGAGGTAGTATAGGCCCTTAACAAGAAACGCGCTTGCGACATTGTGAAGACCGGCGAATCCCAGCATCCCAGGGAAATAAATAAACTGTCATGCAACTCGCAACGAAATTAATCAGAGGAGAAACTAGGAAGACTGCAGAACTATAACAGTAGTTTCTACTGTGACTTTTTGAGGTACTATATACCGTATGTTACTTAATATAAGTTTCATTTGTTTGGAAACTCTAGCCAGGCCACAAGGGAATTGCAGTCAACACAGTTGGAAGACCGATGGGCCAAGATAAAGTGACGTTAATTCAGCGATAAATATGTTGGTCAAAGATCACAGGACTCTGATCTTAGACCAACATATTTATCGCTAGACGTTACTTATTTTCTGAATAACAAAATGTATGGGATCAAGTTGTGATAACACACACTGTGAACCGTGAACGTAATGCATAATTTGCTAGCTTGGGCCGAAAGTTACGTAAAAAATACATAGGACTCACTTTTATAAAAGTCTGAGTGCTGATTTTTGTGTAACTTGTATAGAATATTGTTAAAAATGAATAATTAACACTGCCAGGCCTTGCCCTTTGGTGAATATTTCTGCCAGACGCTTTAAAGACCGGAAAAAATAACGAGATTTTACAATTGTCGCCACCTACCGGGTTTAACAAAAAAAAATCAATAAATAACAAATTAAATACGTCAAAATCAGCCAAGGTGTTTAGTAAGAGAAGAATTAAGAACCAACGCACACCGGAATTTTTAAAATATAGAGTCAGCTAATATTGATTCTATTCTACCCTTTTTTTTTTTTTTTCGGATGGGAAATCATCAAATGACTCCTCCCGCTCTGGGCGGAGCAGGAGGGAGTGTCAGACTTTTACTGACTAAAACCCATCCATGTTCCTTCATCGCCCTTTGTGTTCCGGGGCCACGGTATCTCTTGAGAACAGTCCCGCAACCCCGGCAGGATTCTATTCTACCCTTCGTTGGTCTAGGGGTTGCAAGCGCAACTGCTAAGCATGAGGTCCTGGGTTCGATTCCCAGGTCAGGCAAAGTGTGATTCGGTTTTCCCATTTGAAATTTCTCATTATCAGTCACGGAGTCCGGATTTGTGCCCGGCGGATGGCAATAGGCTCGCCCTTATTAAATAAACTTAAACATAACTGGCGAAATGTGGATGTATTATAGGTACTATCGAGGACACTCCCGCCTGACCACCACTAAGCAAATTTTTGCTTGCACTCGCAACATAGAAAGGCTCTCTAGCCCCGCCCCGTTGACTTTGTATAGAAATAATAAATGAAAAGATACCGAATCGGCCGAGCGCACTGACGACGCACGCCAAACGAGAGTTATTGTTATTTTGCGCGCCAAAGTTGAGGCTTTCCTAATAGGCCGAAACTTTAAGGGGGCGTGGCTCGGCGCCTCCGCATGTTTTAAGCGAAAAATATTTAAAATAGTCAGGCGGAAAAGACCCCGACTGTACGCCTCTACCTAAACTTTTAGAGATTACAGCCGTGATGTTATGTAATTCTAACTTTAGGATGTAGGGAAGCATAACATAGGAGGTTGGCTAGGTTATGTGGTTGAGTGTCATCACCAATTTCGAAAAACAATAGTTCGATTACTCATTGCTTCGACAGAACATACTTCGACAGCACATAGGTACCTTCGAAAAACACTACTTCGACAGAATCCTTCTTCGTTAAGCACTTTTACGGCAGATCTCTATTTCGCAGGAACATACATTCGACATAATAGTGCTATGTATGTATTGTAAACCAACCGTTAGATTGCGTGGTTTGCAAGTTTTCAAATAGCATGGAACATAATTTGCGGTTAGTCTGTGGTGAGATGTATCTCACCACAAACTAACCGCTAGGATATTATGAGTAAGATCGTATCAGTTAGCTTGATTACTAGCGTACAGTCAGGGTCTTTTCCGCCTGACCATTTTAATTTTTTTTCGCTTAAAACATGCGGAGGCGCCGAGCCACGCCTCCTTAAAGTTTCGGCCTATTAGGAAAGCGTCAACTTTGGCGCGCAAAATAACAATAACTCGTTTGGCGTGCGTCGTCAGTGCGCTCGGCCGATTCGGTATCTTTTCATTCATTATTTCTATACAAAGTCACCGGGGTTGGGCTAGAGAGCGTTTCTATGTTGCGAGTACAAGCAAAAATAAGCTTAGTGGTGGTCAGGCGGGAGTGTCCTCGATAGTAACTAGTAATGTGACTGTATGTTCAAATCTAAAGGTCTTAAAGATCAAGCCATGTTGCCATCACATACTGACACAAAATCAAAATTTTACATTAATAATAATAATAAATCATTTATTTCGAGCAACAAGACTCAAAAAAAAAAACATAACACAACTCAACTGGTATGATTTTTGCGACAAGCAAAATATATCACCCATAGATAAATAAAGTCTTATAACGTAGATATGTGCGTAACGACAACGATCATTTTTTTTAAATCCTTCGACTCTCGTTTACAGCGCGCCTTCAGGCCCTGGCCCACGGTTGATCAAAACAACAATCAGGCATAATAGAGAAACAGGAATTCACTGATCTAAATCACCCACACCCAAATATAGCAAACTATGCCAAATTAGTGAACCGGCTTCCATTGTCCATCTCCTTTGTGTTGGTACTATTGGACGTCCATGTCACTGTGATTTGCAAACCGAATCTATTATGTTGTACACGGTTCAGGCGGTTTCATTGCCCAAGTTCGGTATGTATGTATGTACTATCGAGGACACTCCCGCCTGATCTAAGCTAATTTTTGCTTGCACTTTCAACATAGAAACCCTCTCTAGCCCCACGCCGTTGACTTTGTATAGATATAATGAATGAAAAATACCGATCGGCCGAGCGCACTGACGACGCACGCCAAACGAGAGATATTGTTATTTTGCGCGCCAAAGTTGACGCTTTCCTAATAGGCCTAAACACGTGCACGAACACAGTGGCCGCTCCAATCGAGCGTGCGGCGCGGGCGGGGCGGCGCGTGCAGCGTTCATGTCAAACGCATGCATTTATATGTGAGTGGCCACAGTAGAGGCCCGCCGCGCCGGTCGGCAGCTCGACGCCCCGCAGAACGCGCGGCCTACTCTATTGCACTGTGTCACAGTTTTACAATCATACAGTTGGGAAACGCCTTTGATGTTGAACGATGCCGCCACGCGTGTAGGTACTTAGGCTCTAAGTCGCAAACGTGTAAGGGTTGTCAAAAAATAATAATAAAAGAAATGTGATTTTGTAATCATTTATTTACATTATTAATTCAATATTAATTTACAAGACATACCTATATACTATTATTTTAAACACTATCTAAAACTAAATATTACAAAACAAAAAAAGACGTGGATTGGACCCAAGTTTATGGTATATTACTTTAATATAGTTGTACTTTAAGTACTTTAAGGTTTTTTTTTATTTTTACTATACCTACTATATATACTCATTATTATCTCATAAACGCGTGGACCGATTTACATGATTCAAACGGATAAAATGGTTTTAGACCTAGACCTTTCATTTAGTACCAAAATCGTCAAGATATCTCAACAAACAAAAAATCACATTTTCAAATTGCTCTCGTAATTATCCAACATGCATGTGTATGAAACGTGTAACAATTCTTTTTATATACCTACATTCAAAATTAGCGCAGTAGAGTTGGCCGGCAGAGCTATAGGTGTAGGTATAAGAGGGCTAAGGCATAAGGTCTGTCTTTACGTACCTACTTGGCGTTTTAGTACTAGATATACGACGGGTAGGTATTACTAATTTAAACGAAAATAGTAATAGTAGGTACTAGATGGTTATTTGGTTAGGTAGCTAATTCGATTTTATAGGAAGATAAACTTACCTCTCGTCACGGGGAAATCTATGAAATTTTATATTTTTATCCTTATTGGTGCTCGGCTCGTCGAGTCACACCCGTATACGCAACAAGTGTACACCATTATATTCAAGTTAGATAACGATTATTAATAGTACAATATTAACAACGATTTACACAGACGCGTCAGCCCTAAACGTCCAAGGCTATGAACTGCGCGAGATCGTAGACCGCGTACCGCGTCGCCCAACCCCTCGCAAGATCCCCGCCGTTGCTCCACGGAAGTACATTCGTTGCGCAACTGTATGATTGTAAAACTGTGACTGTGTACTAACACGGGGGTGTGGCTCGGCGCCTCCGCATGTTTTAAGCGAAAAAAACACTAAATGGTCAGGCGGAAAAGACCACGACTGTACTTTCAGTGAAGTATTGCTTTTCTAGGAACCTGTTACCGACATGGACAAATAGAAAATCTTATTTGAAGTGGATATTTAGATATCTCTATATTTGGATCCAATTGTCGCACGCGCGACTCCTAAACACACGAGGTCCTGGGTTTAATTCCGGGCCGGGCAAAGTGTTTTTGAGTTTTTCCATAAAGAATTTCGCAGTAGCAGATACGGAGTCTGGATATGTGCCCGGTTGATGGCAATAGGCTCGCCCCCTATACTAACTAAACTATACTATTAAACTCTTATACCCCTATACTACTAAACTCTTTTTTTAGAAGAGCAATTTTAAGAAATAGATCAATGGTTATTACTACAGGCGACTTTGATACAGATCCAAAACATTGTCCTGAAACAGTAATAAGAATAGATAATCTGGCTCTCTTTTTAGGCCAATATTAGTCACTCTCAAGATATTATGATTTATTTTATAAAAAAACATAATTTGAAACTGATAACAAGAGATTCCCTTTTGTGCGGGGGAAATCTCAGTTTTGCACAATCTTATCTTCTAATCTGCATTGAGAAACTTCTGTAATAATTGGAATCGAGTCATTCCATAGAGTAGTGAATCCAATTTTGATCTTTGTGTGGAGACACAAAGATCATAATTGGATTCACTACTCTCCTCAACATTGCTATGCAGATTTTCATTTGCAGGAGGAGTCCTGCAAATGAAAATCTGCATAGCAATGTTGAGGATCCAAGTACCAGGCATGTGTTTGGTGTGGGAACATTCATCATCATCATCAGCCTATAAAGTTCCCACTGCTGGGACACAGGCCTCCTCTCTATGAGAAGGAATGGGCTATAATCCACCTCGCGGGCCCAGTGCGGATTGGTAGTGTCACATGTCTTCGATTTTTTTTTGGTTCTAGGACATATCGGTTTCCTCACGATGTTTTCCTTCACCGTTTTGAGAGCAGTGGTGATGAAATAAATTACACAAAGTAATGCGCCTGCGTGGGTTCAAACCCACGACTTACTGTTCGTAAGTCGGGGCCGCCACCACTGGGCCACTGCTGGTCTCTATTCTATTTGCTTACCCGTAACCAGACATACATAAGTGAGAACACATAATAAAATGACGCGTTCCCGCGTTATAATACCATACTTAGCCGTTCTCAAGACGAATGGAGCTTTCTTAAGCATGTGATTATAGCCAACACCAAGGTTGTTGAAACGGATTGTTTTCATAACCTGGCACTTGATGTCATGGTTTTAACGTGAGATCAATTAATCTCTCTGTACTGACATTATTCATTTTTTTCTTTAAAAAACAAAAACTATTAAAAAATGTGATTCACTGCTGTAGGGAGCAGAGTCTAAGCTACCGATGGTTACTCCTGAGAAAGGAACCACTTCATATGCGGGCCGTATCGAGGAGTACCACATCCAACAACAACAACATAAGCCCATAACGTCCACTGCTGGACATGTATTGTATTGTAGGTTTTATTTTGTTTGTTTTTAATTATAAGTAAGTACTAACATAGTTAAGTAAGTTGTATCACTAACAAAATATGGAGCAAGTTTCCGAAATAAACGTTTTATTATTATTATTTCCTTTATTCAGCTTAACTCCTTGTTTTACATATTTTTAAATGTACCTTAAAAAATATATATATTAAAAAATACATTCAAAAATATAAAAAATAGTGGTCCGCCGGTGTCGGGAGCAGGGTCCAAGCCACCGGTGGTTAGGGCTGCAGAGACAGGAACCTCCTCACAATGCGAGCCGTATCGAGGAGTACTGCCTTCTGGATCAGGCCCTTGATCCAACCGCCTAAAGAGAGCTTCGATATGTGGTCGTCGAAGCTTTTGGCTATAAGGCCATTGGCCGTCACGACAATCGGCACAATGATAACCGAGTCCATATTCCACATGTCGCGAACCTCGTGTGCCAAGTCGAGATATTTTATTTGTTTCTCTTTCTCAGCTTTCACGAGGTTCTCGTCATGCGGAATGGTAACATCGATTATCATTGCGCGGCGCGCTGATCGGTCTATCATCACTATGTCAGGTTTATTGGCAACAATAGTCCTGTCAGTAATGATAGACCGATCCCAGTACAACGTGACATGGTCTTGTTCGAGAACTGGGTCGGGCACATACCTGTAGTACGGTACCTCAGATTCCACAAGTTTATATTTCAAGGCAAGTTGCTGGTGTATAATCCTGGCTACTTGGTTGTGCCTGTGCAAGTACTCGCCGTTAGCCAGACGAGAACAACCAGAAATAATATGTCTGATGGACTCACCCGGAAGGTGGCATGCCCGACACACGTCAACCGTCCCGTCCTTCATAATATATTTCCGATAGTTGTTCGTCAACATAACTTCGTCCATAATCGCACAGACAAAACCTTCAGTTTCCCCAAAGAGGTCGCCGAAACGTAACCAGAACACGGACGCTAGAAAATCTACATCGGGCCCATGAAGTGCCCGGTAGAAGCGCCCGTGAAGCTCTTTGCCTTGCCATACTTCCTTGCGGTCATCGGTGGTAAGTACTTCAGGTTTGTGCCAGTTCTCTTTAGCCATGGACAGCGGGGTGAGTCCCTTGTCCACTGCGACCACATCTCGGTGCATACCCACCTCGGCTTTTAAAAAATATTCTCTGAGACTGCACACCTCGCGGTTGTGGAGGGTCTTCGCGTTTAAAAAGCCTCGACCTCCGCACTTCCGCGGGATGTACAGTCTCATCACCGATGATCGTGGGTGATGCATCCGGGTTTCGGTCAGCACTCAGCAGTGTACGAACTCTTCTGTCCAGGGCGTCGAGTTCAGTCTGAGTCCATTTGAGTATGCCGAAAGAGTACATTAAAACCGGCATGACCCAACCATTGAAGGCGCGCACCTTGTTCCCGCCTGAAAGAAGGCTATTTAATACCTTTCTCAGGCGACTGAAGAAGCGCTCCTTCAACGATTGCTTCATGTCAGTTACGTTAATGCCTAACGCTTCCGACATACCCAAATACTTATAGGTTTCGGATGAGGAAAGAGATCTTAGGTGTATGGAGTCCGAGAGCTGAAGTCCCTCGGATTCCATAATCTCCCCTCGCTTTACATACATGACTGCACATTTGTCCACACCAAATTCCATCCTGATGGCGCTACTAAAAGTTTCAGTTACTTTAAGTAGCTCCAGCAGTCGCAATTTGTTGGGGGCAAAGAGTTTCAGATCATCCATGTAAAGTAGGTGAGATATAACCTGACCATCCTTCCTCAACCGGCAGCCTAGGCCTGAATTCTCCAGCAATGTGCTTAGAGGATTCAGGGCTAAACAGAACCAAAGTGGACTCAGACTGTCGCCCTGGAATATTCCCCGCTTAATCCATACAGGCTCATCGCTCCCCTGGATCTGTCGACATCCTGGATATCGAAGGACCGTCTTCCATTGCCCCATACATGACTCAAGGAAGGCGCGTAGAGTTGCATCTATTTTGTACAACTCCAGCACCTTCATGAGCCACGTATGTGGCACCGAGTCATAGGCCTTCTTATAATCTATCCAACATGTCGACAGATCCTTGCGGGATCGACGAACCTGTTGGCTAATGGCCATGTCGATGAGGAGTAGCTCTTTAGTACCGCGGGACCCATTCCTACATCCATTCTGAGAGGCAGACATGATGGAGTTTTTGTCAATGTGTGTATTTTTTTTTTTTTTTTTGTTTTATTATTATTATTATTATAAACTCACGCTTGGCAGGCGGATTGGAGATCACAGTGATGAAAGACTAACAGAAAACGCTGCTGCCCATTCTCAGGTCTACGGAGGTGCAAGGTGTTCTGCCTCAGACATAAGTCACCCTATACGACACCTGTGAGTGTTATGGGTTGGTTCTATTCTACTCTGCCGGATACCACACGGCTGGACACCAGCGATATGGCACAACCATAGATAATAATTATTATAGTAAGGACAGGGAGCTGTAATACAAATTAGTAACTGAAAAGCTGAAACACGTGTAGTGGGGCTTTGTTTCTTGCCTTTTCAATCATATTATTATTGCCGTATTTATTGGTGCGATTTTTTCGTTCGCCAACATGTTCCACTGTGATGCACTCTGTTGTGTTCTCAATACTCAGCCCAAATTGCACGATAAAAAATCGTCGCGTTTAAAAATCGTCCGTGCTTAGGTACGAGGGCCGAACTTGTACCCAAAGGTAAGCAATTTATTAAAAATAGGAGTGAGATGGTGTGGCAAGCCACAGAAATGTTCAATCAAGCGGAATGAAATAAAAGATCAATGATTTATACTAGATATACCCAGACTGAAAATTCTAGGATAATTTAAGAGAGAGAGGGAAAACCTTCTACTTACCATAAATGAAGTTTCGTCAGAATACTTAGAATCTTAGTAACATTATCCGAATGAACCTTCTTTGATTCTTATTGAAGCAAAATTAATTGGCTCTAATGTGGTAAGCGAATGTGTTTTTATATGTAGAAAAAAGAACTTTCATTTTCAACCCGCCATTGAGGTTTTGAGGCAGTTTTGTAGCTCAGGGTCGAATAGTACCCCGGCAAATAGTGAAAGATTTTTTTTTTTCATTGAATGGGACCTATTTCATCTATGGATTTAAAATGACAGAACGTCTCTAGTTGACCCTCTGCCTTCCCAGGGTGACAGAAATGACGGTTATGTCAAGTTCTTCCTTTTTATATAACCGCCCTTTCTCTTTACCTGACCAGATATCGTAATTGATCGTCTTTTGTTAATTTATGGCACTAGTATTATAATGTGCTTGGATAACAACACCGTCGCGTCGATGCGAGATTACAGATTTCATAAACTGTTTACGAGTTTTTGATTGCCATGCTGTTATGAGTCATAACTTTATTCTTGTATATGAGCACAATCTGCAACATTATTACACCCAGTAGCAGACCCATTATTCATCCAATTTATAGCCTGACATCCCCACAATTTCATTGTTAATACAGCTCCAACGTTTATCGTATCAAATCTCTGCAGGCATGAAAAAACCTTCAGTGGAATGTGGCAGCAATTTTCTGAATGATTTCACCTCAACTGAATCACGCGAACATTTCGCCATAATATGTGGTACATACGTATGTGTGTACTAGCCATTACCAAGGGCAAACTCCGACCTTAAACTAAGAACTCACCTTATCAAAACAACGACATTTTTAACAGTCAATCACGTCTATTCTATAGGAAGACACTACGGGCAGCTAAAATTACCGCAACACTCACAGTAACAGCTAAATTGACAGGTTAAGACAACACACACGATTTCAACACTTCAGGGCATTATTTTTATTGATGAAAAATGGTATTCGGCGTCCGCTGAGGGTCCGTGGGCGACCGGCAGGCGAGCGCGCTAGCCGGCGCGCCGCCTTACTTTAACTGAAATACGCGCTCGCCAACTGTTTTTTGCGCAGGCGTAGAACAACGCAGGATCGGCCGAAATTCACCCTTACACACCTCCATGGAACGGTTAAACCACCTATTTTCCACCAGGGAGAAAAGCATTTTATATTTATCGCACAAAGTTGGAATTTGATCGGTCAGAAATTTGCCGTTGTTCCGTTCTGAATAGGTCGTTGCGTGTGCCGCACTGCACACGATGGTAATTAAATATGTGTTTGACAATAGTATCGAGGCTCCGGCGGCTGTGCTCTCGTGATGACGTCAATGGTCCAAACGCTCATTGGAGAGCGTTCACGTAGAAACCGTTTTGCGAGAGTTTGTGAGCGACCCGCGATCAAAGCGACCGAGCGAAAAAAAATTGACGGTGATTTGCATTTGAAATTGGAATAAGCTTTTCAATTTAAATGTTCGACTTTAATTTCTTTTAGCTGTTTCCCGGCGTTTTATATGGAATTGGGTGAATCAGCAATTTTGTTTGGAACTCATAATTCAACTAAAGGGTTAACAATTAATTTATGCTGTTCGTAATCGATGGGGTGGGAGGCAGTTTGTCACAGCTAATTAATTTAAATCAGTAAGCCTTGTAATTTATTACCACAAAGTTATAATAAGTTTTCTTCGTTTTCGTTCTATTAATAAGTTTACTGTTATTATTAATGAGGGTTTTTGAACTCGATAACCAACCATTGCCACCACCAAAAATAAAAACTATTACGTTTAATTCTAAGTACAGTCCAAGTAACTGTTTTGGCTCAGCTGGGATAGAGCCTATATGCTGACTCCCTTTTCCCTCCCAAAAGTTGCTTACGTCACAAAAATACGCCGCATCTATAGTCCAGCCAATTTTGCAGCGGTAGGTACTCAGCGAGTGCAGGTGCCAGTGTAAACAAAGAGATACATATATACACGAGTCGTATGTAGGAAGGTATAGTACCTATACAGGTAGGTCCACTATGCAATTTAGACTGTGTGGCTGTAATGTTAGCTTTGCTAACTGCGACTAACAAGTCTGTTTGTGGACTAGCACTAGTGTTATAAATTGAAAGCTAGATGTGTATGTGTGTATGTTATCTTTTTATGTTGTAGTGTGACTGCCTCGTTGGCTTCGTGGTCGCAAGTGCGGCTGCTGAGCGTGGAGTACTGGGTTCGATTACCGGGTCGGGCAAAATGAGCTTTCGGTTTTCCCATTAGAAATTTCTCAGTAGTAACCAGGAATTTGGAAGTTTGGCAGTATGATACCCCTTTTTTCTTTTTGGATGGGAATTCATCAAATGACTCCTCCCGAGTGTCAGACTTTTACTAAATAACACCCATCCACGTTCCTTCTTAGCCCTTTGTGTACCAGGGCCGCGGTATCTCTTTCGAACAGTCCCGCAGCCCCGGCAGGCATCGGCCCTCGCGGACCCCTTCCTTAAGCTGACATCACTCTGAGACGCGCGTGGAATACGAACGCGCCGTCGAAACGGCCTGTCGTCATAGTCTTATGCCGTCCGTCCGTCTGGACGGACGGCGAGATAGCCCATAGCTCACCGTCCACAGGCCCGCGCTTACAGTGGCCAGGGGCCACCGTGGCCCCCGACGCCCGGTGCGTCCCCCGCGGTGGCCGGGACGTTAGGTTCTCTCCCTCTCACGTTCCGCCACCTCCTTCGCTAGCATGACTGCGTTGCATTAGGAGGTGACAGCTTCCCATTCCGCCTCTAGCGTGGTATGATAACCCTGACTCGGAAAGCACGTTAAGCCGTTGGTCCTGCGCCTGATGTCTCTCCGATCGTGTCAGTAGGTTTTGTTTTATGAATGTTACTTCTAAGTATGGTAAATAAAGAACAATCTATTTTATTCTTTAAACCTGTAAGTTTTAATGAATAATTTAATGAATTTCTCACAATTTCACTGGAGTAATATTGTGTTACTACACCTACAACCTGAAACTAAAGAGTATTTAAATAACAAACTTCACATTCCATCAGTGAGTTACCTGAACACTGATCACGCGTAGGCAGCTCGGCGTAGGCATCAAAGATCAGAGGCCCTAGCACAAGCGCGCGATGTGTAATGATCACTTGCTTCGGTGAAAGAAGATTTCGTGAGGAAACCAGAACTGCATGCCTGAGAGATGTTTTTAGATGGCATGTAAAGCCAAATCAGAGGCCCATGGGCGGTGTAAAAATTCTGACACAAGGTAAGGCGCTAACCACACGATAAGAAGAGGATCATACCTGAGAACTTTTTAGTTACGGAGATATTGAAGGTCAAACTTTTAAATGTTATACAACAACAAACAACAACAGCCCATAATGTCCACTGCTGGACATAAGCCTCGCCCATGATGGGAGGAATTTGCCGTAATCTCCACGCTTGGCAGGCGGATTGGAGATCGCAGTGATGAAAGACTAACAGAAAATGCTGCTGCCCATTCTCTGGTCTACGGAGGCGCAAGGTGTTCTGCCTCAGACATTAGTCGCCTTATACGACACCCGTGAGTGTAATGGGTTGGTTCTATTCTACTCTGCCGGATACCACACGGCTATAATATGACAATGTTATAACTTTACTTTAAATACCTATACTGTTGAGTGCTACCCATTGATCACTCAGTGATCGATGGCGCTACAGTAAACCGTGATTTTTCACACCACGCAAAAGTCGTTTCTCTGCAACAATTTTAGAGCAGACAGAATGCTTGGTTGCCTGCGGCTTTGTTAAAGTGCCGTTGACAGCCTGTATAACATTTACTTAATTTTGGGAATTGATTTATATACTTATTGTGTTTGTCGCAAAAAAAATTAAAGCATAATGCAATATGATTGTAGTATTTTCGATTCGAAAATCGCTCGTATTTGTTCGCGCGTTGTTTAAACCGCGCGCTCGTGTAAGCCTTTGGTGTTTCACCGTGCCCTATGAATCATCGCCACATACTGAACTTCAATGACATTTACCTACAATGAAGATAGCGCTGTTTGTAAGTGCTACCCACATTGAGTGTTCGAACTACGAGGGAACTTTTGTAAACTCGTTTTTCAGCGGAATATGGCGCTATTAGTGTTGAATATGTATGTTATTGTTGTGTGTTGGTAGATGTAGACACAATGGAAACATTGGCACTGGGTCAATCTAGATCTGCATTTAGTCGTGTAGCACGTGTATGTTTAAGTTTAAAGTATTGTGAATATAATGTAGGTATTTAATGAAACGAACGTTCGAAGGTTTTTTTTGTATACGAATAACAAGTAGGTAGGTCTAGCAGCTGAATTTCTTTCTTGAAATAGTGCTCTTTGATTGAACACAGACTGGATACGACTTATAAGATTTAAATAATACGTTGTTTAATATTCAAAGAACCTTTAACAAGCTTGGTGTTTTCCTTGTCGCTGACATTATTAATTTATGAATACTAAACTGAAGAATTTGTCAGACGAGTAGATTGTGAGGTTTCCTCCTTTTTTCCCTTTGATGATTTTTACCCCAAAAATTATGAGCAGTCATACACTCCGGATTCGAGAAGATTTTGATCACTGCCAAAACTAGCTATGGATTAAAGTAAGATATGGATCAAGGAAAAACCTGATAATGCGTGAAGCTCATGACCTTTTGCGATAAAAGACTGCTAATAGATGCCATCTGCCCATCTAGGGGACACAGGATATACATATCAACTGCTAAAATACAGAATCTTTTAGAGAGAAGTCAATCTCCAACAGCACGACAACAACAACAGATCAACCATTTTTCAATGTCTACGATCTTTCACTCTACAAACTACAAAGGGACGCCCTTAGAGTCTATTTCAGTTAGTTTATTTGCATACAAGGCATACGGTCAGTGCTCTTGAACCGGGCTGGATTCGTCTCGGATACGGCGGTCGCAGCGTATACAAAATAGATCGTATTGATTGTAAACTGTATAGTATAGTAGTGGAAGTTCACTGATCAAACGTTTTGTATGAGCATTTAGATTTTTTTATTTGGGTAATTCAATGTTAATCTGAGTGTTGAGGTAGTTGTTAATAATGGTTTTATTATGTTCGTTTTCATTAACTTTCGGTATATATCCCTCAAATGGCTAAGCATGGTCCTCTGTTACGCATAAAATACTGCAGCATTAATTTTGAAATAAATATATGTTAATGTTGAGGATTAATACTAGGTCCTATGTGTGACGAAAACACGATTCCATAAACTTTTCACGATAGAAAAAAAATCCAAAGTTACCTCCAAATCGAACAATAAACCGCTGGTATTCAGAAAGTACTTCAAATTAGATCATGAAACTTTGCATACTAACTGAACTAACTATAAAGCAGGTCTTATGTGTTTTAATTTTTTAGTCCAATCAATAGATTTTTTGTAAATCGCAAAAACCACTCATTTCGCACTATTCGGCCGCAGTGACTGACGTAACAACCGCTTTGTAGTGCAAGCTGATTAGAACTTTATTCTACCAGTTTTCCAAACGAAGTTTGAACCACCACAAATAGAGTTGCTAATTTTAGGGTTAGAAGGGCCTTAACATTACACTGATACTGTGAGCTTGCGTCATCCCACTGCTGGGCAAAGGCCTCTTTCCATGACTTCCAGTTATTACTATTTATTTCCTTGTTTTTGGACCACTGGTCGTTAGTTTTATCCAGCTCGTCCCGCCATCTTCTAAGAGGTCTGCCGGACGCCTTCTGGCTGTGTCAGGGGCTCCAGAAAGTAGCTATTTTGTCCCACAGCTTATTGGGCATGCGACAGACGTGGCCTGTCCAGTCCCACTTCAGCTTAGCGGCTTTTTAAGCAACGTCAGTAATTTGTGTTTTGGAGCGCAGTGTCATGTGGTGTTGCGTACGTGGTCGGTTGTAAATTGTAGTAGAGCTAGTGGGACTTTTTGTTCCCACTAGGCCTACGATTGAAGATGGTGCAAAATCGTAGAACCAGTGGGGAAAAAAACCCAGTAGTTAGTTCTACCGTAAAACTGTGTAGTAGAACTAGTGGGAATGATCCTAGTTACCCTTAGCTGGCTGCGTTACCATTGCACGTTGGCACACCTTAAGTTTGTACTTTTGAATGTTTGTCAAAGATTATTTCATTAACATTATGCGACTGGAAGCTGACCCCAAAATAGTTGGGAAAAGGCTAGGCAGATGATGATGATTATGCGACATTTAAAAATGAACTTCTAAATATGATTACCGTTGGATTTATGTCTTCTTCCAAGACTGATAATTACACAGAACAGAAAAAACAGTAGAAGTCGTATGTGGGCGGGGCGCGCGTACCCCGAGCTTTGCGCTGTTCCGCAAAGTGTTTCCCCCACGCACACGCCACGCACATCAGTCTAGATACAAGCGTCACAGTGACAACAACTTCTACAAAGCTTAACTTAACTGTAAAAAAAAGTACTAAAATGCCCTATTGTGCTGTCCTAGAATGTAAAAACGATAGCAGAAACAAAAATGTATCAAATGGTGGTATATCATACCATTGGTAAGTCTTAATTTGCTTTATTTCGATTAAAATTTGAAAAACATTATTTTATTAGACAAGACAAGTACAAATAGACTTTATTGTTTACACCATAGGGTCTACTTTCTTTTAACTCAAACATATTATTCTCGCAGATTCCAACTACGCACATGTCACAGTCCGCTACTCAATTAGAGATTGACGTTATCGGTAATGAGTTATCGATATTTTAAACTTCAATGTTCTATGATCATAGAAAGATGATAGATGTCAATAGAAAGTAGGTACTAGGTACCCGTAGTAACAAATTGTGTAGTTTAATCTGTTACCTTTCTATCAAATAGTATAATTTTCGAAATCAATCAGTTGTCTAACATAACAATACATTCTTAATTATTCTTTCTATAGGTAAATCATAAGCATTATTATAAATGTATAACACTTGATTTCAAACATATGTAAGTACATCATTCATTTTGAAATTTAAAAATATTTATCGACTCTCGTATTGTTTGAAAATAAAATGCAATGTCGATAAAAAGGCAACGACAGTGGTACAACCCTAGAAAAGGACGAATAGCACAAACATAGTAATGAGCTCGTTACGGAAATATCAATCTTATTACAAAACTAATAAAGGTTTAGTAGATGCATTTAGTGTAGTGACATCTAGCGGCGAGTAGCAGAACTTGCTCGTGAAACTATTCCCTAAGAGCTAATACGTAAACAGAGTAGATAATAAACCACTCTAATTAGCATATGAATATGGTTTATTTTCAAATAAACGAAGACATTACCAATCACACCACGCTTTTCTTAGTGTTACGAAATACAATTAACCTGTTTATGTGTTAGTTTGGGGTACGCTGGTTCCGATACTAATAAAGCGCTATACGAATTCTACTGTTTTTTCTGTTTTGTGGATAATTATATGGCTGATTCACTTAGATGACGCTTTATTTATTTATTATTTATTTATTTAGTGCCAGTGAAATCGGATGTTCAGCTTTTACAATCGTTAATTCTACAAAGGGATGCTCTTGAAGCCTATTTTAGTTTATTTGCATACAGACATGCGGTCAGTGCTCTTGAACCGAGCCGGACCCGACTCGGTTACGGCGGATTTAGCGGATATGGAAATAGATCGCATTGATTGTAAACTTATACGGTATAGTAGTGGAGTTCACTGATCGGAAGCTGTCGAGGTAGTGCTTTATGGGTTTATTTTGGTTCACATAGCCTGCCGTTTGGTTTAGCTGGTAGGTATATTTACTGCGTGAGTACCTACCTACCTACCTATTAGTTAGGTAGTACCTACCTTCACTTACTGGAACACCCAAATATTCCGAAATATTATATTCCGCATTTCTATATTCCGATTAATTACCAAAAGTCCGAATTACTTAATAGGTAAGTACCTAAGAATTATAATGTCTGTTATTCAGAATTCAGAAATTTGTTTTTCCGAAAGTCGTAAATACAATTTGTTTGTTGTCCGATTTTCATATGTCCGAAGAATGTTTGATGGATCGTCAGTCCGAAAAACGACATTCCGATTTTCAATACTTACTTCGAATAAACTGCTAAAATTAGATTTGACAGAAATCAAAAACAATATAATAGAATTCAATATAATACAAATGTCACTAACGGGATATCTTCCGTGATTATTGTTTATCAAAGAGCCATAGAGGCTGTAAAAAACAATGATGAGCAGAAATCGGCCATAGCTGAACATCTACTGCAGTCAGGACCCAATCACTGGATTGAATTCCACAAGCCACGTATTTTGTCAACAGACAAACATTACTTTCAAAGGCTGAAAAGAGAAGCAATTGAAATAAGAAGACATAAAAATTTCAATCGAGAGGATGGCTTCAAATTGTCAAGTACGTGGAATGCAGTATTTAATATGCTCAAAAGTAGCAGCCAGCAACATAACAAGGACTCCAAAAAACCTAGTGATACTGTGAGTGTTTTTGCCGTAGTGCGCGTAGCGCAAAAGACAAAGAAAGAGGGTAGACAGATCTGTCTGCTCCTAACTATTTTTTCCCGCGATCATGGCGCTTGCAACAGCGTCGAAATATCGGGAGCTCAAAAATAAACAATAATCACGGAAGATATCCCCTAGGTGACATTTGTAGTATAGTTATGAACCGTGAAAACTTAAAACAGTGTTTATTCAATATAATATTAAGGAGGTAGTATCATTTTCCACCGAAAACTCATGGAACTAAAAATTTGTAAGCAACATTATTATAAAGTTAAGAGCGCCTGATAAAATAATGCGAGCAAAGGCTCAAAACTTCAACTTACTGCATCTAAAATACAAAGTTCACCATCGTACATTCGATATTGAAATGCTTTAGAAGCGTTTTATTTACCTTCATATAGGTAAAGTACTAGATGTTATAAACTAAAGAGGGAAACTAGGAACCTCCACATTCGATGTGATAAAATTATATTATGCAGGAAATGGCACAGATCTAACAAAGTTATTGCAATGTTTGCTATCTGGTAGAAATTTATTGAATAGCACCGTTATAACTCTGTGAATAATCATGATTTATTTAATAACTAGCGGACGGCACGCGGTTTCACCTCCGTAGTTCCCGTTCCCGTGGGAGTACGGGGATAAAATATAACCTATGTTACTCAGGGTGAATGTAGCTTTCTAATAGAGAAAGAATTTTTGAAAACGACGCAGTCGTTTTTGAGTTTATTAATTACAAACATACACACAAAAATCTGTAAAAATCTGCTCTGTGGCACTCCTTTAGCATGGGTGACTAAATTTAAGTACTTGGGTCATTGGGTCACTGATGATCTTAAGGACAACATGGACATAGAGAGGGAACGCAGGTCGTTGGCTGTTCGATGTAACATGCTGGTTCGAAGATTTGCACGTTGTACAAATCAAGTTAAAGTCACTCTTTTCAAAGCTTTCTGTCAGTCATTCTACACGTGCAGTCTTTGGACCCGCTTTACGCAGAGGACATACAGCGATCTGCGTGTCCAATACAATAACGCGTTTAGGGTACTGTTGGGGCTGTCGTGGCGTTGCAGTGCGTCCACTATGTTTGCGGAGGCGCGCACAGACGATTTTTACGCCATTCTAAGAAAAAGGACCGCCTCCATAGCCGGCCGGCTACGCACTGCCACCAATAGTCTCCTGAGCGTGTTCTCAGATCGGTGGGACTCCCCTCTGCTGCGCCACTGGGTGAAGATCTATACCAATTAAAATTTTAAGTATATTATTACTAACACTAGGTATTAAGTTATTTTGTTGCTACTAACACTCATGTCACTCATGTCTGAAATAAATAATTTGAATTGAATTTGAAAAATACAAATCTTTCCTCTTTATAATATTAGTGTAGATTGTGATTTAGCTAAGTGCATGAAGGTGAAAAAAGCTGCCAATTAATGAATGAATGTACATTTTGCTAAATATTATTTCAGCACTGACTGCCACGTTGGTCTAGCTAATGGTCGCGACTGCTGAGCATGAGAGGTCTTGGGTTCGATTCCCGGGTCGGACAAAGTGTTATTGGGTTTTTCTATCAGGAATTTCTCAGTACCATACGGAGCATGCAGTACCATACGGAGCACGGATTTGCGCCCGGTTGATGGCAATAGGTTCACCCCCAATTACATGAGACTTAAACATCTGTAACTGGTTAAAAGTGCATGTGCTATTAGGTACATCTTGTTATTAATTAAGCATGGTACCGTTGTTGTTTCACTAGGGAGGAGCTCGTGGCTAAATAATAACAGCCGCTCGGTTCGATCTTTAGGTTAAGCCGTGCTTGCCTAGGTTGGTCTGTGGATGGGTGACCACTCATTACATACGTTCGTACGAGTTTCCTCCGTTCCTCGGAAAGCACGTTAAGCCGTTGGTGCCGGCTGCATGTCATTTGTAGATCTTTGACAGTCGTTACAGCACTGACGTATAAATCCTATGGACTTGGCATACCTACAAGAAAAACGTGGACATACCTACATTAAAGAGGGAAAATAAAATGGCGGCTAATAGGGTAGCCCATATCGATATTTCTCTACAATCGATGTTAGATAAAAGATTGTGAGAATGTTTTCACGTTGTCACGGTCCAATATCAACGGGTAAGTATTTTTATCACACTTTTCTTAGCTTCACTTGTTTAGAACTAACAAAATAACTATGTAAGCAAATCTTAAAAGTTATTTTTCACCGACTTCCCGGTTTTTGATTAAGCTAACATTTTGCATGTTTAGTTTGGATGATATTGCTGCCGATTCTCTGGTTCAGTAACTAATCTAAAATTAGAGAATCGACATTTTTTACTAAAAGGGCAGTGTATGTGTTTATGCCTTGCGCTTCATCGTGTTTTTAGTCGACATCGACAATATTAGTTCAATTAAATGTGACAGCTCTAATTTACGTCCGTCTCTTTCCCGTTTTATTAGAGAGAAAAAGATAGCAATAGCCAAACAGCGGGAAAATAAAATGGCGGCCTGGCCGCAAATAGGTATTTCAAAGACGCTAGGAATGAAGGTTTGCTATTATAGTAACTGTCAAAAACACTGTTATCCTTTTTCACTTATGCAAAATTCTAAAAGTTAAAAAGAGATAACAGTATTTTTATGATTTCGGTGTCGATATGCCTCATATTTGTATAACTGTATTTTCTATAGTCAAACATTTCAAGTCCATATGATTTATACGTCAGTGCGTTACAGGTAGTCAGTGGCCCATAAAGTCTGACAACCAGTCTTACCAAGGGGTATCGTATTACCCGGTACTAACTGGGTTGTGGAGGTCAGATAGGCAGTCGCTCCATGTAAAATACTGGTATTCAGCTGCCGGATGCAGCTGAATACCAGTATTTTACATGGAGCGACTCATCGGTCGGCTTCCAGTCTTACCGGAGTAAGACTCTAGACGATAACAAACTCTGCGAAACATGAAGTCATAAATGTCATATGAAAAATGTCGTTTTGACTTTTTTCAAAAAGGTTAAGCTGCAGGGCAAACCCTTAACCCGATCGTCTTTCTTTTAGGCTTAAATTGTAGCTGACTTAATTGTCCAGAGGAGTTTTTCTCACATTTTTGATATCATTCTTCGTTTCCAAAACATCGAGCGCCAAAAACAAAAATTCTGAAAAAAAATTTTTTTTTACTATTTCGGCCATAACTTTTTTAGTCTTTGACTTTCTCGAATAATTATTTTTGCAGCTTACAGCTCTCGTGAATACGCGGCTTTTGAGTCTTTTTATAATATCATATCTTCACAACGCTCTGAGATATTAAGGGGATCGCCCTTTTCCGTGAAATCGGAGCCTACACTGGAGCGAACGAAAAGACATTTCCAATGTCAAAAGGTTTAAGGTTCGCCTTAAAAAAAAATACGTTTTTATCATGCTCTAGTTATTTTGTTGCAACCAAAACAAATTTTGAAATCAATAGACAAAGATAATTATAAGTATTAGAACACAACAGTTTTACGTCATTAAATTATGTATTAATCGGATTGTTCCCCGCTATTTCGCCCTAGGTTCTCAACCTTCGATAGCTCAGTTGGTAGAGCGGTGGACTGTAGAGTAACAAATCATTGATATCCATAGGTCGCTGGTTCAAATCCGGCTCGAAGGAATCTTTTTGTGCTTCATTTTAAAATTGCGTTTATTTCTTTTTATGTTTGTTTAGTGTTTTTTTATTTACTGATGTTGTTGTTTTATTGATAACAGCGCGTGAAGTAATCAACAACAAAATATTCTAGCAATCCGTATTGATACTTGTACATACATTATTTTTATTACTATTTTAGAGTTGTAGTTTGTATTTATTGTGTAAATAATACTGTTTTCTTCTAAATAACAACAAAAACAATGACAAATCCCTTTGAAAACACTGAGATTTAAGCGGTAATTTATTAAGAAAATCTTAACCGTTATCAGAAAGTGATAATTGTTTCCGAATTGTTATCACCACCAAAAGAGAACGCTGCGGACAGGATTCGAACCTGTGCGGGTAGAACCCAATGGATTTCAAGTCCATCTCCTTAACCACTCGGACACCGCAGCTCATATAGAGGATGTCGAAATAAGTATTCATGTTAATGGCGTGTATCCATTCTAAGCATTACTATTTGTGCTGTATGTTATGTTAGTGTAACGCGCCGTAAAACGGTACTAATAGACATACATATTTGCGTTTAAATATTGCATAAAACATAAATTTATCAATTAACAGAAGATAATTTTTTTGTTAGAATAAAAATGAAATTTCTAAAGAAATTTCCATTTAAATGATTGTTCTTTTATGATTTTATTCACGTCTCGAAAACATTAAAACTAACCAGTGTTCATTTATTTGTTAAACATCAGTACTCGATTCACTGATTTATTTTGTTTTCATGAAAACAATGTTATTGAATTGTTTTTTTTACGTATAGTAGCGCCATCTCGTTTCGTTAAACATCAACTTCCAGAAACATGTCCAGCATTTTAGTTTTACTATTCGACACTAGATGACGTATATTTAGAAATGGCCGTGTCTTACTTGGTTTTGCTACTCCACAACAGATGTCGCTGGGTGCACTACACTAACATATTCTCACCAAAATTCAGAACCTTGTAAAATTTTAATCGATTCGCGATTAAACAATGCAGGCAACTAATACTTTTGATTAGAATATTTTTTTCGGTCAAGTTCACTAAACTTTACGACAATTTAATACCTACAGCAATCAAAAGAAGCGATCAAAATAAAATTGTAAACAAACTTCACTTCTCACTTTTAGAAACCGCACGGTGGTCATGTACTCAAAGCTGGACAAAAATTCATTTATGGAAGCTTGTAGGAAAGTAGAAGCAGTTGTCTTTAAACTCGCGCTGCAATTAACACTTCTATTAACCACTAAATATAGGCCCTTGCTAGCTAGGGTTACCGAAACACCTGCCGCAGCGAAAGACTTAAAACAAAAATAATTTGTTGGTCAAATCACATTTATATAATACTTAAATATTGTGATCTTCACCCACGATTAGCTGTTCTTCATGTTTCATGACACTTATACCGTGATTAACTGGGACATTGTTTTTATTTCTAAGTATTTTTCCAGATATAGTAGGATTTAGGTACCTACCTACTCTGAATACTTAAATAATCACAAAAGTCCTGAAAAAAAATCCTATTAAATCTCGATAGGACATCGGTACCTATCGGGATTTAATAGAATTTTCAGGACTTTCACTTTCAGCTTACCTACGTGACTTACCTACCTACATAAAACATTTGCAGCAATCCCTCTTTTTAATAAGCAATCCCGGAATAGTGTTTTTCCTAACAAAAACCGGATTTTTCCCCGATGAGTCGACACTACGACAGCCCTATCACCGATCCTGTCACGTGCACTTTCATACCGTTTTTAGATCGGCTACCGATAGTATACCGAGAAGTAAACTACGCCACTACGCCTTGATACGGTACGATACGCCGTATATGGAGTGTCGTATTATTTTTAGCTCAGTCGGTTTGTTTGGTTGTTTTTACTTGTTGACTGCAATTTGCCGGCTGCCAACTATAAATTATTATATCAATTGGTTTGAGGTAATTGGTGGGCTTCTGTTTTCTTGTTCTATTTTAGCTTTAGTTACATTCAAAAATAATTGTATTAATTAGGAAGCACGTATTTTATTCTCTAAATAGGAAGGCTTAACATGTCATGATGAAAATTTTATATGGTAGCACTTAGATACCCGCAACTACAGACACAATTAAATAACAATGCACCGTGCGTGCCCGATCGGGCACGACTGGGGACATTAAGGGTAAGGTAAAATTAAGGAAAATAAATAGACCATAAAAGTCAACATTTTTTTGTTAGATTTAACATAGGTACTTAGATAATAAAAATAAAGCACCTCCAGGATCCAGGTATACCTACCTAATTTAATGTATCAATAAGTAATATGAAAACTTACGGAGGTTTAGGGACCTACGTCAAATAAAACAGTACTAGGTATCGTTTCCAGGCTACAGTAAATAAACCCAGCCGAATGTTTTGTATTTTTAATCACAAAATAAAACAAAGGAGATCTTTATCATAACGTTTTACTTGCCAGTTCAATACCTATACAACTAAACACAACAATGATTCATACTAAATTAAGGCACGAATTAAATAAATTACACCTCTGAGATCTTAACAATAAGAGTTATATAAAAACAGTGTAAATAAATACGTTCATTCGTCTTGACGACTTCCTAAAATTAAAACAAAAGAATCCGCCATTTTGTTTTTTTCCCGCTTTATGTTGAAGTCCTATCAAATGTTTATTTCCTCGTTAGATTGGCATCACTGCAATTTGCTATTATCAATTATATATTGTGTAATAAAAAAATACTTGAGATCTAAATCATGTAATGGAATTTGCGTAGGCTTGTTATTGTTATTATGAATATTATGATTCATACTTAATGCTTATTAGTTAGCTTAGCGTAAGTTAGCGGTATTATTATTATGCATACTGACATAAGTAAGTGTCGAAGCTTATTATTTACATACCTGTGTGCTGTGATTTCTTAGGTGAGGGAAGCTCCGTTGTTAAGGTGGAAGCTTCAGGGTTTCCCGCGAAATTCAAATTTTCTTAGGCTTATTCCAATTTTGCAGTGTCAGGCTGTATGTTAAACAAAATATAATTCGTGACCGTAACACATAAATTATGTAGTTACAGAATTGTAATTACTAAAATCGTCTAGACATATGAGTTCGAAAAATCGAAATTTGTTTTAATGATATTGTGAAACGAGAACACCTGCCGACAAACTGTCTTGCAGTTTGGCAGACTTTTTATATGTTATTGTTATACAGACTTTGAATAAATAAATTAAAAAAAAAAAGTTACGTCAGAACGTATGAAAATTTTAAAAGGCTCTAAGCTAGGCCGATGATGATAGAGCGACAGGCTTCAGTTAGGATCTGCTTTAAGGCAGCAAGGTCATGCAAAACACAATAATTATCTATCAAAAACCATAACAACTTGAACAAATTGATGTTTCACAATCTCTTTCGTGTATTTAGCTATTAGACACCGACCAGCCCAGCCAGTTTGTCCGCTTTTTGCCCAGAAAACGTGTAAACAACGTAAGTATTGCGTATGATTGGTTGAAGAATGTTTAAAGTAAGTAGTAACAGTTCCATGGAAGATGCGCTCCATCGAGCATTGATCGCGTTTTCACGTTTATTTTCTCTATTTACGCGGTTGTACGACCTTTTTTTCTGTTGTGTGCAATATGTGTATGCGATAATAGTTTAGCACCAGTGTATGCTGCAGAAAAAACTTTCTAATTTATCGGTTAGAGACTGATATGATTATAGTACTCCCTCTATCTAGGACTATCGGGAATCTCTCAGTAGCAGCCATGGAGTCAGGATGGGTTAGTAATATATATGATATAATTACAAAATCTCTAATATTTACAAGACATAACAACTGAATCTATAATTTTATTCGATATAACGATCAGTTAATCACTATAATTTCTAAAAGCATAACCTACATTGAATATAAAATCGTTTTATATACCACTCAAAAGACATAAAACTTATTTAGTCTAATATGATAAAACGGTTGATTTGGATTGGAACACATGTCATGTGGTTTTTATTTCTCTGTAAAAAACATGCAAACAAGCGTACACCATGCATGCAGCATGCAATCAAGCATGCAACATAATGCAGCAGGCATGGTTTCTGTCATGGCTCCGCTCCCCTCCGCGCCTACTCGATTTTAAATAACACTCTAGGGGTAGGGCAGACAAGACTACGTGGAGTCGGTTTTGCAGCGATTCGTTTCTGTCACGCTTTTCGATTAAATAAACGTTATATCAATATTATATGTTGTAAACGATAGGACTAATGATTTTCGATTAAATATAAGATATATCCAATAACGTTATACGAAATAAGTTGTAGAGTATGTAGATGTTATATCTAAATAAATTATATCAACAGTTGGTATAATTCACGTTTATTAAATCTTGTGAACGTTATTGAAATGAAAATATTCCAAATACAAAATACAAAATAGTTTATTGCTTCTCAAGTTTACAAAAAGTTTAGTGTTTGAAGCTTCCCTTTAAGCAAGTAATGCCTGTGTTGGGAAAATAACTTTATATGTTATGAGACGCACCCAGTCAGGATTTGCGCCCGGTTGATGGCAATAGGCTCGCCTCCTATTACATGGGACTTAAAACATAACTGGCGAAATGTGGGTGTACTATTAGCTACATCTCTGCTTAACGAAACTCTCTCTCTCTCTCTCTCTCTGCTCTGCTACAGTCGTGATTAGTTTTATGTTTGTGTTGTTTAAGTAGGTATATGCTGAAGCAACAAAATTTTGCGAAAAAATCTGCGCATAATAATCTATGCGCAGATTTTTCGCAGTTTGTTATAGCTTTTATCACACAGTACACAATATAAAATACTAACTAAATCTCATTTACTTATTTTCCCAAGCTAATTGAAGAATTCTGATAGCTTTTCTTGCAAATTCACGGCCAACTCAAGGAATTATTTATTTAAAAGGAACTGACTGTTCACCATAATTACCTACGTTTCAGTATCTTTTGGATTATCTATAGAGTCCCGCGCACCCTTTACATGCATAGTTCATGTTGTTATTGCATTAATTAACAGTATCCCATTAATTATACGAAAAAATAAATCATAGAAATGACTACAGAAGACAGCCAAACAACTTGTCCTACTGCACTGCAGTCATTCTAATTTATTGCTTATCTTGAAATACTGTAGTTTGCGGTCCCCTAGTAATATTCTTAGGCCCGGTTTGCACCAAAGCGGAGACTGTTACAGAGCGGGTGCAGGTTTCGACCAATTCGTATTGGTTGAAATCTACATCGCGTGTCCCGTCTCTCCTGTGAGTGGTCCTTTACGTCTTCTCTTCGCTTTGGTGGAAACTGGGCTTTAGGGTGTATGTATACTCGAACTCGAACACTACGAGCCAAAAATGAACTTGAAGAACATCGGTGAAAGAACATGTTTACATACTATATAAGAGTCTGGTATGAGAAATAAGTTCCTTTGTCGAAACTAGTTAAGGGCCATATATATCCCTCAAATGGCTTAGAATGATCCCCCGTTACGAAAAAAAGAAACTGCAGCATTCATTTTGAAAAAAATATATGGTAAAGTTGAGGATTAATGCTAAGTCTTATGTGTGACGAAAACACGATTCCATAAACTTTTCTCGATAGAAAAAAAATCCAAAGTTACCTCCAAATAGAACAATAAACCGCTGGTATTCAAAAAGTACCTACTTCAAATTAGATCATGAAACTTTGCATACTAACTGAACTAACTATAAAGCAGGTCTTATGTGTTTTTTTTTTAGTCCAATCAATAGATTTTTTGTAAATCGCAAAAAAACACTCATTTCGCACTATTCGGCCGCAGTGACTGACGTAACAACCGCTTTGTAGTGCAAGCTGATTAGAACTTTATTTTAACAGTATTTCAAACGAAGTTTGAACCACCACAAATAGAGTTGCTAATTTTAGGGTTAGAAGGGCCGTAAGAATAACTTAATGCGTCTGTATAAGTTAGTTCTGTTTGTTTTTTTTTTAAATTAGCAGTAGGTACAGCTAAAGAAAGATAATTTAATAACAAAAATAGCCAACATCCATAACTATCATAACATTATTATATTGAATAATCACTGTACACAAATCTTCTAATCAAATACCAAAATCTTAATTTCAGCTTATTAGGATGATCTCAAAAACTTACTCTACGTCTTTACTTAGACTAGAGTCTTATTATTGACTAGCTGTTACCCGCAACCTTTGTCTGTTTGAAATTATTATAAAAATATTAGTTCCCATTTCAATCGGATTTTGTTAACAATTTTATGGGTTTTAAGTTTTTTGTACGGAACCCGTTTGTTTTGTTATAATACTTATACCTCAGTTACTCCTTATAACATCAGCTATCTGCCAGTTAAAGTCCCGTCAAAATCGGCTTAGCCGTTTCGGAGATTAGGCGAAACAAAGAGACATTATTTTGTCTGTCTGTCTCTTTGTGTCTGTCAAAGAGACAGACAGACAAAATAAAAAATAAAACTTTTTTTTCCATAATATACTCTCACATGCATTCAGTAAAAGCTGTTATTTTAAAATTACAAACGGACACTTCAATTTTATTTATGTTTACAATAGGGAAATATGCATATTTTTTTTTTTCGACACGGAATGTTAAAGTATTATAAAAATAATGACAAAAAGCGAAAACAAGACATAAATCGGCCAACCATTTAAACTTTTGTTTCTATCTCTTTCTAGATAAACGGAATTTACTATGGATTTTGTACGTCGATGCAGCGAATGACGTCATTCTCTGTATCGGATCTCTCTGTCTAATCAGCAGTTTCAAATGCATATAACTTAGTATTTTTTATAGATATTAAAAAAATAATTTCACTTTGCTATTTCTGGTGATAATACGCTTTGTTTAGAGTTATAAAAAAAATCATGCATATACTCTATTATCCTTCCAGCAACGCATCTTCCTCACAACCCAAAACAATAAGATCCTGTACTACCTATCAACGCTAACCACGTCGCAGACAACGTGAGTGCGGTTGTCACGGCGGCATCTCGTCTAACGATAAGTGATACTGCGCGGGCGCTGCTTGACCGCAATACCTCACGATACCTCAGGAGTCACATGTGCGTGCACTCGAGCAGGTGTACCGAGGAGTGTGATTGGCTTACTGAAGTGGGTGAAGCCGTATATTGGAGATAGATGGGAGCTTGTGGTGTTGGAATGTTATATGGAGGCATCAGGCATCCTTTGTGTGTGGTGACATTGAAGATTTTTATAATTTTCTAATGTTCTGTTTTTTTATAAATGACTAGCTGATACCCACGGCTTCGCCCGCCCGTAAATATACTAAAACCTTCCTCTTGAATCACTCTATCTATTAAAAAACCTCGCATCAAAATTTGTTGCGTAGTTTTAAAGATCTAAGCATACTTAGGGACAGACAGAATAGGCGACTTTTTCTATAATACGTAGTGATAGTGATAGTAATAGTAATGGTGAAGGCTTGTCATTGGCTGTCAGTATCACGTACTATTTTTAATGTAATCTTTCATAGATGATAAATAAATAATAATAATAATAATATCATAACGTAGCATCACGCCTGTAATACCCGAAGGATTGGAATGTGGGTGTACTATAAGGTACTATCGGGGTCTTTTCCGCCTGACCAGTTTAATTTTTTTTCGCTTAAATCATGCGGAGGCGCCGAGCCACGCCCCTTAAAGTTTAGGCCTATTAGGAGAGCGTCAACTTTGGCGCGCAAAATAACAATATCTCTCGTTGAGCGTGCGTCGTCAGCGCGCTCGGCCGATTCGGTATCTTTTCATTCATTATTTCTATACAAAGTCAACGAGGCGGGGCTAGAGAGCGTTTCTATGTTGCGAGTGCAAGCAAAAATAAGCTTAGTGGTGGTCAGGCGGGAGTGTCCTCGATAGTACTATTTTTAATGTAATCTTCCATAGATGAAAAATAAATAATAATAATAATATCATAACGTAGCATCACGCCTGTAATACCCGAAGGATTGGAATGTGGGTGTACTATGAGGTACACCCCCCCCCCCTCCCCCTGGTATTTCGCCAGTAATGTTTAAGCCCCATGTAATAAGGAGCGAGCCTGTTACCTTGAATAAATTGCAATAAAATTATCAATTTATTAAAATTGCATAAAATACCTTAGTCTTACCCTTTACACTCACGGGTGTCGTATAAGGCGACTAATGTCTGAGGCAGAACACCTTGCGCCTCCGTAGACCAGAGAATGGGCAGCAGCGTTTTCTGTTAGTCTTTCATCACTGCAATCTCCAATCCGCCTGCCAAGCGTGGAGATTACGGCAAATTCCTCCCGTCACGGGAGAGGCTTACCCAGCCAGCTTGGTTTGTCCAGCAGTGGACGTTATGGGCTGTTGTTGTTGCTAAAAATAAATAATGTGATAATAATTGGCGATTTCAGAAAGAAGGGGTGTAGGTACCATGATTCCTCTGACGATGGAAATGGACCAGAGATTTTCAAATATTTCTTTTACAACTTGTCTTTACTTGTTGTCTTCACAGCTTACAGCTCGATGCTGAAGGCTGAAGGCTGGAAAAAAAACTTCGGGATCTAGGATCATAAATAATTTTTAACTGTTCCCAAAACACCAATATCAAAAATCCCACAGAATCTGATTTCAATAGTTGATCCATTTTACCTAATCCCCGCTTAGAGACCAATCTGATAGGTGTTTGTATCGAAAACTTATCGCTCTTCTGACTTTAATTGTTTTAAATCACCGATAAAACTAATCCCTTCAGCCAAGGGCACTAGGTGATCCGATAACCGATTACCGAAATCACCAATTACTCGATTCTTTATCGATTACCGTTATCGATGATCTCGAACTCGTTTCCATTCATTGGATAGTAGATGCCATTCGATACGGGCCATGCGTTTCTGATGTTTCTTCGAAGGTGGAGTGCGTACGTGATTGCGCTTGCGTCGAAAGTTGCGCACGCGTCGATCAATAAACAATCGATATCGTATGAAGGTTTTGAAGGAATTTCGTAAATATAAATAGGTACATGCTTGTTTTGATTTAGTTGTGTTTCTTGTTGTTTGTTTTATTTTATCACACATTTTTATGATTGTTAAATTATGAATAACAAAACTAACAAACTATGTGATTGTGTTTTTTAACCTATGATTTCAATGCTATGTTATGTTAAGCTGAGGCATACAATAGTTACATACCTCGTGCTCCAACCAGTATGAAGCAATCAATAGCAAACCATGTAGTTGCATTTTGCTTCATAGACTTTTCACTGAGTCACCCTCTATCACACTATGCAATCAAAACCATTAATTTATTATAATTTTCACCAAAACCAAGTATATTGGTGACACATAAGTAGAGCCCCATTTTTTCGGCGTCTAGACATCCATTTTCTGTGTAGAGATAACATTGTACAATACTCACCACTACCAGAACTGCAATGGAGTCTCATATCTTATATTTATAGTAACCCATTTTATCTCAAATTATTTTGCGTAAAGAACCACTTGAGTACAATACAAGGCATTGAACAATTAACAAAAGATACATTGAATTTTTACTCATAGCCGCCTACTAAAAAAAAAACATACCTCTATGGCGCCAAGAGCTTCTTTATCTATGCCTATTGTATTTACTTTTAAAAAATATAATCTCTTCGCAAACATAACAACAAAAAAAACCGGCCAAGTGCGAGTCGGACTTATTATTATCAAAAAAAGGGCAAAAAAATCACGTTTGTTGTATGGGAGCCCCCCTTAAATATTGATTTTATTCTTTTTTTAGTATTTCTTGTTATAGCGGCAACAGAAATACATCATCTGTGAAAATTTCAACTGTCTAGCTGTCACGGTTCATGAGATACAGCCTGGTGACAGACAGACGGACAGACGGACAGACAGCGAAGTCTTAGTAATAGGGTTCCGTTTTTACCCTTTGGGTACGGAACCCTAAAAAGCTCCCAAAACCGATAATGGACAAAAAATTCAAACAGGCTTTTTAAGCTTTTTTTTTAATTCTGAATACGTCTTAGGAATGTTTTTAAATATTTTATAGCTGAACACGCTAAAGGACAATCGAAATTCAATAACTATAAAGTTCCTGAAGCATAGAGATTTCAACACTAAAGTATTCCTTTACAGACATGCACTTGAGTCTGTAGTTTTTGGTATTGAATAAAAGTATACTTGCTGGCAAAAGTGTTCGAGCACTGGCGACGACCCGATTGGAGCAGCGCGGCGGTAGTGAGGCTGCCTTACGTTCTTAGGGTCCCGGGTTCGATTCCCGGTCGGAGCAAATGTTTGTGTGATGAGCATGGACATTTGTTTCCGAGTCATGGATGTTTATATGTATAATAAGAATGTATTTACAAACAAAAAGTATCTATGTTGTATATCAACTATCTGGTGTCCACGACACAAGCCTCGTTGCTTAGTGTGGCACTAGATGGCACTGTGTGTAATGTCCAGCAATATTTATTTATTTATTATTTATTACTGGTGTTTTTTTTTTAAATATTCTTTTGACATTTAAAAAAAACTGTGAGGGATGGGTGCTTATGGTCTAATAACATTTGGTTTACGGATGAAGTGATACTTGATACAGGTTTACAAAATTTTCGTTTATAGAATTTTAAAGGTTACTTCCCCGCCGAGCAACTTTTACCAACCCTGCTTATAAGCATAATATCCATATTTATCAGTTTATTACAATATTGTGATTAGGAGAGTTACTCTCCTGGTTGAATTTATTTTAATAATAAAATAATATTAAGGACATTAAATACCATCTGGGACAGCACCGATATTTTTATTCCGGTAATAAGTGTCCGTGGAATTATATATCCGTCTTAAACGCAGGGGAAACCACGAGCAAAAGCAAGTTACCTAATAAATGACTTTGCTCCGAAAATTAATTGAGCTTGGCACATATTTTGGATAAACGAGAATGTCTGTGCCAATAGGTAATTATTATTATTTTAATGCTAGGTGCAGTCAATATACGTAGTTGCTAATGAACATGGTCCTAGGTCTTGAGTTAGCATTATTATGTAAATAGAACATGATAATAACAACTCAATCAGTGTTATGGAAATTTAAAATGCTGTAAAGGACATTGAGCTAGCTGATGGATTGGCAACGTTCGCCTCAACACCTAAAGCTGATAATCAAACAGCAACCTCAATTACGGCATTTCAAATTTCCACCGTTTTATGACTGCAGTTCTTTCCTAATTTCATACCTTGCAGTTAGTTATTATCTGTGTCAAAATTATTATAATTACAATTCAGGTGTTCTACATGTTTGGCTAAGTAACACTTGCCGATTTTAAGATTAAGAAATCAAACAATTTGTAATCGCTTGAAATTATTAGACACGCAGGAAACGCAAAAACTTCACAAACACCATCATGCATGCATCATCATCAGCATGCAATCCTTGTCCCAGTTTTCATATTATTTTATAACATTTAGCGGAACCTAACCAAAATCTTACATATTACTTATAATATATAAAGAAAAGTACTGTGGCGCAGCTATCAACGCTCAATTCAAAATACATACAATCATAGACATTGTTAAGGTTAATCTGGAACAATATCTATAATTATATGTATTTTGCTTTGTGCCACAGTACTTTACTTTTGTAGCTATCTTCGTTTTCCCTGTGTAATCTTTAAACTTAATTTGTTCCAAATAAACTTTATTTTATTTATTTATTTACCTAATAATGAGCATTCAACAGTGCGTTTTTATTTAGGCATTGATTTATGAATCGCCTATTTTAAATGAAAACGGTCATTATTCTCTTATTGCTACACTTAGGTTCAAAACTAATGTCAACATTTTATAGCCCTTAACACTTGTGTGCTCATCTATACTGTTTACGTTCAGTAATCACTTTCTAATGCAACTTTTACGACGCGTTATAGTGTATGCTTTTGTTTTTATGTCCGTTTGTTTTTATGTCCGTTCGTCTGTCCTACCCCAACTGAGGCGCTGAAGTATGCGTCCACCATTTTTATTGCTGTCGTGGCGTATAAACGACTGAACTTAAAAGGATTTTAATCTGAAAGTTTTATTTATAGCTGAATCGAGTTTTAGATGAGATGGATTTTTATTATTTGTTTTGGTGAATTCAACATGACTTTATAACGCCCGTTTTAACCGAAAGGTTAGGCAGAGCAAAACTTACTAAATATAAATATATAAATTACCTACTGGCTAAATTAAAAAAAAAAAAAATGCGGTTTGTTGAATTCAAAGAACCAACAAGTTTGTGGTGTGCTCGTTAGGTGACAATTTTTTTTTCCTTTCTCCTAATAGTAATAACACTTAACAGTGAGACCTTTCCTAATAAATATAATAGTAGATAATTATTATTTAACAAAACATAACATCACGCCTGTAATCTCCGCAGGTTTAGGCAGAGGAGTACCTAACAGTACATATCAACCGGGCACAAATATAGACTCCGTTGCTGCTACTGAGAAATTCCTAATCGAAAAACCTAATATCACATTGCCCGACCTGGGAATTGAACCCCTGGACCAACGAGGCAACCGCATACAAATCTAGACTCCGGGCTGCTACTGATAAAAACACAATAATACGTCCAACCTGGGAATCCAACTCAATAGTCGCCTAAAGTAAACTAAACTCAATAGTAGCCTAAAGTAAACTAAACTCAATGGTGTCGATTCTGTTGTGCACAAACTAAACTTAATTTAGGCTATTGCTATCTTTTAGTAAAAGGCAGTGCGAGAAAAGTACGGCTATAGCTATGAACTGGGTTAGAGATGTCAAACTAGTTTATGCCTTGCGCTTCAGTGTTTTTAGTCGACATGTTTTTTACTTGCACCCTTAATTTGTTAGCAAATATTAGTTTGATTAAATTTGACAGCTCTAAATTACGTCCGTCTCTTTCTCGTTTTATTGGGTCGGGGGGCTTTCGGGACCAGGACCACGGTCCCGGATTCCCCCTAAATATTTTTTAGTGGTATTTTGGGACCACAAGAAAACAAAACAAATTTATGTCTTGGGAAAGTACGGTCAACCAAAAATATTTCGTATTGAGTCGTTCATCAACTGGTCCCACATGCCTACGGCCCATTTGGGACAGGTTGATGAAAATCAAAATAAGTAATATTTCGTTCTACAACTCGTCCCACGTATGAAAAAAGTATAATCAGTAGTAAAAGTGTTAGTTTGGAAAAAATATTTCCTATAAAATATTTAATCATCACAACATTGTCTAGATGCTAGTTATGGGCCTAGTTAGTAACCTGACGAAAAGTACTAGGCGGGCATGAATTTAAGAAAGTATTATTGATTTCCCATGATGGCAAAACCAAAAATTTTCGTAGATGGAATTACCTTCTTTAATTTATGTTAGCCTAGTACTTTTTCTAAGGTAACTTATCAATTTGTTTGAATTAGTAATTCTTAAAAAAATATTGTTATAATCTTGTCATTGAAAATATTGTTATAAAGTTTAAAGTTCCACGCAAAAAGAAACGTGGGACGTTGCAGAACGAAAATATTATTTATTTTGATTTTCATGAACTCGTCCCAAATGGGCCGTGGGCTTATGGGACGAGTTGATGAAAAATTGTACATTTAGATACAAGTGGAGAATTTTTTTTTTCTAATACCCCGTCTTGAAAATAAATTAATGTAATTGTTGATCACAATATTATTTCAGCTTACTGTACTCTAACTTTTGTTTTCTTGTGGTCCCAAAATACCACTCAAAAATATTTAAGGGGAATCCGGGACCGCGGTCCTGGTCCCGAAAGCCCCCCGACCCGTTTTATTGGAGAGAAAAAGATAGCACTAGCCTAAATTAAGTTTAGTTTGTGCACAACAGAATCGACACCAATAGTAGCCTAAAGTAAACTAAACTATAGTAGCCTCTACGACCACTAGACGGGTCAGAGCCCATTCGTCCAAATGGTATTTGAGTTTTAGTTTGTGTCTCATTAGACAGGTATTTCAATGTTTGATAAAATAATACTACCTATATTGTTGTTGATAAAATTTGCTTCTAAGAAATTGAAGTTTCGAGTGGCTACGTCATATCATGTTGTTTTAGCTACGGTCAGGTTTTCTATTATGGTATGTTTGTGTGTTTGTAGAATACGATGCTGTCGATGCAGTGTTGTTTGACGTCATCATGTTGTTCAGTTGAAGCTACATGCGTGGGGCATCGTATGATGTATCATTATTATTATACTGTTTTGTTTTCGGAAACCATCGTCAGTAGATATGATTAAACGGATACAGTAATCCAGTGACTGTGGCCTCTTGTATTCCGAATCTCCACGCTTATTTATTTACAGTATTATAGCTATACTAGCTTATGCCCGCAGGTTTGCTTGCGTGAAGTTCAATAATTGTCCCCACGGGATGTTACTACCGGTTAATAATATGTATTCTGTGTTACTCCAGGTTATAAAGTATACAGGGTGTAAAAGACTTCATCACGAAGCCGTCAACCAAGCATTCTGTACATCAAACTAAGTAACTTTACGCAAAAATTATTGCTGGGAAGCGACTTTTTTTTTTTGGGTAAAAAAACATGTTTTGTGGTAGAACTCAATGTAACACATTCAAAACATTGTGCTGATGGATGGATTGAATAGTACGGGGGTCGTGGAGGTGTTTAAAGTAAAAATCTTACATTAAAAACTTGTATTTAAAAAAAACCGGCCAAGTGCGAGTCGGACTCGCACCAGGGCTGTAGCTAGAGTTGAATTTGAGGTAGGGCAGCGGTGGTTACAGGTAGGGCGGAACTTCCGCCCTTCCTGTACACAAAATTTGTATAGGAATCTCTCAAAGACTCCTGACTGACTGATATATCAATGCACAGCCCAAACCGCTGGTCCTAGATACATGAAATTTAAGGGGTGTATTATTTATGAAGAGTATGGTATCCATATAGGCATTTTTGAAATTCCACCCATAAGAGGGTGAAATGGGGGTTTGAATTTTCTGTGAAACTTTATATTCTCTGGATTGATTGACGCGAAAATTGGTGCACGCACTCTTCAGTTAACAGCAAAAAAAAATCAGAGCAGTCTTTGGGGACTGCCGATAGAAGTGAAAACAAAAGTACACAGGCCCCGCCCCAGTCGTAGCACTGGTTATGCCCCACGCATGCCTATGTGGTGCTACGTCGTAGCGGATGTTACGAGTGCTACGCACGGCTACGAAGCGTCACCGCACGTTACGTTACGTGACGATGAGTTCAATGTTTTTCCTTCACCCAAAAAGTGCTCAACGCGCCTAAAGAAGTTTTCACTTCAAAAACAAATTAATCGATTTTTGACTAAAACACTCTGTACCGTACTTTACTAACTACCACTTTACTAACCCAAACTACAAACAGTAACGGGTAACTTCTAGTTTGTTTATTTTAGATTAAAAGGAGATTTTCCGTAACATAGATTACAATTCGGGCTTCTTCACCATACACATTATTACTAAATAGACCTAAAAAATTCAAATGCCATCTCTAAATAAAATAAAGAATTATTATAATATGAATGTCACAAATGTGGTATATTATATGGAAAAGTTTAGATGGCCGGCCGCTGTAATTTATTTTTTCCATCTGAAACTATGAACAAACAGTTTACTTAAAATAGCATAAAATTATCTTAGTTTTTGGTATTTTTTAAGGTAGGGCATTGCTGTTTTAAGGTAGGGCATTGCCCTACAATGCCCCCCCCCCTAGCTACGGCCCTGACCCGCACACGAAGGGTTCCGTACCATTGACTATATTTAGTATTTGCTGTTATAGCGGCAACAGAAATACATCATCTGTGAAAATTTCAACTGTCTAGCTGTCACGGTTCATGAGATACAGCCTGGTGACAGACAGACGGACAGACGGACAGACAGCGAAGTCTTCGTAATAGGGTTCTGTTTTTACCCTTTGGGTGCGAAACCCTAAAAACTTGTATTTGTCAAAAAGTTGGAACTTTGACCCCCAATACATTCGTAACTAGAAGGTTCCCAAAACCGGCCAAGTGCGAGTCAGACTCGCGCACGAAGGGTTCCGTACCAATTATTATAAAAAAATCACGTTTGTTGTATGGGAGCCCCCCTTTTTTTTTTTTTTTTTTTTTCGGATGGGAACTCATCAAATAACCCCTCCTGCTCTGGGCGGAGCAGGAGGGAGTGTCAGACTTTTACTGACTAAAACCCATCCATGTTCCTTCATCGCCCTTTGTGTTCCGGGGCCACGGTATCTCTTTCGAACAGTCCCGCAACCCCGGCAGGCATCGGTCCCTACGGACCCCTTCCCTTTTGCTGACTCTCTTTGAGGCGCGCGTGGAACACGAACGCGCCGTCGACACGGCCTGTCGTCATGAGACGGACGGACGGCGAGCTAGCCCATAGCCCACCGTCCACAGGCCCGCGCCTACGGTGGCCGGGGGCCACGTGGTGGTGGCCCCCGACGCCCGGGGCGTCTCCCGCGGCGGCCGGGACGTTGAGAGGTTCGCTCCCTCTCACGTTCCGCCATGTGGGAGCCCCCCTTAAATATTAATTTTATTCTGTTTTTAGTATTATTATTTGTTGTTATAGCGGCAACAGAAATACATCATCTGTGAAAATTTCAACTGTCTAGCTGTCACGGTTCATGAGATACAGCCTGGTGACAGACAGACGGACAGACAGACGGACAGACAGCGAAGTCTTAGTAATAGGGTTCCGTTTTTACCCTTTGGGTACGGAACCCTAAAAAATTATCGCAATGACGAGGAGAACAAGTGCCTTTCGGCTTCGTTAAAGAGGTGTTTTACACCCTTTATGTAGGCCAAATTTCAGCCAAATGCGTTTTTTGTGAAAGAAGAATAAACATCCACGGGGGATATAGAGCTTTACACCCTGTTCTTCATACCCCCAAAATATTTTTGACAGTCGTTACGGTTAATCAATAGCCCAAAAGTCTAACTTCCAGTTTTACCAAGTTTTGTCGTATTAGCCAGTAATTAGGTCAGACTGGCAGGCAGAAGTTAAAACCTACAAACAGACCGAAAGCCGACCGCAACGTAGGTCCGAATAAGATTAGGCCGATAAGGATGACCTCCTCCCATAGTTTGTTGCAGTTCTTGTAGTTAAGACAAACACATTTGTATGACAAAAGGATATAATGTCCTAAAACAACTTAACATTAACCCAAGTACTATTGATGTAAGAATAACGGCAATCTCACCAACAAAAGAAAAATGGCCGGCCGTGTAATTTGCAGTCCCATTGAATTTATTTGTCCAGAAAAAGTAACGGTAAACATTTCTTACTTATATATTGACAATTGGAGCAAACACCGTGAAGGTTGTACGGAGCTTCCTGGCTGGCAGACTGAAGGAAAAACTGTCTAAAATGTCTAAAGAATTAAAAAAGTTTGAGGTTAGTACTTACTCGAACGAACTAGTGAAAAAATGTTCTGATTTTTAGAATGGACATTGGAATTTTTAGCTGGACAGTCCTTGACTTTCAATAAACTTTTTACAAAGTCTTTTTGAGGCATTTTTCTAACGCCTAACTACAAATAATGAAGTTTGACAAAAATACATACAAATTCAAGGAAAGATCTTAAGTCCTAAAAGTATTTGTAATGTAGTACCTGCAAGGAAGCGTGCCAATTATTTACTTAGGTACATCTATTTATGTACCTAATTATGATCATGCAATTAATATTATTACTTAATACACATTATAAAAATTATTAAAAAAACAATTATTCATTTTCATTACAAAATTTTAGATAAATTTTTGGTCTGATTTCAGAAATTCGAAGACTTGATATCTACCAACCCGCACTGGGCCCTCGTAGTGGATTATAGATAGCCCTCATGTGTGATCTGAATATCGTCATTTTTATTTTATTTGAGAAGCCTATTCTTTCCCATTTCCAGAGGCCTCCCCAAGTCCTCCAAAAAGTCTCCACACAGTGGCTGTCACTGCTGGATGGATGGCGCCGCCGAAGCCGACCGAGTAAGATATGGCGAGATGACCTGGACGCGAAATTACGATCAAATATTTACCAACGGAGATGAATAGCCAATTTTAATCTAGATAAGCTTTTTTAGAAATTCTATTTTATTTTACTTCTTTTTAATTACGTCTTCTTGGTAACTTTCCTTTCGTTTTCCTCATTTCACTATGTTGTTTAATTACTTGAGGATGTGTTATCGTTTCCGGAATCAGTTTGATTGACAGTTCAATTGAAAGTATTGTAAACAGTAAAACAAATTGTGCTTTTATACAATACTATTGTATAAATCAATGTTATTTAGTTTACTGATACTTGGTTATCTTAATCTGGATGCGTCTCCAATGAAAAAATGAAAAAAAAAATGAAAAATATTTATTATTTAAACAAAATGCTTCATATACAATTAATTGTGTTTGGTCCAATACTTAGGGGCCGCCTCCACGAGCGAGAGAATCGCGGCGATATTATCGTCCTTGCCACGTTTTTCTATACACTCTCTTGTGGGCCCGTCTCCACGAGCCAGAGAATCGCAGCGATATTTTTGTATAGAAATACGTTGAATCGCCGCGATTCTCTCGCTCGTGGAGGCGGCCCCTTACTCTTTGTAACGAAGCACTGCACTGACTAGGTACTATTTGTAAGTAATTAGTACTATTCACCCCAGTAGGTCCAGGCCCGTAAAACATAGGTAATATTGCAGCGATTTTCGATCTCGCTCCATTTACCGTGTGTCGTGCCATAACCGAAGGGATCAGTCGCGCAAAAACGCGATGATCTCGTTCATCACACTTATTTGAACGAAAACTGGAATATTTTTCAAACACTTCGACGACTATCGGATTGGTAATAGGGCCTTTAAATTGTACTATCAGTATACAATTTTAAACGCAGAGGTGAAAGCTGACATAATATATCTGTAACTTTGACACGGCGTACGAATATTGTCATTAACTTTCAAGGTCCGAAGTACATAGAACCCTTTGCTTGCAAGAGACGCAAGTTTCAAGGTTCCTTACGAAACATAAATAAATACAATACATTAGTATTTAGGTCGATAGAAACAAAACAAAAGAAGACTGTACCTATCGATGTTGTAATACTGATAGGCCCGCTGGATATAGACAAAAGGTGTGAATGTATACTGCAACCAACTTATCTGTGCAGGCGTTAAACCACAGAACTACAATAAATGTACCAAGTTTGACATATCGATGCAAATTTTCTTGACAAGCAACGCCACCTTGAACTGCACACTTAATGTGGTCGTATTTCTATGTGTTTAATATTCGTGTGATGGCTCCTAGAGAGAAGTGTCAATGCCAATCATGTCATGATAATGATGTCATTGATATCTGATGTGTTGGAGATAAGATTATCATTACATGCACTTACGGTAAGTGTCGTGTGAAATGATTGGAACTTTTTCGCTTATTTTGTTTTCAAAATCATGAATCTTTCAATCCTGCCTACTTAGCTGATGCCTAATAGCGGATTTCAGAAAGTCTCAAAATTCGGAATCCATTAAACCTAATGGATTCCGAATATCGAGACTTTCTGAAATCCGCTCTAATTCATGATTCTTCCGTAACTACTGAAGAATCATGGACAAAATGATTGAGTTATAATAAAAAAAAAGCGAGACCAGCTCAAATTAGGACCTCACTTAGGGCTGGTTCTCATGTCAGCTGAATACTGTCACCATTTTATTTAGGTACGATGAAGTTCCAAAAATTAGGAATAATCATCATTTTCTTAGCCTCGACGCATATTACTTGAGGTCTGCACAACACGTGTTTTCTTTCTGTCTCCCTAGTCAGCCGTCACGCTTACTTTTACTTCAAATTGTAAAAAGTGCATACTTTATTTGAAAATAGGTACAGCTAGGTAAAACATGGAATTATAAGTTGTCAAATTACAATAATTTAACGTTTTAGTGTCTAAACTAAACACTATGCCGAAGTTACGCGACCGAAGTTCAGCACAATCGCCTGCAATGCTGTTTGAATTACTGACGGCACACTATGCCGAAATTACGTCGCGTCATAGCGTACAGCCGAACTTCGGTCGGGTGTTAGTTCAGCGGCAATTCGGCGGCAACGTATTCTGTAGAGCACAGATTATACCGGCCGAAGTTCGGTGCGATTGCCGACGAAGATCCGGGGGGAGCAGCGGGAGGCAGGTATTTCCGCGCCCCGCGTGTTTGTGCAACTGAATTTCTGCCGCGTAAGTTCTGCACTTATGTGTGTCATATCAGCCGAATTAGTAGGAACGTAAATTCAGCCGCGGAACTTTGCTCGCGTACCTTCGGCATAGTGTGCTTAGACACTGAGACAGAAAACACCATGACATACTCCAGTACCAAAGTTACATATAGAACTTTGGTACTTCTGCCAATTCAGCTATTGGTTAACACTCATGGTAAAACGGGTACCCATAGTATTGCACAGCCTCCCAATGTCACGAAAGTGCCGTGTCATTGACACTACAGTCCATTCACTGGGCATTATCACATAGCTTTCTAAGACAATGACTAATTATTGACATTCCGTCTTTATGAAGATCTAATGGTAGATACATTTACCTCGGTAAGTAACCGGTAATAAGTGATACTTTTTTTGTGAGAGATTGATATTTAATGTTTTAGTTTGGATTTATTTCTCACCTGTTGACGTCCCGCAGCTTCACCCGCGTTAAGTTAAAAATTATCCCCCGGGATCGAACTAATGAGATGATACATTACCTTAGGTCCTAACTCTGGTCAAGGTCTATCTGTGTTTCAAATGTTATCAAAATCTATTCAGGCTTTTAGGCGTGAAAAGGTTACAAGCAGGCAGACTGACAAACTTGATTTCATATCTATTTTAGTATGAATAAGGTTTTTGTTGAAGTTCTAAATAATTTATGTTTTAAGTGAGTACTATTTCGTGAGTTCAATTATTTCTGAAGGCTGAGCACTCTTTACTCCCTCTTTATCAAATAAAAAGAGTTTTCTCTGATTTTCTCCGAGGTACAATTAGATTTAACATTTCTTTGATTGGAATGATTTGATTGGCAGCATTAATTGAAGGGTAAAAGTCGCCAATTCAACTGTTCTCTCTCAGCATTTGCAGAATTCAGAAAAATTGGTTGATTGGTTTTTTTTGCCAAGTGTTGTTTTTTCGTGTCAAATATATCAGTTATAAATGTTACATTCATAAAAACCAGTGATAAAAACCCTGAATAGCACTGATCGATTAATTTGCAAAGGACTTTATGTCACGTTTTCTCCGTCTCATGATGATGTTATTCAGATAACCTACTCCAGTCACATGTATTTCAACGTGTATCCATATGCAATATCATGCTGACAATCGAATTTGCAACCGATACTAATGCAAATAAAATAAACATTGGCATGTCACTGTCGTTTTTTTTCCGTTTCCGGCGTTAGAACTGTCAACACCATAGTGACAACCACTGAAGAAAATAAGTGAATAAAAATAGTTAAAGTGAGTTTTTAGTATAAACTTCGCCACAAAACACAGGCAAAACATATGTGAAGTGTCCATAGAAATTAGATTAGTGTGATTGTTGGTGATCGCTGATAAATTAGAATAACAATATCATTACTGATTTGAGGTTATATACACGATAGAAATTATTCATCGACATCTGACATACAACGTCAACAAGACTGACGTTTGTGACACTGACAGTACAACCAGTGTTGCCAACCACCAAAACAAAATTTACTATTACGTTCCAACATACGCTAATACAACTTCATAACTATATAATGGAAGGTCAATTCCAAATATTATTTGACAAAATGAAAATTGAGATGCAAAGCCAAACGGCTGAATTGAAGGATTCTATCACAAACTCTATTATGGACAAAATTGATGAAAAGTTAATCCCTTTGATGGAAGAAAACAAAAACCTGAAAACAAAAGTAGAAAAATTAGAAAAAGAAATTGAGTTTATGAAAAGAGTGGAGAAGAAAAATAATATCATAGTGTTTGGCCTGGAAGAAAAAGAAACATCAACTCACGAATTACTACAGGAATTTAAAGAACATCTGAAACAAGATCTAAATATTAGTATAGAAGATTATGAAATCAACAAAATGTATCGCATAAGTACTAAAAATAGAGAAACTAATAAACCAAGACCGGTACTATGTTCGTTTATAAACAATTGGAAAAAGAACGAAATTATTAAAAACAAAAAGAACCTGAGCAAAATTAATATCAGTGAAGATTACTCAAAGGAAGTGTTGGAAAAGCGAAAAACGCTACAAGCCAAGCTAGCTGAAGAAAAGGAAAAAGGCAATAAAGCGTATTTGAAATACGACTAAACTAATAGTTATACAGGATAAAAAGAACCAAGAAAAACGAAAAAAAGAAATATCCACCTCACCAACTGCTTATCACCCCTTATCACCCATTAACCAACCCAAAAAACAACAGATTGTAGCTTCAATCAAAGCAAACAGAACAAATGCTTTCGATATGATGCGGGGTAGGTCTAATTCTCTTTCAAATATATCTACTTCAGAAAAACAATAACAATTAATAATCGGCAAACGGAAACCAAAACCAACCGAAGAAACTGACAACAAGGAAAAATAATACATCAACCTCCCCCAAGACGACTGGTCCTCGTGGGGGAAAGAGACCACAACCCTCCAACAATAAGTGACAACAATAACAGCAAAAATCTAAAATCTTTATCGCAGCACTCGAAGTTCTTACCCTGAAAAGTGAAGAAACATTACATATTTTACCATATAAGAGACCCCGGGACTGCACACAACAAGACAAAAATAAGAATAAAATAAAAACTTAAAACTTAAAACTACACAATAAAAAAATAAACTTAAAACTACACAGAAAAAAAAATAAAAAATAATATTGTGTGTTAACACAAGAATTACGAACAAAGGACAGAAAAGAAAACAGAATGGAAATCATAGAAAAATATATGAGTAAAACGGGTGGAGTAAAAAAAAAAAGCATAGAAGTGTAAGGAGTGATGTGAAAAATCAGAATGGAAAAGGTTGGAGGAGGCCTTTGCCGATAGGCAAACAGATCGCAACAGATAAAAAAAAAAACAGCAAATATTAGAATACATTTTAATAAGTTATAAGTTTGCTTTTGAATATTGTTATTAGGTTAAGTTGATCTGAATAAAGGCTATTATTATTATTATTATTATTATGTCACTGTCAACTTCTCCGCAGGCAAGCGGTCGCAAGCCAAGGCCGGCACCAGCCGACCGGGACCTAGCCAACCAGCAGCCGGCGGAGCGAGTGGACCAGCCACGTCACAGCGACCTGTTCAGAGGGATCAGGCCGCGGCCAAGCGAGCTCTCAACGAGACCTTAACACCTCGAGGAGAGCGCAAGCGGCCGCGTCTTGATAAATCCAAACGGGACGCTAACAGAAGCTACGCCCAAGCTGCAAGCTCCGACCTGGATGTCGCAGTCACCTGCGAACGGACGGGTCACATCAGCAAGGAGGTGGCGAATCAGGTACTCGCGGCTATCCAATTGAAGATAGTCGCCGAGGCCTCTTCCCCTACACAGGACTCACCTGCACCGACCTTCAGAGCGAGGCCGGTGTTCAGCAGCGGGGCCCTTAGACTGTGGTGCGACAACGACCACACCTTATCCTGGATAAGGAAGTTAATCTCCGAGTTGCCTCCCCCTACCAGCACCACGCTAGTGATCAGGAGGCAGGCGGACATCAGGCGCCGGGTGAGATGCGGAATCTCCATCCCCGACGAACAGGGGATCTTCACGGAGCCGTCCATCATTGGGCGTACTCTGTGTTACCAGAACCCTTGGGTTGGAGTTAGGGAGTGGGTGATGCAGGGCGCCTATAAACAGGCCGACGCATGGTACGTGGTGGTTGGGGTCCCTGAGGACCAAATTCCGACCCTGATGAAGGCCGAGCGCCGTCTCAAATTTGGTGTTGGGACGGTGTACGTGAAATTCCAGGGTCCGAACGGCAGATTTGTCGACGTCCCTCAGGGTTATCCGACTGCTGAAGCCAGCGCCGACACACAGGCGGTGGAGGAAACTCCACCCCCAACAAACACCGCGGAATCACCCGCGGTTGAGCCTGCAGTAGCAGTGCCAGCCGCCCCTACAGCCGCTAGCGTGGGCGCCGTCCTCTCGGGGAAGGAGCTCGAGGACATCATCCTGTCCTCGGCCTCTGACCTGGAGGGGGACGGCTTCGACGCGGGCGACCTGTTTGCCGGGCTGCGGCTAGCAGGAGACGAGGAAGGAACGTCCAGCGATGGCGTCCCCTTCGTCGACCTGTAAGGTCCTGCAGGCCAACCTCCACCACAGCCAGACCGCGACGGCTCAGCTGCGGAAGTAGCTGGAGGTTCAGCACACGGCCATTGCCTTGATCCAGGAGCCGTGGATCAGGGCGGGCCAAATACAAGGACTCTCCAACCTCGGTGGTAAGCTCCTAGTAAGTACAGATCATGACAAGCCCAGATCGTGCATCTATGTGACACGTAACATTAAAACACAGCCACTAACAGATTTCTGTTGCAGGGATGTCTCTGCAGCTAGGCTACTGATACAGCGGGTGGACACAGTAGCATCTGTGGTCTTCGCCTCCGCTTACATGCCCGAGGAAGAGGACCCGCCGCCGCATGAACTCGCCCGCCTCGTGACTTATTGCGAGAGCACAGGGCTTGAAGTTGTCATAGGCGCTGACGCGAACGCTCATCATCCTCTGTGGGGCATGAACACGCTAAATGCTCGGGGTAAGGCTTTAGTAGATTACTTATTTACAACAAACCTAACCCTACTGAACATAGGCTCTGAACCAACCTTCGTAAACAGACGTAGCCAAACAATCATAGACCTCACTCTGGCATCGGAGGGTGCAGCGGCCATCACCACTGGCTGGCAGGTCTCCAACGAGGCTTCCTGCTCGGACCACAGGTGGATCCGCTTTGACATTCAGGTCTGTGTAACACCAATACTGCCACGGAGAAACCCGCGTAACACTGACCGCGCTGCATACACACGCTTCCTCGAAACCAAACTTGCGTCAACAAACTACGGGATGACCTACGAGGACACGCCGCAGATCGACGAGCGTGTAAGTCATCTTACGAAATCAATGCTAGACAGCTACCACTCATCCTGCCCCGAGACCACTCCGCCCACAACACCAGGGAAACAACCATGGTGGGGAGCGGATCTGGAACGCAAGCGCGGGAAGGTAAGGTCAGCCCTAAACAGAGCCATGAACACCTGTGCTGATGAGGATTGGGACGCGTACTACGCGGCCAAAAAATGCTACAAAAAATGCATCAGGTTCAGGAGCACCACTGGATGGCGAAAATACTGTGGCAGCATCGAATCCTGCCAACAAGCAAACAGGGTAAGGAAGATCCTGGCCCAGCAGAACACGACTGGGCCCGCTGTTCTCCGCAAACCTGACAACACACTTACCACCTCGCCAGAAGAGGCGATGCGCGTCCTTATTGAAACTCACTTCCCAGGCTGCGCTTTTACACAGGCCATCGACTGGACAGAGGTAACCCAAACACCGTCAGAAAACGACTGGCGCTATGCACACAAAGTCATCACGCTGGAAAAACTCCAGTGGGCGATCCGGTGCTTCCATCCTTTCAAGGCAGCTGGTCCGGACGGAATCTTTCCTGCCTTACTGCAGTGGGGCGGGACCTCTGTCGCGAACAGACTGGTACCCATAATGAGAGCGTGTTTGGCATTCAGATACGTTCCAAAAGGATGGAGGGAAGTGAAAGTCATATTCATTCCTAAGCCAGGTAAGAGTGACTATACCAACGCCAAACACCACCGAGCAATCAGCCTAACCTCCTTTCTCCTTAAAACCATGGAGAAAATGTGCGAAAGAGAGCTGAGGGACGGCGTTTTAAAAACTATCCCATTACATACTAACCAACACGCATACAGCTCGGGTAAGTCCACGGAATCCGCCCTCCATTTAGTGGTCGGCCGGATAGAAGAGGCGATTCATCAGAAGGGCACTTGCCTGGGCACTTTCATAGACATCGAGGGAGCATTCGATAAAACAAACTTTTCCAGCATAAACACCGCGCTCTCTCGTCACGGAGCAGAACAGGTACTGATAGACTGGATTACTAACATGCTAAGTAAACGAGTGGTTCGACTTGAAGGGGAGCAGCAGATGGCCATGATAGCCAGAGGCTGCCCCCAAGGTGGCGTACTATCCCCGCTCCTTTGGAATCTGGTTATAAATGACCTCATTACGAAACTCAACGCGAACCATTTCTACACAATAGGGTATGCCGACGACCTCGCTATCCTCATTTCGGGGAAAGTGACGGGGACAATCTGCGACCTCACTCAACAGGCACTACGCACCGTTGAACGATGGTGCAGAGAGTTCGATCTCTCAGTGAACCCCACGAAAACTGAACTAGTCATGTTTACCCAAAAACGAACACTAGGCCCTTATCGCCTACCCAAACTCTTTGATACAGAACTCCAGTTAGCTAATGAGGTCAAGTATCTGGGAGTCATCCTAGACAGCAAGTTAAACTGGAGCAGCCACTTAGACAATAAAATAAACAGGGCCTGCATTACCTTCTGGCAATGCAGGAGGATGATAGGTAAGAAGTGGAGCTTATCTCCTAAAATTATACTTTGGTTATACAGCGCGGTGATCCGACCTATGATCACGTATGGGGCAGTGGTCTGGTGGCCCCGCACCAAACTAACTACAGCCTCCATCAAACTGCAACGCTTGCAAAGGCATGCCTGCATGGCGATCACAGGCTGCATGAGGACTACTCCGACTGCGGCTCTTGAAGCCATGTTGGGGCTGCCACCGCTACATCTGTTCATACAGCAGGAAGCGACAATGACGGCGGTACGCCTCAAAACACTTCAAATCTGGGGTAAGAGAGAAACACAGCACACCGCGGTACTGGAGGGATTCTACAACGACTTCCCCCTGGCGAAAGCAACAAACGATCGGATACCAAAACAATTCGTATTCGATAAAAAATATAAAATCCAGCTCCATGAGGATCACCGCTGCGAGGGATTAAATCCTGCGGAACTGCGGATCTTCACGGATGGATCTAAAACAGGTACTGGCACTGGTGCTGGAGTCTTCTCGGAGGATCTCAACATCCACATAGCCAAACCTCTGGGGGCCCACAACACGGTATTTCAGGCAGAATGCATGGGCATTTCCCTGGCGGCATCTGCCATCTTAGCCAGGAAGGTTGTGGACCACTCAATTCGTATACTCTCAGACAGCATGGCTGTACTGCTAGCACTGAATAACCACACAGTGAACTCTGGGTTAATACACGAGTGTCACCAACGCCTGAACCAGGTTGGTAATCTCAATAATATAACTATCCAATGGATCAAAGGACACAGCGATTCCCGTGGCAATGATGCGGCGGACGAACTCGCTAGAAGGGGATCGAGCGCGGCAGCGGTGGGACCCGAACCTATCGTACCACTCCCTTTCGGATACCTACGTACACTGGTAAGGAAACGAACTAGCGAACAACACCACAAGCTGTGGCTGGACCACGGCGAGTGTAGGCAGGCCAAGGAAGCACTTCCTGCTATCAATGGCCGCTTCACCAAACGCGCGCTGCGGTTGACCAAACCACAGCTGCGCACAGTTACAGCCGCCGTTACCGGACACGGCTCTTTTAATAAACACCTCTTTGTCTTAGGAGTCACAGACAGCCCCCTGTGCCGTGCCTGCATGGAGGAGGACGAGACAGCAGCCCACGTGCTTCTGCACTGCCCAGTGGTTGCAACATACAGGGCAAAGTACTTTGGTAACCCAGGTACTCTCCGCGAGATAGTCAGCAACATTGGGGCGTTGCTGGCGTTTCTCGGGGAATTGGGATGGATAGAATAGTTTCCCACCCGCACGCAAAATACGCGCTTCGACGTGGAGTTGCGGACACCAGCCCGTTATACAATACAATACAATACAATATGTTACTGTCACTACTTTATGGAGACCCTATAGTCTACATTGAACAGTCAACGTCTTACAGTGGTGGAAATTTGATATTTTATTGACAGGGCCTTTATTGCGTAGCAGTAAGGTAGCGTATTTTCTTCTTTCATAGGGAAGTATGGAAGAAGATATGATGACGCTACTAGACGCGGGAGTTTACTTAAGGGCCATATATGCCTCAAATGGCTTAGCATGATCCACCGTTACGCCTAAAATCCTGCAGCATTAATTTTGAAATAAATATATGGTAAAGTTGAGGATTAATGCTAAGTCTTATGTGTGACGAAAACACGATTCCATAAACTTTAATCGATAGAAAAAAATCCAAAGTTACCTCCAAATCGAACAATAAACCGCTGGTATTCAAAAAGTACTTCAAATTAGATCATGAAACTTTGCACTAACTTTGAACTAACTGAACTAACTATAAAGCAGGTCTTATGTATTTTATTTTTTTAGTCCAATCAATAGATTTTTGTAAATCACAAAAAACGACTCATTTTGCACTATTCAGCCGCAGTGACAGACGTGACAACCGCTTTGTAGTGCAAGCTGATTAGAACTTTATTCTAACAGTATTTCAAACGAAGTTCGAACCACCACAAATAGAGTTGCTAATTTTAGGGTTAGAAGGGCCGTACTCGTTGGTCAGACCAGATCAAAAACAGGGTCCGCTTAGAAGAGGCGAAGAAAGATACTGTCAGCGACTTTCAGTAATGAAGAAACGAACGTAATGCGAGTGTTACCAGAGCTAATCTCTGTATGTGGTTAACTGTATAAGTTGTTACGCCTTTCTACTGTACTATTGTTCAACTCGTGTAGGTATAAGGTACTCCTACTTTGTCTTTGTGAGTCATTTTTTATGTCAACAGTAGGACAGTAGCTGTCGCGACTTATGACAGTACAATTCGGATTGTAAATGGTTGTTCGATAGAGTCAATGAACTCTCGTTGTATGATGAAAATCCAGTTCAAGATAAGCTAGTGAGGCAGAAACAAACCAGACGCTCTAGTGGCGAGTGTCTTAAGTTCAAAGTTCCAGAAGTTAATAAACCAGTTGTTCTCTATTCATGTAACGTAATGATTCTTTTTTTTTAAGTTTAAAAGTACCTTATTATTTTATTGTTGTTTTTTAGTAAGTTCATATTTTGTGCTTAACGCTGATAAGATTGCCAGTACTTACAAAACCACAGTACTACAAAAGTATTGCAGAGAATAGGCTAGTTTTCACCATCAATAAATTGCAAATCTATTTATGGGCTAAATAGATTTGCAATTTATCTAGCTTTCCAGTTAGCAGTAGTTAGAGCATTGGAAAATAATTATCACGTATTTTTTGTTTTTGTAAATCAATGAATATTGTCAAAGATAAAACGCATCATAACTCGGGAGGGGGGCTCGTGACGTCAGAACGCACTAAAAATTATACCACTGCGTGACGTATTGAGAATTTTAAAAGCGTCGTATCTTCGTCAATTTTGGTTTACGTAACAAAAATAAAATACGTGTCAATTATTTTTTGATAATCTAACTGACGGACTAATTAGATTTTTTCCAGTACATAAGCCTATTACAGCTGGTACCTATAGCATCGTCTAGCTAGCACTACAACCAAGCCTAACCCCTGGCACACTAGCTAGTCCTTAAATGCTGTAGACTTGGAAGTCTGCCAGACATTTAGGCGAGCTGGCACGACCCAGCCACTTTGTATCGAGTAGCCAATGGGGGGTTGACATGTAAGTCTGCTTTCAAGCACGTGCTTCTAGTCAGTCTCCCGGGATCTTTAGTTTTTAGAATATCAGCAGTTTTATATTGAAGCGGGTAGAGTTGCTTTTAGAAAATATTGGATGGATATTATGGGCTTGGTAATTAAGTGCAGTGCAGTGCAAAAAAAAATGGTTTTTACTCCCAATTTTGAGTTATATTTGAAATTGAAATGGTCAGGATTTTGTATTGTGGTGTTTGATGATAATAATTTCGTTCATTTCAAAATCATCAGCTCACATGGAACTACCTCGTTGATTCCTTTTATAAAAATAATTAGTTATACTTAGCCATTGAGCTATTCTCAATGTACTTAGCTTCTTATACCAGATATTTTATAACTGTTAAATAATTTCATTCGCACCATGGTATTCTTTATTCAAAAATCCGTTCCGTTTCACAGACTCGATCAATGAAATCAATTAGTTAATCAGCAAAAGCATTGAAGCGATGTAATAAGAATTAATGATTCTGTCCCATCGATGATGATGATACAAAAACTCATGCTAATCATCGACTCGATAGATGATCAATCATTTATTATCCATGGATTCTATGGTACATAGCTACTTAATTATGTAAGCATACGTAAATTAATTAAAGTCATCGTGCTAAGTGACAATGATGATGTCATATATAATGAAGGGAACAACAAACTTTGCCTTTGAAGATGAACAAAAAGTTTATTAAATAACGGAGATAAAATATTTTTTATTATTTTATTCTTGTAAAATGTTCTACATTTGTATCTGTAATTTTTTTGTGTACATAATAAAGAGTAGTCTATTCTATATTTTAGCGTAATTTTATTTGAAGTTGATTTATTCTTCTGGCTGGCCCTTATTTAATTAGATCCGCCCTTTTGAGTACTTATCAATAAAGTTTAGCTTGTTACTTTCAACTAAAACCCTTCTTTTTCTTAATCGTGTGGTTAGTATCTAACTTAAGTTGTAAGTGTTTTTAATTTATGCCGCCCATGAGCCTCTGAGTTGGCTTTACATGCCGTGCCGTCGAGATGTATCTCTAAGGCCAATTAAAACCCTAACATAATAACAGGTCATTTAAGATTTTAACTCTACCCAACGATTGCTTTGGATACACACAACAACAGCCCATAACGTCCACTGCCGGACATAAGCCTCTCCCATGATGGGAGGAATTTGCCGTAATCTCCACGCTTGGCAGGCGGATTGGAGATCGCAGTGATGAAAGACTAACAGAAAACGCTCCTGCCCATTCTCTGGTCTACGGAGGCGCAAGGTGTTCTGCCTCAGACGTTAGTTGCCTTATACGACACCCGTGAGTGTAATGGGTTGGTTCTATTCTACTCTGCCGGATACCACACGGCTCCAGTGTTGCGTATAACAATTCATACAAAAGTTTAGGAACCACGCCAGATTTGACTAATAAAAATCTAGTATTGTTACTGTACCTAGCTATAGCTAATATTGATTTAGGTTTTATTCAACAACTTCCGTGTTCCCGCATGACATCAGATCCCCCCTCGGCAACAGGATATACAAATTAAGAGTGGAGAGCGCGCAGCAATTTGTCGAGGGGTTACTTCTAATGGCTATGAGAATCAGATATCATATCGTGACATATCATTATGCCAATGACGGTGGTGCCTGGATGTTCACATACTTACTTGTGAAGAGGAAGTTAACTATAACCTATGTTGCCATTTTGTTTCCAAGCCGATTTAAATTGGGATTTGAAGAGTAGTATAGAGTTAAAAGAACGAACAGGCACTGATTTGAAGAGTACTATAGCGTTAAAAGAACGAACGGGCACTGATTCGGAGAGTTTTATATGGTTAAAAGAACGAACGGACATTGATTCGAAAAGTATTGTAGGGTTAAAAGAACGAACGGGCACTGATTTTGTCACATTATAGAAATAGTTAGAAAAACCGGCCAAGTGCAAGTCGGAATCGCGCACGACGGGTTCCGTACCATTATCTATACAACATTAGACAAAACGGCAAAAAAATCACGTGTTGTATGGGAGCCCCCTTAAATATTTTATTTTAAAGTACTTACGGGATAATATCCGTCATTTTCTTTATTTATGAGCTCCCGATATTTCGACGCTGTTACAAGCATCATGAAAACTAAGCGCAGCTTTTGTGTCCATATTTAATTTAATTTAATTTAACTATTTATTTTTAAAGTGAATATATACAACTAATTATTCTATGAATATTTCAAGTGAGCGGTTGCCTTTATTAATATCGAGCAAAAAACGGCAAAAAAATCTCGTTTGTTGTATACGAGCCCCCCTAAAATATTTATTTTATTCTGTTTTTAGTATTTGTTGTTAAAGCGGCAACCGAAATACATCATCTGTAAATTCAACTGTCTTTCTAGCTATCACGGTTCATGAGATACAGCCTGGTTACAGACAGACGGACAGACGGACAGTGGAGTCTTAGTAATAGGGTCCCGTTTTTACCCTTTGGGTACGGAATCCTAAAAAAACGTACTGTGAAGATGCGGTAACAATCGGTTGGAATCGAGAGGACTGCAGACTGGCTGCGATCCTTGACATATTATAATATTTCAGTATTTTAACAGTCAAATCGGGTGTGCTTGACCGCACCTTGAAGAAAGAAGCTGTATTTTATTATTCGGGACACAAAAGTTCGGTAGTCTTTTGTTTCGGTTATCGAAAGTAAAACTTTTCCTTCCACCGGTACAATCTAATTTCTAAACGAACTGTCAGACGATGAGCTTGAAATATCTATTAAAAGTAGACACAAATGCATCCTATTAATAACGTCCAATTCTTTCCTTTGTTCCAACTTTAGAACATAAACAAACACTTGTAAGTTCAGAGCACTCCAATTAATTAATCCACTCGATTTAAAAGCTTGCTGCACTCAAACAACACATAAAGAACGGATGATTAATCGTACATAATATGGACATTTTGAACATTATACATTGACTAGCTATGTCCCGCGGTTTCACCCGCCATTTCTCTTTTGCTCGGCTCCTAAGGGTCGTAGCGTGATATTTAAGTACAAGTACCTATTACCTTTCTTAAGAAGGAGCTCGTGGCTTAATAATAACAACCGCTCGCGTCGATCTTTGGGTTAAGCCGTGCTTGCCTAGGTTGGTCTGTGGATAGGTGACCACCCATTCCATACTGAGTTTCTCAAGGGTCTTTAACAAGGGGTTTCGAATTACCCAGTACAAATTGGGTTGTGGTGGTCAGATAGGGAGTCGCTCTAAGTTAAGTACTTACTGGTTTTCAGCTGCATCCGGTTAGACTGGAAGCCGCCCCTAACATAGTTGGGAAAACGCTAGGCAGATGATAATGAACCTTTTTTGGGCTGTCGAATGAAAAAAGAATTTTTGACATCCGACTGTTAGTTTGAGAAATTAGGGCGTTCAAACGAACGAACTCTTCATCTTTATTATATCAGGTACCTTTAAGTATAAATATATATACATAAATATACAATATTGGTGTATACAGCCCACGTGGTGGTCGTACTTCTTTGTGTGATACTTGTACTGCATGCAATTAGGTACTGTCGACCCACGGGGAGCGATGACCTTACACATCTGATGGTTGAAATAAGAGATGGTTATGTGAAGCTTGACGATCGAGGGTTAAATATGGTCAAAGTTGGCATATATTAAGATTATTGTAGTAAGCAAGCTTGTATTGTAGCGTGTATCTTATGTATAGGCCTTCGAAAGGTCTCGCCAGATACTATCTTAGCTAACTAGCGTGTATTCGAGGGACTATATCAATGCCAGTGTTAGCCTTAACAGCAGTACCCAGTGGTGTGACCGCGTCAGACTGCAAGTTATAGGTCTCTGTTCGAACTCAAAACACGCACTTTAGTCGAGTGCAATTAGACATAAAATACTCAAAAGGTGGAACGAAGTTTATAGTGGTCGGATTTTCATGGGACTTTATTTATTGAGTTTCTAGAGGAGTGGAGAAGAAAGTTAAAAAAAAAAATTTCACCGCTCGCGACTTTTTTTTTTTAATTTTCTTTGGAATATTTTTTTTCGTTTAAGTATGACTAACTTCAAATTCGACGAATTCATATTGTAGCGTAATAGGGTGACCTGTGTGCACCTATTTAATGCTAATTTAGTCTGTTTCTTTGTTCATAGTAGTCGATGTAATGCAATATTTCAAGTCTTTTTTAAATTGTCCTATTTTCTGCAATTATTTTTAAATTTTTGAATTTTAAGACCAAGATTTCTTTTGAAATTGGTCACTGATACTTTTTCACAGATAATTGGATGTAAAAATATTCAAGAAAACCATGTTTACGAGTAAAGTGACTAAAAATGTATTCACAATTGAAAAATAGGAAATCGTCTATATAAAAGTAAACAAGGCCATTTTTCTCAAAATATTTCTATGACGGTCAACGTAAATATTTATTTATTTATTTTATTTTACAGAAGGCTTACAGACTAACAAGCAAAAAATGATAAAAAAAAGTATTTCCAAATCGCTAATTACAAGCCTCCACACGTAGATAAAAAGAAAATACATATAACGGGGAAAAAAAAAAAAAAGTACAGATGACAATTCATTGTCATCATCAGATTACATGCGAGAGAAGCTACTTAATCATCGAAAAAGTTGTGTGCCATTTGCCGTCGCAAGGACGCCACACTAGTGCAGAACAAGTCGATATCATGGTCCCTAGAAAGTTTATTAAAATCACGTGCACTCCTTATTGAAAAAACATTTTTCACATAATTGGTCGTTGTGAAATATTGGTCGCTGACGTAATCCCATTAGGTTCGTGCGTAATCCTATATTTGCAACAAGTTCAGGACAGTCAATATGGCCATTTGCGACACCCATAAGCAGAGTCATGTCTCCAATATGACGCCTCATCTCCAGAGGAAGGAAGTGGTACCGTCTACAGCGGTGCTTATAGTCAACCGAGTATTGCTGTGCTCTATAATCTAGGTAACGTAGAAATTTTCTTTGGACGCCTTCAATACGGGCCTTATAGATCTCATACTGCGGGTTCCAAACCTGAGATGCGTATTCTAAATATTAAAAAATTGGTGGTACTCGATAAAGGTTGATTATTGCTGACAAAGGTGTAATGGGGCCGCTGGTAAATTTACAAAAATTATCGTAATTATAACGTAACCGTTTCTTACGATTTCTATCTGAGATAAGTTGCAAGCTTGAGTCTCTGCGCGCAATTTAATATCAATACCGATACCAATACCACTCCCACTTCTTAGCGATAAAGGCCCTTTTGTCATGATTTACTTTTTCAGCAGTAACCAATATTTAACAAGTATCCTTAAATATTTATCTAGTTATTATACCTCGTTAGATAGCTAATAAAATGAGGATTATGACAATAATTTGCAGATTGAGTTTCATAGCAGTATTTGGAAAAAATATATTTCATTAACATACACGATTTTCTAACATTTCAGAATGAATTTTAAGTCACTACACTCATGAAAGTGATCTTCATTAATACTTTCAGATCCAGTTATCTGTGAAAAAGCATCAGTTACCAATTTCAAAAGAAATCTAAGTCTTAAAATTCGATATTTTAGAAATAATTGCAAAAAATAGGAAATTTTCAAAAGTACTTGAAATATACATTAAATCGACAACAATGAACAAAGAAACAGACCAAATTAGCGTTTAATGGATGCACGTAGGTCACACTATTACGCTACAATATGAATTCGCCGAATTCGAGTTTATTCATAAGCGAAAAAAAATATTTCCATGAAAATACAAAAAAAAAAAAGTTGCGAGCGTCGAATTTTTTTTTTAACTTTCTTCTCCACCCCTCTAGAAACTCAATAAAAAAGTCCCATGAAAATCCGACCACTATAAACTGTGTTCCACCTTATTGTCTAATTGCACTCGACTACTTCCGATTTTTCGAATTCATGTGCGTATTGTATAATTATCACAAAATATCGTGAGGAAATCGGCCATGCCTGAGAGATATTTTTCGACGGACGGCATAAAAACTCTGACACTAGGTTACGCACTAACTACACGATAAAGAAGAAATAATATGCTGATTGGCTGGAGTTTCAGAGCGCCTCGGAACTAATGCTGGTTATGCAGATTAGTTTGTGCGCTGATGAGTTTGATGCTTGATGCTGATGAACAGTGTGTTTCGGGAGAGCCCTGAAAAGAAAATAATGGAAAACTTCAGTGCTAATAGCAGCAGACTATGCGGTACTAGAGTAGATACTGAACGTTCTGAATTTGCGATTTAATATCAATAGATGGAGGCAGAGTGGTGCTAATAAGGACTTCCCTAAATGATATTCTCTTCCCTATTCTGTCTGGCATGAATGCTGAAATGGATCTTTTTGCGCAGCCGTGAGGCACATACTATGTTTTCCTCCTTATTTTGTGTCTTTTTTTTATATGTGCACGTCAAATAAATATTTTTGTTTCTTTCTTTTTTTTTCTTTCTACGATCCTTGTTCACAGACCTTTAGTTTTAATCCTAGAGTATCTTTTTGGAAGTAAGTTTTTGAATTCTTTTTAATTAGCATCGATTACTGGCGAGTTAGGTTCATGTTGAAGGTGTGTAGTGGACAATAAATTAAAAGAAACAATGGGACGGGCTTTGTTCTTTCTTTATGGCCAGATATGTGTTTCTTTTTTTTTCGTATTATTGTCTCCTGAAATAGAGAGACAAAGCCTACGCAAAACCTTTGCAGTAGGTTTTAAAAGTAAAGAGGTTAAGTTACTCGCGAATTTTTAAAACAAATGGAAATCATTGAATATTAATTATTTATTTATTTCCTCTTTGAGTTTTTTGATTATTCATATTTTTTTTATTTACTCTGTAGCAAGTGCCATTTCACTTTTTTACTGATTTGCTTTCAGTAATAATAACCATATCATTGATGTAAATACAGCCTTGTAAGAGTTAACGATATTTGCAGTTAAAATGGCGACCAAAAAGATGGTTTGTTGAACCATAAACCCATTATTTGGTGAGGTCAACCACTTGTGGCATGTCATTGCCACCATGACAACCACCTTTTTACTTATAATATCATTGATGACAACATAATGAACCTCGTTTTAACCTCTAAACTCAGTGGTTAAAAAAAATATATTTTAATTACATAGTTTTTGGAATTCGAAGCATCTTTAATTGGTAAGTAGGAACTCGTCGCATGGTATATTGTTTATAAAGTGGCTGATGATAAAAGATAAATGAAGGATATTTTTTTCCGTTTTTGCTAATAATTAAGAAATAAAAGAAAAAGTTATGAAATCGTCAGTTTAACCATTATGCCTGTCAAGATTATCAGCTGAATCGACGAGGTGATGCGAATGAGGGATTTTCTTTTTAGCTCTTCCCTAGTCGCTGGATAGATGGCGCTAGGAGTAAGTATGATAATGCAAGGAACGGAACCTAAAAAAACTGATTTTAACAAAGCGCGACAAATGTTGGTTATATTAGCAAATGAAAGTGTCAGTCAACGAGAGTATGTGACGTGACACAATGTTTTTTTTTTCAAGCGTTTTGGCTTTGGCATAGTAAGTTCAACGCCATCTATAGAGTTCTTAGAAACTAAGTTTTTTTTAAAACCTCAAAAGGAAAACCTCTCATTGTCAAGAATTTACATGAACTTTTAGCATTCGATTTTATGATAAAAAATATGTCACGGCAGCTGTTTCATACGATAAGGTTAAAGTCGTAAATAGACCGTCAAAAGGAGTCTAATCTAATGAGGTTAGACTCCTTTTGTCGGTCAATTTACGACTTCGAATCACATAATCATTATTAAGTGACATTTTCGAATGTTTACAAAACAATGTTTGGGACCCACTGATTTGTCGGCTGCCGACAAACAAAAGGTCAAAGAGTACTTCTGATACGATGTAATAGGGTATATGCATGATTTTTTTATCACTCTAAACAAAGCGTATTAACATCAGAAATAGCAAAGTGAAATTATATTTTTAATATCTATAAAAAATACTAAGTTATAAGCATTTGAAACTGCTGATTAGACAGAGAGATCCGATAAAGTGCATGACGTCATTCCCTGCATCGACGTACAAACTCCATACTAAATTCCGTTTATCTAAGTAGAAAAAGATAGAAAAAAAAGTTTAAACGGTTATGACTTTTGTGTTGTTTGGCCGATTTATGTCTTGTTTTCGCTTTTTGTCATTATTTTTATAGTACTTTGACATTCCGTATCGAAATAAAAAAAAGAAAATTTATGCATACTTATTCCCTATTGTATACAAAAAAAATATTTAGGTAAGTTCCCCAACTATTAATACAACTTCCATGTGTTTTGTTTACACGTAGTTAAAATAATTATGTACTTGCTGAGCACATAGAATTTTACATTGACACCTTCATCTTACTAACAAATTCTTCACCTTTTTTATTGGGACAAGCCCGCCACACTATTCCCAAACCACTGTAACTCCTGAAAGCCAGAATGCCAGCCAGGTGGCGACCACCAGAAAAGCGCCGAGACAGTGAAGCTCCACGAAGTCCCAAAGAAATAATTAAACTGTCTTGGGATCCCGCAACGAAATTAAGCAGAAAAGATTAACGGAGGAGTACTTATGAAAAACATAATTTCCAGTTCAGATTCATCACCTTATGTTTAAAAACGCCCATTGTATTTTAATTGATTTTATCGCAGGAAAAATTATCATAACAATTTAAAAAAAAAACTTGACCTGCCCAAAATAAGTAAAAAAAACTAAATTAATTCAAGTTAAATTATCAGGAAGAACAGTTACTACAAAAACACGATACTTACGTAAACTTTTGTTCAAACTACAGCCCTGGGAAAATAAGAAGGAAGTATCAAATCAAAGAATTGAGAACAAAGAATAAGCGGTCAGATAGCTGTAGGACTGCAGAATATTATTTGGACGTTGAACTCGCGAACTTTAGCTAAAAATTTGAAGAAAAATAAGTATGCTACATTTGTACGTAGCAAGTCACCTGATTTTGCTCGTTAAAATGCATATTTATGTTTATTGCAACACTTTATTTACATCTTTATTCCGAACTGAAGTAGACTTTTTAATTGCTCATTAACACCGAAACGGTTTGTTATGTTAATAAGCTTACTTTTTACATAATTGCATTGACAGATGTCATAAATAGGTCATAAAATAAAATAAGCAAAGAAAACATTCCATAGTGCCTCAATTCAACCGGCCAGTCATTAGCTTGGCTGTCCCAAAAAAGTTTAAAATTCGATTTTCTAAATTGGCGCGTCAATTGCAGTAGTCTTTTTAAGAAGTTTACAGTTACTGCAATTGACGTGTTTATTCACGTGTAAAAGCTAAGTTGTAAGTAATTATAGTAATTTTTTCGAAAGCCCGTAATGCATCTCACTTGGCCCCAAGTAATTATTCTGATAACCATCTTTACGGAATCGTTTACGTTGTTCTTTCAGTAATTTGATACTTTCGGCCGTCGTAAACACATTATGAAGATTGACAGATAAACGACTTCAAACATTTCAGGGGTCAAGGGTGTCAAAGACAAATCTAAATAAAAACTTTTTAGACCGTTTCTTGCAACATCGCCGTTTCTCTATGATTAATTAGGGCCATTAATTACAAAAACGGAGCAATGTCTTTGAAAGTAATACGAGTCTTTGTTTCTTTTTCCAAAGCTTCGAAGAAATCGCAGTTAATCTTTTAAGTTATTATACGGGTGGGTTGTCCTTTTGTTTTAAAGATGGTCCATATGTTGTCAAATCGGTGTCGTCTGTAACTTAAGTTCGTCCAATGGTTGTAAATTATTTGGACAAAATAAACAAATGTGTGTGGTCGGGTGCGTGGCATCTTTTTTTGTGTTAATTTTTGTCCCACGCAGAGTTGGACCATGCGGGATAATTAGGCTCAATGTTTTTATTTCAGGGGTTTTGGTTTCAGGTTCGTTAAACATGGGAGTATAAATTAATTAACACTGGCAATTATTCACAAAAGCAGCGTGCGTGGCGGTTTTGAGTGTATTTTGTGATTTTCTTCAAAGGAAAATTTGCCATTATCATAAAATTCTAAGTTTTTTAAACTCTAATGCCCTAAGTAATACGGATGAAAGTGGTCGACCATCAGTGAACTCGGTACTATGTCGCGGAAGCATTTTTCTAGCTCATTCTTATGAAGAATTTGAAGATCTTTTTAATTTGGAAATTTTACTAGTTCTGTGTCGTTTTTTGCCACTGAAACAATAAGAACTCCTTCGAATTCACGTTACGTTTTTCTGAACAATTATTTTTAATGGTTTGCAATAGTGACCTATGCCTAAATTCATGCTTCTTGTTTTATTTTATCTTTTTCCAGAAAAAAAATGTAATAATAAGTGTAAGATAATTTCTGGTAATACAACACATTTCCGAAAGTCATTTTATTTGATGAAATTACGGAAAGTTACAACTTTGAAGCTATTAAAAAAAATGTAGCGATTATGTACTAGACTGTTATTAACTTTCTTTATAATGCCAATAATCATATCACACACGGAAAGTACCAAGATATATTATATTATTTTATTTTCTATTTCAATCATCATTGGTACTTTCCGTCCAGTGATGGTATTTCTCGGTCATAATATACGCACCTAATTGTTAGTGTTACCTTTCTAAATTAGATTAATTACATAATTCAAGAGATAAATGTATCATTAAAATACGAGTGATGAAGTCCCGTTTACAGCTTGATTGATTGTTCCAAACAGTCATTAGTAAATCGCTGCTGTCAGCCGATTTTTTAGATCACCCGTTACATTACAAATATTCGGCATAATTGAAATTCAAATCTCATTTCGAACTTACTGCTTTAAGGGGGCACCACCATCCTCTCAGTTGGCCCGTTGTGCGTCTTGGGTCCTGGCTAGCAAAGCCAGCCTATCTCTGACCAAAAGGACAGTAGCTTCGTGCGGGTCCCACAGGCTTCGCGGAGCTCGCTGACTACTTTATCTTATCACTATCATCATCAGCCTATTAATTTTACCACTGCTGGGACACAGGCCACTTGGTGGCCTGTGTGTATCCACCACACGGGCCCAGTGCGGATTGGTAGATGTCACATGTCTTCGCATTTTTAGTTCTAGGACATGCCGGTTTCCCCACGATGTTTTCCTTCACTGTTTTGAGAGCAGTGCAGGTGATGAAATGAATTACACAAAGTAATGCACCTGCCTGGGTTCGAAACCACGACTTACTGTTCGTAAGTCCGGGCCGCCGCCACCACAAGTTTGTTTGTATAAGGGACTAAATGATCCAATTCTAAAAATTCTTTCACTGGTTTCTACCAGTATAAAAATACCAGTATATAATATATAGCACTCACGAATGATGTAGCTTTCTAGCTACATTATTCATGAGTGCTATATATTATATTTATAATTATCATGCATATTAACCAAGCTATCAATTTTTGCGGACGATGTTGCGGCAAAACTGCTAGTCACCCATAAAAGTTGCAGAAGCCTCTCTATTTATTTCCTTACCTCTTACGAGTACTTCTAAGTAAATTATCAATACCCTAGTTACCTAGTAGATTCTTCTTAACCAAAACTTCCAAATGCCTTATACTACTACTACTACTTATCGTGTGGGTATAAATTATGTATAAATCATATATAATTCTTAAAATAAATCTTAAATTAAAAGTTATAGAAAATTTATTTACGTAAGTAATAAATTATTATTATATTTTTAATAATAAAGCTTTAAAATATAGCATGAGTTAATAAATGAAAAAAGCTAAATCAGGTGAACCTATTCTTAAAATTATTATTCACCTGGTGTCAAGAGTTTTTATGCCGCCCATGTGTCTCTGACCTGGCTTAATCGCCCTGTATCTTTTCGCAAATCCCTTGCTTCACGGCTTTTTTTTTTCGTTTTTTTTTTCTGATGGGAAAAAAATTGAAAAAATTGAATTGAAATTGAATTGTGATTGATTGAATTGATGGGTAATGAATTGAATGATATTTTATGATGTTTATTGAATTGAATGATATTTTATGATTTTTAATTATTTGAATGATATTTTTATGAGTAGGTATTAATGATTTCTTTACTACTTTATCTGTTTCAATTGTATTTTTCTTGTATATGGGTATTTTTGCCTGCAATAAAACACATTTTTTTTTTTTTTTTAAATCATCAAATGACTCCTCCCGCTCTGGGCGGAGCAGGAGGGAGTGTCAGACTTTTACTGACTAAAACGCATCCATGTTTCTTCATCGCCCTTTGTGTCCCGGAACACAAAGGGCGATGAAGAAACCACGGTATCTCTTTCGAACAGTCCCGCAACCCCGGCAGGCATCGGTCCTTGTGGACCCCTTCCTTTTGCTGACTCTCTTTGAGTCACGAACACTCCTGCGCCGTCGACACGTCCTGTCGTCATGAGACGGACGGACGCCGAGCTAGCCCATAGCCCACCGACCACCGTCCACAGGCCCGCTTGCTTCACGGCCATCCAGCACGATATAATGCCACTTATTTCCCAACTGCTCACACATAACAATAATTCCGAACATACATGGAAGTCATCCACATAACCATACAATTTGTGACTTCAGCAAGGTTAATGTCAGTATCAAAACCTTGACACTTCATACCAACCTTCAAATGTTAGATAATACACATAAAGTACTCAATGTAGTACGGATCTGGTTTTTTCATCGTCACGTTTATTTCCGTTGTTGTAGGTTGTATTTGTATTGTGTGGTCTATGAAAACCTTGATCATATTTAGAACCTTGTCATAGTAATGCAATGCAAACAGTTGCATCAATTTGACAGTTGAATGTGACAAATTCAGAAATGTGAAGTTCAATGTTGATATATTTCATTAGAGATCAAGGATTATTCTGATTACCTGTAGTTTTATCAGTTTTAGAATCTTGAATTTTGTAGACAAAAAGTCATCTTGGATAACTTTCCTATAACAAATAACAATAGAATAAATGAATAGCCTCCATTCAAATCCACAAAAGATACACGCGAGTTCTGTCATGATTTGATTTGGTTTGTCTGACTTTTACTTATATCATATATATGTCAATGCTTATATCTAAGTTCTAAATGTTATAATGTCGTATAATTTGAACTGTAATTATTATAATATTTGTCTTACAGAAATTATGTTCCATCATTGGATGGATATTCTTCAGATTCTTCTCATATGTTCTTTCCCGAAAGCGACCTAGCTTTTTGGTGACTTCAGTGCATGTTGCAGGGGCAGTTGTCTCTTCTTGAGTTTGTATTGTATTGTATAACAAAACTTATTGCAACTAGAATCAAAATTACAATGGTCCTTACCATTGTGTCAGTGGCAGTCCCCCAATCCATCTTTGTTGGAGAAGAAAATTTTTCAAGTTATTCCAATTAGTTTGCCAATTATGGATTTTATTGTGGATTGCTTGTTAGGGTTCCATTGCTTCGGGATCTCGGCGCTGTTAGGTATTTCTGTGATGTTTTGAATTGACCTACTAACTAAGATAAACGATTCTTACAAAATCAGACCAATCAAGCCTGATAAAAACTGAACGATACCAAAAAGATTCTTACATAGCGGTCTATAAGTTATTTCGCTCTCTTCCAGGAAAGGTGCTTGATCAAAGAATTCGATGAGTTTTATTTTGATAGACCAAAGTGACACTTATTTGAATTTATAGGCGACATGATCCAATCTAACGCTTTTTCAGTTTTAAACTTCTTCAAAAACTAGATACGGAACTCTAACATACAATTTTTTAAAACGGTGTTGCCATATTTTTTCTCTTTCATGTCACTCTAAGAGTATTCGAAGCGTTAACATTAGATCTATGGATATTACGATACCGTAAAGTTTAACCGACTTATGAAATTAGTCGTGAACTCGTGATAGTGTGCTCCGTATCTAGATTATCTTAGTTTGTTGCTGACGACAAGTACAGTAATGTTAATAATAATGCCATGCTTTTGTAAGTTTTGCAAGATATTATGTCAGTTAAAGTTGCAAATGCCTATAACTGCTAAACAGTTTCTCCTTCCATCGGGAGTCCAAACGTACTGCGGGTTATCTATCTCCGACACGTAGTCGATATTCCACACATTCGCACGAAGTGCTTTGCTACATCTTTTAATAATAGTCAAGGCTATGATCTGTGAGTCAAGGAGTGGAATTCCCTGCCTGCGTCGGTGTTCCCGAGTTTATATAACCCGAACCTATTTAAGTAGCGAGCTTCTAAGCTTCTTTTGTTTGAGTTAGCTCGCTGAGTGACCTCATAGAGATGAGGTCGACGATGGAATGGTCCTCAGGACAAGATTGAGGCTAAGAGTAGGCCCATTATATTCATTAAAAAAAAATACCAACTGAAATCCATAAACAACACTTTCTTATTGATGGCGGTGTTGTTAATGACAAAGAATCAGTCATTGATCATAAAATAGTAACTTGACAAGGCTTTTACATTGTACTATCCATCCACACTATCTGTTAGCTATTTACGCCTGAGGGCGGTTTATAGGTAGACCATGTTTTTACTAACTACACTTTACACTTTTACATTGTACTATCCATCCACACTATCTGTTAGCTATTTACGCCTGAGGGGGCGGTTTAAAGGTAGACCATGTTTTTACTAACTACACTTTACACTTTTACATTGTACTATCCATCCACACTATCTGTTCGCTATTTACGCCTGAGGGGGCGGTTTATAGGTAGACCATGTTTTTACTAACTACACTTTACACTTTTACATTGTACTATCCTTCCACACTATCTGTTAGCTATTTACGCCTGAGGGGGCGGTTTATAGGTAGACCATGTTTTTACTAACTACACTTTACACTTTTACATTGTACTATCCATCCACACTATCTGTTAGCTATTCACGCCTGAGGGGGCGGTTTATAGGTAGACCATGTTTTTACTAACTACACTTTACACTTTTACATTGTACTATCCATCCACACTATCTGTTAGCTATTTACGCCTGAGGGGGCGGTTTATAGGTAGACCATGTTTTTACTAACTACACTTTACACTTTTACATTGTACTATCCATCCACACTATCTGTTAGCTATTTACGCCTGAGGGGGCGGTTTATAGGTAGACCATGTTTTTACTAACTACACTTTACACTTTTACATTGTACTATCCATCCACACTATCTGTTAGCTATTTACGCCTGAGGGCGGTTTATAGGTAGACCATGTTTTTACTAACTACACTTTACACTTTTACATTGTACTATCCATCCACACTATCTGTTAGCTATTTACGCCTGAGGGGGCGGTTTAAAGGTAGACCATGTTTTTACTAACTACACTTTACACTTTTACATTGTACTATCCATCCACACTATCTGTTAGCTATTTACGCCTGAGGGGGCGGTTTATAGGTAGACCATGTTTTTACTAACTACACTTTACACTTTTACATTGTACTATCCTTCCACACTATCTGTTAGCTATTTACGCCTGAGGGGGCGGTTTATAGGTAGACCATGTTTTTACTAACTACACTTTACACTTTTACATTGTACTATCCATCCACACTATCTGTTAGCTATTTACGCCTGAGGGGGCGGTTTATAGGTAGACCATGTTTTTACTAACTACACTTTACACTTTTACATTGTACTATCCATCCACACTATCTGTTAGCTATTTACGCCTGAGGGGGCGGTTTATAGGTAGACCATGTTTTTACTAACTACACTTTACACTTTTACATTGTACTATCCATCCACACTATCTGTTAGCTATTTACGCCTGAGGGGGCGGTTTATAGGTAGACCATGTTTTTACTAACTACACTTTACACTTTTACATTGTACTATCCATCCACACTATCTGTTAGCTATTTACGCCTGAGGGGGCGGTTTATAGGTAGACCATGTTTTTACTAACTACACTTTACACTTTTACATTGTACTATCCATCCACACTATCTGTTAGCTATTTACGCCTGAGGGGGCGGTTTATAGGTAGACCATGTTTTTACTAACTACACTTTACACTTTTACATTGTACTATCCATCCACACTATCTGTTACCTAATTTCGCCTGAGGGGGCGGTTCATAGGTAGACCTTGTTTTTACTCACTACCACTTTACACTTTTATTCCGATGGTACCTACGTTCCCGTGGTAGGTATAATTTCCGACCTCTAATGGCGAAGCCACGGATAAAGCTAATAGTTTGATATTTTGCTAAACCAATTTTAGCTTAATGCAACTAGATAACAGGATATTTTTTGCAAATGAAGCAATGCTTTCCTTTTCAGTGTAATTTCAAGTGGATGACAAACCTCCCATGGGAAATGCGTGGGTATAAAGATAACAGATAACAGCTTATTGCGATCACCAATCAAAGCCGAAAGCAGATGACGCAAGCAGTTCTAATTAACTGCATATTACATTTTATCAAAAGGCACGAACATCCGCGGAAAATTACTGGCTGGTATACGTGGCAGAAGAAAAGAAATGCACTCCCGACCCGTGGTACAACTTGTTGTGGAAAATTTTCACCAAAACATCGGTGCCTTTAATTTTTATTTTTTTTGTATGGAATCTCGCAGTTCAGTCTAGGAGATTGGCTACTGTTTAAGGCAAGAATGCTTCTAACCCTAAAATTAGCAACTCTGTTTGAGGTGGTTCAAACCTCGTTTGAAATAATGTTAGAATAAAGTTCTAATCAGCTTGCACTACAAAGCGGTTGTTAGGTAATTAGGTAAGTCAGTCACTGCGGCCGAATAGTGCGAAATAAGTGTTTTTTTGCGATTTACAAAAAATCTATTGATTGGACTAAAAAAATAAGACCTGCTTTATAGTTAGTTCAGTTAGTATGCAAAGTTTCATGACCTAATTTGAAGTTCTTTTTGAATACCAGCGGTTTATTGTTCGATTTGGAGGTAACTTTGGATTTTTTTTAATCGAGAAAAGTTTATGGAATCGTGTTTTCGTCACACACAGGACCTAGCATTAATCCTCAACTTTACCATATATTTATTTCATTACTCTCTTTACCATATTTTTATTAATGCTGCAGTATTTAAGGCGTAACGGAGGATCATGCTAAACCATTTGAGGGCGTATAGGCCCTTAACCGGGCTAATCCTGTGGATGCCTTGAATTTAAGGCCTCCAGCCAGGGGCATAAACTATAAACTAAGCGACCACGCACTAAGGGCACCCCAAAAATCGGTGCCAAACTTCAACTAGCTTATAAAGGCAGGCGGGTAAACGCTGAAATAAAAATAATTGTACCAAGTTTGACATATCGATGCGCATTTTCTAGGCAAGCATCGCAATCTTGAATTGCAAACTTAAAGTGGTCATTTCAGTGGACATCTTTATGGATCGCACGCGCTAAAAGATCGTGTCAGCAAAAAGGAATGTCTTGGAAATTCCACGAAATTTTGACCGGTGTCAGAATGAAGTACTTAATGGAAAAGTTTTAGGTACCAGAATTCCCCATCAGCGTTACAGTTTTTTCCTTACGGGTGTCACAGCAATCAAGGCAAAGGGTACCTCGCATCCTCATTACGGATACCGCAGTTCCATGAATTTGATCACGGAAGCCCGCATGCCGTTCATTTCTGGGTGTAACATCACCAGGAACTCCCAAAAGTAATAATTTCCTTCTGATTGCTTCGTAAATGTTCTCAGAAGTAGGCGTTATTTCTCTCAAGGTGCTTATTTGCTTTTAAAGTTCAAGTTTGATTCAGTACTAATGTGTGGTGGTTAAGGTCAATAGCCCAATTTTAAGACAAATCAACGTGTCATCATTTTAAATCGCGTGGTAATGGTTTGGTAAAAACAAAAGACGATCGCATAGATTTCGCTCGACAGTAGGCCACAATGGTAACGTCACTTGGACAATGATTGAGCAGCAGGCCTAGCGTAGTTCAGACTTTCAATAGCACAGGAGGGCAACTTATACTGGTTTGATGCTATAGGTGTGTGGCCCACCGTACACGCTGCGTAAAGGCGAGAATAGCACCCATTAAATACACGGTCAATCTTGATCGCGATCTGAGATCAAAATCAATGATCGCAACATTCGCAACACTACATAGTCAATCTCGTGACTTTGATCGACGAACGCAATCGAGGTTGAGCGGGTAATGGGTGCCAATCAACATCAAGTACTTACCTAAGTAGTTATTAACGAGTATTACAGTAGTACCAGATTTCAAATACACTAGGCGACGGATAAATGAATGCCTAAGTTGAATTTCAAAGCTCCTCAGCACCCGGAGTGGATATTGCAACAATGAAATAATACAGAGGCATTCGATTCAAAACAAGCTCGTGGTTAAATAACACTAGCCGCTCGGGTCGATCTTCAGGTTAAGCCGCGCTTGCCTAGGTTGGTATGGGGATGGGTGACCACCCAATACATTTCAAGTTTCCTCCGTGCCTCGGAAAGCACGTTAAACCGTTGGTCCCGGCTGTTATTTGTAGATCTTTGACAGTCGTTACAGGTAGTCAGTGACCCGAAAGTTTGATAACCAGTCTTACCAAGGGGTATCGTATTACCCAGTACAGTACTAACTGGGTTGTGGAGGTCAGATAGGCTGTTGCTCTATGTAAAATACCCGGTAAGACTGGAAGCCGACATCAACACAGTTGGGAAATAGGTTAGACAGAGTGATGAGTAGGTGTCACTCAGTATTGGTGAAAACGGACATAAGCCCTGGATCTAATCGTAAATTTACAAAGTATTAGGAACAGGTTTTCATAAATTTTGGTTGCTCAACCGGCTATGCGGGTGTCGCGCAACCTCTTATCACTACTTTCACTGATATGAGCTGAAGTTGCGACATTTTCATGTCACTGTTTCGTAATATAGGTACCTAGTACATACCTTCATAGTACATTGTGTTTAAGGTTGATTATACAGTCACTAGGAAAATATTATCTTCACGGGTTTTTTCCTGTATCGAGTGCTTTGTGCTTGAAATATTGCGAAGTATTTGTAATATCCTACAATATACCTCGTTATAATAGTAATAACTTTAAAGTATAATTAATAAATGTGTGGTATGTTCAAGAGACGACGAGAGCACTAAAATCACACAGGATTGTAAGACTGGTCGTGCCTTTGTGTTATATAGACTTTCTTTGAATAAACTCTTGTTAAATTTAATACCTACCTATGTTTCATAGTTTATAAACGTATTTTTTCATGACTGTACTCTGTCCAGCCGCTAATCTGTTCAGCTGAGAATCTGTCGAGGTGAGAATCTGTCCAGCTGCGAAACTATCCAGCTGAGAATTTGTTCAGTTGCGAATCTATCCAGTTGCCACGGAGGCAAACGTTCACTGTGGTAGTAGTGATCTCAAGATGCATATACTTGTCAAATTATCTGATCGATTCACACCCGGTTTTTAAAGATTGTTCAAGCTTCTGCTTATTATATAATCTGCGGTCAATGCTCATCTATACTTCTATACTAATATTATAAAGAGGTTACATTTGTTTGTAAGTTTGTATGTTTGTAAGTTTGTATGTAGGGGGTAATCTCCGGAAGTAATGAACCAATTTTAAAAATTGTTTCACTGGTAGAAAGCTACATTATTCGTGAGTGCTATAGGCTATATTTTATTCCCGTACTCTCACGGGAACGGGAACTACGCGGGTGAAACCGTGGGACGTCAGCTAGTGTAATAATATATACTTGTCCTGTACCTGACTATCTATAGTGATTTGACAACAGACTTTGAGAAACAGATTACTACAGGCGGAGGGGGGGCAAAAACTGGACCCTACCAACCGAGTATGCAAATGTGGAACAACCAGTGGCGTGCCTAGTGGGGAAATACGGGAAGCCCTTAAAGCAAGCAGACTCTTCAGAAACCCTAACATCATGAAGAGTAGCTAAAAGCGCAATCCAAGCTTTTAGGCTTGTATGAAAGTACCGCCACCCGCACAACATAATATTCGTACTCTGTTTTAAGCTTTCACGGTTTAAAACTAAACTTATAGCGCGCTTACTAGGGGGCGCTTGGGTAATGTTTGCACACTGGCGCTACATGGGCTAGAGACGGCTCTGAGCATCATAATAAGGACCCCACAAAACCTGGTGATACTGTGAGTGTGTTTTTTCGTGACTTAGTGTCGAGTTCCAGTAGTGCGCGTAGCAAAAGACAAAGAAAGAGGATGCCTCAGATTTGTCTGTTCCTAAAAATTTATTTTCCATCCACCCGTATTCTCCAGTCAACCTGCGATCATGGGGCTTGCAACAGCGTCGAAATATCGGGAGCTCAAAACAAATAATTCCCGTAAGTGACAATATAAGGTTTTAAGATTCGTACTGCAGCAGCTGCCATAAAGTTATTTACAACTTTATTTCAAAGAAATTTATCCATTCATATCAGATTTGCTCTGGAGGTTTAAGTAAGCGAATCAGTAGAATATTCAGAATGTCATCAAAATGTCTATGAAAAACGCGCTTAAAATATAATCAGAACGTAATAGTCTGCACTAGGTTTTGCAAATGGCGTTTTTTGGTGACTGTAACCAGAGTTGAATAAAACTATCAAAAGTAGAAATAAAACCAAATCCATGCTTTAATATTATAAAGCAAGAAACTCTGCTTGTTACTGACGCGGTGACGCCCCAGAGGTTGTCGAGTCAACATCTTCTGAAGATGTTCCATGAATCCCTCTACGAAACACCGTGTCGTAAATGGGTTGGGTGCATTGGCATGCTAATTTTCGCTTTTTCTGCATGCGTATAATATGTTTTATGGGATCCTATCCTGCATCCAAGCCTGGATCTTTTTTCGCGGAATTAACACTAAATACTCTGGATTACTGCAAAGTAACCCCTGGTTCCATATCTTGTCTGTCATAAGTTGGTACCTATTCACAACTCAACTCTTGACGATGGATGGAATTCGGAAACCAGGTAAACTCCGATCACGGTTGCACGTCGGTAGTATATTTCCTTGGGATAATTGTCGATCTAAACACGAGCAAAACCGCGGAATAAGCTAGTGTATAGGTATAGTTCTGAGCAGCTCTCAGAATTTAATTACTCAAATCTTTGAAGAAAACCGATAACGACGTTATTTTAATTGCGACAAAGCTGTGTGAAAGGATACTGGAATACGGTAGTGTAGATTTAAAATTAATTGCGAATTTCCGCGTGAATTACGATCAGAACATGGCGCCAAAATATGAAAAGTCTAAATAATGAATAGGGAAACTATTCATTATTTAGAAAATCGTTTGTAAGAAATAGTTTATCGGCAATAAAAACTAATTTAATATTTTAATTAAAGCTTCTAAACTCCGACTAATGTGCAATACGCTTGCTTTCCGTCGTTTTCCCCATTACATGAGTTATGACCAGTTTGAGTATTAGTTATCTACGCTACGGTGGATGTCGTAATATTTAAATTTTCTTACATAACATAGATAATTATGTACGTGTGTGCTATACTTAAGTAACTTCATGAAGTAATATCCGTTTCATCTTCATCTTCCTGTCCTGGCCTCTTATTCACAACGCTTCGATTCGATTTTCGATTCGGTAAGTCGTATGTCTATCTTTTTTTGACAGTACGAAATCGAGCGAGATAGACATACGACTTTCCGAATCGAAAATCGAATCGAAGGGTTGTGAATAGCTATGCTGGCCTGTTATTCACAACGTTTCGATTCGATTTTCGATTCGGAAAGTCACATGTCTATCTTTTTTTGGCATTACGAAATCGAGCGAGATAGACATACGACTTTCCGAATCGAAAATCGAATCGAAGGTTTGTGAATAGCTATGCTGGTTCCTGTTACTGTAACTGACCATCTATCCATAAATGCTTTGTTTTGTGTTACAGAATTACATAATTATGTATTTATTTGCTACTGTGGGAATCAACAAAAATAAAACAATACAGTGTCAGTTTGTCAGTTATTCACTAGACTTAATTATGATATATTCCGGGTTTAAACCGCACCCAGTGCATTAAAAACTATTTGCGTATATTGCAATAATTAGCTAACAGCTTTTCGAAAAAAGAACGTAGTTCAAATCGCAAGGGTATAATTTTATGGTCCATCAATTGCACGACGCTATGCTTCGTTTGAACGACATACACCTTTCACCTGTGGTCAAGCGTAGTAGGCAAGTAGCATTGTACTAAATTGCCATTTGCTTGCCTCATTAGTGCCGGCGGCATACTTTCTAGAGAACTTCCTTTATTATCATTTGTTTTGATATTTGCTTGTTGATGCCAGTTGCCTACTTCCTAAATGTCGGCGGAATTATTTTTGTACATGATCAGTTTTTGTTTAAAATATTGCTTTTGTTAAATGAAAGTCAATTTCTAAATTGAAATGTTATTGTAAAAGTAGAGCGTTACTTCCTCTACATCTCCTACTTTTCCTTAATTAATTGGAACTTAAGTTTTTATACAAGGTATTTAATTAATTTGGGCGTGGCCTAATTGCGAGTGGCAAAAACCTGATTCAGGTGTCACGCAAGTCGATTACATTTAAAAACTGTTAGTAATTAATTCGTATCAGAAACAATACAATAAAATTATTAAGCAACCATAAGAAAAAGTGATGTTTGTAACAGGTTATAACTGGAAATCCTGCATTATCATTAAAGGACTAAGGTATTAATTGGCATGGAAATCAAAACAGTGTGTGTGTTTTTTAGTGATTTTCTTGTTTTCCAAAAAAAAATGCACAAGACACACAAAAACATTAGTAGAGTACGTCAGAACTAGTATTCCTTCAATTTAAATTCAAAATTTGAAACCATATCTTGGGCTAACTACGCATGAGATAAGAATACTTCACATAAATAATTTTCCTTTGATGTAACTGTCGATGTTACTCATAGATGTTACAAGATAGTACGCAAGTTACGAGCCAGGTGTTATGGAAACCAGAGCAAAAAGTTCCCAGATTACTCCATGTAACTACTGCGTATCATTTGAATTGTAAATATGTTATTATGTGTACTATCGTAACTAGAGAACCGCCAATTAGGTATGTGTAATGAAATACTATGAGGTTGGTTTATTTGTTTGTCAAGATAAAAGTATGTCAGAGATAAACATCGCATTCGCTTTGTATTTAGATTCTAAGCAACTATGGTAGCTTTTGGCTTAGGGATGGTATTTCAAAAAAAAAAAGCTCTGTGGATGTGATACTGAATGAATACTTCTACCGTTTCCTTCATGAGACACATTGCGTAGAATTAAATAATCAAATTAAAATAAAATTCAGAAGTTGCTTCTAAACGATGATTTAGACTCTAAATTAAAATTCACGAGCAAATACAAAGTATATTGTATATGTAGTTCAGGAAATACCAAAGACGACACGCAATGTATTTAAGCTTTTTGTGCTCTGCCAATTTTAATGGCAAGTGGCACGGTCGAGTAACGCAAGCAAGTAAACTTGTTCAACTAAAAAAAACGTGGTGCCAGTAAAATTAAAAAATGATTAAATTAGTCTTTCTAGAACAGTGCATAAAAGGAAGAAATATGAATTAGTATTTTTTGTCTGTGGTCCGAGTTTTGGATTAGCTTTGCATGGGCTAGATAGAATTCTAGAAATGAGATTAAGGCTAAACAAATCATGTACTTATTTGTGTTTGTAATTAGACTTGAGAATACCAGTTTTCTTTACTCTACAAATGTGATACATTCTTCTGTCCTCCTACATCAAACATTTTGGCCAAACTACATAGATATCGGATTGAGGTTAATCAAATTGTGTACAACTATGTCCTACTTACTTATTTTGGATTTGTAGTTCTTTTTATTTCTCAAAAACGATAAAAGCTCATTAGTAAAAAAAACTTTTACTGACAGTCAAAATGTTGTTGTTCAAATGTCATCGGTACATTTATAAACTGCTGTTAGTTAGTTTATAAATGTACCGATGACATTTAGTAGGTAAGTTAACTAACTAACAGAAGGTCACATAACTATCCGTACCTAACTTTGTACTGTCAACTACTAAATTGCATTTGTCAACACAACCATTCATTTTAACTTTATAACTGCCATAATACCACCAACTATCGGAAATAAAAGGTGCATGCCAAACGTAAGGCACGTTCGTTAACAATCAAGTGATTCTGGGAAGCTCCTTTGTCAACAGTGTCTCCGGGACCTTACGTCCGGTATTCGGGTATTGGCATCGTCCTGTGTGTGGTCACGAACTGCATAGGATAATAGAATGGACAGTCTAAGAGGTATTTAGCTTTGGCTTTATGTAATTAATTATTTATAGGCTTTTATTGAAGAAAGAATGTAGGATTATGAAAAGTGTCATCTTCATTGTGAATTTATAAGGAGCTTGACATATCGCTGTACTGGATTCATTTGGTGTGTGATCTGAAAGCGAATGTAAACCCCACCATCTTGTTTTCAATACTTATATAATGACTTTTTTAATGAGCAACACAATCTTCCAATCCAAGTCACAGCTAGTTTGGGAGCCAGGGGACTTATCTGACTGGGACATAATATCAAAATGTTGTATTTTAAGATGTCTGTAATAATGTTGTCACTGTACTGATGTAAATTATCTCAGAAAGAAAACCACAGATCTCCACCGAAACTTATATTGTCCAAACTTATTAGCCGAATCCAAACTTAGATCAAAACTTATTAGGTCAAAACTTATTGCAGCACCAAAACTTATTTTAAACTCAGTAACCGTTCCTTAATCAATTTATCCAATTACATCATATAACCGATTATAAAACTCGACGAAATCCGAAACAGCCGTTCGATCCATCCGTCCAACGAAGAATGCCCCACCTGTCAAGTCAAGTAATGCGCAGGACTGCGCAGCACTGCTCGATACTAAAAATTAGGAAACCTTACACTGAAATAAAGAATTGTTTTACTGTTTATAAAACACTAGCGACCCGCCCGGGCCCCGGCTTCGCACGGGTGAAATGTAGATATAAACCTTCCTCTTGAAACACTGTTTTAAGCTTTCACGGTTTAAAACATATATTCCGTGATCCACAAAGAAAAAAGAAAGAAAACAAATAACGCTCGACTCGCGTTCGGGAGTTCAAAACAAATAATAGTCATTCTTCCTCTATCTATTGCTGAAAACTGCATTAAAATCTGTTGCGGAGTTTAAAAGATCTAAGCGACTTTGTTTTATACTATGTAATGAAAAAAAAAAGGTAAAGATTTCACAAAGTAATGTTTACCAAAAGCCTCATTTACCCGTTCCACGTGCAAATGAGTTGCCAATTTGGCACACATTCTCAGTCGGATAAGCCGTTATTGATTGGCATGATTCAATATTCCTGAGAGCTTATGCTTAAGCTTTACATAAGCTGCCAGTGATTGTCAATTTGCACAGGATTTAGCCAAATGATGCTTTGTTGTGTTGAAAACGACATAGGTATAACCTTTTAGGTACACATAATTTAAGGAGTTAGTTAAAACGTATAAAAAATACTTAGTACTTACAAACTAAAATTCAATTAACTTGGATTTTTTTAATTTTATATCAGTGCCCATAACATAAAATAAATAAATATTGCTGGAAATTACACACAGCGCCATCTAGTGCCACAGCAACGAGGCTTGTGTCGTGGACACCAGATAGTTGATATGCCTACTACATAGATACTTTTTGTTTGTAAATACATACTTAGGATACATATAAACATCTCGAAGGTTAGCCCAGTAATTTAATTTTACATATCAGATCAGGACAAGTGCAGAATACCTATGAGTAAAATAAGACTTAGAGCAATTCCATTTAAACAAGATTCCTGCACAGATCAAATATTTGTGTGGCCTCCAGCTAGTTGTTCCGGGTCTGACTGTTTGAGTATGTGGGTCTAAATGTTTATAAACGCAGTCTCGATACAGGAGAAATTCCTAGTGTGGGGCAAACAGAAACGATACCCCTTGGTAAGACTGGTTGTCAGACATTCAGGGCCACTGACTACTGTCATAGTTTTACAAACGGCAGCGACTGTTATTTAGCCACGAGCTCCTCTTGCTGTTCGAATTCATTAACGAAATTCGATCTCAATAGACAAGGCAAGTAATTACTCTATCCAGTATGAGTATCCGTGCATCGCCACACAGGATCAGTTAATGTTTAAATATAAATGTAAATAGCGCAATCCATCACCCAGGTGCGGCACGTCTGTTTACTAAGTAGTTTTTAATGTAACATGTTGTACAACTACATTACATTACACCTGCATTACACGCTCGTGTCGTACTATATGGCTGACGTTTGTAGAGTATGTTGTTACTTGTGTTTTGTAATTAAGACAATAGGTCCCACCTACATTTTTTAAAGTTCTTAACTTTAAAAACCAAAAATAAGCCTATAAGTCTTGAATCGTCATCTATCGTGATCTTCAACATTTTTTCTAATGAAAAACGATACATGGTTCATTTGTTTTGGTTAATACGAAGAGATATTAGAGAAAGGGCAATGACCGCTATTGTCGTCTTAACTGGCAGTAACTATAGCTTCACTTGCACGCTGAATGAAATAAATTGAGTAAAAGTTCATCGAGGAGAGATGGAATCATGTGACTAAAATAGTGATGGATGGATGTTGATGGATGAAGTGAGAGAGGAAGGCCACAGAAAAGATGGATAGAGAGAGAGACAGTACCTAATAAATGATGCCGTGACGTCTGATAGGGTAGAATGGAAGAAGAAAACGTGTTGCACCGACCCCGAGTAGAATGGGACAACGGGGAGAAGACGATGGATCTCTTCAAGTCCTACATACAGAATTGCAGTCTTTAAAGACCTTAGAATGTACAATATTGTGACTTGAACTTGTGACAACTCATCACTGCTTTGTTTGTCTTGTGGTTAAAAGCACGGCTGCTGCTTGATGTACTGATTTCAATACACCTTTGCGACCCGAGAAACAAGCAATAGGTATACTGGTATACCTAATACAAAAACATATGAAATAATAATTAATCAATCAGGCGTTCATCATCATCTCAGCCGAAAGACGTCCACTTCTGGACATGGGCCTCCCACAAAGGGGGGTTTTTGCCATAATCGCCACGCTTGGCACGGTTGGCGATCGCAGTACGGTTATTACAAAAGCACAGAGAACGCTGTTGCCCATTCTCTGGTAAGTCCCTTAGTCGCCTCTTACGACACCCACGGGAAGATATGGGATGGTGCTATTCTTTACGTCCGACACCATACAGAATCAGGCGTTACTTTGCGGAAATTCATGACAAAATATTTAATTCGTCCGCTCGGGTGCCAAAAAAATTAGCCGAGAGGCGAAACACAATCGGTTTGGGTGCATGACATGCTAATTGCTTTTCCTGCACGTACTGTATTTTTTATGCGGTCGAGAGGGTGGTGATGCATCCTGCATCCAAGCCTGGATCTTTTTCGCGGAATAATAATAATTATGAATACAGCAGTCATTGTGCCGATAGTCATGTCGGCCAATGGCTTAATAGCTAAGAGTCTCGATTAACATCTTAGGAGGCTCTCGCTTGGCAGCTGGATCAAGAGCTTGATTCAGAAAGCAGTACTTCTGGACACGGCACATATTGTTAGGAGGTTCCTCTCTCAAGAGCCCTGACCACCGGAAGCTCGGACCTTGTTCCCAGCGCTATTTTTATATTTTTAATTGATGTTTTTTTTTTATTTTAAGAATATTTAAAAATGTAAATTATATGTAAAGAAATGAATAAAGGATACCAGCCTATTACTGTCCCACGGCTGGGCAAAGATCCCTTCTCAATTGTCTTCTTCGCGGAATTAAAACTAAATATTTTGTATAACATCATAATTTTCTGAAACTGCTCGTTTTCCTGTTTTTTGAAACTTAGTTATGGTGGATAAGTGCATTATTTTTATCCTTATTCTAGAACAAAACATCCTGAAGCATATCAACATTTTCCTCTAGTTACAAAGACTTTATTCACTTTACCTCGTATTTCTAGTAAATAAATTAGGATTCTGTTGCCGTGCATTGCGACAATGTTTCGCGTTCCATTTATGTAGTCGTGTACAGATTTATGTAACACATTTATTATTTATGGCTTAGTTTATTTGTATGCTGTCCTTTAGAAAATCCTTATAAGGAAGTTAAAGGATTTAGTATGTATGTGTCGCAGTTTGTGAAAGTTAGCATGTGTTAAAGGATTTTGTTGTGTAATTGAGAGCATTTAATAAAAGTTTTAACGTTTTATTTTCACTTGTATAAGAGAATAGGGAATATGCATAAATTTTATTTTTTTTAGTTCGATACTGAATATTAAGAAGAAAACAAGACATAAATCGGCCAAACAACACAAAAGTTAAACTAATTAAACGCAAAAGTTTAACTATTTAAACTTTTGTTTCTATCTCTTTCTAGATAAACGGAATTTAGTATAGATTTTGTACGTCAATGCAGCGAATGACGTCATTCGCTGTATCGGATCTTAAGCAGTTTCAAATGCTTATACTCAACATTAGAATTTTTTAAAGATATTAAAAAAAACAATTTCACTTTGCTATTTCTGATTCTAATACGCTTTGTTTAGAGTGATAAAAACATCATGCATATACCCTATTGTTACAAATAATCATGAGGAATTGGTGTTGCTATAAACATTGTCATTGTTGGCGTCTGTTTTAGTTAGTAGTTTTTTATACCAATATTTAAAATCATAGAGCCCGCTTATTTAGTACTAGAGAAAACAGGCATCCATATCAGTAGGTATCTTATAAAAACTCTTATTTATTTTGACACAACAGGAAAGCTCGATGGAAACTTGAAATAATAACGACGCTTAATATAAAAAACCTAAGAAAATAAAACCTAAGTATATAAAGCATAGTATATAAACAAGCAAGTGATTTCTCAGTAGCAGCCACGGAGTCCAGATTTGCGCCCGGTTGATGGCATTAGGCTCGCCCCATATTACATGGGACTTAAACATAACTGGCGAAATGTGGGTGTACTATTAGGTACACCTCTGCCTAACACTTCAGGTATTACAGGCGTTATGTTATGTGTGTGTGAACATAAAGATTAAAGACTACGACAAGCAAATCGATTTCCAAAATCAAATAATTTGCACTAAGTACCTATCATAGGCCGTGTGGTATCCGGCAGAGTAGAATAGAACCAACCCATCACACTCACGGGTGTCATATAAGGCGACTAATGTCTAAGGCAGAACACCTTGCGCCTCCGTAGACCAGAGAATGGGCAGCAGCGTTTTCTGTTAGTCTTTCATCACTGCGATCTCCAATCCGCCTGCCAAGCGTGGAGATTACGGCAAATTCCTCCCACCATGGGAGAGGCTTATGTCCAGCAGTGGACGTTATGGGCTGTTGTAATGTAATGTAAATCTATACTAATAATATTATAAAGAGGTAACATTTGTTTGTAAGTTTGTATGTAGGAGGTAATCTCCGGAAGTAATGAACCGATTTCAAAAATTCTCTCACCATTCGAAAGCTACATTCACCCAGAGTAACATAGGCTATATTTTATCCCCGTACTCCCACGGGAACGGGAACTACGCGGGTGAAACCGCGGGACGTCAGCTAGTCTATCATAAAGGCATACATTCACACGAACGCAATCGCCGCGGTACGAGCAGACTGGGAACCGGTACCACCACGGTGCAACAATGGCGTCTGTCGCGGACTCGCTGTCATAGTAACTCGTACCTCGTAAGGGCCGCGTGTGTTTATTTACGAGCTGCACGTGGCACTGTGACCTTCAAGGACGACCGGTTCTGGCCGACTGGACAGTCTGTTGACAGCTTATTTCTAAGAAAAATACAGTGCTTGAATTTTTTTACATATTTATTTTTAAAATGTTATACCTACGGTATAAGGTAGGTATAACTTAGATATACCTACCTATTGTAGGTGAGGTGGGACGTGTTGTGTGACGAGTTTATTCGATTAGATGGGAATTGGGAATTTTCATCATACGTTCTACGAAGTGCAACAACTATCTGCGTAGAAACCGTTGCTGAAAAGAAAGCAAAATAGGTAGGTATATGTATAAGTATAAGTACCTATTTGGTAGACAGGTAATATGGCTATTTGCAATAATTAAGTATGTGAGATTATATCTAAGTGTCATGGTTGTCCTCTCATTTAAGAAACTAATATCTACGCGTTTTTTGGGTTTTTAAATAAATGAAGAGAATTTGTATGGTCTATTACAATACAACTAAAAAACCCGGCTACCAAAAAATTACGCTCTAATTAGATTCGGGGTTTACAAAATAAAATCAACGCCTATTGTTGAAGTCTGTTATAATGTAGCCTATGTTACCCGGGCTATAATAACAAATCGATGAATAGTTTAGGCGCTACGGAGGAACATACGTAATACATACATGGACTGCCAAAATCATAACCCTTCCTTTTGGCTTCGGCATAGTCGGGTAAAAATAGGGGGAGAAATATGACCACCAAAAATAACTTTGTGACCACTAACATCTATCACTTACACTATCAATTGATCACCAAATTTAGTCAATTGAGCACCAAATTTTAACGAAGTGGTTGATGACAAGCTAGTTTTGCCTAGGCCGACTTGGGACACCCCGACACGGATAGATTAGGTTAGAAGCCGCCATACCCTTCGTGGTTATTTTTTTATAAACCATTCATTTACCCGTCGAGCGGGTCTCCCTCGACTCGGATGCAAGAGCATAACAGTTTAATTTCTGGTGGACATTAACTAAAAAATAAATTTTTGGTCTAATTTCACGATAAAATGGGGATTAATTTTGGTGATCATTTACTAATTTTGGCAATCAAAAGTGATTTTTTGGCGTTACATTTTGCCCAATCTGATGGTTTGTTAATTGTATGCCTAAAATAGTGGTACGTTGGTATCTAAACCACCGGTGTTCAGGGCTTCACAGACCGGAACCTCCTCATAAAGCCAACCGTATCTAGGAGTATTGCCTTCTAAATATTATATCCTTTGTTTTAGCACTTTTAGCACACAAATGTGCCAAAACGTGATAGCATTATCACATTTTATCACTCGTCGTGTTATCAGGAGATGAGTACCTATTAACTAAAAGCTTTATCAACTGCGCAGTAACAAAACTCATATAAAAAGCTTGTTCAATTTATTGAAACAACACCTTTTAATCAAGCTTTTAATATTATAATAATTCATAACTTACATCATACATATCAAGTCTATTCATAAATCTTAGGATAACTACAATATATATTATTAATATACAAAATACAAAGATGGGCGTGGTTTCTTATCTCTAAACATAGCCGTTTAGCCTAATGGACATGACGCCAAATGGCTACGGCCATAAATTAAACGTAATAAACAAATCAAAACAGTGTCGCCTGAATTTATTGACGGTGTGTAGTTTGTGCAGCAGTATTATTTTAATCATTAGGAACTTGCTTAGGGATCGGTTGAATTTGAATGGATGGATGTATGAATGAGTTACCCCTTTGCTAACGTCATGTCACTAAAACATTGTGACCATGATTATATGTACATTTTGACACTGGGGCGTTCCAACCGTTGAACATTTTTATAAAGTTGAATGAATCTGAATCCCAGTCCCTGAACGTTATGGTCATGGTGTGCCTAAAACTTAGGAAAGTTACACCTTTGTAATTTTCCGATGTATTTAAAACCATTTTTTTTCGAATTGGTCTGGTTTAATGGATCACTTATTATGGGCTCGTTCGTAGTTATTAAAGTTGCCTGCTGACATAAGAAGTCAGAAAATAAAAGGCAAATTCGCCAAATTACTTAAGCAGTTCTTTCTTAAGAGTCTGTAAACCATCTTTTTAGGAAAGTGGTTTACAGATTGTTGAGTGAGAGCAAATAAGTAACTAGTTAAGTAAGTAATTATTATATTAGATTTATGTACTGTAGGTAGATAAAGTAGTTATTCCGTTCCAATATCCTGTAATCGTGTTCCGTTCATGTTCCGTTCCCGCAGACAAACCGTGAAAACGGTTTTGTGGGGCATTGTAATAAATTTAAGACTGCTGTAAACTTTCATTTAATAAAAAAAAAAAAAAAAAAAAAAGTTGGTCTTTTCGATTCATCTAAAAGAAAACAAGGTGTCATCTTGTCATGGTGTCATATTATCGTAGTGTCACATTGTCATGGTGTCATATTATCGTAGTGTCACATTGTCATGATGTCATCTTACATTGTAATGTCAGGCAGGAACTGCTTAATTCCGACAGTGATCAATGTTATTATTGGTTAATTTATGCGAATGTAACCTTATACCACAATAAAATGTCAGTTGTTTGAACTTGTTTCACTACTTACAAATCAAACCAGTAACTCTGTAATCACAATTAATATGTTATCTACTCAATTTTGACTGCAGTACAGACAAGTACGAATAACCCGTAAACAACTGTCAAGAAATATGAATAAATTAAAGCAACCTTGGTTGAATGATTTATATTGTTCGTAACCACATTGTTCAATTGACATTATATTAAATTATAATCTGACAGAAGATAAACATATCAAAAATATATTTTATTTGTTCTTGTGCTTTAACCGATCTCATTATGATAATGTCAACATTTCAAAATAGATCATTAGGATAATTTATAGGCATTAAATAAGGGGGGGGGGAGAAATATAATGACCACCAATAATAACTTTGTGACCACTAACATCTATCACCTAAAATATCAATTGATCGCCAAATTTAGTAAATTCAGCACCAAGTGTTATAATAAGATTGTTGATGACAAACTAGTTTTGTCTAGGCTGACTGGGGGCACCCCGACATGGATAGATTAGGTTAAAAGGGTATGGCTAGGTCGAATGAGCGAGCGAATAGACCCTGCCCAAAGACGTTCAAATATTTACGAGATTCAAATATTTACGAGCGATAGACGGGACAAGACGAAGAAAATCGTAACCCAAAAACTTGTTACTACTTAGTAACAAATCGTTCTGTCTAGTGTCAAACCCCGCTTGTCAGGTACCATTCTTGTGTCAAAATCTAAAATGTTCGAGATAAAAATTTTGTATGACAATATTCCCAATGTCCGCTCTATAGCTAATTCTTTTAAATCTCTTTGACCCTGCCATACCCTTCGTGGTTATTTTTTTATAAACCATTCAGAAGTAGGAGCCCGCAAAACGGGGCTTCGTTGACCGGGTCTCCCTCGACTCGGATGCAAGAGCATAACAATTGAATTTCTGGTGGTCATTAATTAAAAAAATAAACTTTTGGTTCTAATTTCACGATAAAATGGGGATTACCTAAATGTTGGTGATCATTTACTAATTTTGGCAATCAAAAGTGATTTTATTGCCGTGACGTTTTGCTAAATCTGGTGGTTCGTTAATTGCATGCCAATGAAAATCAGCATAACAATGTTGAGGATTATGATACCAGGCATTGTTTGTGTGGGAACATTGCTCCAATATATTTGCAAAGAAAATCATAACAAAATATCATCACGTCTCATATACTCGAAAGGTATGCCTTATGCCTCTGTTTGGCAGCTCAATAATTAACATAAATAATTTAGGTATGAAATATTGCTTTTACTTACAAAACGACAGTCTTAATTAAAATTGATACAACAAGGTTGTGGAATCCAAAATTGTTCAGGGATATTTAGTTATTTACGTATTTAGATAAACAAAATATATTTTTTTTCGGAACGATGAAATGATTTCTTAGAGTTATAACTAAGATTGTCTAAGATGATTCCATTCAAGGTATCACTCGAGAAGAAAACGCATTCTCAGTGGTTGGTCAGCCAAGTTGTCAGTGGTTTTACACAACGGGGAAGTATGTAGTATCATCCAATAAGCTAGTTTCCTCCATCAATAAATTGCAAATCTATTTAGTCCGTCAGTTAGAGTATTGGAAAACAATGGACGCGTATTTTTTGTTTTTGTAAATCAATGAATATTGATGAAGATAAAACGCATCAAAACTCGAGAGTGGGGGCTTGTGACGTCACAACGCACTAAAAATTATAGCGCGGTGTGACGTATTGAGAATTTTAAAAGCGTCGTATCTTCGTCAATTTTGGTTTACGTAACAAAAGAAAAAATAAGTGTCTAATATTCTTTGATAATCTGACTGACGAACTAATTAGATTTTTTCAGGACACAAGCCTACTTATATCTATCAAGTCAAGTTAAAGTAATTACTTGAGTATAACTAATTTACTAATGCAACCATTTTTATGCAATAGACAATAATTTTAATGTAGTAAGGACCGTCAAAGAAAGTAAAACTAAGAATTCCAACTTTTGACAGTTCTAACTTCAAGCAATTACTAAACTACAGAATAATAATCGTATTATAAGTAATTACTTTTACTCAAGTAAGTAATCACTTTGACTTGTTTATGCGTAGATACGGGTGTTAAACTTATTTTTAACACCCTTGCTCGTAAAGCTGATGTAATTCCACCGGTTTTAAATATGTAAAGCGGGTCATAAAAAACGCGTGTGTTACCAAAGCAAATAGTTAAATTATAGTCCATACAAATTCCATAACAGTATTATTTGCAATTTCAAATATGGAACTCGTCGCCGCCGCACGACTCCAGCTAGTGAGCAGCGCGCTGTTGCTATTCAAATTTCGAACTAATCGCCGCGCGGCCAGTCAGTAGGCAGCGCTAGCGCGCTGTTAAAATGGCGGGAAAGCAACAGTGTGCATTCACAGATTGAGTTTATTTAAAATAAAATAAAAAACAGTTTATTCGGTAAATTTAAAAACATGGCTGCATGCTATAGCGTCTTTGCCAACATTTTCACGCAGCCGCGGCAGAAAATAATCCTCGCGCCATTTTTCTCAAATTTTCTTTTCTTTGTACTTGTATTGTGAATATCTTTTTTTTTCTGTTTCCTCGCAAATGTGTTAAAAAACGTCGTACGATATACGTGCGTATTGGTTATAACATGCTCGGCTCAATTACGCCCTCCTCTTCGGCTCGGGCTGAAATTCCGCCGCACTAATATCGTAATGTACTACAACAAAATCCCCTTCTCGATACAGGCGGCAAGAAAAATAAGCAAAGAACAAAAAACCGTAGTAACAACTAGCTGTAATAGTAGGTAGGTACCTACATAATAATCTTACATTGTCATACTTAACCCGATCGCTAGCACTGCCCTAATTTCAATGAACACTGCCTAACAACCTAACCGCGCCCGATATACGAAGAATTCCACTCAACTTATGTATTATGAAAACCACAATAATGATTTTCAAGTCCCAGTTTCGAACGGCCTAGTGTAACGGGGCCTTAATGACGTAATAACAGTGGACTTGCCGTCGCGTGTGTAATTGCCCTTACTCGGGTGTTGGGGGCAGACGATTCTTGGATTGATAGCGGTTGGAATGGAAGCTTTCTTTTTGTTGGAATGGGGAGCTAGTAGGTCTGTGTACTAACTACATTTTGAGATTTATTTTGTGAAGTTAATCATTGAATTCGATGAGAGTCTCTTGGGCAGAGTATTTTGTTTGGTATTTCCAGCAATTGGCTCATATTACTTTTACTGTAAGCCTTCATCATTCCACTGCTGAAAAAAAGCCCCTCCTCATTACTTCCAGATCTTACGGTCCAGGGCAAATGTGAGAGACTGGTACATGTCGCCTTTGTAAATCTAGCTTTTTTTTCAAAGAATGTACAATCTTTTCACACATACCCATCACGATTGGGGATCATAAAACTTATGACAATTAGGCAACTGTCAGTGAAAGAAGTTAAAACCGTTTCACTTCTACCGATGACTCTTCCAAGTTTCTCTATTCTCAGTCTGAGCATTTCGCGTGATGATTTTGGGAGCGACACCGGTCGCGACTCGAGACAGTAATTCTATGTAATTGGACCGTCGATTAGTACCATACAACCAAAGGTATACAACGCCCAACCAACATGACACGCGGTGAAATAGAGAACTATTTCAAATGTATTGATTGTGACGTTATTTTGACAGTTTTCTTTGCAAGTGGCGCTTCCATGTAGTTTCAAGTTATGTTGGTTATTTATTAGTGTAATCTAGAATTGTATTGTGTGAACTAGGAACTATGTAACCGTGTCTCAAATGTAGGTAATGTTACATAGTAATCTTTTTCTGTGACCTTTTCTTTGGTAATAAGCAGGCATCGTGTGTACTGCCTTTTATTTCCTTATTGTCAATTTTTTATACTGGTGCTCGTTATAGTATTGTTAACAACTTTTTCTGAAGCAGTTGAATAGTTGACCTTATGTTTAGGTAAGTAGGTAGATACTTCAAATGAAACTGGGTCTAAGAAAGAACCCATGCATGCTAATTAAACAGGTACTTAATAGAGTGATTCTTTAATGTTTAAGTATATAAAGGTAGACTATAGTAATTGTACAAGGAAATTTTGGCACATTCTCAGTCAAGTCATTCAAGCGCGCCAGAAGATCCTTGTGGCTTTATGCCCTTTTTTATTCACTGAAGAGAGAAGACTTGTTTTTTTAAGTTTCTGGTTCTTTTTCGGCGTTTGAACAGTCCAGGATGAAGGAGGTATACCAGGCTACCAGCATTGCCGTAGAGATTTGTGTGAAAGTTACATTATGACGTAGTGTGAAAAGGTTTCGATACCGTGGAAAGCGAGTAAGGATGTCTCCACATTCATATAGAGAGGTGATAGCAAACACTCTCTACGACCTTTCTCAGGGCATTAACTACGTCGAAGTGTATTACGAAAGTGTGGATATCCGGCGATCTTGAGCTTGGCTACGGCCGTCACTTCCCGAGGATATTGTTAAAGGCATGTCAGGAATTAACGGAAAAGATGATGAATGTTCATCGTCGCGGAATTAAAGGTTATGCACCTTTAGGTCAAGTTTTCCTAATTAGAATGAGGCATTATTTTTCTGGCTAATAGCTACGAGGCGCACGTGCTTACTGTTTTGATTCAATATTGAGTATTCGAAGTAGTGATTTCTGCCTGAGTAAAGGATCATTCGATTTGAGTACTGCAGACAGAAATGTTTGTACTTCGCATTATTTTTCTGACGGTAAAGATGGGTACTGACTTTATAATTATAATTTAACTACTTCAATATTAAAATTGATGCGCCCAATGTTTACTAATGATTATGATACAAAATGAAAGAAATAAAAGTTAAATATTGTACGTAATTCGACTACCAAGTCGAAGTCTGCCAGACTTCGACTTACTCAAGTCTTACCAAGGGGCATCGTATTGCCTAGTACTAACTTGGTGGTGGAGGTCAGATAGGCAGTCGCTCCATGTAAAATACTGGTATTCAGCTGCATTCGGCTAAAGCTGACTCCAACATAAGTAGTTGGAAAAAGTCTAGGCAGATGATAAGGATTATGATGTAGTACGTTATTCCACTTGCCTTCTCTACATTTATTACAAAACAAAATCCTCCGCCGCGTCTGTCAGTCTGTCTGTTCGCGATAAACTCAAAAACTACTGCACCGATTTTCATGCTGTTTTCACCAATGGATAGAGTAGTTCTCGAGGAAGGTTTTAGGTTAATTTGTCATTCTTTGTATACATTGGCTAAAATATAATGATATTTGCTGGAGGTGTCGGAAAAAAATAAGCCATCTTTACTTTTGGTCGCGATAACCGACACCTACGCGGGCGAAGTCACGAGCATCAGCTAGTAAAACATAAGGAAAAACATTGAATAGAATAGAATAGAATACTTTTTATTATGTACACCATAAAAATTACAGATACAAATGTAGAACATTTTACAAGGGGTGACACAATGCGTTCTTGTTGCATTGTATAGACAACCAAAGCCAATTATGCCAATTAGTATTCGTATCACTTTCACGCATCTTTCATCACAACTAAGTTCTAAGCGCAGTCCTCATTGATCACAGATTAAGTAAGCCCCAAACATAAGTCACGAGAGAAAGTCCCACAACTCTAACTTACACTTTCAAGTTACCTTATACCATTTCATTTGTCGTAAGCTTAGTGTAATCTCTTCAAAAATGTTCCATAGACTATTCTGAAGCGAAAGTGTTGGGATAAGGTTCAAAGACTCCGAACCGGTGTTTATGGAAATATTAAAAAAGGAAACTTTATGGTAATGCAATGTTCGTGTAGTGTGTCGTAATGGTAAGCTGGTTGTAATATTCCTAAGAAAGAAAGAAAGAAAGAAAAAATATTTATTTGACGTCAGCTATTTATAATTATCACACATACAATAATATAAAATTATACAAAATAAGCAGGATAACATAATATGTGCTGTGTGTCCTAGTGAAATATCCCTCTATTGTGTAGTTATTTGCCTATGAAGTGGACTGTCTGCTTCAATTGCTTTTAAAAGCTCGAGATTACGAAGGCATCAAGAGTTGTCATAAAAGCTATTGGGAGCCTGCCTCGTCGGTGTGTTGGTCGCAATCGCTTATCTACTGCTGACGTGAGCTCCTCATTTGCTTTTTCATCCCGAACTTGAAGCTCATGGCTAAATTATATCCGCTGCTCGGGTTGACTTTTATAACCACTATAACCCAGTATATGTATACCGAGTTCCCTCCGTGCCTCGGAAGCATGTTAAGCCATTGGTCCCGGCTGTCATTATTTTGTAGATCCTTGATCGTTATTACAAGTAGTGACCCGAAAGCCTGACAATCAATCTTACGAAGAGGTATCATATAACCCAGTACTAATTGGGTTATGCAGGTCAGATAGGGATAGGATAGATACTCCATAAAAATTACTGGTATATTCAGCTGCATTCGGTTAGACTGGAAGCCGACCCCAACATATTTGGGAAAAGGCTAGGCAGATGATGAATCGCTTTTTCCATCAGGTGTTCTCAGTAGCAGCCCAGAGTCAGTATTTGTTCCTGGTTGATGGCAATAGGCTCGCCGTCTACTAAGTACATGAGATTTAAATATAACTGGCAAAATGTGAGTGTTACCTCTGCCTTACCTCTTCGTGGAAAACAGGCCAGTTATACCGGTGACATTTTTACCACTTTCCAAAAAAAAAATCGGTTTATTAGGTAGACGGTACTTAGAAGCTTATGGCATCCCTAGTTTTTTTTCCTTTTTTCCACAGCTTAGAAAAAAAATGATCTATCATTACAAAACGCTACAAATTTAAAGTAAACTTTTCATAATTATTAGAACAAAGAAAGAGAAATTTTGAAAAAAAAATATATATCGAATTTCAATAGTTTTTTTTTACGCAAACAAAAAAAAAACTAAGTATGCCATTTGCTTCTACTCCGTTCACCTATTTCACCCATTTTTTGGAATGTGATAAAAAAGTCACCTGTATTCGTAGTCTGTCTAATTTTCTCACAATTTAGATTGACGCGAGATTGGTTTCGTAAAATTAAAAACATTAGTCATTTTACATTTAGCACGACCACATTTTGATAGTGATTGTAACAAACAATTAATGAGGGCATGTATATTTAGAATACCTAACAATACAATAATTTTACATAGAAAGGCGTTTATTTCGGTTACCATTGAGTATGACTCACTGGTTCAGAGAAGTTTTGTGGTAACGAAAATTATTCAAATCATCATGTTCATTTAATGCATGTCAATAAATATTACAAAGAAGCTTTGAATTCAAACTCAAAGCATTTATTTCAATTAGACCATTACGGCACTTTTGAATGTCAAAAATACAAAAAAAAATTGGTTGCCTGTAAAGTCGGTATACGGGCGAAAGTTTTACGTGACAACGACTTTGAGTGGTAAAATAATTTTAATGTGAATATTCAACACACTCTCTCGCTCTTAGGCGGGCTAACCATGCCCGAGTGGAAGGGACGCGTGCCTCTCACTCGCTCTCATTGTGAGCGCATAACGTGAGCGGAGCGTAACGCAGTTTCTTGAAGTGTCACCCGGCAAACCAATTTATAAGACGTTGTCACGTCAAAAGCTACAGTCCCAGTCACAAGGCATAGTAACTTGAGAACTGTAGTTGCCCATTCCCTAGCGTAGATCTCTATGGAGAAGAACGGGCAAGAAACTCTGTGGACACTCTTTTAAATCAAAATATTGTTACAAAATCTTGGTTACATCATTCATGTTGAGATTATACAGGGTGTAAACAACCTCATCACGAAGCCGTCAACCAAGCATTCTGTACATCAAACTAAGTAACTTTACGCAAAAATTATTGCTGGGTAACGATTATTTTTTTGGGGTTAAAAATCATGTTTTGTGGTAGAACTCAATGTAACGCACTCAAAACATTGTGCTGATCATTGATGGTGCTGATGGATGGATTGAATAGTACGGAGGTCGTGAAGGTGTTTAAAGTGAAAATCTTACATTAAAAACTTGTATAAAAAAAAAACTTGTCAAAAAGTTGTAACTTTGTCCCCCAATATCTCCGTAACTAGAAGGTTCCCAGGTACGGTGTAGAAAAATTGCAATTATGGGGAGAACAAGTGCCTTTCAGCATCGTTAATAGGTGTTTTACACCCGATGTGAGAACGATGTAGAAAGACGTGCACATTAAGACCGTCCAAAGTAAAAGATAAGATCCAAAGGAGATGATAGCAGAAATTTCGTTTTAACTACTTAAGTACATATTTTTGTAAAGGTGACTGCCTCATTGGTCTAGAAGTCGCAAGCACGACTGCCGAGCATGAGGTCCTGGGTTTGATTCCCGGGTCGGGCAAAATATGATTGCTTTTTTTTTCTCAGTAGCTGCCAGGGAGTTTGGATTTGCACCCGACTGATAGCACAATACATAACTGGCGAAATGTGGGTGTACTATTTATTAGATACACCCCTGCCTTACCCTTCTGGATTACAGGTGTGATGTTATGCTTCTGTAAAGGTTCGGTCAAGAGGACACTGACAGATATTTCAGTAATAAGTCAGGTGTCTGGAACTGTCTGCAATTAGTCCGTACCAGATCTTGAATCAGTAGACCCCATTACGCGAAAATTATAAAAAAACATCATCATCATCATCAGCCTATTAATGTACCCACTGCTGGGACACAGGCCTCCTCTCAATGAGAGGGAATGGGCTATAATCCACCACGCGGGCCCAGTGCGGATTGGTAGATGTCACATGTCTTCGTTGATTTTTGGTTCTAGGACATGCCAGTTTCTTCACGATGTTTTCCTTCACCGTTTTGAGAGCAGTGGTGATGAAATAAATTACACAAAGTAATGCGCGCCTGTCTAGGTTCGAACCCACGACTTACTGTTCGGAAGTCGGGGCCGCCACCACTGCACCACCGCTGCTGATAAAAAACATAGGTGATTGAAATCCAAATTACATGACAATGATAAAATAAAACTATTTGTCGCTCTTCTGTAAGTCAGTAGGCAAACTTGGCACTAAATTCTGGAGACAAAAAACCAAACATGAATGCTCAAGGACGCACGTACGACCGTTGTTATTGGAACATTTAAATACAACACAATAAAATCATCAATCTTCAACGTGTCCACCATGGATAATTCAATTGACTTTTGGTGCCCCTTTGATTGGAAGATAATTAAACAATGTCTTTTAGGACTTGTAAATTGTTACTTTATAATTAATGAAGTCGGTTAAAAGAGGGTAACATTGCTACGTAGTGTAAAATAAGCAAGTAACAAACGGGTATTTTGTTTTTATCAGCAACAGATTACGGTACGGACGCCACGAACTCCGAATAAATTCATCTCTTACCATTCTCTTACACTTTCTTGCTTGCTGAAAATAGTAATAATTCCGCATTTAAATAGTCAATGTCACTTCATGAATCAAACAACAGTAAAACAAAAGCGAATCACTTATTGCGAACATTCAAAAATTCAAATGGCGAACACCATGTGCTCGAAGCGCACCAAAGAGTACGGACCACGTGTGGCTGTTTTTGCCGATCTTTTTGCCCCGCATTCCTTTTCAAACCGTTTCGAAAAAAAAAAACGATTGTCTCTTTGACTCTTTGTAATAGAAATCACGTACCGACCCAAGGACAATTTCGACGAGAACTGTTTATTAAGTATTATAATTTTAAGTTTTTATTGCGGACTTGTGTGTAACATTGGTAACGAGTTTGACGCTTATTTTTAGCCTGTGTTTTTCTGCAAGAACCTGATGTTTATTGCCAAAAAGCTTTTCGTATCTCTTAGCCAATTTTGTACTAATATTTTCTTAATAACATGTGGCATGATGTAAATGTTCTTAAGAAAATATATAAAACTCAGATATGTTTATTGTAATAATTCATTTTTAAACATGTGCTTCACCAAACCAATATGGCTTAACAACAGACCAGAAGCTCATTAAAAAACGGCGCTTTTGCAAAACGAAGACCGCTTGCATTTCCACCTGGACGTTCAATAACGTCCAGGTGGATGGTATACAATACGTCAGGTTTGTGATCTATGTCCAAACATAGTCATCTCTTAAAAAACGTAACGGGTTGCTCTATTTTAAGGCCAAGAACACACTTCACACCTGGCAGCTGTACACCTGTAATGAGGTTGAACTGTTTCTAAGACGTTATTCGGTAATCATTTCCCATTATTCCAGTAAGTAGGACTTTGCGGTAGTAAAAAAAATACACAAATTAAAGAGTAAAACCGGGTCCAAAACCAGCTATTTATTACATTTTATTTTAAAGTAAATTATTTAGAAAAGAGGTAGTAGTAGTATATTTTAAGAAATTATTATAAAAATACAATTTTCCCGTCTTGCAACATTTTATTATTTGCTTTTGGTCGTAGCGTCTTCGCGCCTTCGTCGATAATGGCCTATCCAACATTAATATATTTTTTAGTTCGAACCAGTAGTTCCTAAAATTAGTGCATTCAACCAAACAAACTCTTCAGCTTTATAATATATGATCAAACGAACTTCCTGAAGTGAAGTTCGATCATTATTATATGAGTCGCTTCATTCTTCAGATATGAGATAACAACCATGTAGTACCCTTATTTACTTGGTAACACTCACACAATATTTAGAGTAATTCAAGGACTTTAGTTTTGTTTCCGGTTTGTTGTCTTAGCCCTAGTCCACCATCTTACCCTTGCTCATTCCCTTTTTGTGCTCGGTAACGCTCGCACGCGCACCGGACACTACGTCACTATGCCGAAAAGAAGTGCGCAATCTCGGATAGAACGTTACGAACGTAAAATCAAGAAATTAATTGAAAAGCAAAAACGTCGAAGAATCATAACTCCGTCAAGTTCATCAGAATCCGACAATGAAGGTTGGTACCTACTTAAATAAAATATACTTTTTAATCAAGTTTTGTGATGTGATTAATAAGTGATTACTGATAGTATTTCCTTTGACGAAAATTCATTTTGGATGTGCTTTGGGATTGACTGCGAGTCAATAACACTGACATTTATCCGAAACTCAAAGAATCTTCGTCGTTGTTTTTTGCATCGGGGTTGACCGCGAGTCATCAACGATGACAATAAGCAGAAAATACGAACATTCAAAACAGATGTATCGTTAGTCTGCAAATTAGTCCTAAAAAAGTGAAAGTAAAACATGTCCAAAAAAAAAAAAAAAAAAAAAAAATGCTCTCTTCACAAACCTAATATACAAAATGTATTTTTAGGTAACGAACACAACTATTTGGAGGAAAAATATGAAGAAGTGGGCCAAAAAGAGTCGCCAGAAGTATTGGACGCCGTATCCGAACCTGTCATCGACACTGAACCGAACATCGACCAGTCGAATTCTAACCAACAGGAGGAGGCTACCACTGGCAACGATTTGGACCCAGATCTTTTGTCTGCCCTTGGGGAAACAACATCGGACACCCCTGAATACGGTGACAATATTCATGATAATTTATCAAAATTGTGGTTACCTCTTTTGAAAAAAGGACTGCAAGGAGATACAATACAAAAACTCTTAAAAGAGTATTTGGTGCCGGATAATTGTAGATTATTGCAGGCACCAAAGCTGAACGCAGAGATTTCTGCAGCCGTGCCCGATATGGTGCGCAATCGCGATAAGACAATTGCGTCATCGCAACAACAGTTAGGTCTGGGCATCACTGCCATTAATAAAGCCATGGATATTCTCTTAAAGACTGACGATAAAGTGCAGGCCTTGAAACATCTGAGTAATGGATGCCGAATATTATGTGATTCGCATAATTTAATCACCAATAATCGCATAAAACTTATCACACCTAGCTTGGATAAGTCAATCTTACACATGATAAATGAATCAGAAAGGGATGAGACATTGTTCGGTTCGTCACTGTCGGAAAAAATAAAAGCCACCAAGGCGATTGAAAAACAAGGCCTTCAAATAAAGAAGCCTACATCAAAACCTAAGGCAACAGCCCCTCAAGCTAGTTCCCGTTCAACATCCTTCCAGGGAAACTGGACAATGCCTCCCCGGTACCAGCAGGGGAACAGGGGGGGGCGAGGAGCTTACAAGAAGCCTACGTCAGCGTCGTTTGCCCGTCGCCCTTACAACTCGATTTCACTGCCACCACGAGCATCGAATCAAGAGAAATCCCGTGCACCGGCGCAAAATCACCGCTAGCACAGGTACATGCGGGTAGACTTACCCACTTTTACGATTGTTGGTCAAAAATTACAAATAATAAAGTAGTGCTAAATTGGATTAAAAACGGTTACATGATACCATTTAAATCGACGGTAGCTCAATGTCATATCCCACAGAATATTTTTTCAGCCAATGAAAAACACGATACGTTAATTGCAATAGAAAAATTAAAAGAACTAGGAGCAATTACTGAGTCTAAACCAATGAAAGATCAGTTCATCTCAAAAATTTTCCTTACGCCAAAGCCGAATGGTGATACGCGGCTTATATTAAATTTAAAATCTTTAAATAAACATGTCCATACCGAACATTTTAAAATGGAAGATTACCGTACCGCCTGCAGATTAATACCACGCGACGGATATCTAGCTACCATCGATTTAAAAGACGCATATTTTCTTATTTCTATAAATCCTATGCACCGCAAATATTTAAGATTTCAATTTCAACCTGACAAAGCCTCTAAGACTATCACTTACGAATTCTGTGCCCTACCTTTCGGGTTATGTGTGGCCCCTCGTGTTTACACTAAGGTCATGAGAGAAGTAATAACATTTCTCAGATATCGCGGTCATAAATCTGTTTATTATTTAGACGATATTTTGTGCGTAGGTGACACATATGAACAGTGTCGTAATAACGTACAGGAAACATTAAAACTTCTTAATTGTCTAGGATTTGTAATAAATTTTAACAAAAGTAACATGTCTCCTCAAAAAACTTGTAAGTTCCTTGGTTTTTGCTATGACACAACTAACCTGACGATAAGTCTAACGTCAGACAAGCGTAGAAAAATTGCAGAGTTGGTTAATAAATTCATTAAACTTAAGTCCTGTTCCATACGTGAATTCGCTCAATTGATAGGGGTTTTAGTATCTGCATGCCCAGCCGCAAAATACGGGTGGCTATATACTAAGATCTTAGAAAGACAAAAATACTTAGCGCTAATTAACCACAACAGTTATCAAAGTAGATTTAATTTACCGAAAATAATATTGGAAGACCTTAATTGGTGGTCATCGAATATCGAGACCACTAGTAACTCATTTAAGCAATCTAATTTTAAATTAGAACTCTATACTGACGCATCTCAAACGGGTTGGGGGGCTGTTTGTGAAAATCAGAAAATTAACGGATATTGGAAAGAAACTGAGAAGTTCCACCACATTAATTATTTGGAGTTGATGGCGGTCTTCTTAGGGCTCAAATCTTTTGCGGACAAAGTGACCAACTGTTCAATTTTACTACGCATCGACAATACCACGGCTATCAGTTACATAAATCGGATGGGTGGTATTAAATATCCCCATCTGAATGACCTGGCTAGGACAATCTGGCAGTGGTGCGAAGCACGCGGCATCTGGATATTCGCATCATATGTGAATACAAAAGAGAATCGAGCAGACGCCGCATCTAGAATAGTCAACCCGGATACGGAATGGACTCTTTCCGATGACGCCTTTCAAAACATTACTGACCTTTTCGGACAGCCTGATATTGATTTATTCGCATCACGTGACAACGCAAAATGTAACAAATTCGTGTCTTGGAAACAAGACCCAGATGCTGAATTCGTAGACGCATTTACTTTAAATTGGCAGTCGTATTTCTTTTACGCGTTTCCTCCCTTCTCTTTAATATTAAAATGCATTCGAAAAATTATTGATGACAAAGCAAACGGTATCCTCGTTTACCCACTTTGGCCGTCACAGGCCTGGTTTCCTTTATTACAAAGTCTTAGAGTGTCAGAAGTACTTTACTTGAGTTCAGATAAGAATATCTTACAATCTCATTTCAGAGAACACCATCCATTGCACAAGAACCTTATCCTGGGTGTCGCGAGGCTCTGCGGCAGTCATTACTCCGGCGGGGAATCTGCGCAGAGTCAACGACACTGATGTTGGCCTCATTTTCTGACAGTACTATTAGACAGTATAATACATCGCTTAAACTATGGTGGCAATTTTGTATTTCAAATAAAATAGACATATTTGAACCTTCTAAACAATCTATTTTAACTTTTTTAAGTATTTGCTTCAATAACGGTTGCAGTTACGGTACATTAAATTCTCATCGCTCGGCCTTATCCTCCTTTATAGGGAACAACGTAGGATCTGATCAACACATAAAACGTCTGCTAAAAGGTGCATATAAATTAAAACCTACTAAACCTAAGTATAGTAATACATGGAATCCTCAGCTGGCTTTAAATCATATTTCTAAATGGTTCCCAAATAATGAACTTTCGCTTGAAAAATTGTCCAAAAAACTAGTTATGCTTCTCGCAACCTGTACAGCTCATAGAATGCAGACGTTCTCCTTAATAAAACTTGAAAATATACATTTCCAAGATGATGGAATTAAAATTTATGTCACAGACATTATAAAAACATCCGCCCCAGGTAGAGATCAACCGGTGCTATATTTACCATATTTCAGGGAAAATGTAAGCATTTGTCCAGCTAAAACGCTGCTAGACTACGTTTCTATTACAAAATACTTAAGAACTGAAGGCGTCAGTAACCTTTTATTAACTTACAAAGCACCAAATAAACCTGCCACTACACAATCCCTCAGTAGATGGGTTAAACAAGTCCTGTCAGAATGTGGGGTGGACATCAGCGTCTTTGGTGCACATAGCACGCGCCACGCGTCTACATCAGCCGCCAGTTTTGCTAGTGTCAATATTGAGACAATACGTAAGACCGCTGGTTGGACCAGTTCTTCCAATTGTTTTGCCCGATTCTATAATAGAAAAATTCTAAAAGAAGGTGAATATGCAAAATCTGTTTGCTTATCGTCACAGACCTAATTGGACTATGACTTATTAATCTAAGTTTATAATATAAGATTGTTTACATAAATATAAAATTAAAATCGTTATTTTGATTAAGGCTATAATGATAATCTTGTGTTTCTTGACTAATAGAATATAAGTATTTGGTATGGAAAAACATGCAAATAAAACTACATAAATAAATGTCATTGCGTTTAATTTCAAAACTTTCTTCTCTAAACATCTACATGGTTGTTATCTCATATCTGAAGAATGAAGCGCGAAATATAATATATGATCAAACGAACTTCCTGAAGTGAAGTTCGATCATTATTATATGAGTCGCTTCATTCGAAGATATGAGCACCCGCCCATCCCGATCCCTTACTGGGAAAGTTTTGTAAAACATAAATAGAAGGCTCTAAAGAATGAGCAAGGGTAAGATGGTGGACTAGGGCTAAGACAACAAACCGGAAACAAAACTAAAGTCCTTGAATTACTCTAAATATTGTGTGAGTGTTACCAAGTAAATAAGGGTACTACATGGTTGTTATCTCATATCTGAAGAATGAAGCGCGAAATATAATATTACTATATGTAGATTATAATAAGTTGGGGAAGCTGTTCCTAAGAGATCTAACGTTGAATATTGTCCCGGTATAGGTAAGGTACTACGGTAGGGGCATACAAGAGCACCCAAATAAACATTAAATCCGGGAACAAAAACAAGCACAGAGATATTCATTTATTTTAATTATTTGGGCACGAGTTAAATACATAATCCAATTAAAACCAACCCCTTCAGGCCAACTAACAATGTAGAATTATCCAAATTAACATTGTTAAAGGGGTCTGTTGTTGATCTGTCCCCTGGCTACCGGGCGAGTCTGTTGAGTAAACACTACAAAGGCCCATCCAATTAGGCAGATAAACACCGTAAATACAGGAACAAAGACCTGTATAATTTAAATGATAATGAACCGCTGAGGATCAAACAATTTAATCCGATTAAAAGCTTCCATGTAGCAGTTTCAAAACCATACAAAAAACTTTTTGGACGACAATATTATCGAGAGGCGTAATTAAAAACAAATCCATTTTAATTTTTTAAACTACTACACAAACTTCTTTGTTGATTTAATCCTAGAGGCCGCAAAGAAAGTTGCCTTTGTCTGCTTAAAAACATCCTTTGACATTGACAGAATGGTTTGCAGCAGCGAAGGAACATCCTTTTACGAACAAAAGCAAGATTAAAGACAGTTCTTAATTAACAAGTCAACAGGGCTTGGTTTAACTTGACATTTTAAAGGGGTTAACCAGTCATGTCTGTGAGGCAATTGCTGTGACAGACAAACATATAAGCCAGACAGAATAAAACTAAAAGTTCGTTGCGTTTGATTAATTACTGATGGGGGAGCTGATCTTTCTATTTATAAAGCAGCAGTATTCTAGAGTTTGCGGATGATATTACTGAATGAATTTTCAGCGGAAAAATCTGATCTGATCTACAAAACTGAGGCCTACCTACTTAAAACATAGTTTAATGTGACCATTTAAGTGTTGCTTGTCAAGTTTCCATCAATATGTCAAATTTGATACATTTATTTTAGTTCGTTGATTTCCGGCTCGCACAGATAAGTTGGAGTCTAGATTAACATCAGTGTATTGACAGCTTTAGAATGATGTTTATAGCTATGTTTAGAACTAAACAAAAGACAAACTAACAATAACAGTATTTATTTATTTGTTTACTTTTTTTGAGAAAACATGAACAATATAACAGACAATAAAGTTAATGCAGCAGTGTGTTACATTAACAACATATTTAAATTGTACGTATGATGTACTTACTTACCAATACCTGTATTGCATAATTATTGTCCTTACAAATACGCGATTGTAAAATTGTTAATAAAACAGTTGTTGTAGTTGCTGCATATAAATAGAACTACCATTTGTTCAGATTTTCCTGCGAGGTTATTTTGAATGTATTTAAAATACAGTAAGGTTTTGTGTTTACCTTACAAGTGTACTTAGTATTAAACAAAGTCGCTCCCGTTGTTTGTACGTTTAGATCTTTTAAACTTCGCATCGGATTTTAATGCAGTTTTCAGTAATAGATAGAGTGATTCAAGAGGAAGGTTTATATGTACATAAATGCTACATGGCTCTCGTGCGAAGCCGGGGCTGGTCGTTAGTACATATATTATATATATTAACCGAAAAGGAGAATTTCAGAGAAATCCAAGATCGGTGCCAAAACAACATGTTCTGTTACATTTCAGTTTAGTCAGACGTCCACTGCTGGACATGGGCCTCCCCCAAAGGGCCCCGTTTTTGCCATAATCGCCACGCTTGGCAGGCAGGTTGGCGATCGCAGTGCGGTTGTTACAAAAGCACAGAGAACGCTGCTGCCCATTCTCTGGTAAGTCCCTTAGTCGCCTCTTACGATACCCACGGGAAGATATTATGGGCTGGTGCTATTCTTTACGTCCGACTCCTTATAGAACCTATAATAAAATAACGAAAAACATGAAAAGATGTTGTTAAATTTTCTCTGAACTGAAAAATAACAGAATTGTTTGGAAAACTTCGTTAGACATTGACTTATGTGAATAAAACCAGTAGCCAACTCCAAACAGATCTGCATTCTTGAAAAAAAAACATGAAAAGTTTTCTAAAAAAACACTGAAAGGTGAAGAAAACCAGATAAAATTCCACATAACATATCAGAATCTGTTTGTCTATAAAATTCTGTAAATTTGTTTTATACTTCTAGGTACAACAGTTTTTAACTGCATTCATTTTTATTTCTCTGCCCGGTTGAAAGAAGGTTTGAAACGTATCTATATTTGTTTTTTCACCATAAACAAATCGCGACTAAAGAAGCAGCAGGCCTCAATTCTTATATTCATGGATTGACGCTTGATTTAGTTGTTAAAGAAGTTTAACTAAGTTCATAAGTTTAAGAAAAAAAAAATGGTTTTTATTTCTTAAACTTATGAACTTTTTTTAAACTTCAAAGGATTACAATGATGCGATTAAATGCATTACTTATTGATACTTTCAGTATGACTCCCATTTCTGACTCACACTTGTTACTTGCAACAAAATGAATAGACAAAATTGATTAAAACATTACAAAGTGGCGCTGTGCAGAATACTGACTAATATAAGATACGACGTCTAAAAATATGCCTACCCGTGGACCGTCCCAGTCTGTCCTCCCCAACGTTGACTGAACTTTGAAATCCAGGACTACACTAGCAAAGCTCGCATCCCCAATCCATTGCCGCCTTTATAAACCTTCATCTAAGTCCCTTTAGAATGAAACCAGCATTGAAAATGGAACATCATGTTTCGAACATGTAGATTCAATTGTTTTTCGGTATTGGTTCGTATCAGAGTGGCCTAAATGTGTCACGCTGTGACTCAGACCGCCTGTCGTGTCGGGTTGTTTGGTATGGTTTTCACAATGCAGATTTACAAATATCTGTAGTATTTCTGCGCTTGCACATGGCATGTGTGTCACACACGATGTTTTCTCTCCGTGGGGACAATGTTGTGTTGTGATTTATGGCTTTATTTTGCAGTAGTAGCCGAAAATAACACGGTAATTCGGTACCTACATTTAATGTATATTTCCTTATTCGACGTCTTCGAGCATTGGAAAAACCTGGAAGCAAAATAAATTATTAGTTCATTATTTTATTTCAGATAATAAATTCCATGCAATACATACACAAACATACATTAAATTAAAAACAATTTGCACATTCTTGTACTAACATTACTTAAAATTCAATTTAAATCAATTGGTATATTACTAACATTACTTCCCGATTTGAGCACGTTTTTGAGTTTGCCAAAAGCACCCCAGCCAAGCTGTATTCGCCTGTCAATTTCTCCATCTATCGAGTCCTTCTAAAGCCTAATTTTCTTAGGTAAATGTATTACAAAACTTTCTCGATCATTGCTCCATCTATCGAAATTGCTGTAGAGTCTGTTGGGCCCATCCACTCTTATCATAATTCATTTTTAGCCCAACTCCCAATGATGACCTGTTTAGTTCTCTGAGCATTTTATCTAGGTCTTCAGGCGACTGTGGGGACAATGTAGTACATCTAAACAAAACACTAACGATACTCATAATCACAATAACAAACATTAAGTCCCACGTTCCAATATTTAAAATACAGCTGGCAGTTAGCACATAACTCAGGCACCCATAGGTGAGGTCGCTAATGAAGTCACGTCTTACGATATGGCTGTGTTGAGTGTTCAGATAGTAATCATGTGCCAAGTAGCTGACAGGTTTGCGGGTCTTAAGTACAGTGATAAATCATAATGTCTTATTGGAGATAAATAATAATATCATGCTTAGAGATGGATAATAATGCTACTTAGATGTCAACTTGGTATCTTACTATACCGTACCTTATTCCCTGATTGGCGATCTAAATTAATTAGCCTAAAATTTAGCGTCGAGTTTGGCGACGTCCATCAGCTCCTGTAATGTGCAAACAGCAGGAGAGACAGGACACGATATCAAGTGTCCCATTGTTTGTAGAACAACTCAACAACGCCACATTTGTTGTACTCCACGGCAGAGTCATCAAAGAATCTCCACATGAACAGATTCTCTTTGCTTTGGCCAATATGTCCGCAGTTTCTATGATGACGAGCATTCTGCCTTAAAACAAGTGGACTTGGATGTAACATCAATTTCAGTGACATTACATATTTGGAGCCGGATATATTATGGATGTGTCATGTATAATACAATAAGGGATTTCCTGCGTCATTTCCATAGACAACAATCTACAAAACGCGCCAAATAAAACCGTTATTCATTCACGCAAAAGAAAAACAAAGTTAAAAAAAAACCAGCCAAGAGCGTGTCGGGCCACGGCTCAGTGTAGGGTTCCGTAGTTTCCCGTCTGTCACAATAAGTGTTCCCACTTATGAGTTTAAAGGTGGGTATCGATTATGTAAAAATGCTTGCATATACGAATATACTACAAACTTAGTCCAGAAATTATTTTGCACAACTTTTTGTCTTTTTTGTACAAAAACTGTTGTTTCCATCAAGTTCAAAATGATTTTCCTAGAAATTCCTTATAAAGTTCTACTTTTCAGATTTTTTTCATATTTTCTAAACTTATGGTTAAAAAGTTAGAGGGGGGGACACACATTGTTTTTTACTTTTGGAGCGATTATTTACGAAATTATTGACATTATCAAAAAATGATTTTAGGAAACCCCTATTCATTTTTAAATACCTTTCCAACAATATATCACACGTTAGGGTTAAAATTAAAAAAAAATCACTTCTATTTTGTCGGCGTGTTTGATATACATATTGGTACCAAATTTCAGCTTTCTAGTGCTAACGGTCACAGAGATTAAGTGAGGACGGACAGACGGACGGACGAACAGACATGGCGAAACTATAAGGGTTCCTAGTTGACTACGGAACCCTAAAAAGGAACAAACCAAAAAAACCGTTATGCATTATCGATTTATTTTCTAATCTCAAATCTGATCGACGATTCATGCATGCTCCTTAGACTACAACCTTATTAACATTTTAAAACATCGCATTGTACCGATCCCCACGCATTTAATAAAAGATTTATGTGCATGAGATCATAATCAGCACTAATTATACTTTGTAAGTAATAAAATTTAATCAACCGGGATTTTTTTTTGTCCAATGATCCTGTAGATGGGATGCCGCGATAACAAGAATTTTAATTTTCTTTATTGAATTTTTTAGAGATTTAAGGAAGCGTTAATGTATTTTTTAATTGAATAGGTGTAAGATAATATTTTTGAATGTCGAGGCATCTTTAATAGGATCTAGTTAGAAAATAATTCAATAATTTATTCTCCACCTAAATAACTCGGGCGCAGACAGAGAGACAGAAAAATGGGTCTGACTATTAGAAGAAAAAGAGCCCTACTCTTTTTGTTCTAATAGTCAGACCCATTTTTAACCGACTTCCAAAAATAGGTGGTTATCACTTCGTCTATTTTTTTTTTGTAGTTTCTTCACTTCATAATAGAAAACAAAGTCCCCGCCGCGTCTGTCTGTCCCTATGTATGCCTATATCTTTAAAATCACGCAAGGGATTTTGATGCGGGTTTTTTAAATAGATAGAGTGATTCAAGAAGAAGGTTTTAGTATATTATTGGTCAAGCAGGCGAAGCCACGGGCATCAGCTATAGTCTCCGCCAGATAAGTAAGAATTCAAGGTCATTGCTCTTTCCTTAATTTCTCTGCGTAGGCGACAATACATTATGAATAGTTTTTTATTACTAGAAAAAGTCAAGGATATCGATAAAGGTCGTTTCGGGACAAGTTTATGTCATTATTTCTGTTTTCGGACTTATGTATTTGAATAAACGTATTGGAGTTAATGACCTTTAATTCATACTTATCTGGCAGAGACTATTCTTCTTCTTATTCGGTACGCTCTTAACAGAGCGGTCGTGATCGTTACGTATTCGTAGCAGTATTGGAAGGGGCAGATGTGATGCACTTCACGACATTTCGCCACCGCTGCCTGCTAGAGGTCATCCTGCTGCATTCGTTAATTGAACCCCCAATGGCAGACTTGATCTGGTCAGTCCAACGCGTGGGTGACCTTCCGCGCGGTCTAGTGCCTTCTATTTTCCCTTGGACGACAAGGCGTTCTATGGACTGATTGTTACGCCGGGAAACATGTCCGAAAAATGTCAGGATGCGAGATTGTACTATCGAGAACAGACGCTGCCTGATACCGAGTTCTTGAAGTATCGAGACGTTCGTGCGAAACTCGATCCACGAAACCCCAAGCATTCTTCTCCAGCACCACATTTCCAGAGCATCTATTTTCTGCCTTTCCACATCTCGCAAGGTCCAGGTTTCAGCTGCGTAAAGAAATATGGGGAATATAAGCGTCCTCACGAGCCTGGTCTTCGTGGCTTTAGTTATGTTTCTATTCCTCCATATTTTCCGCATCTTGTCCATCGCTGTTCTTGTGATGCCCATACGTCGTTTGATCTCATCGATGCACCCGCCATTGTTCGAAATTAGAGCCCCAAGATAGATATAAGATTGGACCACGTTGCAATTCGCGATTTGGGTCACTTCAGGCGAATTATTCCTGGCACGGTTAACAATCATCACCTGGGTCTTGCTGCGATTAATTTTTTGTCCAAACTCATGGCTCACTCGTTCCATCTTTGACAGTAGCTCTTCCAAGTGTTGCGAACTGGTTGCAAATAAGGTGGTGTCATCTGCGTAACGCAAGTTTGCAATCTTGTATCCACCAATTGTTACACCATCCGTCCAGTCTTCCAAAGTGATACGCATTATTATCTCTGTGTACGCATTGAATAAGAGCGGTGATATAATGCACCCCTGGCGTACTCCGGCACTAGGATGGAAGTCACTTGACAGGACATCATCTGTGCGAACTGAGGCTGTGCCTTCTTCATATAGACGTCTCAAAAGGTGTACAAGATGTTTGGTGTGCCCATGTCTAGCAAGGTCTTCCACAAAACCGGCCATTTCACCGAGTCGAATGCTTTGGAGAAGTCAACAAAGCAAAGGAATATGGGCTTATTGAATTCTCTTGACTTCTCGATGATCTGGCGTACGATGAGAATTTGTTCTCGAGTGCCCTTCCCCTTTACAAAACCGGCTTGTTCCAGAGCGATCTCCTTAGACAGGTAAGTTTTCAATCGCTCGTTGAGAATATGTAACATTATTTTGCTAGCGTGTGATATCAGAGCAATGAGGCGGTAGTTGTTACATTTCTTCGTCGAACCTTTCTTGTGCAGGGGTATGAATACGGTATGTGTCCACTCTGAAGGCCAAACTCCTGTCTGCCATACCTTGTTGCAGATAAGATGAAACATCTGGTCGCCACGTTCTCCTAAAGCTTTAATTGTCTCTATAGGAATTGCATCTTTACCAGTTGCTTTTTTGCTTTTCAGGTGTTTTATGGCAGCTCTTACTTCGGACAGAAGGATGTCTGGTTCCAAATTCTCTCGTTCTGGGTCTGTACTTTCAAACTGTTGCAACTGCGGGTCCAGGAATAATGACTGACAGTAGCTCTTCCACGTTTCAGAGATTAGTTCGAGTTCTGTTACCACTTCATTTTTGTCGTCCTCAATAGTCCAGGTTTAACAGGTAGAGATTTAGTAATGAGACGAATTTTGTGATAAAGGTCTCTAGACTCATGCTTCATAGCGTGTTTTTCAACCTCTTCACAAATGCTACGAAGGTGGGAATTGTGGTCTCGCCTGCAACAGGCTTGGATGTTAGCAGACAACTTATTTAGCTCTCTTATGTCTGTTCCCGCGGCTTTCTTATGGCGCCTCTCTTCTATTAGAGCAAGAGTACTATCCGTCATCCAATGTTGACGTTTGCGCGTTTCTGATCTTGGATTAGACTCCGCCACTGCATTTTGGATGAGATGTTTAGCCTTATTCCATAGCGTGTCTGGTGTAGCTTCCTTGTGGTTCACATCGGTCCATTCTTTCCAATTCCGCTCAAAGGCTGTATTGAACTTTTCGTTATCTACAACTTCAATCCGTCTTATTTTGTTGGAGGATCGGGCAGCTTTGAGTTTCAACCGCATCTTTACGATGACGAGTTCATGATCGGAACCACAATCAGCCCCAGGAAGTGTGTGGGCATTGAGAACGGAGGTGCGCCAACGTGATCTAATCAGGATGTAGTCGATCTGGTTTTTAGTTCTGCCTCCAGGTGACGTCCAGGTGAACAGTCTACGGGGATGGTGTTGGAATAGACTGTTCGCTACCACCATGTTGTTCTCGTCTGCGAACTGCATAAATCTTTCACCTCTTTCATTTCGTACCCCAAGTCCGAAATTTCCCACACATTTGCTATACTGAGCAGAGTTTGCGTCAATTTTCGAATTGAAATCACCCATGATTATAAGTACCTCTCTGTTGGGGATTTTTTCGACTGTTGCCTGTAACTCTTTGTAGAAATTCTCCAGAACGGAGGGTAGAGCTTCACTGGTGGGAGCATATGCCTGTATTAGGTTAAGGTTTACAGGTGACGCTTTGAGTTTTATTGACATGATGCGGTCGCTAACTGCTTCATACCCTATCACACTGTTATTTTTATGCTTAGGAATAAGAATTGCTACTCCGTTTTGGCTGCTGTCATCGTTGCCGGAAAAGTAGACTGCATGGGTGTCGGTAAAGAAATGCCCGTTGTTTCTCCAGTGGGTTTCGGCTAGTCCACAAATGCATAAACCACATCTGGTAACTTCCTTCTCTACGATATGAAATTTACCGGGTTTTAGCAAGCCACGAACATTCCACGTGCCTATCTTCTGGATTTTCCGCAACTTGACGGAGTTTCCAGTAGCATTATTTCCATGCGGAGCCTGGTCTCCTACTCCATCATGGCCGGTAGTTCATTTCCCACCGCTCGCCCCGGACGCGGCGCGGCGCCGCTCGCTAGGCGGTTCGCATGGCAATCGTGATCCTTTTGTGTCTACTTTCATAACGATTTTCTCGGGAGGTTAGTTGCAGTGGTTTCCCGTTGCCTTCTGCACCAGATATTTTAGGGGTTATTTATACCCCAAGGCCCCTGTAGCCTCTTCTGACCTCCGGTCAGGAATGTGGTTATACCGCCACTGCTCGGTCGCCATTGCCTCGTCTGTTATCTAGCAGGGGGACCACGGTATAGGAATACCGCCGCGGATGATGTGATGTCCGCGCGTGCAGGTGAGGTTATCGGTTGGGGCCGGAAATATGGTTTGTCCGTTCTCCCCCATTTACCCCCCTAAGAGACTATAGTTAGTTCTAAAAATCATCATCATCTTCATCATTCTCTCATCCTTATCCCGATTTATATGAGGTTGGCACGGCATTGTGTTGTTTACATATATAACACATATCAGGGTTTTTTTTTGTTTTCTTTTTTTTTTATGTGTTACTCTGACATATGACAGAGACCTTTTTATTCAAATAATCTTACTAATCTAAATCCGTTCGTATCAGTTCATTGTTTCATTTTAATTCTTAAGCTTATCTTAAATCCACGCTTTCATTGAATAATATCTTTTCTTTTGAGAAATATCTATATTTAAAAAAACCGGCCAAGTGCGAGTCGGACTCGCGCACGAAGGGTTCCGTACCAATTATTATAAAAAAAATCACGTTTGTTGTATGGGAGCCCCCCTTAAATATTATTTTTATTTTGTTTTTAGTATTTGTTGTTATAGCGGCAACAGAAATACATCATCTGTGAAAATTTCAACTGTCTAGCTGTCACGGTTCATGAGATACAGCCTGGTGACAGACAGACGGACAGACGGACAGACGGACAGACAGCGAAGTCTTAGTAATAGGGTTCCGTTTTTACCCTTTGGGTACGGAACCCTAATAAAGCGTGGAGTTTTTAATTTAGCTTAATCCCCGCGGAGGGTTAGGCAGAGGTGTATCCATTAGTACACGGCAGTACGTGGCCCACATTTGGCCAGTTAAGTTTAAGAGCCTATACTACCTCAAATGGCTTAGCATGATCCTCGTTTACGCCTAAAATACTGCACCATTAATTTTGAAATAAATATATTATGGTAAAGTTGAGGATTAATGTTAGGTCTTATGTTTGGCGAAAACACGATTTCATAAAAACAATTCGATAGAAAAAAATCCCAAAGTTACCTCCAAATCGAACAATAAACCCGCTGGTATTCAAAAAGTATTTCAAATTAGATCAAAAAAGTTTCATGAACTTTGCATACTAACTGAACTAACTATAAAGCAGGTCTAATTTTTTTATTTTTTCCAAAAGACGAGTATTTGATTTTATATAGAATAAAAACCACGCATTTCGCACTATTCGGCCGCAGTGACTGACGTAACAACCGCTTTGTAGTGCAAGCTGATTAGAACGTTATTCTAACATTATTACAAAGGAAGTTTGAACCACCACAAATAGAGTTGCTAATCTGAGGTAGTATAGGCTCTTAAGTCTTATGAAATAGAGGGCGATCGCATTGCTGGGTACAAATCCAGTTTCCGTTGTTGCTACTGAAAAATCCTGATGAAAAAACCCATTAACACTTTGCATGTACGCTTTATTTCTAAATGTATTAAACACTAGCTGACGTCCCGCGGTTTCACCCGCGTAGTTCCCGTTCCCGTGGGAGTACGGGAATAAAATATAGCCTATAGCACTCACGAATAATGTAGCTTTCTACCAGTGAAACAAATTTTAAAATTGGTTCAATACTTCCGGAGATTACCCCCTACATACAAACTTACAAACATACAAACTTACAAACAAATGTTACCTCTTTATAATATTAGTATAGAAGTATAGAGAATGTGAAAGCTTTCTTAAAATAGGTGTAAATGAAACGTTAGATATTTATAATAAGTATGTATGTATTTACAAACAAAAAAGTACTATGTAACACAAGCCTCGTTGTTTAGTGTGACAGCGCCATCTAGGCGCTGTGTGTAATGTCCAGCGATATTTATTTATTTATCGCTTTGATCCCTCTACCAAATATCTAAGTCATAAGTCATTTATTCATTTGTTTAACATAGGTACAATAATAATGGTATCAAGGCAATAAAGAGTGAGCTATGTTATGCCAGAGAGCGTACAAATGTAAAAAATAAAAAACAATTATAAAGAATCGCATTCTGAAATTAATTAATAATAAATAACAATAGAAATCAATGTCAATAAATCTAGAATATTTATTTACATACAGTCTCAATACATGATTCATCTGATTTATTTCTGACGGTTTACCATTGAACGATTTGGAAACTTCAGACAAAAGTAATAAATCAATCATTTGAGTTATTTGTTTTTGAGAGCTGCAGAAGTTGTTTTGAGTAGGTACTGAAATTAATCAGTCCTTTTATTGGGGGCATTTTGAATCATAATGCAAACTGACTATCACGTTTCACTTGTTTCATTTTATGTAAGTAATAAAGTCATATATTAATATCGGTCCTGCTAACAACATTAATATTGTTGACCTCAATTTGATATTATAATCATCATCATCATCATCATTTCAGCCGAAAGACGTCCACTGCTGGACATAGGCCTCCCCCAAGTGTCGCCACATTGACCGGTCCCGTGCCACTCGCATCCAGCGGATTCCTGCAACCTTCACCAGGTCATCGGTCCACCTAGTGGGAGGCCTTCCAACGCAACGTCTTCCGGTTCGCGGTCGCCACTTCAGAACTTTTCGGCCCCATCGTCCATCCGTTCTGCGAGCAATGTGCCCTGCCCACTGCCACTTAAGTTTGGCAATTCTTCGGGCTACGTCGGTAACCTTTGTTCTCTTGCGGATGTCTTCATTTCTGATTCGATCGCGCAAGGAAACTCCGAGCATAGCTCTCTCCATTGCCCTTTGGGTGACTTTAAGCTTTCTGATAAGCAGTGATAGGAATAGGTAGTGCTTATTAGCCTAAACTTCGAAGAAGAACAGAGAAAAGAATCGGAGACTTCCTTAGACTATATTTTATTATGCGACCACGGCGAGTTTTTTTTTGTAAATTCTAAGAGTGCGTACTTAAGAGAGCGTATCATAGTTTTATGATTAAGAAGTCGTTTCCAAAATGTTCTTAAAAAGAAAACTTTCAGAAATTTTGATGGTTGTAACGACTGTGTTATGTTATGTCTAGTCGCAAACTTTAGGTAAACATAGACCAATTACTTATTCCAAATAACATTAATTTTTGATGTACTTACGTGATGTCCCGGAAAAAAATATAGTCTAAGGAAGTCTCCGATTCTTGTCTCTGTTCTTGGAAGTTTAGGCTAATAAGCACTACCTATTCCTATCACTGCTGATAAGGCCCATTGTGAGCGACCACGTTTCGGTCCCGTATGTAATCACTGGCAACATACACTGGTCATAGACTTTCGTCTTGAGACACTGCGGTAGGTTGGACGAGAAGATACCGCGCAATTTCCCGAACGCTGCCCAACCGAGTCGGATTCGACGATTGACCTCTTTCTCGAAGTTAGACCTACCTAACTGGACTGTTTGTCCCAGGTACACATAATCGTCTACAACTTCGAGAGTAGAGTCTCCGATCTTGATAGGAGTGGGTGTGACATGGGCATTTAACATGACCTTAGTCTTGTCCATGTTCATTTTTAGACCCACTCTTCCGGAAGCTCTACTGAGGTCATCGAGCATTGTACTGAGGTCCTCCATGGTCTCAGCCATTACCACTATATCATCGGCAAACCGAAGGTGAGTGATGTACTCGCCATTGACGTTGATGCCTAGCCCTCTCCAGTCCAGAACCTTGAAGACATCCTCCAGTGCAGCGGTGAACAGTTTCGGAGATATGACGTCTCCCTGTCTCACACCTCGCTGCAGGAGGATAGGTTTCGAGCCTTGGTCCTGAAGTCGGACTGACATGGTGGCGTTTTTGTACAAACACTTCAACACCTCGATGCACCGATAGTTGATTTGGCACCGCTGGAGAGACTACAGTACAGCCCAGGTCTCGATCGAATCGAAGGCTTTCTCGTAGTCCACAAACGCTAAACAGAGAGGCAGGTTATACTCTTCGGTCTTCTGTATAACTTGCCGCAGCGTATGTATGTGGTCCACGGTGCTAAAGCCTTTTCGAAAACCGGCTTGTTAGAGTGGCTGGAAATCGTCAAACCTGCGCGCGAGACAATTCGTGATGACTCTAGAAAACAACTTGTAGACATGGCTTAGAAGTGAGATGGGCCTATAATTCTTCAGCCGGGCATTGTCACCCTTTTTGAAGAAGAGCACCACCACACCCCTGCACCATGCCTCTGGCGTTTTTCCCTCAAGTATGACGGAATTAAACAGCTTCTGAAGGGCCTTAAGTACCGGTTTTCCACCCGCCTTCAGGAGTTCGGCCGTAATTCCGTCATCACTCGGTGCCTTGTTGTTTTTGAGCTGCTTCAGAGCCATCCTAATCTCGTACAGGCTGACGTCCGGGACGTCTTCGGTATAGTGTCGGGTCAGCCTAGCTCTTGGGTCGTTTGCTAGATCTACGACGGGTTTACTGGTTGACGTACAACTGTCCATAGAAGCTCTCGATCTCCCTCAGAAGCTCCGGTTTGGCGGATAAGATCCTACCATCGTCGGTCTTCAGTTTCGTGAGCTGGCTCTGCCCAATAGCCAGATCCCTTGCAAATACTTTGGAGCCTTTATTCCGCTCAATCGCGTCTTTAATACGCTCGGTATTAAAGCGGCGGAGGTCGCTCTTCAAGGATTTAGATATCCGTCTATTAAGCTAGTATTTACACGCCTCGTCTGAAGACTGCAGGATCATCTCACGCCGCTCCTTCATGAGCTTGAGAGTGTGATCGGAGAGCCTCTTGTTCTGATCTGTACGACGCGCCTTGAAGAACTTAGACCCGGTCGTATGGACAGTTTCCACGAACCCACCGAATCATTGTATTCGTCCACTGAGCTTCCTAGGCACTCGAAACGGTTCTGGAGTTCAAGCTGAAAGCTCTCGGGGTTTTGGATTTGGATCTGTGCTGGACGGAGCGTAGACTTCATCAGTCGATACCTTCCAAGCTTGATATTGATGTTCAATGTGCCTCTTACCATGCGGTGATCGCTCCCGGTTTTCACCGAATTGATCACAGAGACATCATTGAACATTTGCTTCTTGGTTGACATGATGAAGTCGATCTCATTACTAGTTGCACCATCGGGGCTCTGCCAGGTCCACTTCCTGTGCTCACGCTTTCTGAAGAAGGAGTGCATCATATAGAGGCCCTCCTTCTCCATAAAACTAGCCAGTTGGTGACCCCGGCGATTCCGATGTCCAACTCCAAATTGCCCCACCTGCAGCTCATCCCCGTCTCGTTTGCCCAGTTTCGCGTTGAAGTCCACCATAACAACTGTGAAGTGAGTTTTGGAACCATGCATGGCTTTAGATATTGCCGGTCACCCTCACAGAAATAGAGCAGGTTGCCGGATTTCAGGATTATCGTGTCCTCCCCCTCTCTTCGGACTTCAGATAATCCCACAATACTCCATCGCAGCCTGCTCAACTCCTCTTCGAGTTCCGCTATCTTCTCGTCGGTCCGGAGTGTGCGCGTGTTATATGTTGCCAGGTCTAGTCGTCGGTATTGGCAGCCGGATCCCTTCCGGAGATTCTTCGCACCCCTTGCCACGCCGTAGCCTCGACCGCTGCCGTAGTCGAGGGTAGACGGGCTGCCGAGCACTAGGGGCCATTTTTGTGATGCGCTATTCATTTGCCATAATCGCCACGCTTGGCAGGCGGGTTGGCGATCGCAGTGAGTGCGGTTTTTACACAAGACACAAGAGAGCGCTGCTGCCCATTCTCTGGTAAATCCCTTAGTCGCCTCTTACGACACCCATGGGAAGAATATATGGGATGTTGTTGTTCTTTACGTCCGACACCATACGGAAAATAATAATAATAATTTACATAAATATAATAGACATGACGACAGTATCAAAAAATTGCAAATCTATTTAGTCCGTCAGTTAGAGTTTTGGAAAATAATGGACACATATTTTTTGTTTTTGTAAATCAATGAATATTGACAAAGATAAAACGCATCAAAACCCGGGAGTGGGGGCTCGTGACTTTAGAACTAGCTAAACATTATACCAAGGCGTGACGTATTGAGAATTTTAAAAGCGTCATATCTGCGTCAATTTAGGTTTACGTAACAAAAGAAAAAATATGTGTCCAATATTTTTTGGAAATCTATCTGACGGACTAATTAGATTTTTTTTGGCGACTCGCTTATTATGTCAGTTATCTGAAGATTAATTAAGAACGTCTGACCAATGACGTTGTGACGGGTATTGATAAAAGAACAATGTAATAGACATTACCACGATAGGCTTGTCTCCTGAAAAATCTAATTAGTCCGTCAGTTACCTATATTATCAAAAAATACGTGACACGTATTTTTTTTTTGTTACGTAAACCTAAATTGTCGAAAATACGACGCTTTTAAAATTCTCAATACGTCACGCCGTGCTATAATTTTTAGTGCGTTGTGACGTCACGAGCTCCTACTCTCGAGTTTTGATGCGTTTTATCTTTGTCCATATTCATTGATTTACAAAAACAAAAAATACGTGTCCATAATTTCCAATATTTTAACTGACGGACTATACAGATTTGCAATTTATTGATGGTAGAAACTAGCCTATTACCATATGGCACGAAAGGAGGTGTCTGATGACGACAGACGAGTAAATGAGAAGTATGGAAGAGGAAGAAAATATGCTGCGCCGACCCCGAATGAATGAGGGATTTTCTTTTTAGCTCTTCTCTAGTCGCTGGATAGATGGCGCTAGGAGTTAGTATGATAATGCAAGGAACGGAACCTAAAAAACTGATTTTAACAAAGCGCGAGAAAACTAGGTTATATTCGGAAGGTTAAGCAAATGAAAGTGTCAGTCAACGAGAGGATGTGACGTGACACAATGTTTTTTTTTCAAAGTTTTGGCTTTGGCACCAACTATCAAAGTAAGTTCAACGCCATCTATAGAGTTCTTGGAAACTAAGTTTTTTTTTAATACCTCAAAAAGAAAACCTCTCATTGGGACAAGGGCCAAGAGAATGATGCAAGAAACATTACCAATTTCATAAAAGGTAAATTAAGTATCTAATATCCTGCCTGACATTAAAATGATAAGCAATTTCTTTTCCATCTCCCATCAAATAAAACTCAAATTGCCACTTGGCATTTCAGCACCCGCCAAGATTTAATAACAAAAATTTCCTTTGCAGCAGGCAAAGGAAATTTTTGTCCATAAAAATCGAAAGATAAAAATGACATTTATTTATATCGGACCTCCTTTCATTTCCTACTTTCTTTTGCGATTTATTGTAACAATATCACAATGTCGAAAGTATGAATTGGCAATAATGCTTTGGAGTAGGTACGCACCTGTGACCTTTTGAAAAGACAATAGCATCGATTTTATCTAAGCTCTCCACAAAATATGAATCGAAATTCAAATGTACTGAATTTGACGTTTTTCTGACAGTTGGTTTGCTTTTGGCACTTGGGCGCCAGGGTAGCCCACTTAATTTTACGTTTTTTGCAAGTTACCGGTTAGTGTCAGGCTGTATGTTGAACAAATCATGATTAGCAGCAGTAATAAAAAAAAATCTATTTCATGATAAAGCAAGCAATGGGATTAAATTAACTTTAGTTGTTTTGATCATTTTAATGATTAGTATATTTCTGTTAATACGGTACGGTACGGTATTACGGCCGCGAATCATACAATACTACCTTGTCATTGTATTGGTAAAATAAGACTGCAACGATGACCACGCACCAAATAGTAGATTGTAGAACAAGGGGCTAAAATGACCCATTATCGAGGTAGTAAATAGGAACCGAGTTATAATGGGATTTTAGCGCCGCCCGCCGCCGTGTGTAACACTGTACTTTTTTTCACTTTGAGTGCGAGAAAAATAGTCAATTTAGTCAGACGGACAGACAGACAGACAGACGGACAAACGGACAGACAGACAGTCGGACAGACAGACAGACATACAGACAGACAGACGGACAGACAGACAGACAGACGAACGCACAGACGAACAGACAGATGGACAGACAGGTGGACAGACAGGTGGACAGACAGACGGACATACAGATGGATAGACAGACAGACAAACATTACTAACGAAATGAATTAAAATAAAGAGGTTATTCTATGAAGTTCAAGTTGTTCGTGTGGCTGTTGGACCAATTGCCTTGGTCTTCGACAAAGATTTTACTTGACTTTATGCTCTACTAGAGCATAAAAAGCGACTTTATGGCGCATAAGCACGACTTAAAGGCGCAAACTTTAGAGCATGAGAAGTGAAAAGAATCATGTAGTACTTTATTGGACACCGAATGACCGAACCCAATGACAGTAGAACAAAAGTGTTACCACACTTAACGTTTGTTAACAAAACTCTAGTAAGAGGGAAAGCGAAAAGAAGGTACTTTATATTATGTTTGTTACGTACAGAACAAATACATATATATGAGCCGTAACAAATTAAATAGGGCTGTACAAGACACGGTGGCTTTTACTTCAAAGTGTGCCTTTTGAAACATGGACAACCTTTTAAGTTTCTACATAATTACTACGATTCTGCTTTGGAAATTTGAGCCCTATGAACTGCCTAGGGCTTAGGGGATGGTAGTTAATTGGTTATCAATGATTTTGTTCATGTATTAATGCTTAGTTGTAGCACATAATGCAAGTCTTTAAAAGCAATAAGAAAACCTTGTGTGTGCTTTATCCAAAGAAAGTTTTCCAAAAGTATCAGTACAAAAACAACGATCCCTTTCATTATTCTTACATTTTATAATTATAGAAAGTGACGATATCTTCGTAGCAAAACAAAGACAAACAATGATTGTTCTCGGTTTGAACTAGCAAAGAAAAGTTATTAATAACATTCCAAGATTGATTTGAACTGATCTCTAAACGAAAGTGGTATTTATCAAACCGCTATTGTAATACCTTGAACACGTGCCAAAAATCTTCTAAGCATATCAACCAAAAGCCTTAGACTTTTATTAATGGAAGAATATTAATACTTCGTAAAAAGCTCGATGTTTCTAATAAATAATGGTTACAATGTAACGCTAACCTAGTTCTGCCACACCTACAATTTCAGGCCATTATTTGGGGCACAGTACAAAATAATTACGGTCTAGTTTATTGACCTTTGCGGTCGATTGGAACTTGGAATGTTAGTGTAACAGATAAAGGACTGATTGGTGCGGTTAAATTGGAAAACAAGAACACTTCTTTCGTGGTAGGTCACAATAAAAAGATTAGCCATACCAAAGAGCTATTTAACGTTCACGGACTAATTACGGCAAAAAAACAGTATTAGTGGAGGGAGCACAGCTGTTCAATGATTTACCGGAAGACAAAGAAATGTAATAATATTAACATGTAACAGTAAATTAAAGGAACGTATCTATCCTATAACGTCACCATCGCCCCAGAGAGGCAAATATTATATAAGTAAATAAGGAGTAAATTTGGATCTCATTGTAAGCGAACTGTTATTTATTAAGTTCTTAAGAAAAATAAATATCTTTAAACCTAATTAGTGCAGGACTAATTACTCAGGAAACCGTGATGATCCTTAGAAAACCAGCATGTTACAGCTGCGTGTATAATAAAGGTGGTCTTATGATCAACTTTCTCCACGGCTCCACCATCGATATCACGAAAAAGACTACTACCTATTGAAGTTTTGTACGACTACGAGTCAGCTATGGGAAAATGTCATGAGGAAAGTTTTGAGTATGAATGTGGATGGGTATGAGTAGAGGAAGGAACCAAAAAACGATAGATGGACTGTGTAAAGAGTGATATGGCAAGAAAGGGGGTGACTGATAAAATGACGAGTAATAGAGAGGTATGGAAGAAGAAGGCTGAGTTACGAACAGTAAGTCGTGGGTTCAAACCCAGACAGGCGCATTACTTTGTGTAATTTATTTCATCACCACTGCTCTCAAAACGGTGAAAGAAAACATCGTGAGGAAACTGGCATGTCCTAGAACCAAAAAATTCGAAGACATGTGACATCTACCAATCCGCACTGGGCCCGCGTGGTGGATGATAGCCCATTCCCTCTTATAGAGAGGAGGCCTGTGTCCCAGCAGTGGAAACATTAATAGGCTGATGATGATGATGATGATGGAAGAAGAAGACATGCTGCACCGACCCCAAATTAATTGGGATAAGGATAAGAGAATGATGAGCTGATATTTTTTCGCGTTTACGATGGTGGTCCCATGGACCATCATGGATGGTTTGAATCAAACCCTTAACTACATCTTTCTGATACACGCTGTAAAACCAAAAATCGCAGACCCGTGACATTCATCAACCCACACTGGGTCCGGTTGGTGGATTACAGCCCCCTCAGTGAGAGTAGCCTTCTGTCTCAGCAGTGCGACGTTGTAGGTTGATTAAGTTGATATGTTGGCTGCTCAGGATGTGATGCGTCAGACTTACTTAGCTATTGTCCCATGCCAACACGTGCAGGTGTAGGTATTGATGAATGCACTTCGATTATTTCATTGTCTACAAGCATTCGCGGATATTAATAACAAATATTGATAAAAGGATCATAACGAGAAAAATAAAAGTTAAAAATTGTTTCTTTGATCTTCGTGTGTAAAAAGAACTCGTTCAATTCGAGAAGCCATTTGAAGTTCGTCTTCAAGATAAAAGATTATCATTTCTACTTAGAACAGCTACTTTTTGGGATATTTCGGCCGTTCCTCTCATATACTCTTTGCATGAAGTATAGATTGGGCTTCTTCCCGAGGTCTTTCTGCGGTGCTGAGACATGGACAGCTTCAAAATAAATTCTGGAAGTCTTCATCAGGAAATGTAGACTACTGTACCCCTGTAATTGGAGGTATCGCTTGCTAGTTTTTTTCCCGTGAGGCATTTTTATGCTTAGCTTCAAAGCTTTATAGCTTCTCTTTCTGACTAAAAGAAAAGGACGAAAGAAATAAAATACATTTATTTGGCACATGCCGCAAGTTCAGAGAATATAATAGAAAACAAAAACTGACCGACACATCCCTCATCAGGTAATTTTAAACACGTTAGTTAATAAACTATACCTACAGACAAGGGAATGGCAATTTAACTCATTGTAAGTGACTTAATGGGTAGAAAGTGATGTGTGGTTAGCCAGACTGTTGTCACTTTCAACACTTTGTTTCCGTAAAATGTTCTTAACTGCTTGAGTATTTCGTAATAAGTGAAATACTTGTAAAGTCTTACCTTCGTATGTTTTTACGGCTTTCTGCTAAGATTCATCGTTTCTTTTTGCAGCGTCTTCAGTGTTTATTTTTGTTCTTAAAATTCTGTTTTCGCCATAGTAATCGTTGTTTGCTTGCTTTGTCGAAACCTGCACATTTCAAAGACATGAGAAACTTTACGTTATAAAACAACGAATCAAGCGACATTTTGATGAACTGAAGCTACGACTTTGGCGCCCTCAGTAGCGTAGAGTCCATCAGTCCCTGTAATTAATATACAACAGGACATGCAGGGCACGATATTAAGTCGCATCTTTTGTGGAAGAGCACCACATTTTACACTTTGCTCGTGGCTAAATAATAACAGACACTCGGGTCGATCTTTAGGTTAAGCCGTGCTTGCCTAGGTTGGTCTGTGGATGGGTGACTACCCTTTTTTTTTTTTCGGATGGGAAATCATCAAATGACTCCTTCCACTCTGGGCGGAGCAGGAGGGAGTGTCAGACTTTTACTGACTAAAACCCATCCATGTTCCTGCATCGCCCTTTGTGTTCCGGGGTTGCGGGACTGTTCGAAAGAGATACCGTGGGGTATCTCTTTCGAACAGTCCCGCAACCCCGGCAGGCATCGGCCCTTGCTACCTTTACATGACCGTTTCCTTCGTGCTTCGGAAAGCACGTTAAGCTGTTGGTCCCGGCTGTCATTTGGAGATCTTTGACAGTCGTTACAGGTAGTCAGTGGCCCAAAAAGTCTGACAACCAGTTTTACCAAGGGGTATCGTATTACCCAGTACTAACTGGGTTGTGGAGGCAGTCGCTCCATGTAAAATACTGGTATTCAGCTGCATCCGGTTAGACTGGAAGCTGACCTCAACACAGTTGGGAAAAGGCTAGGCAGATGATGACCACATTTTACACTTCAGGGAAAGGTCATCAATGCATCTCCACCTGAGCATGTTTCCCTTGCTTGTCGTTTAACTTAACTTGCATCACACGCTAACTCAACTCAAGCTCAAAAATCTCTCATGTACCTACATAAATGATTTTGATGACCTTACATTGCGTAAGCGCTGGTAACAATTTCGGTTTCAGTGTAGTATTAAATAACAACCATATCTCACACTTTGTATAACAAATACCTGCATGGCTTTCAGAGCTTACGCTTTAATCTGCCATAATCTTAATTTATTAACAGAGGGGACACATCTGTATAAGCAACTGGTATTAGTCAACTGAAGGACAAATCTTACAACTTTATTTCCAACAGTTCCCAAACCTATTCTTATTGTACTTTGATCTCTATCTCCTTTACTTAAAGGTTGTGTTTCTTAGATTGGATTATGTTATTCTTTGGTGAATTATTTGTGAATGGTACAACAAATTTATTCGTCAGTGTTGAAATAAGACGCTGCTGTGGTTAGAGGAACCCTTTAGCTTTGGATGGTTCTCGCATAATGATTAATATGTCCCGGAGACATCAATATGAATGTATGAATATTTTTGGACTGAGTAACTTGCGTCTTGCGTTCAATGTCTTGAAGACCTTCGGTTGCCCTAAGATGGTTGGTAGAAATTGATGATGTGTTTTGTTTCTCCGTATTTGAGTTTTAAAGGCTATTTTCCTTTACAATCAAATATCTAAGTGCAATTTTATCAGCCAGGAAGGACATAAATTAGATACGATGGGAGTTGAACTGCGAGTGGCAATATAAAAAAAAATATGGAAAAGTATAAAACTAAAAAAAAACCTCGTTTTTTTTCTAGCTTTTAATGCATGGTGGCTTACCGTCTCATATCGAAGCGATTCGGAATTGTAGGATACACAAAAGTGTTATAGTTATTTTATGGCGATACAAACAATTCACATAGGGTCACGACCAACGCATGTCCCATAATAGACACAAACAACTGCTCTCCTTTATAAAGTAGAGCATTTTGTCATAACTTAGAAATAGACTTTTATTGCTCGAAACGATTGTAAAGGTCACAAATTAACATCCCTAATAAAATGTAACAAAATCTTACAAATCCGAACGGTCTACAAAAGGGGATGAAAACTTTATGACACAAGAAAAAACCACATTCTGACGATTTTTAAAAGATGTTTATTGTGTTTAATTCACTATGAAAGGGGACTCCGTTCCCAAGGACATAACTTTTGAATTTGGAACTCGCCCCTTAAAAAAGGTCGGATCACGTACGCAGGATGCACTTATAATTTCACTGCCTTTCTATATTCAACTTTGAAATTATAAACACAGGGTTTAATCTCCTTTCAAAGTCTTCAGCAAACATCAAACTGTCACATGTGATAGAGGTCGAGTTTTCGACAAATATTTCTAAGAATCAAAATCAGAAGAGTATTTGTTTAGAAGCAAGATTAATGTTCGTGAAGGTGTGAAGTTAACAAGTGCCCCTGTTCTAAGAACTACTAATGATTATTTAAATGAACATTTTTCACAGTTCGTACTTTGTTTCAATAAACATGTGCATGTAACTTGAAACTGTATGTTTGTGCTTGAAATTGAATGCAGCTGTGCTGAGCTGCTAAACGATTTACGATAACAAGCTTTAATTAGAGCCTTTAATTTTAGAGCTGGTAATACTTTCTGGAATGTGACTTATGAGTGCTTTGACCAAAGAGTAAGTAGAAACATAGAAAACACAATAAATAAACCCCATCGTGTTGTATGATACTGTAGAGGTATAGAGAGTTATGTCGTCTGTAACGTCTGTTGTAAGAATATTTGAAAGAAAAAAAGAGCGTGCATATTTATTTGGCATACGCCACAAGTTCACTCATTGGCAATGATATTCTAATAAACAGATTATGTTATACACCTACAAAACCACCGAAAAAAGTGTTCCGAGGGGGAGAGCCAGCTCACATACACGCAGTGACGCAGAATAAAACAGGCCAAGTGGCTCGTTTTCGAGTCTTCACGATTGCGCGCTCATAACATAATCTGTCATTGCTCATTAAATAATAAAATAAAAAAATAAATTTAAACAAAAAAGAAACCAGCAATTTGAATTTCTTTTCGGACACAACACTTATAGTTATAAATGACCAAAAGGACGAAGGATTATCTGAATTGGATTATTGGAACACTACATAATAATATTAATTTAATTATACATATTTCTATTTATCGTCAATCCCAAATTCCTGATCAACGGTATTTTAAAATCGATGCTCGATAAACAGGGTGGACCTTTTTCTAAAAAAAGTGTTGATATAAAACAGGTAGCCAAAGAAACCCAGCGAAACGATTAGCATCGACGGAGTTTTTATTTACTTTTTTTTATAATCTATGGATGATTTATGGTTCGTTTTTTTTTCTTTTTCGAGGACTCGCGTTGGTAGCCAGTTTCGTATGTCAACACAGATTATTATCAAAAACATTATCTGGTGTCAAAAAGATGGATTTCTTTCGTGACGTGTTGTGTACAAAGTTAAGATGACGGAGTGGTATTTTAGGATACTTCGCTGGCCCTTCTCAACTTAGATATTTGAGTTTTTTTTTTCGAAACTTTTTTATCCCAGACCCAGACTGTGAGTACATACGTATTACGCAGTTGCTCGCTTCGGGTCATGTTTGGTACATGAAGGCCACATTTATATAATATACTGTATACATTTTTATATCTTCATTCATTGAGAAATAACTCCACACCCCACAAACACATTCATATTCTAAGCCCGTATCGCTCCGAATAAATTATAATACAAAATAGGCGATTTATATTATTCTATTGTCATTTATCTCGTCCTGTGTCGACCGTTAAAATTTGATTACATAACATAATCAAGTTAACTTTTATTCTTCGGTAAATAAATTATGTCCAAAGCATTATCATTATAATAGGATAAAATATAGTTAGCCATAAAAATCATACTACGAGCCGTTATGAGTTTTACGACTTGAAATTTAAGGACTGACGTTAAAATGTAATAAAATGTTGCCACCCGCTAAACAGATTAAATGTTGCCCTAACAAAAATTAAGGACAGATGCGCGAAATAAGGAAGAAACATCGTAAAATTTATATTTATAAGAGAACTGAAATGGAAATCCGGGTTTTGCTTGTTTATTGTCGGACGTTCATGATAAGAGCTATATCCAATGCTATATCCGTTGTTTATTTCAGAATTTGATAACAGCTTTTATTATTAGATATGTAATGAGAACAATAGATATTGGTACATATTGGTATCCACCATAAAATGACTAGATTTTTAGGTAATATGTACTAGCATACGGGTCCATATTGGCTCACCTAAAGTTCTTTACCCGAAATTGTTCTTCCTAATGATTTGTAATCCGAATGATCACTCTTCCTAAAAATTTTCATCCTAAAGTTTTCATTCATACTATTTGTAGTGCTACCTGCGATGTTCATAACACTCATGTTTCCGAAAATTGTAATTAATAATATCATTAGTGTGAATATATCTAAACTCCTACTGTTTTTTATCATAACGCTTTTATCCCTAAACATAATTACCATAATATTTTCACTCATACTCAGAAAGAAACATTTACCAAGTGTAATAAAAAATATATGTGGGTAGAAGATGATATTTATAGTTTTAATTTGAGGGTATGATTATTATTTGGGGGTATGCTTTACATAACGTACTTATTACTATAACTACGCCTGAGATAATTATGTCTAAAAAACCAATTGTTTAGAATGATTAAAGGTCGTTTCACTGATTTTTGTCTTAAATGAATGAAATTCAGGTTAGAGTGTCGTCTTGGGGGCACTATGAAAAAAATACTTAGAAAAGTTTCGCGACCAATTTCGAGGTAGCGAGGTAGGTTTCGTAGTTGGTCACAGTTCTAACCTAACCTATGTATATCTTTGCAGGTACACACCGCTATAAATATATATGAAAACATGTATTTAACTACTCGTACCGTACTATTATTTGGCATACAATTAACGAACCACCAGATTTAGCAAAATGTAACGGCAAATAAATCACTTTTGGTTGCCAAAATCAGTAAATGATCACCAATATGAATCCCCATTTTATCGTGAAATTAGAACCAAAAATTTATTTTTGACCACCAGAAATTGAACTGTTATTCTCTTGCATCCGAGTCGAGGGAGACCCGGTCGACGGAGCCCCGCCTCGCGGGGCTCCTACTTCTGAATGGTTTATAAAAAAATAACCACGAAGGGTATGGCGGGGTCTATTCGCTCGCTTCGCTCGCTCATTCGACCCCGCCATACCCTTCTAACCTATCTATCCGTGTCGGGGTGCCCCAAGTCGGCCTAGGCAAAACTAGTTTGTCATCAACCACCTCATTAAAATTTGGTGCTCAATTTACTAAATTTGGTGATCAATCGATATTCTAGGTGATAGATGTTAGTGGTCACAAAGTTAATTTTGGTGGTCATTATATTTTTTTATTATTTTGTATGGTACTATTATTCTTATATGTTATACATGTTATATGAAAATAAAGTTACGCAAAATTAATGTATATAATACTGATTACAAGTATTATGAATAAAAATAAATCTAAACAAAAAAGATATGACTTTGAATAATAGTGTAAAAGATGGTTATGTTGAGAAAATATAGGAAAACAAATAAAAGTATAATAGATGTTTATCGCTACTGACATTATGAAGTTGAATGCTTCGGAATTATGTACATTAGAGACAGAGTAGTTAGGAATTGTGATTGTTAGGATGAAAAATGTTAGGAAGAACATTTTCGGATTTCCAATTATCGGAGTTGAAAGTTTAGGTGAACTTTGGCGCACCCCTAGCATACCCGCGGCTTCACCTGCGTGAGTTCGATAATTGTACAACGGGATCATACTACAGAGATAACAAGTATTCAATGTGTTAATTCAGGTTATAAACTAACTGTGTGCTAAATTTCATCCAAACACGTTCAGTAGTTTTTGCGTAAAAGAGTAACAAACATCAATCCATCCTCACAAACTTTCGCATTTCTAAAATTAGTAGAAATAGGAATTAGTAGGATTATTAAGATGATTGCCTTTGCCATTATTGCTGGCTCAGACCAAATAAAAAGGTAAAAACGGAAAGGCAAAGTGAGGCCCATCAAATTACGTCTCGCCGCGCCGTGTACACTCAGACCAAAAAAAAAACCGGCCAAGTGCGAGTCGGACTCGCACACGAAGGGTTCCGTACCATTGACTATATTTAGTATTTGTTGTTATAGCGGCAACAGAAATACATCATCTGTGAAAATTTCAACTGTCTAGCTGTCACGGTTCATGAGATACAGCCTGGTGACAGACAGACGGACAGACGGACAGACAGACGGATAGACAGCGAAGTCTTAGTAATAGAGTTCCGTCTTTACCTTTTTATTTGGTCTGAGATTGCTGGTATATTGTCGAATAAAGTATACAAGTGTGTTAAGTGTAGGGTGTGTTATTACTAACAGTTATTTATGCAAAAACCAAATCACCCATCACATTCATTTAACAAAACACCTACAAACAAACGCAGACATCCAAAACGACTTAGTACCTGACTCGGCAATCCATTCAGCGCATAAACAATCGTCATCATCAGCCCATTCAAAAAGGACGTTGCCTCGCCATTTTATTTCACACTTCATTGATATTTTGGCAATGAAAAACGTCAGGAGGACGATTCGTCAATGAACCTTCCGTTCCATGAAGGTACCGATAAATTGCTTTTAAAACCATGATTGCATAGCATTTATATAATGACTACATGATTCTGCGAATTGCAAATTACACTGATGGAATCTCATAAAAAAGCATTTAGTGGTTGATAATTAGCAAACGTTCTTGAATAATCTAGAAGAGCGTGAAACTGAAAATAAGAAGTGTACCCGTGCATTGATGCTTGCGATTAGAATCGATGAAAACTCTGATGTAAGTAGGTATTGATCACAGATCATAGAAACAATTCTATGATCTGTGGCAGTGTTTTACAACCTTTTTCATGACATTTTTTCATACTAAGGGGGTCCCTTAGTATGAAAAAATATTTGGCGACACCTTCGCTTTTTTTTTCATGTATTTTATTATGTTACAAATATTAAATCTAAGTAGGTAGGTATACAAAATTTTATATTTATAAATGTTTTTAACACTTTTTTTTTAAGTTTTGAATTCTATCTAATTCTCAAATTGTCAATGTAGCAAAAACGAATCCACGATGGGAGAAATTAGTTCAAATTCATTTATTTTGTGAACATAAGTAAAAAATAGGTGGTAAAAATACATAAAAATTCAGAAGCTAACTATGTTCCGCCGGTAGGCATACAAAATATTTCTCAAATTACATAAAATTAAATTAAATCAAAACAATTAAAATCAATAAAGTAAGTAAGTTAATGACAAACATATGAAACCGCAATAAGATGGATGAGTACTAATAGGTTTTTATTTTGTTAATTTGTATGAACATGTGTTTATACCCATAAATAAGATTTTCTAATTAAATCTATTTTTTAGGTTTTATTGTTTTGTTTATTGAGGTAGTAATCGCGTCCTCTGGCGACCCCCTTATAGAGGCTTCGCGACCCCCCTGGGGGTCGGACGCCCCTGGGGGTCGCGACCCCCAGGTTGAAAAACACTGGATTAAGGGTTTGAAATACTAGAGCCACATAAACACATAAAAATAGGGACATCATACACAAAAACATCAATGCAATTTTTAAAAAAAGAACACTAAAAAGCAACAAGAGCTACTTACTCTCTTTGTATACCCAACCATTTCGCACTTTCAATAACTAATAGATAAAACATTATTTGCACATTCAATTCACAAAAACCCGGTGGCCAACGGAAACAGTATTGACCTCCAGCGTGGTGATAATTCACCGACAAATATGTCGGGTATCCTACTGGCGCCAACTGCTGCCAACAGCAAGATAAAAACCCCTTTTGTTTTAAATGGACTGAAACACGATAATATTCAGCCTGACTGATGGATTGTCGAAAAAAGAGAAATATTTGTACACTTGCACAAGCAGACTGTCGCCTTTCACGTTTGGCGCCATTTCTTTTTTCTTTCGTGAACATAATATTATGGCCCATGATTTCAATAACAACGCATAGACAACGATCATAGACAATAGTTAGCCGCTTTCTTTTGTCGTGCGTTTGACGTTTGTGAGGATCAAACGTGCTAAAATTGACACTTGGAGATTTTTGTCTATTGTTTTGAATTGGTGAATGGTATGAGGAAGTTCATTTATTGAAATCTAGAAGCGACGGGGAGCAGTATTTTGTGTGACCTACTGTTTTTTGTACAATTTGAACTTGGTTTCACTTTATCCTAAATATTCGTCACTCTTAAATTCAAAACATCTTGCAAATCGGCTCGATGAAAAAGATTTTCTAATAATAGAGCAACATTAATACACAATTATCTATTGTATTTCCACTATTTTTTTGTACAATACTTATAGTGAAATAAAGCGAAATTTTATCAATGTTTCAATAATACAATATATTTTGCAATGAACCTTGAAAAATCCGATGCATAACGAAATGCCGGAAGCGTGCAAGTGAAAATCGGAACCAAGGATTTGATATGAACAGGAAAAAAACATAAGAGACCTTGTATTTTATCTCGTGTAATCATATTCTGGGAAATTGGAAACGGCACTCAAACTGCGTTTGCAATAGCACAACTTCCAATTTCAACGTATTATTAAGAAATCGCCTGTTAAACAAAGTAGGCTTAAAATATCGCAATAAATGTTGTTGAACTGTCAAAATCATCATCAGTGTACAAAGCAAATTATTGCTCTGTTGGTTTTTTTGAGTAGTTGGAAAAACATAAAATATAGGTAAGTTACTTACCTAGTTTCTTCTTCTTTTCAATAGCAAAAATATGAATTACTTACTAAGAGTGTCAATTAGGTACAGGATGACGTAAATTAGTCTCGTTTGCTCGTTTCAAGTTATAAGTCAGCAAAATAAATAACAGCGATAAGAGCAGGAAGGAAATCCAATATAATTCTAAGTCCATTGTAAAGTAAGCGACCACAATGCAATAAGTACCTACGAAAATGAGTACTTCCCCATGAACGATAAAACAAATTATGAAACAAATGTAAGGTGAATAAATGATGTAAGTACGTATATATTGAACGCGCCATAATTGGGCATGTACTAGGAAAAAAACACAGAAAATGTGTTTTATGATTTATTATTTTTTCTTTTCACTAGTGCGTGACCCTTATGAAAAAAACCCCTTGATTGGTGGTTTATAAATTCCAATGCCAAACAGAAATCGGAAAATTTTGTGATGAAAATAAGAATATCTGTTGACCTTTTTTAACCGACTTTTATTTTTATTCAGAAGGGAAATCATCAAATGACTAAAACCCATCTATGTTCCTTCGCCCTTTGTTTTCCGGGACCACGGTATTTCTTTCGAACAGTCCCGCAGCCCCGGCAGGCATCGGTCCTTACGGACCCCTTCCTTTTTGCTGACATGTCTTTGTGGCGCGCGTGGAACACGAACGCGCCGTCGACACGGTCAATCTTACTGGGTTTAATTCCCAAGTGGGGGGGTAATGCAGTGTAATTGGGTTTTTATGGCAAAGGCACCGGTCTTAGGGAACCTAATGCTTTAGCGATAAAGAGAAATTTGACATAATTAATTGTAGTAGCTTGATGTGCTTGGCGTCTGTACTTAAGGCGATTACATGAGCTAAATTAGCAACTCTATTTGTGGTGGTTCAAACTTCGTTTGAAATGCTGTTAGAATAAAGTTCTAATCAGCTTGCACTACAAGTGGTTGTTACGTCAGTCACTGCGGCCGAATCGTGCGAAATCAGTGGTTTTTTGCGATTTAAACAAAATCTATTGATTGGACTAAAAAGTAAAACACTATGATGCTAATATGTTGCTTGTAGAATTATTTGCCAAAAAATCAGAATGATCGCATGTATTTTAGTATGGTTTTTACTCGTTAAAAGATTTTTTTAGAGATAAGTTCGTGATTTTTTTCTATCAAATAAAATTTGTTTTATGTTTTCAAAACACTATCATACTAGCATATATCCTGAAGAATATCATATATTTTTCTGGTTTTGTTTATTGCAGTGAATCTTGTGCTTTTTTGCATTATAAAACTCGCGTTTAGCTCCTGTTATCACCTTAAATATAATGGTGCATCCATACCGCAGTTACTTTTTGTAGAGCAACGTTTCCAAGTGTTATTTATTGTTAGAATACAGGGTGTAAAAGACCTCATCACGAAGCCGTCAACCAAGCATTCTGTACATCAAACTAAGTAACTTTGCGCAAAAAATATTGCTGGGAAACGACTTTTTTTGGGGTGAAAAATCATGTTTTGTGGTAGAACTCAATGTAACGCACTCAAAACATTGTGCTGGCGGATGGATTGAATACTACGGGGTCGTGGAGGTGTTTAAAGTAAAAATCTTACAATAAAAACTTGTATTTAAAAAAAAACTTGTCAAAAAGTTTGAACTTTGACCCCCAATATCTCCGTAACTAGAAGGTCCCCAGGTATGGTGTAGAACAAAAAAAAGTATCGCAATGACAGGGAGAACAAGCCTTTCGGCTTCGTTAAGAGGTGTTTTACACCCTTTATGTTCCCGTGTTAGTACGAATTATGTTAAGTAATGTTGCCTAACTTTTGAAAACAGTCAACACGTGGTAACAATGGGGTTGGCAACTGTGGAACTAATGGCGCTAGCATCGCTTGAACCAAACATCGTTATTGGTCGATCATTGGTTTAAAATCTGTCAATGTCATTTTACATTTCAAAATAGTTTGACTTCATTGGTCAGATTGGGTCTAAGCTAAGGACGCGCCATCTACAATGAGGGATTTTCTTTTTAGCTCTTCCCTAGTCGCTGGATAGATGGCGCTAGGAGTAAGTATGATAATGCAAGGAACGGAACCTAAAAAAACTGATTTTAACAAAGCGCGAGAAATGTTGGTTATATTCGGAAGGTTAAGCAAATGAAAGTCTCAGTCAACGAGTATGTGACGTGACACAATGTTTTTTTTTCAAGCGTTTTGGCTTTGGCATAGTAAGTTCAACGCCATCTATAGAGTTCTTGGAAACTAAGTTTTTTTTTAAAACCTCAAAAGGAAAACCTCCCCCAGCCTTCCCCATTGATAACATTATTACAGAATGTTACCTCAACATGCGGTGTGAATGCACCATAATTGACGAAATGTGCCACTGAAACTTCGGGGAGACTAAATGCAAAAATTACATGTTTAAAAATAATGTCCATGTACTAACTCAAGTTGTACATAAACAAAAACATTGTCCACTAACGGATACTAATGAGATTGCGTGATCTTCCGGGTGAACAACAATAGTGTTTTTGTATTATTTCCCATGCCAATAACACACACATTTACTAATTGTAATCACCAGCACGTTTTATTCACGTGACCGTGTTATCAGGAGCTTCTGGTTTAATTCACAAATAATCTGAACCAGTAGGTATTGAGTATCTATCTAACTTATTTACAACTCCCGTAAATATATGGGAGTTGTAAATGAGTTGCTTATTACAGCAATCAATAGGGTAGATGAGACCATAAAACAATAATTACAAGACACACCAATCTCTAAAATAAACACTTTATTTTAGGCCTGAAAACCCGATTTATTTTCAATTAATTGCCAAATTCGATTTTTAGTTGCTTTGAAATCAATAAATAGTTGAGTCATTGAGTTGAATAAACAGTGACGTCACAGTTTGCTATTGCCATACAAAATCTATGAGAGAACTGCGTTTTGACAGCTCTTAAAAAGTCACTCAATTGATTGGTGTGTCATCTACCCCATTGGGTGTATCATTTATGTAGATTTTGAAATAAATCGTCAAGAAACAAAAACTAGCCGACAAAAGTGACATTACTGAGGCTTAGACAAAGTGACTGTCTATCAGAGTGAAAGTTGATGGAAAAGTCTAAAATGTATTGCCGTGTGGTATCCGGCAGAGTAGAATAGAACCAACCGTAGCACAGCGTAGAACAGAACGAGGCGTAATATTGCGCTGGCCTCACTTTATTGTTCGTAGCGCAGTGTCTTGGTTGGTTTTTTATTTGGTCTGAGACAGACTGAAGCAAGTCGCTCACACGTTCCAGTAAAAAAAATAACTTTTAACGATACGCTTTTAAGAGGTCTCTTATATTACTATAAATATTATTACTCATACTGATATATATTATTATACATACAACATAACAAAAAGACGATCATTTAGTTATTTGTCACGGCCGAGAGACATCCGAGTAGCCTCAGCACAAGGTTAGCGTAACCAGACACTTGTATACGATCTATAACCTGTAAGTATATCATGTTATGTCATATTAGAAGCAATAAACTGACTGAGCTGACGGCCTCGTTGTTGTAGTGATCGCAAACGCAACTGCTGAGCACCAAGACCTGGGTTCTATTCCTAGGCCGGGCTAAGTGTTTTGTGAAAAGGTTAGGCCCTAGGCAGATGACAGGCACGTATACAGAGGGGGGATAGTTGGGACTTAAGGTGCAAGTTGGCAGCGGGCGACCCGAAGCCGCCGCCGCAGACGACGTGTCGTCCCCACTTCCAAACCAAAAGTTTGGATACGTGCTTGGTAGATGATGATGTAAACGCAATACAACAAACAACAACAGCCCATAACGTCCACTGCTGGACATAAGCCTCTCCCCTGATGGGAGGAATTTGCTGTAATCTCCACGTTTGGCAGGCGGATTGGAGATCGCAGTGATGAAAGACTAACAGAAAACGCTGCTGCCCATTCTCTGATCTACGGAGGCGCAAGGTGGTCTGCCTCAGACATTAGTCGCCTTATACGACACCCGTGAGTGTAATGGGACTAACTGAGAAATTCAATGATATCACGAGGTTTTTGATTTGTGTTTGTGAACACACAAACATGCGGAACTATATAAAATAAAATTTAACAATATATTGTTAAATTTTATTTTATTTTTAGTGCATCATCATTTCAGGAGAGCAGCGGTGGCCCATGTGGTGGCGGCCGCGACTTACGAACAGTAAGTCGTGGGTTCGAACCTAGGCAGGCGCATTACTTTGTGTAATTTATTTCATCACCACTGCTCTCAAAACGGTGAAGGAAAACATCGTGAGGAAACCGGCATGTCCTAGAACCAAAAAATTCGAAGATATGTGACATCTACCAATCCGCACTGGGCCCGCGTGGTGGATTATAGCCCATTCCCTCTCATAGAGAGGAGGCCTATGTCCCAGCAGTGGGAACATTAACAGGCTGATGATGATGATGCATCATCATTTCAGCCGAAAAACGTCCACAGCTGGACATGGGCCTCCCCCAAAGGGGGTTTTTTTGCCATAATCGCCACGCTTGGCAGGCGGGTTGGCGATCGCAGTACGGTTGTTACAAAACCACAGAGGACGCTGCTGCCCATTCTCTGGTAATCCCTTAGGGCTCATTTACGGAGCGGCGCGTGTGGCGTGCGGTGCGCGCGCATGCGGCGCGGCCCGCTTAACATTCAAACATATGACAATGTATGAGAGCGTTTACGGAGAGGCGTTTTTACGCGCGTTTGCTTGAGATGTAGCGTTGCCCGCCGCGTGCACCGCCGCGGTAAACGCGGCAGTGCGCGCGCATATACAAACATATGACAGATGACACCGCCGCTGGCCGCTGCACACACCGCCTCTCCGTAAACGGAAAAACGCGCAACGCGCCGCGTGACGCGCCGCACAACGCACCGCCTGACGCACCGCTTGACGCGCCGCTCAACGCGCCGCCCAATGCGCCGCGTGTCCAGAAATAAGCACTTAGTCGCCTCTTACGACACCCACGGGAAGATATGGGATGGTGCTATTCTTTACGTCTGACACCATACAGAACCGTCAGACACCATAGTGCATAGTGTAAAAATAAACAAAGAACATAAAAAATATTGTTATGATTTAAACAAATAGCCGTTAAACAAGTAAATGGGTTCTGTATTGTTGCTTTACATGTTAAATTCTTGTACGTTACGTAAACAAAATACATAGTAAGATATTTCATGGTTATTTGGCTATAAAGATTAAAAGAGAATTATAGAATCATCACGTAGTGGCACCTTGTATTTTTTCCGCGTCTACGATAGCTATAAGCTAAGCCGTACTTTTAGTTCAGCTTCATTGTTTCGGCTTTACATGCAATTTTTTTTTGAAGCAATATCAATTGCGTTCACTTTTCCTTCATCCCCCTCTCATAGCACTAAAGAAAGAAAGAAAGGTAAAGTATAAATTAGACACACAGGACAAAACGAAAATAAAAGGTTGAAGTATGTCCCCAGCCGTTCCCGAAGGGGAACGGTGTATTGTTATTTTAATTGTGTCTGTAATTGCGGGTATCTAAGAGTTATCCTTTATTGGACGTCCGTTTTTTCGGTGAATACTAGCTATGACCAAGAAAGAATAGATCAGTAAAAAACTGAACTTCACCATTAGAGGTTATCGCCCGTGGAGGTCCCTTAGTCCCTGGAAGGGAGCCCACTAGTATTTATTTGCCCGTGGTTCCTTCAAGAAAAAAACAGCCGAATTAAATTGTACTTAGATATTTGAAATGTGGTCATACATCATTCATCGTTTCAGCCGAAAGACGTCCACTGCTGGAAATGGGCCTCCCCAAAAGGGGGTATTTGCCATAATCGCCACGCTTGGCAGGCGGGTTGGCGATTGGCGATCGCAGTGCGGTTGTTACAAAAGCACAGAGAACGCTGCTGCCCATTCTCTGGTAAGTCCCTTAGTCGCCTCTTAGGACACCCACGGGAAAATACGGGATGGTGCTATTATTTACGTCCGACACCATACAGAACGTGTGAAATGTGGTCATTGACATTTTTATTCAATTTTATGTACATATATATTTTTTTAATCCTTTATGGGCGGTATGGAGCCGGCGGAGGCCGCTGCACTTTGGGGACAGAAGTCAAAGAGTGTTATTTAATATGCGAGCGAAGCGAGTGCGCGTCATAAAACCTCCGAAATTCCGAATACGAGAAGGGACCACGGAATTTTCCAGTATTATAGGGACCCCGAAAAAAAAGCTCCGTAGTCCAGGGACTACGAGAAGGGACCACGGGCGAAAAATAACTATTTGTCCATGAATCTGATTAAATACAGCCACGCACTGTAGTACTAGCAGGATTGATGGCAAACAATTGATTTGATTCACGCAACCTTGTGCACGTGTGCTTCGTTCTCACGACATCGGCGCACGCGCATTCTAGTCTCATGCTCGAGTACCAGAGCTACCTATGTCTACTTGTGTAGTATTGTGAATCTGGAAAACTGAATAATGAGTTCTAATTAATGGTTCGTAATTGGGCTGCAAAGGACTATTAATAAGCACCTGCAGTGGAATACAATGTAAGATGGTTCCAGAGCAGTTGGAGAAAAGGTAAAAGTATACCTAACTAAGGGTGCTTACATAGAGAAGCAGGTTACCGGTACGGGCGAGTCGGTACCAATCGGTGCAGGTATTCATTTCTATGTTATCTTATGCGATCGCTTATAAAGAAGCAGGTTTAAACTATATGCAAGTAAACCCTGCACCGATCGGTACCACCCTAAGTCTAGTTAAATAAATACCCCTCGGAGGATTGTACCTAGTGGTAACCAATCGATTTGATTCAGCGTAACCTTGTGCCACGTTGTACAGAGCCACACGTGATGATCGTTCTCAGTTCTCACGGCTGCGGCACGCACAGTTTACGAGTTCCGATTAGTATCGGAACTACAATAAATTGGTACCATTCGAAGTTGTGTAAACAAACCACAATATTTTATGGTTATGGATGAACCAATAGCGATTTAAACATAAGGAAGCGGTGCCAAATTCAAATCCCTTCTAAAAAAAAATATTTGTGACATGAATAGAACATTATTAATACAAATGCTATTACTCGACTTACCAAGGGGAATCGTTCCAGACCTCAAGGACCTGATCCAGAAGGCAGTACGCCATTTTGTATGGCATCCTTAGGAGATTCCTGTCTGCGGAGCCCCAACCCCCGGTAACTTGGAGCCTGCTCACGACACCGTCGATTTCATTGAAGTAAAGAGAGATTGCTCGAGAATGTTTTCTGGAAAACACTCTCTTTTAAGAACTGTTGTTGCCCATTTAAGCAGCACCGATTTTTAGGAGATACCATGCCGGCTGCTAACGTCGAGTCGAGTCGAGCAGCAATAAGCAGAAGCAATAAAACTTATAGCAATGAGAAAAACTGCTCAGTCCTTAGACGAGAGCGAGGCTGCGTTTCCATTAAAGATGATCGAGGATGCGTAGCAAGAGATGTGTGTGAAACCAACCAAAAATATCGCTTGTTTTTCACAGCTTGAGCTGTTCTAGCTATGTGATTGTTCTAGCTATGTGATTGTTCTAGCTGTGATTGTTCTAGCTATGTGATTGTTTAGTTCCACACATCCCTCGGTAGACATCCGCGCTCATCCTTTGTAGAAACGCAACTTTACACACACAACTATCATGCCCATTTATGTCGTCGCTAATGTTAAAACCCATCCCACACTTAAATAAAAACTGCAAGAAACACGCAGTACCAATCAAATTGATAGTAGCTTTTAATTGAATTCACTTGTTTACATGACGAGGCTTTTATACAGAATTCCAATTGCTTTGTACAATCGGAAACAAAAGGTTAATTGTTGTTCTATCTATTATCGCAGTATATTTGACTAGTTCCGATCAATTAAGGTTCTTGTGTAGGTTTGCTATGCAATTATTGTCGGATTTCCGGCCTATCATAAAAAAATTTACTAGAGTTTCTTAGGTCATATTATATATCCTTATTTGCATCTATAATTAGATGGCGTCTACCATCAACTATTTCCATTTTACGCTTTAACATTTTATAGACCATCTCAGACACTAATCTGCATAGTCCTCATGTGAATTGAGCAAGATTGTCTGGACTTCAAAAGAGACTATGACCTCTGAGTTTGTTTCGGCTGTTTCTTCTCAGAGTAGTGTAACAGATCTACTTGCTCCTATTTAAAATAAATGGATAAGCAGACTTGTTCAATTAAATTTTAAAAGAGGGGAAAGATAAAAAAATATAGCTAGTTATAAAAAACTACCTAGCACGCACTCAGTTTTAAAGTTTATGCACTTAGATGGACAACAATGAGTTTACCACACTGTAAGAACGGGAACAGGCGTCAGGGTAGCAGGTCGATACCGGAGTAACCTTGAAGTTGAGCTCTGAAGCAGTAGAAACGGCGGCAGCGCAGATCTCAGAGTTCACTAGGACAGCTCAACAGCAAGACAGTGCAGAACTCAGGGCCAGACGTAGGACAGCCCTGCGAGACCAGTAGACGGACAGGCACGTAGTTAGCCTCCGAACATCGGGAGTAGAAGTCCCAGGAGAAACTTTCGTTGGATCCTCTGGACAGTTTTAAGAATCTCACCGCCAAAACCAAGCTGCTCTCTGATACTCCTCAAATCAGATTCCAGAGTAGACTTTTCAGCCATCCGTCAGCTCGTTTCTCCCAAAGTAGTCTTCTTCTTTCAAATCTTAGTTTTCTTAGTGTGGCCATCATCTCAACTGACAAGTGTAGTCGGCCAGGACATATCTATGAGTGCGTTAAGAATTTTATAAATATAATCATTTAATATTAAGTTATTAAACAATCGTAATAATTTATAAAATACATTGGCTAAGCATATTGATAAAAATAATTATAAAAACCAAAAAGAGAAATCATAGAGCTAGACCATAGACTGAGCAGAAAGAGAATTAAAAAACTAACTGACAGTTTGACAATTTGACGCTTGACGTAAATATCACAACATGAAAATTATAATAATACTAGTATTTGCGTGGGTGCGCGAGCTGCGCGCAGCTCGCGTGTTGTCGTGTTCTTGAGAAGTATTCCTCACCATCATAAAATTTTGAGAATCCATAGGAATCCTAAAATGAATTGAATACTCCGTTAGAATTACCCCTAAATCAGTATGAAAACCCTTAAGAACCCCTAAAACATTCTAAAACCTAATTGATGATGATGATTATTGAGCACCACACCCAGCCAGGAGCAAGCCTGACCCGGACAAGCCGGATACACCAGGGGGCACTATTTTGTAAGGAAAGACATGCTCTGGGATGGGAAAGGAAGCCCGACCAACCGCAGCCAGTCGGGCACAATCAGCCGACTATGCAGCCTCGAGCCAATATAGGAATAGTGGTAAAGACAGGTATAATCCATAGGAATGAGCATTGGTGTTTTGACCTTCGTTTGATTGGTCTCTTCTATCATTGGAGAGTCATGTTCGTTTCTGGTGGTTGCGATTCCATTCGATTTGACACGGCTTTATTTGAAAATATTATTGTTCGCGTATATGTTTCATCGTCAGTAGTATTTGTTTCACTGTCAGTAAATGTTTCGCTAAGATATATTTCCTGGGTAGCTGATTTTTTCCTATCTGCTGCTAACTGAATCCATTCTTCTTTGCTTTTATTGGAATATTCCATGTCTTGTTGGGGTGACTCGTTCCATGTATGTATATATTGGTCTTCCTACTTTTAACCGTTTCGTCTTGTATCTAATAGCTGCGTGTAGAAAGTGAGGCTCTGGTCGTCGGAGGATGTGCCCGTAGTAGCATAACCGTAGGCATTTAATTATTTTGGTACCTAATTGTTTTTCCCATAAGAATTTCGCGTGTTTTTTGTTCGGGGGTTTTGCATACTCTTTATCATATCTTTAAGAATGGGTCTTTCGTGTCTTCTGAGTTTCGATCGAGTTTCGATTTCGAGGTTTGCTTTTATGAGTGCCGCTGCTTTAAGATCGTATGTCATTGCAGGTTCTTTAACCATTAATAGATAAGAAGCGCGATCTTCCACTCCATTTTCGTGTTTTAATGAAGTATATTAAGGCCTTAGAGTTACGCATCGCTTGTTTACATCTGGCGTTAAGTGTGTTGTTTCTATTAAATGTCGATGATATATACGTGCCTAGCTACTTAATTTCGTCTACAGGTTGAATACTGGCTCCTTCAATTATAATAAGACTTCGGGTTTCGGTGCTGTGTGGGTTTCTGATTACTAGTTTTGTTTTCGTTTCATTAACGTGGAGTCCGACTGATTCCAGTAACGGTTTGATTTTGGTGACTATTTCATCCGGTTCATTGAGATTATTTTTTACTATTATCAAGTCATCTGCAAAAGACAGTATAATACGGAGTTGAATCTCATAGTCCTGGTCTAGATGAAGGCATTCTAATTTTTCTTCTAATGTTCTGAAAATGTTGTTAATGAACAATCCCCATACTATCCCCACGACTATTCACCAAAGTAATGACTTTGGTGAATAGTCGTGGGGATAGCAGACATCACTGTTTGACTCCCTTGTCTTTGTGCGTCGATTTCGTTTGCTGTTCAAACCATTTTATCCAGGTGAATTCATTCATGCATGCCTTAATAATTCTATTAGTTAGTTCTAGTACTCGTAACTAAAATGTCTCTGTGAGAGTTTGAGTCCAAGCTTTTTCGATGTCTAACGCCAACACATTGGTTTTTGAGCCTGCTCTCCGTTCCTCGTCAAGAATTCTCCTAAGTGTGTAGTACATATGGTCGCCGATCGATCTATTGCGAAGAAAGGCTGATTAGTAGTTTCCTAGTTCTTTTATTGAAGCATCCAGTTTGCTTAGAACAAAGCTTGCATTATATCCTATATCCCACGTTACACACAGATAACTTTCTGTAGTCACTAATTCCGTATGGCTTTGCTTTTTTAGGCACTGGAATTTGGATCGTTTTGTTTCAAAACATCGTTATATAATTGCTTACCCATACTGCCTGCCTGTGTTTTAAAATTTCCGTTAGCATTTCTGTTGGCAAGGCTTTGAACAGCTTGGACACCACCTTGTCAGTAGGTACCTGGTGCTTTGCCGTTGCTCATGCTTTTAATGATATCACTTATTTCCTCTTCTGATAGTTCTTCTTTTACGTCTGACGGGTTCTCATTACGTAGTTCTATGTGTGGGCCTGCTGACTTTTTGACGTGACAACGTCTTATAAATTGGTTTGCCGGGTGACACTTCAAGAAACTGGGTAACGCTCCGCTCACGTTATGCGCTCACAATGAGAGCGAGTGAGAGGCACGCGTCCCGCCTAAGAGCGAGAGAGACAGACATAAAAAGTTTATTTTACCACTCAAAGTCGTTGTCACGTAAAACTTTCGCCCGTATACCGACTTTACAGGCAACCAATTTTTTTATATTAAATCTCTTCCTCCTACCTTGACATGGGTATAAAACGTTGTTTGTTGTTGCGCTTCATGTTCATTTTATGTCTCCTGTATAAATCGTATGTGGTTCTCATTCGTTGTGATGGATGAGTTCTGTATAGGTTTCTAAAAAATATTTCGCATTTTTTCTCCTCTACTTTATTTCTTATATTTTGCAGATTGTGTTGTTGATTGCAAATGCTTCTCTAGGGTAGCAGTTTCTGATAAACTTGGCTTTTTGCAGTTTTGCGAGGACGATTCTATGTTCTCTGGATCTGATTGGCCTGCTTATAAGAAACCTTGCCGCTACTGATTTCATGATAATCTTATGGGAATCCCATGCGACTAGTTGTTCATTTTTCTTGTTTTGTAGAATTCATACCTGAGATTGGCTTTTTTCCTCACTTTGGAGTCGGCTATATTCGTAATTCCTGTGGTTGAATTCAAGCTCGGTGTTACAAACCGACTTTTTGGCATCACCTTTTTGGAACATTTTAAATTGTCTTAAAATTCTAAATTTACTTGACAGCGATCGGACACTTAGGACTTATCGGTTTTGTTTACTTTTTTGAATGTTGGAAAAATAAACTGTGGTTTACCTTCACCAGCGCGTTTCAATTGATTAGTAACATTTAACATTTTGGTCCTTCTACCACGTGAAAAGGAGCCATGGTTTATAATACCAGATCTAAACATCAAAATAGTGAACCACCACAAGGAGCTTCAAACGGAGTCGCCGGCCCTAGCGGAAATGACAATGGATGCACAGCCCACCCGTCGGAGGCCCACCAAGCGCCGCCCGTCAATATCAATAGCAGCGCGCCCCCGACAGCTGATGAACCGAACTCAAAGTCTGTATACTTTCCTCACCTATTAGAGGCCCACCAAACACGGCATGTCCATGACGACAGCAGTGTGCCCTCAGGTAGCCGTAACTCCCCTCTACAACACACACACAACACACCTAAGTCGGTCACCACACGATCGCTAGGGTCTACACGATCCTCGAATACTATAAAAGCAAAAAAACTCGCCGCTGAAGCACTACATGCACGTCAGCTCTGTGACATCACAGCCCGACAAACCGAACTCGAACGTAAAGCGGCTGACCTACACCTTCAGGCCGAACTGGCCGCTATCGACGTAGAAAGCGTAAGAGGCAGTTTAAGAGGCAACGATCATAGTAGCGATCACGCTAGTGCGCAAGGAGACAACATCAATCGATGGCTTAACGATGTACAACCACACATCATCCCAGGAGGTAAAATACCTGCCGCTGCAACAGCACAGACAACGGCATACAACGAAATGCTCAATGTTCCTTCTGGTTCAGGCCCAGGTCCAGATGTACACTCCGCAATATTGAGTGCTACACGTCGTCAGACCTACGCGCCTAACCAAAATCCAACTAACGTTTTCTCAACAAAAATGTATAATAATTTCCAGCCACCCGATGGAGCTGCCGTCAGCTGTGGACATCTCAAGAAGTCGGACATCAAACTCCCAGTATTTGACGGGAAATCTGCCACGGATTGGCTTGGTTTCAAGCGTATTTTTATCGATACACAGGCATCATTTACTACAGTAGAAAATTTAGCCCGCATTAGTTCATCCTTACGTGGTGCCGCTCGTGAAGCCGTTTATATTCTACTAGTATCAGCGAACGACCCTATGGAGGTCATAGACGCCCTCGAGATGCGTTTTGGTCGTCCCGAAAAAATTGTGATGCAGGAAATCAACGCTTTGCGTGCTTTATCTAAAGTTGGCGCAGAAGGTAAAGATTTAGTTAATTTTACTTGCCGTGTCAAAAACTGCATTGGCATAATAAAACTATTGGATCAGTTTGACTATCTGCATTCTCCCGAAATTTTCAATTCATTAATGACTAAACTATCGCCAATCATTCGCTCAAAGTGGTATGAGTTTGCGGCTAGTCATACTGGCAAACGCATCAGCAAGTTGGAGATGCTTTCTGACTTCCTATCTCGTGAGAGTGAGCTTCAAACAAAGTTTGGAATTCAAGATTTCTACTCCTCGACGGCTTCAGTTCAATTACCTATCGAGGGGGGCACGCATTCAGATCAAAGCCTACCCGCTGAAAAACCTTACAATTCTGTTGTAAGTAAAACTGGAAATAAATGTATTTTTTGTTCGAAATTGCATAATGTCAACAAATGTGACAAATTTTTGGCATTGTCAGTGAATGAAAGATGGCAATTTATAAAAAAGAATAAAGTATGTCATAGATGTTTGGAAAATAGGTCGCATAGGTTTAACCTTTGTAAAGTAAAATCTCCATGCAGCGTTGGGGGCTGTACCTACAAACATCATAGCCTACTACATAACTTAGATAAAGATCAGAACGTGCTGGCTCACGCCGATCTAGAGGACACCTCAGACTATGAGGTTGAGGCAACGCCGAAGCCGTCTACTGATATCGAAGAAGACAAATCTGAACCAGACGCCTGTGATGTCGAGGTATCGGCTCATGTTTCGGCAATTCGCCCTTCGTCGAGCGTAAGTAGACCTAAATCTCGACCACTTCTTAAAGTTGTCGCAGTTCAAGTTTCTGGTCCTCAGGGGACTATGGAGACTCACGCACTTTTAGATGATGGCTGTACAACTACTTTCATAGACTCCGAGATTACAAAGCATGTAGGTATCGAAGGCCCGAGTAAACGAGTACGAATAGATTGTGTAGGAGGCTTGTCACGTGATTGCGATATTCAGTATGTTGATTTTATCATTAGAGGGCGTAACTGTACCGACTCTTACCAGATACGTAATGCTCGCTCGGTTAAAAATTTAGGTATAAATTATCGAGCTTCCGTAAATAGGGAAGATATTTGTAAATATTCGTATTTATCTGGTTTAGAAGATGTTTTATGTTGTGAAGAAGTACAACCTATGCTAATCATTGGTGTAGATAATTGGAAGTTGACCGTGGCAGATTCTATTCGTGCAGGCAAGGACCACCAACCAGTTGCAATTCACACTGCTCTTGGTTGGGTTTTATATGGCTTCGTGTCAAGTAGAACATCCAAAGTTGACTTTCTTCATCATACCGACATATCCGAAACGCCAGACAATAATATTTCTATTGAAACCGCAATCAAAGACTACTACAAATTAGACTCTATTGGCATAATAAAGAAAGACCACCGCGGCAATTCTGATAAACATGCATTAAAAACTTTGCACGAGACCGTACATAGACTACCTGATGGTCATTTTGAAGCCGGTCTTCTCTGGCGACCCGATATTAAAGATGTACCGAACAATTTTAAATTAGCCCTTTCTAGATTTTTATCTCTCGAAAAGAAAATGCAGTCAGATGTGCAATATGCCGACTTGTACAGACATAACATTAAAGCAATGTTAGATAAGAAATACGCTGAAGAATGCATGGCCCCCCCAATTGGTATCACTTGGTATCTCCCACATTTTGGCGTTACTCATGCCCATAAACCTGGTAAGTTGAGAGTTGTACACGACGCAGCCGCGAAGTTTCAAGGAGTCAGTCTTAATTCTCTCCTCTTACCAGGTCCTGACTTATTACAGCCATTACTTGCGATCTTGATGAGGTTTAGGGAAAACGCTATAGCACTTACGGCGGATATACGTGAAATGTTCCCACAGGTTCGAATCCGTCCAACAGATCGCGATGCGCAGCGCTTTCTGTGGCGCAATGACCCGGCACACAAATTAAAGCTGTATCGTATGTCATCAATGATGTTTGGCGCATGCTCGAGCCCGTGTACCGCTCTATATGTAAAGAACCTTAATGCGAAGGAATGTAAACTTGAGTACCCTGATGCTGCGCATGCAACCATACACGATGTGTACATGGATGACTATATTGGCTCACTACAGAGTGTAGACCAAGCTGCGCGCCTGGCCCGTGACATTGTACATATCAACCGTCAGGCGGGTTTTGAGATGCGCGACTGGGTCTCGAACGACCCAAGAGCTCTTTCTTTATTATTACCTGAATCGATTTCTCAGAAATTTAACGATGTAATGCTAGGTAACGATGACAACGTTTCTAGGGTGCTCGGTCTGAATTGGCAACCTAGGAACGATGTCATAGGTTTCAGTCTAAACTTAGATTCTAAATTGCCAGATAGGCTAAGTAAACGTGACGCGTTGTCCCACTTAATGCGAATTTATGATCCTTTGGGTATTCTAGGCCCACTTGTTTCTAGAGGACGCGTCATGTTCCAATCAATTTGGCGAAAAGGTTTATCTTGGGACGATGAACTCGATCAAGAAGACCAAAAAATTTGGATTGAATGGCTCCGAGATGTACAACTTGCTTCTCAGTTGCACTTGCCGCGATATTATGGTCTGAGATCATCTAAAATCATTCACCGCGAACTTCATCTGTTTTGCGATGCCAGTGAGTTGGCGTACGCTGCAGTGGCATACTGGCGATATATCTATGCAGATGGAACAGTGAAGCTCGCTCTTATCGGTAGCAAAAGTAGAGTCACACCATTGAAACCCGCCTCCATCCCACGTCTCGAGTTGCAGGCAGCTTTAGTAGCCGCTCGGTTTGCATCATTTATTCAAGAATCGCATCAGCATAAACCAAGTAAGCGTATATTTTGGTGCGATTCGCTTAACGTTTTGAGTTGGTTGCGTAGTGATGCACGGTCATTCAAACCATTTGTAGCACATCGAATCGGCGAGATTCTCGAAACTACTGCTGTAACGGAATGGAGATGGATTCCGACCGCGGAAAATGTGGCAGACGATGCGACACGCCATAAGCGCGCAGTATTCAATCAAGAATCTCGCTGGATTACAGGTCCAACATTTTTATTCGAATCAGAAAAACAATGGCCAACATCACCATACATAGATACGGCCAGTAGTTTGGAAATAAAACCATCCGTTAAGAATCATTGTCATCTCATTTCCTCACATAGTTTCCAAACACCATTGACTGTCGACCCAAAAAGACTGAGCTCATGGGGAAGGCTATTGAGAGCTACGGCGAGAGCCCATAAATTTTTGCACCTATTAAAAAACAAAGACAGTCCTAAAGAAATAACCGCCGAAGATCTGCACGTAGCTGAATCACATATTCTGAAGAAAAGCCAGCTCGACTCCTTCCCAGATGAAATAGTCTACCTCTCTGAGAAAAGGCCATTACATCGAAAAAGCCGATTATTCAATCTATCCCCCTACATAGATGAAGAGAATTTGCTGAGATTGAGCGGAAGAATCAACCGAATACAAGATATTGGCGATGGCGTTAAAAATCCTATAATTTTAGATCCCAAACACCCTGCTGTCCAGCTTTTGATTGCCCATCATCACGTGAAGTCTGCCCACGCTAATTCCGAGACAGTGGTTAACGAAATGCGACAAACCTATTGGATAATCAATTTGAGAAGTGCGGTTCGAAAAGTCGCCCATGGTTGTCAACTGTGTCGGCTGAAGCGCGCTCAACCTTTCGCGCCGTCTACCGGAGACCTCCCACCAGCCCGCCTAGCCCATCATCGTAGACCGTTCACTTTCGTTGGCTTGGACTACTACGGCCCAGTTCAGGTAACAGTTGGAAGAAGGAAAGAGAAACGCTATGTAGCACTGTATACCTGTCTTGTTATACGAGCAGTTCATCTTGAGGTTGTATATAGTTTGACAACCGATGCTGCGATCATGAGTTTGCGCCGTTTCATTGCGCGCCGTGGAACGCCAAGTGAAATATGGTCCGATAACGGAACAGCTTTTGTGGGTGCCAACAGGACGCTAAAAGAGCTGTACGGAGCGGAAATTAACAGATTTGTAGCAGATGAGAAGATCTCATGGCGATTCATTCCCCCTTCAGCCCCATTCATGGGTGGAGCGTGGGAGCGGATGGTAAGATCAATCAAAACAGCACTCAAGACCACCCTGAGAGAACGCTACCCATCAGATGAAGTTCTGCAGACCTTTCTACTAGAGTCAGAGAATCTAGTGAATACGCGTCCACTGACACACGTTCCAGTTGATCCAGACTGTGAAGAAGCCTTGACACCAATGCATTTTATACTAGGATCGTCGTCAGGAAGACCTATCCCAGCTACCTTGTCGGATCGGGATATCATCGGACGAGATGGTTGGCGCAGAGCCGTAAGACTCACGGATCATTTTTGGTCTCGATGGATTCGGGAATATCTTCCGACTTTGGTGCCTCGACGCGGCGGTGGATCATCCCCAAATATAAAAGAGGGCGACTTGGTTATTGTGACAGATGGACAGTTACCCAGGGGATCTTGGCCGAGAGGTAGAGTGACTAAGATATACACAGGCCCAGACGGAGTAGCAAGAGTGGCGGACATACTAACAGGTGCTGGCCCTCTCAAGAGACCGCTTAAGAAGTTAGTGCCCCAGGAGCTCTAGGCTGGACTTTAATAAAAATTGTGGAGTATGTTACAAACCGACTTTTTGGCATCACCTTTTTGGAACATTTTAAATTGTCTTAAAATTCTAAATTTACTTGACAGCGATCGGACACTTAGGACTTATCGGTTTTGTTTACTTTTTTGAATGTTGGAAAAATAAACTGTGGTTTACCTTCACCAGCGCGTTTCAATTGATTAGTAACATTTAACACTCGGATTTCTGCATTGATTTCTCGTTGAATTTCAGCATATTTATTATACAGTGTCGAACTATTTTTTGTTTTTTGTTTTTCTCCCTCTTGTGGTTCAGAATAATAATATCCGCAGCAATATTTTACAGTCTGATATTTTTTTCTCCAGTACTGTGTCCTGTAAACTGTTACGTTACTCGGCTGCTGCAATGATGGTATCTTCACCACCCCAGACGCCAGCTTTGTATTGTTGTTCGACATATTTTTTCCTTTGCTCATCTGCGTTTCCTTGGTTTGTGGTAGTCGGCAGGTTTCCAGCGTTTCTGGTTTCCCTCAACATATTTATCCAGGTATCTTCTTATCATGTGTTGGTCGAACGTCAGGAAAAATATGGCGTTTACTTGGTGCGCGATGGCCATAAACAAGAGTTTCCATCTCCGATCATATGGACTATTTCCATGTTTGAATTTAATGATAATGGATCCTCCGGTTGCTCCGCCTCCGCTTTCATTGTTGTGGCCTCGCAAGAATTCGTTATGTGTTGCTTTTTTACGGCACTTTATAATGTATGCCTACATTGCCATCCTTGTAGTTTAAGCCTGCGGGAAAAGTTCATTACTGTTCCTAAATAAAAAATGTATTAGTGCTCCTGGGCTAAAGATATCAACTAATGATATTTTACTAGGACTATCATCTCGCGCTGTTTTAGACCTCTTTAATAACGGTAGTGTAGCACTTAGATACCCGCAATTACAGACACAATCAAAACAACAACGCACCGTGCCCGATCGGGCACGGCTGGGGACATAACGAGGCTTTGTTAGTTTGTTAATGGCCGGGTTATGCAATTTATTTTTGTTCCATAGGTAATGGGAGAAAGCAGCTTTTGTTACTATGTATGGGTTTATTGACAGGTTAGGTAGGTTTGTTTTTTCCCAACATTTTCAAGTCCAGAGATTTATTTATACCATCTGTGTTCGTTGGGACCCGGAGTGACGCCGATAAAAAAAAAATCTTTTGACCTTTACTTTTGTTTTTTTTTTGGCCCTTTGTTGTCCTACTCGTATTGATTTCACGAGTTCGGCTCAATTTTTGGTTTTTTGGGAGTCTTATTACGCCAGATGTTGCATTTTGGCTCCAGTTCCAGTAATGTCAAAGCCAGGCCACTTATCACAATTACATTTTAAAATGATCTAGCTAGTGTATTTTCCACAATGGATTAAAATTATGATTCTAAACATAGAAATAATTAGCACGCGCCCTTAATAAAGGTAGGCGTATCAATTATGTGGTGTTCTGGCTTTCCACATAGAGGCATTCATCATGCACAATAATGTATTTTTGTTATGCGAGTGTTAATCGTTTAAATAGTTAGTATTCCTAGCTAGGTAGACTGGGAAACCTCAGGCTTGTACACACAAGTGACCGCTGGTTGGCCGAAAAACAATCTGCGCTCAATCAAGATCAATAAATAAAACGAGTTCACCGAGTTTCCGCTCCAAGCGCAGGCTGCTGATCGCCGCGCTCCGCTCTCGATGGTACCTTGAGCGCCGTGCTAACAGCAACTTTATAGGGTGGTACACAGTACCCAAACTCTCACCATATGGTTCAGAGATCACACTATTTACAACACACACGACTATAAACCTTTTAAAACGAGTAGAATTAATAGTAGGTATGTATAACACTAGCAATACAGTATCTATATAAAATCTTTAAGTAATGGCACACCGAACGAACTCTAGCTGGCTTGGCCGGCGTCGGCCGGAGCGCAGAACAATACATTTTTTTTTCGTACCAGATGTGCAAGCGCATCTCTCAACGCGACCGTTTGTGACGGCGGTCAACACGGAACTCCCTAAAACATTCTAAAACCTAATTCAATAAAAAAAAAAAACTAAAAAAAAAAAGAATCATTCATAAGAAACGTTAAAAGCTGAGTTACGCTTCACCCACTCAACCTTCGTTACGCTAAGAAGGTCACCGGCTCGCTTCGCTCGCCACCTCCCCCTTCGCTCCACTCGGTCTCGCAGGTTCGCTCCACTCAGAACCTACCTGCCACCAGACAGGTTTCGACGCCTACTATAATATTTGTTCAAACACATAATGGCTATCTCTGACCGTTACGAAGTTACAGCCCTTTTATTTTTAGGGGAGGTTGGGGAGGGAAGGATACCCTCCGTTTACAAATTAAAACGCTCCTCATTAGTAATTTATAGTAAAAATCAAAAAGTCGCTACGTGTCCTAGTTTCCGAGATACGATGGAGGGAGGGGTGAAGGGGGGGAGAGTGGGGAGTTTTAAAAAATGATTTTGACTAATGCGTTGCCCCTTTATACGAATCTGATAAAAAAAATGTTCCAAGTCTCTCAACTTCCGAGATCCGCCTAAAGGGGGGAGAAGGGGGAAAAAGGGGTCAAATTTGAAAACTGGTTTTTACTTTCCCAAACCTCCTCTATACGAATCCGTAAAAAACGAAAAATACGGGTCTCTTTGTTTCCGAGATACGATAGGGAGGGGGAGGAAGGGGGGCGAAAAGGGGAGGTTTGGCACTTTTCCCATACTCACGGGAGTTACTTGTTTACGAATCTGTCAAAATATACCCACCTCCCCATCCACCATCTGGGAGAACAATTATGTCAATGAGTCAGTCAGTCAGTGAGTGAGTGGTAATCGAGCTTTATATAGTATAATTTTATTTCAGCTATTTCCAAGTTAAAGAATCGTATTTTAAATCAATTTGCTGAGTGTAGATATATAAACAAATAAAATGCATGATAAATAGTATTATGAATAATGAATAAGAAGCGTAAGTATAGCATAATACTATAGTAGTCAGGTACGAAACACCGGCCCCATCTAGTTTAAAAAAAAATGACGTGTAAGTGTTTGTAAAAACCTACTTGCAAAATAAACATCATTTATCATATGTATAACAAATCTATTTCAAACTTAACCTTATCTTTCAGTTGATCTGTTTGTAGATTTTTTTCAGTATTCCTCTTTTTTCTTTTGCTTATTGTTTCCCTTTTATTTACAGTGGTCTACAGACTTTTTCGTGTTTTAATTTTATAATTACTTAGTTAACGGTGTAAGTGGTACATGCCATGGTTTATACTAACAACGACCGTTAGCCGAAAATTAACGAAATCGACCGAATATAACCGAACAAGTTATACTTGAAATAATTTCAGCACTAACTGACAGTTTTAGGATAATGTTACGCAACTGAGCCGTGTGGTATCCGGCAGAGTAGAATAGAACCAACCCATTACACTCACGGGTGTCGTATAAGGCAACTAATGTCTGAGGCAGAACACCTTGCGCCTCCGTAGACCAGAGAATGGGCAGCAGCGTTTTATGTTAGTCTTTCATCACTGCGATCTCCAATCCACCTGCCAAGCGTGGAGATTACGGCAAGTTCCTCCCATCATGGGAGAGGCTTATGTCCAGCAGTTGACGTTATGGGCTGTTGTAGTGTAGTGTAGTAGTTATGCAACTTATGCAAGGAATTCAAGTTAACTAAGAAACAAGTAATTGAACTTATTGTTACTTTATGTAGATATCCACAATTGTTTTGCATGCTCTATAAGTATTTGTTATAAATGCATGGCACGTGAATCAATTTAACTTTTAATATTGTAGTAAATACGTACCTAGTTAATAGCATTTGATGGATCTTCGCAATTACATTGTAATAGGAAAATGACAATGTAATAACTGTAATTTTAACAACATCGTTGTTTACTATTGAAAGAGTTATGTAGTTGTCCTTATGTATAGTTAGTGAATTTATAATTGATCTGCTTCAATAGGCTAGTTTCCATCATCAATAAATTGCAAATGTATTTAGTCTGTCAGTTAGCGTATTGGAAAATAATGGACACGTAATTTTTGTTTTTGTAAATCAATGAATATTGACAAAGATAAAACGCATATCAAAACTCGGGAGTGGGGGGCTCGTGACGTCAGAACGACCTCAAAATTATACCACGGCGTGACGTATTGATAATTTTAAAAGCGTCGTATCTTCGTCAATTTTGGTTTACGTAACAAAAGAAAAATTACGGGTCAAATATTTTTTAATAAATTAAACTGACGGACTAATTAGGTTTTTTCTGTTCACAAGCCTATTGTGATTTTTGTCCAGTGCAAATAACAATCGTTACAAAATATCGTCGGAAAGGATGGACTGTGTGAAGGATGATATGGCACGAAAAGAAGTGTCTGATGAGGTGACGAGTAATAGAGAAGTATGGAAGAAGAAGATATGAAGATAAGAAGAGAATGATGATGATAATAACAGCAGTTCATCATCATCCTATTAATGTTCCCACTGCTGGGACACAGGCCTCCTCTCTATGAGAGAGAAAGGGCTATAATCCACCACGCGGGCCCAGTGAGGATTGGTAGATGTCACATGTTGTCGTATTTTTTGGTTCTAGGCCGGTTCCCTCACGATGTAACCGCAGTTATTTTAAATTAATTCTGCGGAGTTTGACTAGCTAATTTAATTTCAGCGTTTGTTTATTGAGTTAACGGTACTCGGACTAACTACGGTAAAAAAACCATATTGTTCGAAGGTGCACAGCTGTTTAACAACCTACCAAATGACGTAAAAGATTGTGATAATATTAACAGATTTAAACTAAAACTGAGAAAATGTTTATGAAATGTAGTCATACCGCAAATTAAATGTTAGCAATTACATACTTCCTATATATTTGTTTTGTATAACTTCACCAACACGCATCGGAGGCAAAATGTCTTTATTTAGATTTATAAAAAAAAATACTTTGTATCTCATTTTAAGTGAACCTATGTATTGTTCTAATGAGAATAAATTCTTTAAACCGAATCCAAGTTAGTTGGTATCTGTCATTCTTTCTCAATGAATTTTTACAAAGTATTTCAAATATTATATTCTTCAATTCATTTGCCAGCTACGAGTGCCATCCTACTTTGGAGCCATAAATACATATTTCAATAAACCAAAACCGAACAATACACAAAAGGCATCCTACAAAGCACCCATTAGAACAAATAAAGCCATTTATCATTAAACTAAACAGTCGTAATGATCCAACACCTTGACATGAGTCATTGGCTTCCAAATCCATCGCCCACTTCATTCCATCTTCATTCTAACTCCTTATATCACTAGTTTAAGGCTTGCCGTACTTGATCAGTTCTGCCTTCAGTTTCGATTCGGGGTCACACGAATTTCATGAATTTTGACCCCTCCCCAGCCCCCGTCCTTGTCACAGCTAGTCACATTTATGAGACTCCCCCCCCCTCATATTTTACAATTTTACATGTTGAAACAGATGGGGTTGGAAATATTTTTTAGTTTTTCGTAACAAACTCAAACTCAAAGCATTTATTTCAATTAGACCATTACGGCACTTTTGAAAGTCAAAAATACAAAAAAGAAAATCAAAGCTACAGTCCCAGTCACAAGGCATAATAACTTGAGAAAGTACTGTAGTTGCCCATTCCCTAGCGTAGATCTCTATGGAGAAGAATGGGCAAGAAACTCCATGGACACTCTTTTAAAATCAAAATATTGTTACAAAATCTTGGTTACATCATTAATTTTGAGATTATACATAAATGTGAGAACGATGTAGAAAGACGTGCACACTAAGAGCATCCAGAGTGAAAGATTAGATTAAAAATGTATGAATAAAGTAATTAAAATGAACCTTGGCAGCTAAGAGATGACCAGTCCCAACTGACAGCGCCCGTTCACAGACATGACGCATGTACCGGCGCCATTCAACTCAACCATATTGAAGGGAACTAAATGACCCGACACACCCGCCACCATCAGCGAGACATTTAAGTGAGCATGACATTCTCTCAGTCACCAAGGCATATTCAAGTCAATGAAAGATAAATAAATGTAAATGGTGGCTGAACAGTACAAAGTACTCACACATGTGCTATGCAATTATATAATACTAAGAACTGGAATCTATACAATGCAAGTATATTTTTACAATCTTCTGCAGCTTCCACAATACATTAACATGGGAATCAATTCTTCATCTTCTTCTTTACGTGTCGATGGACTCAAATAATGCCCGTCCAGTACAAACAATTAGTTTGCCCCCCTCCCCCCCACCTATGGTTGTGGAGCAGGACCAGCATTTAGCCAAGCATTTTTATCATCAATGTAATCCCCCAACTTATAATATGCTTGCCTACATAGTGTGCGTTTTATACAAGATTTAAATTTCGTCTCATTCAGTTGAAGAATGTGGGGAGGTATTTTATTGTAACATTTCAAACAGTACCCCATGAAAGATGAATCCACTTTAGCAAGCCTGAAACCTGGCTGAACTAGTTGGTCCCTATTTCTAGTGTTATAGTGGTGTCTGTCCCCTCTCTTACTGAATAAATGCCGATTTTTTCTAACGTACATGATGTTTTCATAGATGTATTGACAAGGTACTGTCATGATATTAATTTCCTTAAACAGTTCTCTTAGAGAATCGCGTCTACGTAATTCATAAATGGCTCTGATGGCTCTTTTCTGCAGAATAAATATAGACTCGATGTCTGCAGCCCGTCCCCATAGTAAAATACCGTATGACATAATACTATGAAAATAACTAAAATAGACCAGCCTCGCGGTATCAACATCAGTAAATTGACGGATTTTTCTAACAGCATATGCTGCTGAGCTTAGCCGTCCTGCAAGAGATGTTAGATGAGGACCCCATTGTAACCTTGAGTCGAGCGTGATTCCCAAGAAAACCGTTTTATCGACAAATTCTAGTTTCTCTTGATTCAATATTATGTCACAATCACTACTTTTGACATTTGGTAGAGCAAATCTAATGCATTTAGTTTTTTTCCCATTTAGTACTAAATTATTAGCGGTAAACCAATCGTGGACCTGCAGTAGGGCGTTATTTACGTCATCAAGATTAGTGGCACGTCTGTTTATTTTAAATATTAAAGAAGTATCGTCAGCAAACAACACCATATGCGGATGGTTGTTAAATAGATGGGGTAGGTCATTAATATATACTAAAAAGAGGAAGGGACCCAATATCGAACCTTGTGGTACACCCATTTTTACTTTTAAACCCATTGAGTTTACTCCATTTATTTGTACCTGCTGCTGTCTATCATTCAAATACGATTTTATTAAACTGAGCGCAAGTTTACCTAAACCGTAATGCTGAAGTTTCAAGATCAGGGTTTCGTGATTTACGCAATCAAATGCCTTCGAAAGGTCACAAAAGATTCCTATGGCATCTTGTGCCTCTTCCCACGCAGTAAATATGTGTTTTAATAAAGTGACACCGGCGTCAGTTGTACAACGTCCTTTGGTGAAACCATACTGTTGCTCATGTAATATTTTATTAGTGTTAAAATGGTTAAGCATTTGATTGAGCATTATCTTTTCAAACACCTTGCTGAAAACCGGCAACACGGATACGGGCCTATAGTTATTGGTGTCTTTACTGTCCCCGGATTTAAAAAGCGGTATTACCTTACTGAATTTCATTAGATCCGGGAAGACCCCTTGATCCACGCACAAATTAAATATTGAGGCTAAATACGGCGCTACAGTCTCAATAATTGAGGTACAAGCTTTGATAGACATACCCCATAGATCTTCCGTTAATTTGATCTTGATTTGCTTAAAACCTTTTATGACTGTTATGGGGTTTATATGCTGAAATTTAAATTCATTCGGACAGGCTGAAACGTTCGCTTTCAATAAATCAATAGAGAGCAAGGGAGAGGAATTTAAGGTTTCTGTAGTTTTAAGTGGGATACTGGTAAAGAAATTTACAAATTCTTGAGCAACTTCATTGTTGGAGCTCACAAGGCCACGCGATGTCTCTAGTGTGAAGTCATTGCCTTGTTTTTTATTTCTATTTGTTTCACTGTTGATGATTTTCCAAACCGTTTTTATTTTGTTGTCGGCTGATTTAATCTTGTTGCTAATGAATAAGGATTTGGCTACCTTGCAAGTGTTTTTAAAAATTTTCGAGTAAGTAGCAACATATTTATTAAAAGCTTCAGTGTTGATGTAAGGCTTAAGGCCGTACAGCTCAAACAATCGTTCCCTACTTTTCCGAATACCCTGTGTTGCCCAGTCACTGAAAATAAACTTTGGGCCAATAGTTTTAGATTTCTTTTTTAAAGTATTATTAAATTCGGTGTGCACTACCGAAAATAATTCTTCATAAAATACATTTGCATTGTTTCTAATATGACCCGGTATACCTAACTTGCTAATTAAATTATTATTAAATTTGTCTAGATTGCTGGGTGTTATTTGTCTAGTTTGTATCTGAATTCTTTGTAATTGTCTATTGTACGCGAAAGTAACCGTCTGACCACTATGATCTGAAGGCAGGTAATTTACGATGGATTTATTTATGTAATCGCAGCAACAAAAAACATTATCGATACATGTAGCAGTATTTGTCGTAATTCGAGTTGGTTCTGAAAACACATTTGACAAGTTAAATGATTTAAAGAGACTTAAGAATCTACTGCTATTCACATTATTCTCTATGATATTGACATTAAAGTCACCACAGATAATTATTGGTTTATTACCAGTTACAAGTTTTGCCAAAGCATCTTCCATTACTGACTCAAAGATAGAATAGTTCAGGTAATTAGGGGGTCTGTAAACGCACACTATTATATGCTTATCTAGCTCAACACAAGACAATTCAATGCTATGTTCAACCGATAGATCGACTATATCATTACGAGACTTAGATTTAATACAATTTTTTACTAGGATTAATGAACCCCCACGCATCTTAGATTTTCGGTTAAAGCAACTGCTCACATTGTAATTCTCATAATTTATTTGCATTACTTCATAATCTTTCATCCAATGTTCAGTAAAACAGATAATATCAAACTTAGTTTTTTCTAAAAATAGTTCTATTTCTAGTTCTTTGGAAGAAAGTCCCTGAATATTCTGGTGAAACAATTTTAAGGAATTCTGCTCAGCCCCTTTTTTACAGTTATTTGATTGAGAGCTAGAAGATACCTCGAAGTTGACGAGATTAACTAAATTGTCACTCGTACCTTCTATTGTCTTAGTGACTAGTTTAAATCTAAGCTAATACTATTTGTATAATTACAATTAGTATAATTACTAATTTCCGTAGACCTATTTACAAAAAACTGCGACTTACCACATATGTCTGAGTTTATATTAAAAGCTAATAGCCGAGCTATTTGACGTCTAAAACTAATAGGCAAGTACGCATGGTTTCTGGTTGACTTCAATTTCTGAACGAAACTGTTAGTGTCGAAAAATGTCAACCTGTCACTATAGTGACTAACTAGAAAATGCAAATGATTATTTAAGGCATGGATATTATGGTTTTGCTTGCTAGACAATTTCGTAAAGTACGGGAACGAGCACAGAATTACTCTCTTACAATTTAGTTTTAATAGTTGAGTGACATTGTCCGTGATATCATCAAGTTTAACGTTAGAACTGTTACCTACAAGTACAGTTATAATGGTATTAGGATCAAATTCCTTCCGAGTTATTGATGTTATTATCTGGTTGTAAGAAGCCTGAGGAGTACAATAATTTAGAGAAGAATGACTCAGATTGTTACTAATTAACTTGCCTAACCCTTTTCCTATACTATCTGAGAACAAAATGGAGCAACAACTGTGTGTATTACAAGAAGGGGGAGAACTACTATCTATTTGACCTACCTGTGATGAACCTTGTACAATATCTGGTGAATTTTGAATGGAGATACAGTCCGGAACACTGCTCAGCCGGGTCGGGTTCTCCGTTACCTCGGGTAGGAGAGTGTCCGGGCTGGATTCACTTTGTGATGTACATTGAGTGTTGTTGAAGGTCATCGTGTCTACACAGTATGCATTACTATTACCGCTATCAACTAATTCGTTTGCAGCAAGAATATGTTCCTTAATTTGTTTTTGAGAATTTACATACATAGAATAACATGACTTTAGTTGACGCTCTAAAACTTGAATTTCAGACTGTAAGTTTTGAGTGTCTATTTCATAAAACTTCTTACTATCCTCTAATTTAATTTGATAATTATTCAACTTTTTTATGAGGAAAACACGTTCTTTTATTAGTTGAATATTTTTGGAACTGTGTTTTTGTTGTTTTTTAAATTTCTTGCATTTTTTTATAATTCTATTTAGTTTTGCATATTTCTTTATTTTATTTTGGCTTACTTTATAACTACTACAATTATATTTCAGAATAGAATCTTCAGTAAGATCTATTGTTGTTAAGAAATGTGGGTTGCAATTTGAATTCAATAATTGATTATATAGGTGATCTGTTTCCCTAACCTGAGTACATTCTCTTTCTTTCTGAAACTCAATAATTTTTTTGTTGGCATGAAGCAGTTCAACTTCTAAGTCCCTAACCTTACATAAAGCCATTTCATAATGGTTACTGCAGTCGTTGAAACCATCTGTGACCACCCGCAGATTGTCCCGTTCCTGAACAACATCCATGTATTGTTGGTGCAGGTCCACTAGCTCCCGTTTCAGGCTTGTGTTTTTGTGAACGACCTTCTCGATTTCAACCTCATGTTCCTCTCTATCCAATAACAGCTGTTGACATTTGCTGTTTGCTTCCTTAAGTTCATCAAGGGCCGTTCTCAACTTAGCCTGTAACTCCTGGGTAGTTGCCTTACGGGTCATCACAGGCATGGTTTCAGGGAATAGAACTGAAAGTAGAAGTACAAAGAATGGTGAGAACTAATTGAATGGACAAAATTAGGAAAGCTAGAAATGAAAGAAGAAAATGAGAATAGACTGGAATATGTGATTAATAAATTGGTAACTGTGGTAGGCTTATGAGTCTTACACAAAATACTTTAATAAGATTATTAAATTAAATTAAACTTTAAATTGATTTCATGTCTATAACTTTTTTATGAAGTGGGTAGGACTCTTGGTTTAAAATTATTGGACTTATTTGAATAATAATGCCAAAAATTATTAAAGAATAACCAACGTACTTTTTTGTTGTGTATTTAGTTAATTAAATATATAGATAGCAAGTACATTTATTACAAACTACACAACTAGATAACTAACAAGTGCTAACTGACATAGAACCTAACTTCAACTACAAAAGAGTGCCAGATTAGTCAGAATAATGAACTCAGTGCTACAGAGCTTTTAATTGGTTAATATGAGCTACTTATTAGACATTAAAAGGAAACAATTATACTCCCCAGATAGATCCGCAGGTACATCAGCTGTTCGTGTAATAGGTTACCGGTCGAGTTAGGAAACCAATCACTACGTGTTACAGTGTATTTTTCCGTGAAAACAATAATCTTGGGTATTAATACACTTAATAGACATTTAATTATAATAATACAAGTTTTTTACACTAAAATATTAATTAAAACTAATTTAAAATTACGGAGCTAAATTTTGACATGTCACTCAACCAGTGTTGCCCTCAATAGTCTACAACACAGTTTTTCGTTTTTCTTAACATTAGATTTTGAAATGAGACGGCACGAGATTTAGGACCCCTCCCCTTGTCAGACAATGTCACACTTTCTCAACCCCCCCTTAACGTGTGAAGTAATTTAAGGGTGGCCCCTTAACCATTCGTAAATCGTTATCTGGTCTCAGGTCTTTAGACGGATTGACTCTCTTTCTCTTCTTCAATCTGTGTCCACTTTGACCTTAGATCTTTTTTTTACCTGGTCTTGGCATCAAACTTTGGTCTACTTCATTGTTATTAAAAAAAATAAACAGTCCCAATCGTTCCGAGTTCGATGATCGAGTTTATGACTTTCGGTTTCAGAACGACCTAAAAATAAGCGTGTATACTTCTTGCAAATTATTGAAACGCAAGCAATCTCACTGTTAAGGTGCAAGTTGGCAACGGGCGACACGAAGCCGCCGCAGACGACGTGTTGCAGCAACACTACTGGTTTCTATGTATTTCTATAAAATTCCCTTCGAAGCAAGCGACATGAAGATAGCGACGCGTCCTTGAGCGGCAGACGCAAGTGTCGCCTGACCGCATATCAGTAGTGTCGCTGACGCCGCCGCCGAAATAGCGGGTTCGAATTCATGACTACAGCGACATGACGTCTGCGGCGACGTGTCGCGGCGACATGAAGCGACGACACTGCGTCTGCGGAGGCTTCGTGTCGCCCGCTGCCAACTTGCACCTTTATTCTTCTTCTTTGTATCTATCGATGACCAAATATCAACCAGATCAAGATTAAAAGCTTTTAGGTGCAATCACACAAAAAGCATGACAGAGTCATAGTCATTCTAAAATGTAAGTAGCTCCATTCAGTCGCAATGTGACTCGTTAGAACATTTTATTTGTTTCTGCTGCTACCTACCTAACTTAGTATTTGGTTCAAGGAAGTCTCACTGTTCCGTGTATGTGCACCAACCTGATCAAGTCAAACTGACACAAGATTGTCTGATCAGTCCGGCCTCTCCATGTATGGCAGCCATACTCCTTAGTCGTCTGCTAAGGCCAGTGCATCGCGTTTATTATCAAAATGCAAGTCTTTGTAGGCGTGCCGACGGAATGCGTCACTGATTGGCTGTGTTGAAGAATAGGATGAGTTGGCTGATTGTTGGTCTGTGGTCTAAGAAATAGAATATAATATAGTTACGTTGCTTTTTAAGAATTTGAAGTCTTTTTTTTCTCCTTACGATAGAGTAACGTATATCTTGTCACATCACATGGTTAATCGTGCATCTCTTGAAATCCTACAAGAAATCTTCACAGCGTTAATTTTCATACTGGCCTTATTTTATTTAGGATGAGCGCAGGCTGTGGCGCAGGCTTGTTTTTTCCATACATCTCTAGCCATCGCCTTAGTACTTACTTATACTTGTTTCATATTATTTTCAAAGTTTCATCTGTCCGTCTTTTCTTTGCTTTAACTCATTTGCCATGACACAAAACCGCCAAAAGTCGAGAGATTTGGAAGAGACCTAACACTCAGCATTTCGTGGCTAAAGGTTGAAGAAGAAGAGGAGATTTTATGTGAAATTCGGTTTGTTAATTTGCCATGTCGAGTCTCCAAACTTCAACGTTTTAAATTATACTTTTGAGGCGACTACATAAGCTAAACGCGATTTTTATAATGCAAAAAAGCATATGATTCACTGCAATAAACAAAACTAGAAAAAAATATAATATTCTTCAGGATATATACTAGTACGATAGTGTTTTAAAAACATAATACAACTAACTTTATTCGATAGAATAAAATCACGAACTTATCCCTAAAAATTTATTTTATCAAGTAAAAACCATACTAAAATACATGCGATCATTCTGATTTTTTGGCAAATAATTCTACAAGCAACATATTAGCATCATAGTGTTTTACTTGTTTAGTCCAATCAATAGATTTTTTGTAAATCGCAAAAAAACACTCATTTCGCACTATTCGGCCGGCAGTGACTGACGTAACAACCACTTTGTAGTGCAAGCTGATTAGAACCTTATTCGAACAGTGTTTCAAACGAAGTTTGAACCACCACAAATAGAGTTGCTAATTTAGCTGCAAGTTTGAACCACCACAAATAGAGTTGCTAATTTAGCTGCTATAATCGCCTTAACCCCAAACTTATTAGACCAACATCCTGAATACCAAACATTAGCAAGCCGTATAATATAATAAGATTTTTATCTGCCAAACAATTCCAGCTATTCTCGCTACTCATTGCCAGTAACAAGCAGCCTCACCCCACATATCTTCATATCATTGTCGCCCCACTAGTATTGGCGATACTTAATATTATTGATTGGCAATTAAATCGATCAGACATGAGTGTGCCGATCACGGTCAATGAACTTAAGTACATTCCTCAGTGGTATATTTATTATCTGTTATGTTGTAGGTGATAAGGAACAAGTATTCGCCAGTGCTTAATTGTTTCAATGTTGATAATCTGAAAATGTAACAGCAATTAGGCATTAGTCATTTATTCATGAACAACAAATTGTATCTGAATTTACATTGTATAAAAGAAAATTAAGTTACATAAAGCAAAACACACACGCCAAAATATTACAACAATGCATAAATAAACATCAATGAAATACAACATAATTTAGAGGAATTTCGTTAGAGATCTTCCACAGCAGAAATACACTTATTCAATAGGAAACTTTTAAGTTGTATTTATACGAGCTTCACAAATTCTCAACAAATTCTTCTTCTTCTTCCTTCGGGATTATAGTTATCTAACATAAATAAAGAACGAGTGAAACAAACAGTTATTTTTTCTCGTTCTTCTTTATTTAATTTCAATTTCTCTTCGATCATCGAAGCAATTTCTACATGTTTTATAAACCGGTATGTGTTAACTAAATTAAGTACAAATGCCAGCAAATCAAGCTACCTGAAACGGATTTTTTTTTACAACCGACCTTGAACCTAATGGTTTAGCGATAAAGTTGAAACTCTATTAAAGAAATTTGACAGCTTGTAGTAGCTTGACGTGCTGGCATCTGTACATAGTACCTATTCTCGTTCGTTCTAGATTTTATTTCAGACTAGTGGATGTCACGCGGTTTCACCCGCGTAGTTACCGTTCCCATGGGAGTACAAGGATAAAATATAGCTTATGTTACTCGCTGATAATGTAGCTATCCATTGCTGAAAGAATTTTTCAAATCGGTCCAGTGGTTTTTAAGTTTATTCGTTACATACAAAAATACAAATCTTTCCTCTTTATAATATTAGTATAGATCTATAGACAAGAAGCTAGAGAAACGAAAACATCTCTTGATAAGGTGAAATTCTTATCTTATTCAAAAAGTAATATAATATGGAACCCTAATAAAAAGTGAACAAAACTCTTCATTATCTGCCACACTTTTCCTCTAAAAGTATATTTGGATTGGCTTCCAGTCTAGCCTAAGGCGAAAAAGAAAGCCACAAGTAACGTTAACCGTTAGGAAATACGAGGTTTTCTATAACTTACTTACGTATAACTGTCAGTTAATATGCCACGTCTCACAGTATCGATGTTTCTATAAACAAAGTTAGCTTGAAATATCCTATCCTCGTCACCTACCGTCACTTGTTTCATAGAAAAATCAAAGAAAGATTTTCTGTGACGTTGTTTCTGTCATGATTTTCAAATATGTATGAAATAATAAGATCTGCTGTGATATATCTAAACTAATATTATGTAGGGTTTTAAAGATTTTAATAATTCGTTTTATATTTGAGAAATGACAACACTGCCTAACCGTCAATGTTGTAGCGGGAAGGGGTAGTTTATAAAACATGACACTCGGCCGAGAGAGCGCTGTTCATTGGGTGAAATTGTGGTGTTAAGACTAATAGTCGAATCTATGTCTGATAACTGATAAGTGTTGTAATTATTGCATTTTGTATAAAACGTGAAGTAATGTAGAATTGTGTAATAAGTAGGTACCAAATAATTTGAAAAGAGTAACCATGGAGTTTCTTGCCGGTTCTTCTCCATGGAAGCCACCAACCCGAACCGTGCACCCTTGTCGACGTTCGTAAGTGCCCATCCAGGCCTGTGTGGAATGAAGTACTTGGATTTGAATATACTCAAGAGTTGATTGGAGCTACAGTAGTTTTATTACATTTCTATCCGTCTTTAAGCAAAATGTCAAACAGACGGAGATAGCAACCTAAATCTGGTTACAATATCCAACGATTCGAATCTTCACTAACACTAAAATACATTTGCATTTATTACTCAATTCCCTTTAACAGCTGGCTATAATAAACACAGTGGAAACTTACGCAATGGAAGAGGATCGAACTTGATACACGCTTGTTTGTTATGTTGCCCTAGTACCTATTGCTTGATAAGTAGGTAGGAAGCTGCAATAACAGGAAGGTTCCTGGTAGGGGAATTATTGAACCTAGGTATTTTCCACAGTAAATAGATCGTCTCATCGATCGGTTCGACTCTTAACACGTTCATTGCCAAGCCATAATGCTAATAGATGGCCAAAATAAAAAAAAATATGAGTGTCTTTCTTAGTGGCTAAAAAAAATACCAGAACCTGACGCTGCGGGAGCTATCTTACATAAAGGCCACAGCCATAATGTGGCAATAGGCTAGTTTCCACCATCAATAATTTGCAAATCTAATTAGTCCGTCAGTTAGAGTATTGGAAAATAATGGACACGTATTTTTTGTTTTTGTAAATCAATGAATATTGACAAAGATAAAACGCATCAAACCTCAAGAGTGGGGGCTCATGACGTCACACCGCACTAAAAATTGTAGCACGGCGTGGCGTATGCAGAATTTTAAAAGCGTCGTATCTTCGTCAATTTTGGTTTATGTAACAAAAGAAAAAATACGTGTCAAATATTTTTTGATATTCTAACTGACGGAGTAATTAGTTTTTTTCAGGACACAAGCCTATTAACGTGTTAAACCTGAACTACACAATAATTATAATCAATTCAGTTTTCCCAATCTACATTTAGGATTGGCGTACCTACCAGTACCTACTATTTTTTTTTTCATCCATACAACAACAACTCCACGACATTCTATCATCTGCTTATTAAAGCCGCTCTTTAATATTATTCATTTTGCTTCTCCTTCACTATTGGATGACTTTCAGGACTAACTGAACGAAGGCGGACTAGTCCTTGTTTCTTGGTCAGACCTATTCACAAGCTGCAAAAAATCACTCTATTTGAGATTATAAATCGGTAATAAAAATGAATAAACAATACTACTTTTATCTATTTGTTTTACACGAGCATTAAATACAGCAAGTACCATCATCTACCACCTACGCATCGATTGTTAGGTCCACAACCTTGAGTAATTGCCTATTGTTGTACTTGTATGAATGTGGCAACACTGACAATGCTGGCAACACACATAATTGAGTAGGATCTTCATATCCTTCACGCACTGACGTGGCGTAGGCTTTCAATAGACATTGAAAGATTCGTGCATGGATTTGATTGCTATTAAAACTTGAGAATTGCTGAATCTATACTCATGTATTGTTATGTCTTTCCACTTATGTTTTTAGGGTTCCGTAGTCAACTAGGAACCCTTATAGTTTCGCCATGTCTGTCCGTCCGTCCGTCTGTCCGTCCTCGCTTAATCTCTGTGACCGTTAGCACTAGAATGCTGAAATTTGGTACCAATATGTATATCAATCACGCCGACAAAGTGGTAAAATAAAAATTGGAAAAAAATGTTTTATTAGGGTAAAAAAAATAAAAATGTTTTATAAGTTAATTTCAACCCTAACGAGTGATATATTATTGGAAAGGTATTTAAAAATGAATAGGGGTTTTCTATAATCATTTTTTGATAATGTCAATAATTTCGGAAATAATCGCTCCAAAAGTAAAAAACAATGTGTCCCCCCCCCCCCCCATCTAACTTTTGAACCATAAGTTTAGAAAATATGAAAAAAATCTGAAAAGTAGAACTTTATAAGGACTTTCTAGGAAAATCATTTTGAACTTGATGGAAAGGAAACAACAGTTTTTGTACAAAAAAACAAAAAGTTGTACAAAATAATTTCTGGACTAAGTTTGTAGTATATTCGTATATGCAAGCATTTTTACCTAATGGATACCCACCTTTAAACTCGGGAACACTTATTGTGACGGACGGGAAACTACGGAACCCTACACTGAGCGTGGCCCGACACGCTCTTGGCCGGTTTTTTGTGTATAACATCCCGATCGTATTCAAATTCAGATCATTCATTCATTCCAAAATTGAACATGAAAAGAAGCAAAGTCATTCGAAAGTTCTTGCTAAAATGACCAGACAGAGAAATACTTATTTATTGCAAAGATTGGATGAATAATTAGTGATAAGAAGTAATAACTGACTACGGAAATCACTAATTAAATAAGGAAAGTCTTAATTTAATTAGACATCAATTTCCTGTCCAATTAACTTAAACTGCTGTAGTAAAGGTAATTTGCAACGTATTAGGTTAAAAACTAAAAGTAGCATCATGATATAACACAAATCAGTTATTCATCAACCTTACACAAGAATCAGTAATCAATATTATGCAAAAATCAATCAAGAATTCATTAAAAACCGCTAACGTACTAATTTACATAAATTACATCAACCCATCCATTCGTTGGGTAGACAGCGCGGCGCCGCACCTGCGTGTGCGCATGTCCCGCAACTGGTTCCTATTGGCCAATCAGATGACAGTGATGACATTATGGAGATAGAGTCAGAAGGTTTGATTAGAGATTAGGCAAGCAACTTGCAGTTAATTAGCTAAAATATAGGTAGTTTGGTTGCGTGATTGTCTAGGTTGATCTGTGGATGTGTGGACCACCCATTACATACCGAGTTTCCTCCGCGCCTCGGAAAGCACATTAAGCCGTTGGTCCTGGCTGACATTTGTAGATCTTTGACTGTCGTTACAGGTAGTCAGTGGCCCAGAAAGTCTGACAACCAGTCTTACCAAAGGGTTTCGTATTACTCAAGTCAGTAGTAACTGCGGGTTGTGAAGGTCAGATAGGCAGTCTCGCTGTGTAAAATACAGGTATTCAGCTGCATCCGGTTAGACTGGAAGCCGATATAGTGGAAGTAGATATAGTCCCAATATAGTTGGGGAAAGGCTAGGCAGAATGGCAGATGATGATGATAGGTAGATTGATTATAGTATGGTCACTCAAATATCTTGCTAAATGTAGCGCGTGTTGTGAGCTGAATGGTTCTGATCCACGTGTCACGTATAACGTGACTGACCCCTTGGCAGTTAACCCGTACCTGTAAAGTTACAGACGCACTGAAGAAATCTTGAACAAAATTTTGAACCTATTCTCGTATCCGAACTGGGTAAACAATTTGACTTCGCTCCATTTTTAAGCCACTGCATTATTTTGTAAAAGGTTCTCAGGTAACGAACAGGTCATCAGACTGCATCATATGAGGCAATCAACAACAATCCTAACAGTTGACTGATCTCTCGCAGACAATCACTTGGGAAAGGGCTCGGAGAATGATGGTGCAACACAACAAGGTCTACACACAATTCCAGATCGGGATTCACCCAGATTCCCACCGGAGATTAGTTCGAGAAAGAGATTGGTCACACACATCTGTAATTCTAAGCGTTATGACTTACGCACACAGTACGGCTGCTGGATAAGTTCAAGGTCGCTCACCGAGCTTTGGTCAGGGTTAAGCTTGGAATCTCTCTGAGGAATCGAATCCTGAACGAGGTGATCGGGCAGAGACCCTTGCTGAAAGCACGTACGGGTCCACGCTAGGCACATTATGGTCGATAATGGCCCGTTCTTAAAACAACATAGGTATCCAAACGGGCTTTTATTTGTCCATGGTGGCCAATAATGGCCCATGCTGGCACACAGAGGTCAACATTCTTACCTTATCACGCACACTCTTGAGAATCGGCTGCAGCATATTTAGCCTGGCCCTCAGGAACCTCGTGTAGACATAGGTAGTAAAAGTTGTTGACATAGACTATTCTGATACCGATGCTGATCTCTGGAAGATTGCGGAACTTCTGTCTCTTCTTGCATTGTATAGCTGACCGGTTTCCTGCAGGTATTTCCCCTTCAATGTAGTACAAATGTAAATAGAGCAAGTGACTGATGTTAAGTGCTTTCTACGTGTTCGTTCGATGCAAGAGTTTGAAGAAAATGGTTTCTGGTGGAATTTTATGCGCATTTAGTGAAGCAAGCGACTTCTGAATGCTGTTCATTTGAAGTATCTATCTATGAATTTGATATTATGCGTCTAATCCAGGTTTTTACGTGGGATACCTGAGAAGTTTTATCGTGATGGTACACCAGTTATTCTAGAATCTACATCATAACATCGCGCCTGTAATTCCTGATGGGTAAGGTGAGGGAGGTACACCCATATTTCACCAATTATGTTTGAATCCCATCTCATCAGAAAGTGAGTCTGTTGACAGTGTGATTGTTCCTAAATTATCCTAGGCTGATAAAATTTTAATTTTTCCTAATTCATGCTAATATTAGTATTTTGGTCAGTTTCTTATCGTGTGTTTACAAGAGGCGTCCGTCGATATCCCGTCGTCAAACCTTGACCACACCAAAGATTTGTAAGTGGCAGATGTGTGTTGTTTTTAAAATAAGAATCAAGACTAAGATATTTGCTTGATAATTAAAGGCATGAGACAGACAGTCACAGCAGCATTGGGCTTAAATCTAGACTCAGCTGCTACTCATCATCTGCCTAGCCTTTTCCCAACTATGTTGGGGTCGGCTTCCAGTCTAACCGGATGCAGCTGAATACCAGTATTTTACATGGAGCGACTGCCTATCTGACCTCCACAACCCAGTTAGTACCGGGTAATACGATACCCCTTGGTAAGACTGGTTGTCAGACTTTTTGGGCTCAGCTGCTACTGATAAGTTAAAATACAGGATGACTTATCACTTTCCAAAAAAAAAAATGGGCATAATAGGTGCACGGAGTAGAAGCAAATGGCATAGGTACTTAGTTTTTTTTTACGCGTTTAGCCTATGATTTGAAATTCGATATTTTTCAATTTTTTTTTTCAAATTATCTCTTTCTTTGTTTTCAACCGACTTCCAAAAAAAGGAGGTTCTCAATTCGACTGTATTTTTTTTTTTTTTTTTTTTTGTGTTTGTTACCTCAGGACTTTCGACTGGGTGAACCGATTTTGACAATTCTTTTTTTATTTGAAAGCTGGTGCTTCCCGTGTGGTCCCATTTTTATTTTGTGAACATCTGATGCTGATCTTTGGAGATATACCATGGAACTCTTCAAAAATAGACGGCAAATGTGCCGTGAATGTTGCAATCGCTTGGATGTTTATTGTTTATACAACATCATGACGTAACATCACGCCTGTATGCTCTGAGGGGGTATGCAGATGTTTAAAATACACCGAGATTTCGACAGTTAGGTATGCTAAGTTGGCGCGATCGTGTTCAGCGCGCGACTCAAAAAGCTTAACATCACGCCTGTATGGTCTGAGGGGGTACGCAGATGTGTACAATACACCCAGACTTCGACAGTTCGTTCGTGTTCTGTGCACACCCCAAAGAGGTGTCAGCAAAAGGGACTGTTCTAAAGAGATACTGCGGCCCTGGAACACAAAGGGCTAAAAAAGAACATGATGGGTTTTAGTCAGTAAAAGTCTGACACTCCCTTCCGCTCCGCTCAGAGCGATAATTTGATGATTTCCCATCCGAAAAAAAAAGGTATGTTAAGTTCCATATATTGGGGATACGCATATTACCATGACATGTATTGTTAACAATGCCAAATAAATTCATGGCAAATATTTGGGAACAACTAAAAATGGAAAAATAAAAAACTTTTTTGCAAAAAATAAAACCGACTTCAAAAAACACAAAAACGTGAAAAATAACTTTAGCTTCAGAAGTCGGTGACAAAAAAACGAAATCAATCAAACAAGAGTCACCGACTTCTGAAGCTAAAGTTATTTTTCACTTTTTTGTGTTTTTTGAAGTCGGTTTTATTTTTTGCAAAAAAGTTTTTAATATGAAAACTTTTACTTGAAATTTGTAGCGTTTTTGATGATGTATCAATTTTTTTCTAAGCTGTGGAAAAAAGAAAAAAAAAGCTAAGTTTGCCATACTTACTTATATATTTTTTGGAAAGTTATAAAAAAGTCATCCGGTATAAGAAAAGATCAAACATAATTTTATCAGACATGATTGTCACTCGTTTCGTGTCTTAACTTTCATGTCTCCGTCGTATTGCAATTTGTTAACATTGATTGATGACTCGATTTCTTCATGATTGATTCCAAGTACCCACATCTTCTTTTGTCACGAGTACCTACTGATATCTATGTCACTTAGTCATGATTCAGGATTATAATCGCATTGATAAAAGTGTCGATAATTTATTACAACTGCGCATTTCATACCAGCAACTTGTCTTTTAATTTTAATTGACTTATCAAAGACTAGCTGTGAGACAGACATCCTCCCCCCTGTCATGTTTGTGTCTTGCAAAATTAAAGTTTTTTTTTACGTACCTGTTTTCTTTCAGCTGTCTACTAGTCAGAATAAGATTTTGCGATAATTCTCCTTAAGGCTGCCTACAGATGGACTGCATCGCAGCAACCGCGCGCAGTCGATATATTATTCAACTGTATGCAGTTGCGAGAAAGTTCACTGGTGTCAGCTAAGCTACGCAAAATCAATTACTTAGTTGGAAAACCACCTGGGTTCCTTTTTTATTGCACCGTTCGACCGTAAGATTTTTATTAAACACAGACTAATAATATTTACATTATTTACACTAGCTAACCTAAACCAGGGAGAGGGTTAAATTTCTCCTGGTTAGCTTTTCAGTGCTTAGGACAGAAGACAGGAACAAGTAAGCCAACACTAGAAATTTTACGGTCGTAAGTATTTTCAACCGACTTCCAAAAAAAGGAGGTTCTCAATTCGACTGTATTTTTTTTTTTTTTTTTTTTTTTTTTGTGTTTGTTACCTCAGGACTTTCGACTGGGTGAACCGATTTTGACAATTCTTTTTTTATTTGAAAGCTGGTGCTTCCCGTGTGGTCCCATTTTTATTTTGTGAACATCTGATGCTGATCTTCGGAGATATACCATGGAACTCTTCAAAAATAGACGGCAAATGTGCCGTGAATGTTGCAATCGCTTGGATGTTTATTGTTTATACAACATCATGACGTAACATCACGCCTGTATGCTCTGAGGGGGTATGCAGATGTTTAAAATACACCGAGATTTCGACAGTTAGGTATGCTAAGTTGGCGCGATCGTGTTCAGCGCGCGACTCAAAAAGCTTAACATCACGCCTGTATGGTCTGAGGGGGTACGCAGATGTGTACAATACACCCAGACTTCGACAGTTCGTTCGTGTTCTGTGCACACCCCAAAGAGGTGTCAGCAAAAGGGACTGTTCTAAAGAGATACTGCGGCCCTGGAACACAAAGGGCTAAGAAAGAACATGATGGGTTTTAGTCAGTAAAAGTCTGACACTCCCTTCCGCTCCGCTCAGAGCGATAATTTGATGATTTCCCATCCGAAAAAAAAAGGTATGTTAAGTTCCATATATTGGGGATACGCCTATTACCATGACATGTATTGTTAACAATGCCAAATAAATTCATGGCAAATATTTGGGAACAACTAAAAATGGAAAAATAAAAAACTTTTTTGCAAAAAATAAAACCGACTTCAAAAAACACAAAAAAGTGAAAAATAACTTTAGCTTCAGAAGTCGGTGACAAAAAAACGAAATCAATCAAACAAGAGTCACCGACTTCTGAAGCTAAAGTTATTTTTCACTTTTTTGTGTTTTTTGAAGTCGGTTTTATTTTTTGACATACCTACTACATATTACAGATTTTTATAAAATGCCTAAAGTCATTAACCTTTGTGTGTACAATTTTTATATACTTGTACAGATAGTTTTGATAAAGACATAATTTATTATCGACACTCCTATGTTTGGGCTGTCATATTAAAAGGTTGGTTACCTAATTAAATAATTTTACAAGACCTTCTACATAAATTCTATGTTATTATACAAGCGAGATAAAACGCAAGTATTGAAATCAATATGGTAGATTCATTTCATACTAAATTCAAAAATGAATCGTTGTTAATTAAAACCGACAAATTATTGTTTCCTTTACGCAATACGCATATTTATGTAATACTTTGTAGTTGTATATCTTCAGAAACATAATATCTTTTATGACATGTTTACAACAAAAACATAAATTACTGACGGATTTATGCGTGTTTCTTTAGTCTTGTTCCCAATTAGCTTCCGTGAGCTTTCACTTTTCCATATTATTATTATCTATGGCTGTCTTTGTTACCAAACTCTTTGATTGACGGCGGTATATTGACGTTCTTCGTCAGTTGAAAATATTTATCCCAATAGACAGCCTCTCTTCTGGAACGAATAAAAGTACAACATTGATGAAAGTCAGTAAGAAGATTGTTTGTATTATTTAGTTCGGTTGCCTTTAAAAAACATTGTATGATAATATAAAAAAAAAGTTTATGATGTATAAGGACCTTTGCTTTCGGGCACGGATTTCCTAGAAACTGCAAATTTATACGATCTCAAATCAATCAATTATGATGGTATTAACTACTAACAAACATCGTGACCCTGCCCTGTAGGTAAAAGAAAGATAAAAAAAACAACTCAATTATAGAGTACCTTTTTCCAAGTACAATCGCGTAGACAAGTCCTAAGTACATTATACTAGAAGATAGTAACCACAAGAGGTCGGTTTACACGCGTCGCGTTACTTGTGGTCCCACAATGACTAATGTGTTTACTCAAGCAAGCAATAGGTACTAACAGAAAGTGTCATAATGTTAACTATATAAGTATTATCTATCTCAGTAGCTTATTACATAATAAACAGACGTATCAGGTCTTCTAGACTTTGTGACTTCTGCTCTCATTAACGCCTGGCAATTTTATTGATAAATTAACTTTGAAAGCTTTAAGTTCGTATTGGAAACTTGTTAGTATTTTGAACTCAGACAAAGATGGCGGGACGGATTGGGCACCTTCATGACAGATTGGATCACAATAGCCAACAGTTACGAGAAATGGTAGGAGTGGAGGCAGCAGTGGGGGCCCTAAAGGGTGATATAATTATAATAATTAATATAAATAACACATTTTCTTCGTAAATATTTTATTAATAAATGAGAAAATAATAAAGATAGATCTCAGATACTCAAACTTTAATATTGTGTTGGCATTTGCTACAAAATAACATCAACAAAAAATCTATTGAGTCGCATTTGATTGTGCGTAGTTTTTGCATGATTAATAAATAATAATATCACTATCATTGATACTGCAAAAAATTATATAAAAGGCTTGTTGCTGCCGCTTATTGCTTTTTTTTAGTGTTTTGCGCCTTGTTATTGTTACTTCACGTTTGGTTTTTTGTACATAAACCTAAGCTGTTGGACAGTAAACATAATAGATATACGTTAAGAGGGTACAAATGACATGTAATTTCGACCGAGTATATTGTATTTTAAATATGAAGACCTTGGCACACCTTCCTTTAATAATTTGTAACTAATAAAGACTTCAGATTCAGAAGTACATAAAGCGGATAAATTCTCAGTAGCGGCCACGAAATTTTGATTTGTGCTCGGTTGATGGCAATAGGTTCGCCCCTATTACATTTGACTTTAATATAATTAAGTATCTAAATGGGGTGTACTATTAAGTCTGCCTAATCGAGAATTACAGGCGTGATTTATCTAAAATCCAACAAGGTGTCAAATTGTGTAACGAGAAAAATTAAATATTTTTTCACTTTTTTTTACTCTTTTTGTCCGATTCCGCGTGGATATTAGAAGTGTGGTCACTTTGTTAATGAGTCTGAAGCTGCGAGAACTCTTTTCTCACTTATCCATATTGTGCTCTGTCTATCAAAACAACTTAGAGGCTTACTAGACAAGCCTACCTGTTAGAAACAGAATCCCACATCGATCCGAGATGATCGATCGATCATTCTCGAAGGTCACGGTCATTTGACAATACGGCACCGAGACCGCATCCATCTTGTTTATATCTCACAGAAATGCCGCCGAACGTCAGATAAAGATAATGTTAAGAACTTTAAATGTTTTGTGAGGATTCTTTTTTTTTTTGGTTGATGCTTGTTAATGTTTGTTACTTGTGATAGTTGGGTGTCTTACAACAAAAAAGTTTGTTTCAAGTTATGTTCTTTTTTTTTAACTTTTTAAGAGGTACTTATTGTAAATTGTTTTTTTTTTGAGTAAAATTTTCCCTACTAGATTATCTCTTTTTTCTCTTTTTGTTAGAAGATCACAAAACAATGTAATTTTACTTTACGCATACTAGTTCAACTAGTATATATATCCTACCGTAATCTGTATGTTTTTAACAAATTCAAATGTCAAGACTCGTGACACTGCCTACTTACCTATGTAATTACTTTCAAAAGGTGTTCAAAAATTAAATAAAGTTTGTAGTTCGACGAAATGTGTCAATTTGAAATGTCACTGACATGCCTTTATGTCAAGATATAAAAATATTACGTAGGCATATTCAACCTACTATAAGTATACGTTACCTACAAACATTGTGACTGTATTTGTAGTTCAATAAACTTTGGCTGGTTAGTTCAATAAAGTTTGCAAATAATCAGGGCCCCTCAAACAATCGGATCCCCAGTCACTTGATGACACTTCTCTTTACTGAAACAAAAGACAAGATTGGTTCCAGCCCTATACTACAATACGAATATAGTAGTTGTTCCGTGATCCGTGACAAAATCTATCGACTATCGATACCGACAACAAACAAACGTCATTACAGTGGAACGATCCGAATTCCGGAACGATTCGCGAAAATTCCGAAAGAACAAAAGAGTTTTGTTCGCGATGATACTTCATTTTCATTAAAATGTTTGTTGTTGGTGCTGACTGAAGGATAGTTGATTAGTTATGGAGACCATCTGTTGGTGGTATTTGATTTTCCGTTTTCTTTATCGAGATGTTCTGTGTTTTTATTGAAAGAGTTCCGACTTCTTGATCAAAACTATCATCGGTCGAGCAGTTTCGGAGATTAGCCGGAACAAACGAACAGACAGATGATTTTTTTTTTTTTTTTTTTGTTGAATGTACCGTTGATTTTTTTATATTCATTCAGTAAAAAACTGTTATTTTGACAATACAAATAGACACATCAATTTTATTTATTTGTATGTAAAGATCAGTCGTTACACGTAGTCAGTGGCCCAAAAAGTCTGACAACCAGTCTTACCAAGGGGTATCGTATTACCCAGTACTAACTGGGTTGTGGAGAACTTGTGGAGGTCAGATAGGCAGTCGCTCCATGTAAAATACTGGTATTCAGCAGCATCCGGTTAGACTGGAAGCCGACCCCAACATAGTTGGAAAAAGGCTAGGCAGATGATTATGTATGTAAAGATACATACTACAATATTACCTAAGTATCTACAATTTATTTGAATTCAAGGCATAAGATTAAAACCTTTCACTTTCTCTAAACATAGCGGCAGCAATCATTTAGATAATGAACAGAACATACCCTGTCGCAATTATTCAAAGGAAGTCGATTTTCCAATAATAAGAGCAATTTGTCCGACATTACCATAAACCAACATTAGGTTTATAATAGTAAATAATTTAGATGGACTAATGTCCTCCTGATTGTCAACTATGATAGGATAATTTCTGAAGTTCGATGTACGATGTAAGGGCGGGTACACATCGTCGGGGGCCACCGTAGATGCGGGCCTGAGGACGACAGGAGCTATGGGCTAGCTCGCCGTCCGTCCGTCTCATGACGACAGGCCGTGTCGACGGCGCGTTCGTGTTCCACGCGCGCCTCAAAGAGAGTCAGCAAAAGGAAGGGGTCCACAAGGGCCGATGCGTGCCGGGGCTGCGGGACTGTTCGAAAGAGATACTGTTTCGCTCTTTGTGTTCCGGGGCCACGGTAGACCCGGAACACAAAGGGCGAAGTATGAATATGGATGGGTTTTAGTCAGTAAAAGTCTGACACTCCCTCCTGCTCCGCCCAGAGCGGGAGGAGTCATTAAAATTTGATAATTTCCCATCTAAACAAAAACGGCTAAGCAGGTGAATAGTGAGCATCGCACAAACACACGCTGTTATGTTTTCGCCTTTACGTAAAATTCTTCATTCATAAGCTTCTTCAATTTAAATCGAAATTAGTTCGTCTAATGACATGTGTTTTAAGTTTTTTGCAGATGTCATCAAACGTTCAAAACGATTCGTAATTTTGTGTCAGCAATTGAACTTTTTACCCAGAAGATGATTCTTGAAATTACAGTTTTGGACAAAAATAGGTTTAGTAAAGTGTTTTGGTTGACAAACCATCACCGTCCAGTTAGGTAGGTACTTCAATGTATTAGCATTGAACTTAGAATATATCGTAAAACATAATCATCTACGTGCCCTTGTTTCATGTAATAACTTGCAGTTGTTGGAACGTTTTTTTTTCCATCTCTCTCCGCTGTCAGCCGTCCCTCTCTAAAACAAAATACAAACGGAATACCTATTGACTTTTCGATCATCATAAATTAGCCCGCAAAGTTAGATCAAAGTATGTATGGGCCCTCGATACCTATGATGACAGCTGCTATTCAAAAGCTTCATAATTTAAATATCATGCGGGTCACTTAAATTTATACCCTGATACCCCTACAACAGACCGTGAATTGAATTGATTAATTCTTTTTTTAATACAATTCCACGCACATCAGGTGATAAAAGTTATGCTCCTTGTATGAACCTCCGGGAGTCACGCAAATGAGTGGCCTAGTTTACCAGGCCTGGTTTACGATAAGCAGTGTTGCCAACTTTATTTTTACGAACCCACCAAATGTGGCCTCGTGGCCCACCAGAAAACCACTAAACCAATCGGTCTCTCAAACCACCAGAAAACCACTAAACCAATCGGTCTCTCAAACCACCAGAAAACCACTAAACCAATCGGTCTCTCAAACCACCAGAAAACCACTAAACCAATCGGTCTCTCAAACCACCAGAAAACCACTAAACCTATCGGTCTCTCAAACCACCAGAAAACCACTAAACCAATCGGTCTCTCAAACCACCAGAAAACCACTAAACCAATCGGTCTCTCAAACCACCAGAAAACCACTAAACCTATCGGTCTCTCAAACCACCAGAAAACCACTAAACCAATCGGTCTCTCAAACCACCAGAAAACCACTAAACCAATCGGTCTCTCAAACCACCAGAAAACCACTAAACCAATCGGTCTCTCAAACCACCAGAAAACCACTAAACCAATCGGTCTCTCAAACCACCAGAAAACCACTAAACCTATCGGTCTCTCAACCCCCAGAAAACCACTAATTCAGCTCAACCAATTCCGAGCTAAGTGCTCTAATGAAACAACAATATTGTTAAAATAGAAAAATAAGGATTTCTTTTTGTATTCGCAAAATAGATCTCCCCCCTCCCCCCTAGTTAAACGTTACGTAACCACGAAGTGTCCATTTTTACCTAAAAGTCACAATTATGAGGCGTAAAGTACCGGAAAGTCGCTAATATGACTTTGTTATACTGAAGGGTTAAAAAAAAACAACTCCCTCCCGCCCCTGTAACGCATCGTAACGTTACTGTGGTACCCCCCTAATTCGTTACGTAATAGTTGAACGCTCCCTAAGCGGTTGAGGTGAGGTGATATAGTTCCGTTGCAGCGCTTCTAAGTGTGTAATTTGGCTGAATTATGCTGGTGTAATTTATTTTATAGACTGTTTTAGCAGAAGTGTCAGTCATCAGCCACCTTGCTTACAGCTGTATTATTATCTCCTTTTTGTTCTATACCACATCGATTACGAAAATGGATTAAAAAACGCTCCCTGAGTACTCTGATTACGAACAGAATACAATAGATGCAGTAATTATGAGCGTGTTACAAGGCTTTGTGCAACGATTATGATATTATTACGACAGCCATGCTGAGATGTTTACACACTCTCGCTTAGTCAGGTGCCATGGAGTAGTGAACAAATGAAGGTAGGATAGCAGACAGCCGCTGACGTGTGAATTTTCTTTGTGATAATGTCACTGAGAGAGTCGCCAAGCTACAGTGTAAATTCATAATCTGCAGCAGACGTATGACAGTTTTTGGCATTGGCATGTTGCGGTTTAAAACATCTATGATTATTTTATTAGAAACTAGCGACCCGGTTTCGCACGGGTGCAATGTAGATATCAACCTTTCTCTTGAATCCCTCTATCTATTTAAGAAAACCCGCATCAAAATCCATTGCGTAGTTTTAAAGATCTAAGCATACATAGGGACAGACAGACAGCGGGAAGCGACTTTGTTTTATAATATGTAGTGATGTTGCTTATTGCAACAAGGTTCAGTGAGTCAAATCGACTGATCCCTCGGGATCCGCCTGTGAGGGATCAGTTTACTAAAGTGCTTTGTGGTGGGTACCATAAATTTCATTTGTTCACTACTCTGTGACATTTCCAAAATGCAAGTTTAAGGCGAATAAATATTTATTTTCTTGTTTCAATACGTTTTGTATTTAAATAGTATGTCGTAAGTTTCTATGTCAACTTTGTTTGCAGTTTTCCTGTGGTAGTCAGTTGGTGACCACACAATGACCTCGCTTGCGCACACCCTACGCCATTGTTTACAGTACCTACACCAATAGACTGGCCACACGCCAATTCAACTACACAACTGATAAAGACAACAGTAGAGCAAAATAACCATAAAAAAGAACATAGGTAGACTTCGCTCAAAAAAATGTTATTGTAGGTGTAGTTTAGTCCATGCTAATAGTTTGGTGTCGATTCTGTTGTGCACAAACTAAACTGAATTTAGGCTATCGCTATCTTTTTCTCTCTAATAAAACGAGAAAGAGACGGACTTAATTTAGAGCTGTTAAATAATTGCAACTAATATTTCCATACAAATGATCTCCAACTTAGTTAATAGCTATAGCCGTCCTTTTCTCGCACTGCCTTTTGGTAAAAGATAGCAATAGCCTAAATTAAGTTTAGTTTGTGCACAACAGAATCGTCACCATTGTAGGTGTAATTTAGTCCAATTGTCTTTAGAATCAAGGAGTTTTTTTAAGTTTCTTTTAGAAGTAGTCTCTGGGTTGATAACGTAACATTTCGACTCGACTATTATTCCTGAAGGATGCGGCAGAGGTGGCCGAGATTTCATCACATTCTACTTCAATCCATTTCTGTAAAAATCCCAAAGAACAGAACAAAAAAGCTCAGAAGGAACAGATAACTTGAAAAAATCTTTGATCTGAGCAGATGAAGACCAGTTTGAGGTTATCCAGTCCAGTCCAGTCTACACAATGCATCCGCATCACGTACTTATTAGAAAAGACAACAAAAATGTCTACACATTGATACACGACTTTTTTCTCGTGACTGTATGTTTATCTGTCAGATGCCAACTCCTGAACATAACGGATAACGTGCGAATCACGCGTTGATATTTGAAGACCTTGTTTCAATATCACGACTTTTAGTTTGGTTGGGAAACGTTATGTGGACTATTTTGAGTGCGTGACATTGAGTTTTATACGTGATTTTTCACCCCCAATCAAATTTTTAAATAGGGTTTCTTGGTTTGATGTACAGAATGCTTGGTTAACGACTTCGTGAAGAGTCTGTTTACACCCTGTATAACTTACTACAGATGATAAAATACAACCTGTGTTAAGTATACGTAAATAGACCCTTAAAACTATGTTAGTAACACATGTGTACAGCTTTCGGTCTTGGTTTTGTTTTACGTTACTTGTTTTGTGGTATACCGTTGGTTATTTTGTATAATGTGTCCATCCAAACATCATTCATCACTGTTTTCATTCTTCCAGACATGTTACGTAAAGCCACTTATTATGAACTTTCTTATAATTCTACCGCCACATACGCATGCTGACAATTTCTGGAAAAACCTTCACTCGTGAAGGAAAACCCATGTTAGTGAATGAAGTAAAAAGGAAAGTAACGCTTTCTAAGAACAATTCGAATACAATGAACGTATCAGATGAATGAATGACGTCGTCGAGCGCCAACTGCGTCATTGATAGTACAGTAACTTTCATGAAATCGAGTATGGTGGACGAGAAATTAGAGTTACATATAACTCTAATTTCTCGTCCACCATACTCGATTTCATTGGTGTTCTAGAGTGTCATTCAAACATAAAGCTCGACTGAATACAAAAAAAAACAACATAAGGCTTGTGTGGTGGTCTCACAGCTTTATGTTGTTACGGCTTGTGCGACCTCTCGCGTCCGGCCCTGGTTCAATCCATGGTCCGGAGCGAGACGGAATGGGATGCCCTCACCTCCTTCTGCGAAGCAGTCATGCTTGCGAAGGTGGCGGAACGGGAGAGGGAGAGAACCTGCCGCCGCGGGAGACGCACCGGGCGCGGCCACCGTAGGCGCGGGCCTATGGACGGTGAGATATGGGCTAGCCTGCCGTCCGTCCGTCTTATGACGACAGGCCGTGTCGACGGCACGTACGTGTTCCACGCGCGCCTCAAAGAGATGTCAGCAGAAAAGAAGGAGTCCGCAAGGGCCGATGCCTGGCGGGGCTGCGGGACTGTTGGAAAGAGATACCGTGGCCCCGGAACACAAAGGGCGATGAAGGAACATGAATGAGTTTTAGTCAGTAAAAGTCTGACACTCCCTCTCGCTCCGCTCAGAGCGGGAGGAGTAATTTGATGATTTCCCATTCGAAAAAAAAGGCTTGTGGTCAGAATGATTAAAAATTTGAGTTTTATTTGATACCATATTAATATTGTGTCATTCTGCGTGTTTAAGTTGCATGTTTTAACAAATAAAATTATCTTTATCTTTACCATTCAAATTTGAATCGAGAATCGATATTCTAACTTGTCGTTCTAGAATAAGCGCCGTAGTCGATACTTTTAGCTTTAAAAATGTATAGATCATTATCAGGTTTTAAATGTCTGTAATTAAATGGTTAGTCTTTAATCAATAATTCCACCTCAGGCACGCGTCGTCAAAATGATGTCCGCAGCGGAACAGGTTTAACTGACATTTTTGTAGTGAAAATTCTAGTCAATAAATCGATTAATTCTTTACGATTAATTGGAATACGCCAATCACCGACATCGCTTACGAAGATAAGATTCTTGGCCATAATTTTAGGGTGATAAACGAGCTAATGGATGAGGATTGAGGATACCATTGCTTTCTTCTTGAACATCATCATCATCATATCAGCAGCTGCTGGGTCTGGGTATATGTCTCTTCTTTTTTCTGTCACACTTCCCAGTTCTGTGCGTCTCTTATCTAGGTGTTTCCCGCGAAATTGACGATATCGCTAGTCGCGACCAACCGAGCTTTAGGACGTCCCTGGTTTCTTTGGTCCAACCTTGGCCACCACTCGTTCAAACTCTTGTTCCATCGTTTAAGGGTTCTAAGACAAAGGAAAAAAAAAATAGCATGCTTACGTCTTTTTCCCATAGAGGTAGACCGAAACCAGAGAACGCGATTGCTACTAACCTCACAAACTCCTTTCACATCATCCAAATTCATACATTTTTTCATACACACACGCCGGTTGCAAGTACTTTCGTCTTGTTTACATTTACATTCATCCCATAACATTCTCTCTTTTCAACTATGAAACTGCGATGAAAAGAAACCGCAACTTATTTTCTCACATAAAAATATAATCAAGCTAGAAAACAAATATTATGATTTTACGTAAATATTTGGACGATTCAACAAGTTTACCAAACAAACCTATTGCTCAAAGATTCTAGCTATCACGCAATGTAGCCAACCCACACCGAGTTATACCTCACTATCTAGTAGTTACTGATAACGATACTAATCTAATCTAAACCCGTCAATATAACTCCGATGGAGTGCCAAAAGCCATTGATATTACTTTTTCCTTATCGGACTCTCTCTGGCCCTTCCAAATGACTATAAGGTAAACACAAAAGGTAAAGGTAGGTGTAAGGTAAACGTAAAGCACAGGTGTACTGTTTAGTCCCATGTAACAGGTGGCTAATAGGTGGTAGCAGTGGTGGCCCAGTGGTGACGGCCCCGACTTACGAACAGTAAGTCGCGGGGTCGAACCCAGACAGGCGCATTACTTTGTGTAATTTATTTCATCAGCACTGCTCTCAAAACGGTGAAGGAAAACATCGTGAGGAAACCGGCATGTCCTAGAACCAAAAAATTCGAAGACATGTGACATATACCAATCCGCACTGGGCCCGCGTGGTGGATTATATAGCCCATTCCCTCTCATAGAGAGGAGGTCTGTGTCCTAGCAGTGGGAACATTAATAGGCTGATGATAAATAGGTGGCTAGGTCTTCAACTGGGCACGAATCCAGTTTTTATGGCTGGTACTGAGTGTTTCTTGATAGAAAACCCAACTACTCGACCTGGGAATCGTACCCAGAATCACATACTCAGTAATAGCGTTTGCGACCATTATACCACCGACGACAGTTTACTTACATACATTTAGAACCTGGTTACATTGTTCTGCACAGTCATGTCATGTCATGTTGGAAGCTAAAAGTATCGACAGTGGCCCAGATCTTAGAACGACATGCTCGAATAACAGATTTGGAGTATCCCAGCCGTGAGAATAAATTAATTGTCAACAGTCAGTCTATTTCCTTGGATGACAAGGATTGTTCTGATTTTCTTATCCTGTTAATGACTTCCTACTTATTTTTTAGTGTAACGTCACTGGCACGGCAAGATGACACAACGCACCATTTTTCTCAGAAAATAATTAGTTAGTACAAAAGAACGCTGACGTTTTACGAACTACTGCAGGGTTGATGATTTCTTACGGTCATCATTAGGTCATCGGGATTTCCTTTGAGGTAAATAATGCTTTTACTTCCGAGGATGAGCCATAACTTTAAAATGCTTGACCTTCCATCTCATGTTCGAGAAAAGTAGAACCAATCACAAAGCAACGATTTAATTTTTTTAATATTTAGGAAGTTTTAATGAAACTACTAAATCAGAGTTATAATCCATGGTTTTAGTCACAGCTATTGAATGTTGCTATGTACTTATGTATCGACATGGCATTCTGAGAATCTTCTGTAAGTGCAAATTTTTGCGGTCGGAATGGCGTCCAAGCCTTCATGGATCTAACTTTTATTAAGCGGAATTACTAATTACTACTAATTATTTTTGCATAACATTATACTGAAGTTGTAATCGTTATATTAACTATATACCAGGATTATCTATACTAATAAAGAGGTATGTAACTATGTATATAATGGGCAATCTCCGGAACTAATGATCCAATTCCCATAATTCTTTCACTGGTAGAAAGCTACATTACTCGTAAATAAATAAACAACTATGGGCGAAGTTGCCAACAAAATGTCAGTTGGTAATAGTCATTGAAACAACAAAACAAAAGACTTCACAAAATGTCAATTCGAAAACAAAACAAAGAACTTATCGATAAAATACCTCAGTATTTAAATCGACAAATAAGGCCAGTCGAATTACTTACTAAACTTTACTTGACAGCCAGCGAGTCTGAATCGCAAGACAATGCAGACATAAGTTTTCATTATATCGACTATTTATCAGCGCTGGTACTCAATATGTCATGTCTTCATTATCGGTGTGAGTCGACCTTTGGGAGCGGCACAAATTGCGCGCTGCAATTGTTTTGATTTGCTGTTTTTATTGTGGAAGAGTTTGTGCTGGTTATTTTAATAGGAGGGCAATGGTCACAGACATAATATGGGATACGAGATATACTTAGCTAGTGAAATAAAAAAGTAATGGAACAATCACCAATCCTTCTAGTGTGGAATACTGTGGATGGTGGACTGATACCGTCGTATTAAGGGCACTACAGGAGCTAAACGCGAGTTTTATAATGCAAAAAAGCATAATTATGATTCACTGCAATAAACAAAACCATAAAAATATATGATATTCTTCATATATGCTAGTATGATAGTAGGATTTTTAAAACATAATACAACTAATTTTAATCGATAATAAAAAAAAAACACAAACTTATCTCAAAAAAAATCTTTTAACGAGTAAAAACCATACTAAAATTCATGCGATCATTCTGATTTTTTGGCAAATAATTCTACAAGCAACATATTAGCATGATAGTGTTTTATTTTTTTATCCAATCAATAGATTTTCTGTAAATGGCAAAAAAACACTCATTTCGCACTATTCGGCCCGCAGTGACTGACGTAACAACCATTGTGTAGTGCAAGCTGATTAGAACTTTATGATAACAGTTTTTCAAACGAAGTTTGAACCACCACAAATAGAGTTGCTAATTTAGCTCCTGTAGTCCCCTTAACGCACTAGCACTTCACCCGAGAATTCGTCCGCAAAAATTGATAACTCGGCTGATATGCATGATATAAATATAATTTATAGCCTTTAGCATTCACAAAATAAAATAAAATAAATGTTATGTTAAAAAACTACACGTGATAAGAAGTTCTTGGGGTTTATTTATAATAGCTATTACCTTTCACATAGCTGACAATACATGCATGCAAAACATCATTCAATCAACATCAATTAGCAGATGTGAAGGTGTACCTAATACCACACCCAAACGCTAGTAATGATTAGTTTTCATGTAACACAGGGCGAGCCTTTTACCATCAACTGGGCACAAACTAAGACTCCATGGCTGCTATTGAGAAATTCCTGATTGCAAAAACTCAATGTCACTTTGCCCGACCTGGGAATCGAAACCTAGGACCACAAGCTCAGCAGTCACAGTTGCGACAATGAGGCAAGGCAACAAGTAGGTACATACACCGGATGACTTTTTTATCACTTTCCAAAAAAAAGGGTATATGTATTAGGTAAACGGATTAGAAGCTTATGGCATAGTACCTAGTTTTTTTATTTTTTCCACAGCTTAGAAAAAAAGTGATTATTATCACAAAACGCTACAAATTTCAAGCAAATTTTTCATATTAGATTTGTTCGAAAGAGAAATTTTGAAAAAAATATCGAATTTCAAATCATACGCATTATGCGTACGTAAGATATGAATTTCGATTTTTTTTTTTAATTCTTTTTTTTTCGAAAAAAAAATAAGTATGCCATAAACTTAGATTCTACTCCGTAACTCCGTTCACCTATTATACCCATTTTTTTTTAAAGTGATAAAAAAATCATCCGGTATATTAAAGTGACATTCTGCGAATAGGTCAACTGTTTAGGTAAACAAAAAGACAAAAGTCTTGTCCCGAGTTGTCTACTCGGGACAAGACTTTTGTCTTTTAGTCTTTGACCCCACTACTGTTACGTGAAAATCTTTCAGAAGTGAATGAACTCGTTCAGGCAACGAACAACTGTTTTACGAGTTACATATTGACCAATCGTTTCAAGTTTCCGATAGAAGAATAACAAAGAAAGATAAGGTTTCGTGTAAATCTTTAGTCTATTATCTGCACTAAAAGTTATAAACTATTAGTTATACCGCTCTTTTTCTGAATTTTCCTTGTAAATTAGGTCCTAATACTTCTAATTTCACAATATGAAGATGCAATTGTTTTGAGATAATGATGTACCTATCATTCTACAGACACACTTATAATATCAAAGATTCAGCTACAAATTGACATAATAATCATTACAGAAGAAATCGGTTTCACACAGATTCAATTACTACTCAAAGACACCAGAACTATTAACTGACATATTTAAAATTCGAATCTGATACAACATTATCAATTTCCAAACTCACATAAAGTATCAATTAATTATTTAAAGAAAGTCAGTTATCTATTCGCGACACAGGATGTTTTCCCAAGATATCTTTATTGGTCCATGATTATTATTTCCGTTGCTATCAATGTTAAGGTCCTTTCAATGTCGATTCACATACACTCAGTAGCACTAATATGTTGTTTAAATGAACCAAAATAAAAAAGTGGTTTTAATACGATTCCTAATTTTGGAAATTATAATGGTGCCGATTCTGTTGTGAAACTAAACTTAATTTAGGCTAATTCTATCTGTTACTAAAAGGCAGTGCGAGAAAAGGACAGCTATAGCTATGAACTAAGTTAGAGATGTCAAACTAGTTTATGCCTTGCGCTTCACCGTGTTTTTAGTCGACATGTTTTTACGTGCACCCTTCATTCAGGCCCGGAGTGGGACCCGAAATCGGCCCGGGCATTTTAGAGACGGTTGGCTCTCCACTCTCAAGAGAAAGGAAAACCACTAATGTAAATTTTGAATCAACTGAAGAAAACATTAAAATAGAATGTTGGACTGAAAATAATACTAGGCTGCGACTTTGATAAAAAAGAGACTCGAAACTAAAAGAACAACGACGGTGTCGAAGAAGGGCATCGCCAAAAAGATTCGCAGAAAGGTGCAAGTAAAAACAGATTTACAGTAAGGGTTTATTTAGTTTACTAGTTACAGATGCAGCTGAAGTTCTTCTAACAATCAAAAATAATCGGTTATATAGTTAGAAGTTACAAATTTTGAAAAGTTTTTTGAAACGTAAAAGATCTTTATAAAATTGAGCTCTCCACTCCAGAGAAGTCAGCTATTCTTTAGTCCTTTTATTCAGAAATAGATGTTACTTAATCGACTTAGGGAGACAAACGGTTAAGAGATTTCCAGATTGGCCACTGAAGTTTCTGTTCAGGGGGAAGATGTTCTGCTGGATTGATGAAGTGAGGAGGGGTGGGATGTCTGTTCCTCCACAATTCGCATCTTTCATCTCACGCACTATCCTTTAAGGAAATTGTGTGTCTCACGAAGATTTTACGGCTTTTTAAGCGTGAAGGTGGCATTTGGTGCCCGTACAGGGGGTGGCGGATATCTCCTATATTTAATCGATAATAATTCATCGATTAAAATAACGACCACCGATGTTTGTTTTTAAATAGCTAAAGAAAGTCGACCGCCAATCGGCCACACCGGCCCACCAAGCATCCGGCCCATCGGGCATTTGCCCGATTTGCCCGTATGGCCAGTCCGGGCCTGCCTTCATTTGTATAGAAATATTAGTTCCAATTAAATTTGAAGCTCTAAATTACGTCCGTCTCTTTCTCGTTTTATTAGACAGAAAAATATAGCAATAGCCTAAATTAAGTTTAGTTGTGCACAACAGGATCGACACAAATGTTTCATATCGGTATAGGTTCCAAAATACTACATGTTAGGAGGTGGTGAATTCTCCAATCAGCCCAATCAATCAATAAAACCCTCCAAGTTTATAAAAGGTGTAGGAATCTAAAAAAAAAAAACGGAAAAAGCAATTTGTACACCTTCCTATAAGAACTTGGAGGGTTGTATTTATTGGAGGTCGCATATATTTATGTATGCACTGGCCTGTGAGAATAATCGTATTCACATGTCTGTCACTGGTTTTAAATTAGCTTAGTTACGGTTTGTTGATGTTCTAATACAGTTGTAACTTGCGTGTAAAAATATTGTACCACGAACGAATATTATACTCTACCATCCCACTGCTGGTCTTGTCTTTATTCCAATAGGTTATGGGCCCAGGACCCAGAAGCACAAATGCTAGAGCATAATTAATAAGTTGAGTGGTTCAAATATTAATTGTGTGCTTGTGAAACTTACGAAATCTCAATTATGTCAGCTGAAGTTGGCATAAGTGGTATTAAGAAGCTGAAAAATTCGTCCGACTACCCAAACTGGAAATTCCTGGTGCGAAATTACTTGGAGAATAAAAACTGGTGGGGAGTAATTTCTACAGATGTAGTAAATGCTGATGTAGACCGGCAGGCACGAACGACAATATGCTTGTTGTTAGAACCAGAGTGCTTTACCCACGTCTACAATGCGAAGACTGCGAAAGAAGCCTGGAATAACTTACGGAAAGCGTATGAAGACAAAGGTTGGGGAAGACGTATACATATTCAGCGAGAGCTTTTCAACTGTAAGTTAGAAAATTTTGATTCTATGGAAAGCTACATATCCAAAATTACATTCCTGACACAACAATTGTCCGATATTGATGCTCAAATCCCTGATGATTGGATCATATCGATTTTGCTGGGTGGATTGACCGCTGAGTACAGCCCTCTCATTATGGCTGTAGATAATAGTGGACAAGAAATCACGTTAGAGCAGATTAAAATGAAATTGTTACAAGAAGGAAGTAGACAGAGTAAGTTGAACACAGAGAACGAAAAAGTTTTAGTTACACGTAAAGTGCAGAACGATGCAAGATCTAACACTAAAACTAATGATCGTAAGCAGAAGTTTATCTACAAGTGTTTTAAGTGCCACAAGCAAGGACACAAGGCGTCCGAATGCAAGGAGCGGATCAAAACCGCGAATATCTGCCTGAATACGAAAGGGGCGATAAACAAAGATAAGTGGTATTTAGACAGTGGGTGCTCAAATCATATGACCCATGATAAAAACAAATTGTTGTCTTACACACAAGTAAAGGGCAACATGAAGATCGCAGTAGCAAACGGAGAGAAGTTATTGGTGAAAGGACGAGGAAATGCTGAGCCACGAGTCGGCGAAAACGAAAAATTAATTTTAGAAAACGTTTTACATGTTCCTGATTTATCCATGAACCTAATTTCGGTAAGCGATTTGACTAAGAAGAATTATTGCATGAATTTTGACAAAGGAGGTTGCATGATTCAAAATAAAAATGGAATTGTTGCAAGATGTCAAGAGGTCGGCGGAATTTATGAGTTGACAGAAAATCAAAATAACGTCGTCAATGTGACATTGTCAAAACAAAATGAAAATATTTCGAACATTTGGCATAAAAGATTAGCTCATTTATCGCGTAATTATATGAATAAAATGAAAGTTTTAGTGAGCGGTATGGAATTTAAGAGTACCGATTTATGCGAGCCGTGTATTCCATGTATTGAAGGAAAGACATGCAAAAGTCCCTTTAAAAAGCAAGGTACGAGAGCAAACGAGGTCTTACAGTTGGTTTTTAGCGACGTTTGTGGACCAATCGAGGAGCCGTCGTTCGGTGGTTCGAGGTATGTTCTTCTATTTATCGACGATTATACTCGAAAGACTCATGTTTATTTTTTGAAGAACAAAAGTGAAACTTTCGATAAGTTCCGTGAATACAAGGCGGAAGTTGAGAATGAGACATGTAAATCTATTAAATGTCTGAGATCTGACAACGGCGCAGAGTACTGTAATGGTAAATTTAAATCATTTTTGAAGTCTGCAGGCATAAAACACCAGACGACTGTACCGTACACGCCGGAACAAAATTCTGTCGCAGAAAGAGCGAATCGGACTATAATAGAAAAGGCAAGAACATTACTCTCAGAATCGAACCTGAGCAAAAAGTATTGGGCCGAGGCTGTAAATACTGTTGTTTACTTAAAGAACAGAAGTCCCACGAAAGCATTGAATAATGCGGTACCAGAGAAGCTTTGGACTGGAAAAGATGTGGATGTGAGTCATCTGAAAATCTTTGGTTGTTTGGCATATAGATTGATACCAAAACAAAAGAGACGCAAACTGGACATGAAGACGGAACCGATGATTTTTATTGGATATCCAGATAATCAGAAGGGTTATCGTCTGATGAATCCTAAGACAGGTGAAGTGACGACTGCGAGAGATGTCAAATTTCTGGAAAACGTCTTTCTCCAAAAGGAAAACGGAGAAAAATCGGAAGTAATCATAAACCTGAATAAAGATTCTGTTCCTTCCAGTTTACCCAACGGGTCTACAAGCAGATCTGAACGCTTGGAGACAAACGATGATATGTATTGTGATACTGTAGACGAGAACATAGAAGTAACGGAGGAGATAGCACCTGAACCTGTAGTACCAGAGCAAGTACCTGATGACGTATTCACTGAAGAAGAAGTGAGACCTGAATCAGAAAGAAGGTATCCTGTAAGAGAACGCAGACAAGTCGATCGGTACGGATGCAATGTTATGTATGCCAAGGAGAGCAATCTTGATGGTGATCCATTGACTATTAATGAAGCTTTGGCGAGACCAGATGGTGATTTATGGCAAAAAGCGATAGATAATGAACTTATGTCACTAAAGGAGAACCAGACTTGGACGTTGGTGGATCTTCCAGCTAATAAGAAGCCTATCCAATGCAAATGGGTGTTCAAAATAAAGAAAGATAGCGATGGCAAGGTAACGAAGTACAAGGCTAGACTTGTAGCAAAAGGCTTCACTCAGGTATGTGGTGTAGATTATACTGAGACTTATTCTCCTGTAGTTAGAAGCTCTACTCTAAGATTGTTGTTCTCGCTAGCTGTTGAATACGGTTGGTTTATTGATCAGTGGGATGTCACGACTGCCTTTTTGTACGGCAAAATTAAAGAGGACATTTACATGCTCCAACCAAAAGGAGCAGTAGTCAAAGGTCAAGAAACCAAAGTATGCAAACTGCAGCGTTCTTTGTATGGATTGAAACAAGCTTCAAATGCTTGGTTCAAGGAATTAGATAAAGAAATGTTGAATTTAGGCTTTGTACAATCAAAAATAGAACCGTGTTTGTATCAAAAGCAGCTTAAAAACAATAAGAAGTTGATTGTCGTTATTTACGTAGATGACCTGTTTATTTTTGGAAATTGTGAACAAGAAAAGCAAAAATTAAAAACCAATTTGCTTGACAAGTTTAAAGTGAAAGATTTAGGGCCGGCTAGGCATGTTTTAGGCATGAGGCTGAGGAGAGACAAAGATGTTATTTGTCTAGATCAGCAACAGTTCATTTCGGACATTTTGAATGACTTTAACATGACAGACGCTAAGCCAGTTTTAACCCCAATGGAAGTCGGTATCAAATTAGAAAGATCGACAAATTCCCATAGTGATCTGCCGTATCAAAGCTTGATAGGGTGTCTAAACTATTTGGCCTGTAATACGCGACCAGACATAGCACATGCGGTAAGTGTACTTTCACAATTCAATTCGTGCTATGATGAAATACACTTTAAATGTGCGAAACGGGTTCTAAGGTATTTAAAAGGTACGTCTAACCTTTGTCTCATTTTTAGGAAGTCGGGAGATTTAGACTTACGGGGCTACGTTGATGCAGATTGGGGAGGGGCACTTGATAGAAAGTCTTTCACAGGATTAATTTTCAAGATAGGTAAAAATATAGTGTCATGGGAGAGTAGGAAGCAAGCGACAGTATCCTTGTCTACCACAGAGGCAGAGTACGTAGGATTGAGTCAAGCTTCAAAGGAAGCTCTTTATTTACGTAGTTTACTGAACAGTTTGACATCTGTCGATAGTAAAGCGGTAGTAATTTACAATGACAATCAGTCGGCGCATAAAATCGCAGCTAACAAAATGATGCATAATAGGACAAAGCATATTGACATTAAGTATCATTTTATTCGTGAGTGTGTACTGGCAAACAAAATTGAAATAAGGTACATGTCAACTGATAAGATGATAGCGGACATTTTAACTAAAAGCGTTCACAGCCCGAAGCTTAGAGATTTTTTAAAGGATTTATCCCTGTCAAATTATTCTATTAAGGGGGCGATGAGTAGTTAAATGTTTTGATGTTTTAGGTTTTGTAGAAGTGCTTTGTGTAATAGATAATTTAGATTTTATTATGCATACTTTATTTTGTTAGATTTCTTCTGTTTTTGTGTTATACTTTTGGATACAGCGTAGTACAGTCGAACACAGAAGTGTTAGTGATTTATTTAGTTTTATGTACCGAGTATTGACAAGTACAGAAGTAATCATACGCATGTGTAATAGATTAAGGGGGCGTATTGGAGGTCGCATATATTTATGTATGCACTGGCCTGTGAGAATAATCGTATTCACATGTCTGTCACTGGTTTTAAATTAGCTTAGTTACGGTTTGTTGATGTTCTAATACAGTTGTAACTTGCGTGTAAAAATATTGTACCACGAACGAATATTATACTCTACCATCCCACTGCTGGTCTTGTCTTTATTCCAATAGTATTGATGATTTTGATGATTATAATTCGGTAACTACATACGTCTTAAAGCCGCGAATAATATTTTAATCAACATACGACCTAGCACTGCCCTGCAAATTGCAAAAAAACGTAAGAAAATTTGAATTTCGCGGGCTTCCCTGGAGCATCAGCCTAATGACAATTAATACATAACATTGGCATCTGTAATCTACGAAGGGTTCGGCGGAGATGTAGCTAATAATACACCCACATTCCACCTGTAATGTTTTAATCACAGGTATAGAGGGCGAGTCTAACCCCATCATTCGGGCATAAATCCAGATGCTGCGGTTGCTACTGAGAAGTTCAATTTATGAAAGAACCTAATAACACTTTTCCCGACTCGGAAATCGAACCCAGGACTTCATGGTCAGGGGCCTGTAGACGGAGAGCTATGGGCTAGCTCGCCGTCCGTCCGTCTCATGACGACAGGCCGTGTCGACGGCGCAGGAGTGTTCCTCGCGCGCCTCAAAGAGAGTCAGCAAAAGGAAGAGGTCCGCAAGGGCCGATGCCTGCCGGGGCTGCGGGACTGTTCAAAAGAGATACCGTGGCCCCGGAACACAAAGGGCGATGAAGGAACATGGATGGGTTTTAGTCAGCAAAAGTCTGACACTCACTTGCTCCGCCCAGAGCGGGAGGAGTCATTTGATGATTTCCCATCCGAAAAAAGGATTTCATGGTCAGCAGTAGCGGACCACTCAATCAATACAGTGTGAGAAAAATACTATTGTAACTTGCTAAGTGTGTAATTGTAAACACATTAGTGCTCTTGACATTACATTCGTCGATTCAAATTAATTTATGAACAATTAGTATTGAGGTCGTTGATTCATTGAGTTTATTATGTGCTGAATTGGGTTAATGCTACTGTTATGTACTGCAGTTATTTTATCATTCGATTCGTTTGGCCTTCGTGTGATAATGTTTTTGGTGTTTCAAGTTTTCAAGGAATGTTTTTAGAAGAAGTTATATTTTAGTTATTCTGCTAATTCTTCATTATTTTATTTTATTTTTAATATTGACAGCTGACATTTCGTGTAATGTAGGTAAGCAATTATGTAAGTAATTTAATCATTGTTATTTGGTTATTTTTAATTATTTAGTAAATCAAATTGTATTGTTATTTATTGATTTTTGTAGATGGTTGCCTAGTTTGTAATAATTCTATGAAGTACGATAACAGTAGTCTCCGAAAGAGTGTTTTCACCCTTTGTAAGTCTCCATTGCTTAAAAATATCATAAGTTTTTCGATATTTTTCGCGAGACTTTTCAGGCAGGAAACTGAATTCTGCATTTTTTAAATTATGCTTCAATTCTTCGGGTGCCGACTTCGTCAAAAAAAAGCGTGGGGTGCTTTTTAAGGGTTCCCTATCCATTTGCATAAAATTTTAAGACCTAATATAACTTGGCATACTTTTGTTACTACTAATTATATTTTCGCATAACATTATTTACGCATAACAGCTTACGCATATTTTTTTTAAGCATAATTTATCTAATCATAATAATGATTAAGCATAACATTGTGAGGCATAAATTGATTTACGCATAATGATACTAAAACATATTTTTATAGGCATAACAAAGAAGCATAATCCTAAAATGTTAGACATACCCTAATTGGATATACCAATTTATTTTGACGATGAAAAAAAAAACATTTCTCCGAAGCAGGTAATAGGTACATAACATATTTGTTTTGAACATAGTTGATTGTGAACATATGTGAGTTTTTTCCCTGTAAGAAGCATCAGCTAGTGCTTAATAAAAAAATGATTTTCTCAGGAACATGGGTGATTTTTTGGTAGGTAATCAGTAAAGTCCATAATGACTATCAATCGTAATGATCATCAGTTATTGCTTAACGGACTCATACGTTCGGGATCATCCATCCATATACCCACCTCAGAGAGCGTTGCTTAACCTTGAAAATCGACCCGTTAATATTTAGCCACGTGCCCTTTACTGTTTGTTAGTGTTCAACAGGAAAATATTAATGTAAACCATGCCCTTGACTTTCAAAACACCATCCGTAAGTGGGCTTACTCAACACGGAAAATAAGGTGGTCGTCCATCTTTGACCACATAAACACATGGCCATCTTTGACGACATAAACTTATGGACAAATGGCTATTGACAATGACAATATTATGAACAGTTTTTAGGGTTCCGTACCCAAAGGGTAAAAACGGAACCCTATTACTAAGACTTCGCTGTCTGTCCGTCTGTCTGTCACCAGGCTGTATCTCATGAACCGTGACAGCTAGACAGTTGAAATTTTCACAGATGATGTATTTCTGTTGCCGCTATAACAACAAACTAAAAACAGAATAACATTAATATTTAAGGGGGGCTCCCATACAACAAACGTGATTTTTTATAATAATTGGTACGGAACCCTTCGTGCGCGAGTCCGACTCGCACTTGGCCGGTTTTTTTTTGTAGTTTACATAGCGAGCGATATATCATAATTATGTTGAAGGTAGGTACAGTCAAAGGTCAAAATTCCACTTCCACCGCAATGCACATTATCGTTTGCGCTATACGGGCTCCGGCGCCTATACACACATACGCATATTTATCCGTGTGAGTGATGTTCCAACGCTAACAAATTAACATGTCGTGTAGCATCGCTACGAGTAATAATATAGATGTGGTCAATGTTAGACAAGGATGACAATATCAGTAACTTCTTTTTATCACCGTCTGATTATTTTTTTCATAGTAATGCAAAATTTTGACAAGTTTGCGTAAGTTAACATTAGCTAGATCGGTAACGAGGCTAGTGTGATCGGGATAGATGTGAGTTCGAATCCAAGATGGACCGGTTTTTTATGTTTTATTTAATTATGTTTAATAATTTATTTTTGTAAGTTATTTTGAACAAATAGATATTATAATAAATATATTATAAAGGTAATTTATTATTACAATAATGATAATAAATGAAACAAACAAGTAATATTATTATTTTTTTTATAAAAGAAGTCCTTTACACTTACATATGTTATTATTGTAGTATAGAATGTTAAAAATCATATTTAAGGTTACATAATATAGATATTATGAAAATTCTGACATCATTTAAGAGGTTAAATTTAACTATTGATTTTCTCAATGAAAAGAGGATTGAAACTTAACCTCAATTTTACAATAATATAAATACTAATTTGTTTAAGTTACGGTCACTATGTCCCCTGACATAAAATTACCCTACCTGTTTAGGATTTTTAATATTTCGTATGACCTCCGTTAGCCTCGATACAGCTAATGAGACGTCGACGCATAGACGCCACAATATTTGCACAGACATTTGTGCCACGCAAACTATCCCATAATTGCATGCAATGGGATTTGAGTAGCTCAGGGCATCTCTCGTCCCGAGCTTCCCATCTTTGCACCATTAAACCCCATACATTTTCTATAGGGTTTAAGTCAGGGGACCGAGCTGGCCAAGGAATAACTTTAATTTCCGGATGATTGCTAAACCATTCGCGAACAATGCTGGCACGGTGAATAGGACAATTGTCTTGCACAAAACTTATCTCTTCTAAGTCTTCTTCGGGGTAGATATTACGCACCGTAGGCAACATTACATCATTCAGCACTTCCACATAGTTGGCACTGTTGGCTCGCGTCGATATAAAACTTAATTCACCGGGCCCTTGAGCACTTATCCACCCCCACATATTCACACTGATTCTGCCGAACTCATCGGCAAAACGAGTTGTTGGGATGAAACCATTCGTCTCATATTCAGCTACCATATAACGTCGCTGAGGCTGGCTAATAAGAGGTGGTCTTCCGCTCCTCTCACGACTCTTCAGGCTACCTTCTTCCTCAAACCTCTTCACCCAGCGCCTAACAGTCTCTCTCTAAAAAAAAGTCTATATTACACAATTGCAACAAGCGATTTAGGTCTACCATTATATTTTGTAGGTATCATCACATAAAATTTTAAAAAAATAAACTTACGCATAAACCGGTTTCATTCGATATTTGAGATATATTAAGGCCAGTCGAATATAGGGCCACAATATTTGCCTTAGCTTCAATTCTAATATTAGCCTGCATATTGAATTCAGAAGAATACTAAAATAGCAACAGCAAGATAACACAAACGCTCGTAACTATGTTCACCAACCAACAACAGCGAATAGTGGAATAATTTATGTGAACTAGTAAAGTAGTTAAAATATGCAGGTAGATTTGAAACAAAGTGAACTTATCACTTTGTTTCAAATCTACCCTCATATTTTAATAACGACGCTAAGATTGAAAATTATTGTAAAACGAAAGAATCTTCGTTTAGTTGTGGAATATATTTTAACATTATATTTTGTTAACAACTCGGCATTTATATTTCACAATGTTTTTCATGTTTGATGTGAGACTCGAACCCGAACACTCGCCATGCGAGGCGCAGGCGCAGTGCTAACCAATTTGGCCACTGTATCACTTACACAACTCATTGAAATTTGTAATAACAATCTTAAGCGGGCAACAAGTTGCTAATGTGTAAGTGTTGTCAAACGTTCTTATAGAAGAAGGTCATAAGTACAACTAATATTGCTTTGCCATTGTGTTGCGAGATTGGCAGTCGACTTCTGACTGTTAGTACATAGCTCGATAGTTAATTCTTACCAATACTACAATTAAGATTTGTTTGTTACGTCTTCATGCATCAACAGCTAAACGTGTTCTGATGAATTTTGACACACTTGGTAAACCTGAACTAGGTTAGAAGAAGTATTAAGAGGATAATTTCCGAGATTCACGCGGGCGAAGCCGCGAGAAAAGTCAGTATGCTGGACATACTATAAGCCTCACCCAAGTGTCGGACATTGACCGGTCCCTGCGACTCGCATCCAGCGGATCCTCGCAACCTTCACCAGATCATAACGGTCTCTAAATTATTATTATTATAAGCCTATATTGTCCCACTGCAGGGCAAAGACCTCCCTTCCCTCCTTCCACATTTCGCAATCTAGTGCGATTGTAGGCCAATCCTTTGCGAAAGAGTCTATCTCATTCCGCCATCTCCTGGGCCTGCCGCGTTGTCGTTTCCTGCTACTTGCCCGCTTAGCATGAACGCCGTAGACACGAAAGAGAAACGACAAATCTTTTGTTCATCTGTCATTGAATCGACAAAATGACAGATGGACAAAAGATTTGTCGAGTCTCTTTCGTGTCTACGGCGTCCATGCTAAGCGGGTTGGTATCCACTAGTGGTAATATTTGCCCATTGCTCCTCCGATATGCGGCAGATGTGCCCAGCCCAGTTCCACTTCAACCTAGCAGCTGTAAGGCCAACATCAGTTAGTTGGGTTTTAGACCGAAGTATGAAGTACGGTCTCTAAAAGTGATAAAAATTGTGTACTTACTACTTACCTACTATTCCAATGTACCTACCTACTAAGTAAATAAAAGTTAGTCAAACATTACAAAATACCGTTCTAAACTCGAGAATCAGTTTTACGAGTGCAACTGTCAGCAAAATGTACTCAAACTACATTTTAGGATTGTAGGTACTTAGCTATCACTTATCCTTGACAAACCGACAAACAACAGGTCTAACCGCAAAACTTTAGGCATGCGAAAACAGACTCTTTGTAGAAGGAAATAACGGCCTGAAATTGCGTGATTTTTATGTAAGTCGTACGTGCCAGAATTAACGTAGTACTGGGAAATTACTATATTTACCTAAAATGCCTATGGATGCCTGTCTACCACATGTTGAATGAATATTTTAGGATTAACCGATACCTACTTTATATGTGGCATGTGCTATTGTGTGGTACATATATACCTACTTATATTTACTGATGCAAGCTTGTACCTAAGCGTTTGTAAGGAGGTTCATACCTACATACAATTTATACTATATTTAAATTAAGTATAAGTACCCCTTGGTAGGTGTCGTTGCAAAATGTATTAATAAATCTATATCAATTAAATATGCACATATTTACTTATTTTCCTACACCATAGGAATGTTTACGTCTGATTTGTACCGTAATAAATCCATTACTTATTATAATATTATTATAATACCTACCTAATTAAATAGCTATGTTTTTGTTGTGCACAAGCTAAACTTAATTTAGATTATTGCTATCTTTTACTAAAAGCCAGTGCGAGAAAAGGACGGCTATAGCTATGAACTAAATTAGAGATGTCAAACTAGTTTATGCCTTGCGCTTCACCGTGTTTTTAGTCGACATGTTTTTACGTGCACCCTTCAATTGTATGGAAATATTAGTTCGAATTAAATTTGACAGCCGCTATTCTTATCTTAACTGGCACCATCTATAGATTATTTTAAGTCAGTATCCCTAACGCAAGAATTGTCACACAGTTGGTGCCTGAAGTCGGGCGTCGCGATCAAGGTAGGACTAAAAATGCTGCCGTGATAAAATATACACTTCCCAACACACAGATTGAAGAAGGCAAGACAAGAAAAAATAGAGAGGCAAGAGGGAGGCCTTGGTCCAGCAGTGGAACAGAACAGGCTACCACAAAAAAACGCGTCTTTATAGGCCTATGTAACGTAAACGTAAGCTACGAGTTGATGAACACGTCTCCACATCCACTACTCACTTATGCCTATCCTTTTATCTTCAGGGAAAACCGTGTACATTGTCCTTTGTACTAAATCAGTCGCGATTTATGTAGGTATGTATGTAAACATACAATCCTGATGAGTAAGTGCAGAGAGTTACGTGACTTTTACGCTTGAAACATAAAAGAACCTTTCACTTAAGAGGGCCCTTCCCGGCCCGCCTTTCGTCTACGCGAGCATGGTCGAAAAGCTTGTTGTTTCATCCAGAGCCACAGCGGTGGTATTCTTTCAACTGTCTTACCTAGCTCCGAATCCGCACTACTTGCCTCCCGCGCACCTTAAACCGCCTAACGCGGGGACATTGAACGAAAAATATTGTTCGAAAATTTATAAAACTTGTTCCAGGAAATACGTGTCTTTGAATTAGTCTTACAAGTATGTGAAATAAATATTTGTTATTTAGAATCTCCACTGCATTTGCAAGGCTTCTATCAGGATGCTTTCTTTACTTTTACAATTTATAAGTACACTAGCTGTTGCCCGCGGCTTCAGCCGCGTGCAGTTCGGTAACTGTCCCACTATCACAATCACCATCACCATCACAATCACCATCACAATCACCATCACAATAACCATCACAATCGCCATCACAATCACCATCACAATCACCATCACCATCACAATCACCATCACAATCACCAACACAATCACCATCACAAACACCATCACAATCACCATCACAATTACAATCACTATCATCATTTTAACAATCATTATCATCGTAATCACAACCATTATCATCGTAATCACGATCATCATCATCACAATCTCCGTCCTCGTCATCACAATCATTATCATCGTAATCAAAATCATTATCACAATCACCATCACAATCACCAACACAATCACTATCTTCATTTTAACAACCATTGTCATCGTAATCACAATCATCATCATCACAATCTCCATTCTCGTCATCACAATCATTATCATCATAATCACAATGATTATCATCGTAATCTTAATCATCGTAATCTTAATCAATTTCATCTAAATCACAATCATCATTATCACAACCACCATCACTATCACAATCACCATCACAATCACCATCACAATAACCATCACAATAACCATCACAATCACAATCACCAACACAATCACCATCTCAATCACCATCACAATCACCATCACAATCACCATCACAATCTCCATCACAATCACAATCACAATCACTATAATCATTTTAACAATTATTATCATCGTAATCACAACCATTATCATCGTAATCACGATCATCATCATCACAATCTCCATCCTCGTCATCACAATCATTATCATCGTAATCACAATCATTATCACAATCACCATCACTATCACTATCACAATCACAATCACAATCACAATCACCATCACAATCACAATCACCATCACAATAACCATCACAATAACCATCACAATCACCAGCACAATCAAGATCACAATCACCAACACAATCACTATCATCATTTTAACAATCATATCATCTTAATCACAATCATCATGATCACAATCGCCATCACTATCACAACCACAATCATTATCACAATCACCATCACAATCACCATTACTATCACTATCACCATCACAATCACTAACCTCGTTATCACAATCATCATCATCGTTATCACAATAAATCAACAATAACCCTGTATAGAAGTCGAATCTGCCATCTTCTGGATCTCAAAATAAATGCCATTTTCGTAATCAGCACCCCTGATAATCTCGGTATCGACACCCATATTGATTTTTAGACATTTCAACCCCATCGCACCCCAACAGGGTATGATGGTAGGTATTTCAGGTCGCCAAATTAAATCTTAAAATTGTTGGTTTTGTAATACACCCGACCCAACTCACCATACAAACAATACCTATGTTGAATTTCAGGCTTTGTTACCCGATTTCCCTCTTTAGGGGTTGAATTCTGAACAAGCCTGAAACACAAATGTTAACTCATTTATCGACAGGAGTACTCCTGTTTAGTTTCGAATAAAGTAGTCTAACTAATCTTATTTTCCCATGTAATCTTTGGACCCCCGTTTCAACCCCTTAGGGGGTGAATTTTGAAAAATCCTTTCTTAATGCCCCTAAACCTCATAAACTTGACACATAAAATTCAGTTTGCGCCACCACGTCAAACATTTCATGTATTTTAGGGTACTGCTAGTCCTTCTGAACTCACCTTAATTCACAAAAAACACGAAAAAGTGAAAAATAACTTTAGCTTCAGAAGTCGGTGACTTTTGTTTGATTGATTTTTTTTTTGTCACCGACTTCTGAAGCTAAAGTTATTTTTCACTTTTTCGTGTTTTTTGAAGTCGGTTTTATTTTTTGCAAAAAAGTTTTTTATTTATCCATTTTTAGTTGTTTGCCATGAATTTATTTCACATTATTACCAATACATGTCATGGTAATAGGCGTGAGCAGCGGTGGCCCAGTGGTGGCGGCCCCGACTTACGAACAGTAAGTCGTGGGTTCGAACCCTGGCAGGCGTATTACTTTGTGTAATTTATTTCATCACCACTGCTCTCAAAATGGCGAAGGAAAACATGACATTTACCAACCCGCAATGGGCCCGCGTGGTGGATCATAGCCCATTCCCTCTCATAGAGAGGAGGTCTGTGTCCCAGCAGTGGGAACATTAATAGGCGGATGATGAATAGGCGTATCCCCAATATATGGAACTTAACATACCTTTTTTTTTTTTAGGATGGGTTAAATCATCAAATTACAGGGATAATTTAACCCGCTCTGGGCGGAGCAGGAGGGAGTGTCAGACTTTTACTGACTAAGACCCATCCATGTTCCTTCTTAGCCCTTTGTATTCCAGAGCCGCAGTATCTCTTTAGAACAGTCCCTTTTGCTGACATCTCTTTGAGGCGCGCGCGGAACACGAACGAACTGTCGAAATCTGGGTGTATTGTACACATCTGCGTACCCCCTCAGAACATACAGGCGTGATGTTACGTCATTTAAGACGCACGCGGAACACGATCGCGCCAACATAACATACCTAACTGTCGAAACCTGGGTGTATTGTACACATCTGCGTACCCCCTCAGAGCATACAGGCGTGATGTTACGTCATTTGAGGCGCACGCGGAACACGATCGCGCCAACTTAACATACCTAACTGTCGAAATCTGGGTGCATTGTACACATCTGCATACCCCCTCAGAGCATACAGGCGTGATGTTACGTCATGATGTTGTATAAACAATAAACATCCAAGCGATTGCAACATTTACGGTACGTTTGCCGTCTATTTTTGAAGAGTTCCATTGTATATCTCCGAAGATCAGCATCAGATGTTCACAAAATTAAAATGGGACCACACGGGAAGCACTAGCTTTCAAATAAAAAAAGAATCATCAAAATCGGTTCACCCAGTCGAAAGTTCTGAGGTAACAAACACAAAAAATAAATAAAAAAAATACGTTCGAATTGAGAACCTCCTTTTTTTGGAAGTCGGTTGAAAACATAAAGTCGGTGTTCATTTAAGTAGAAATAATATAAATTGGAAACAAAGATTTTAGTAGACTGGTCACAATAGACAATCAAGATGTAATGGCAAATAGCCCACGACGACGACGTATGTAGGTGCTGTCAACAAGATAATTGTATGGGCGACGGTGAGCGACTAGTTTCGGAGACAGATTGCATTGAGACTCGTCAGGTTGGTAGCACGTACAGGGTTATAAGTTCTGGCTGAATGAAGTTGGAAAAGAAGTCGTGCCGTCGACACGTAGCAGACGAAAAAGGGAAACGACTGAAAGGGAATTCCGCGTCATCGGAACTTTTTGTTTCACAAGAATAATAATCATCCAGCTAGCTAGGAAAAGCTGTACCTAATCAAACCGAACGCATTCTTTTACCGGAATGAATTCGGTTAATAATCCTAAGATCCTTACATCATCATCTGGCTCGCCTTTTCCCAACTATGTTGAGGGCGGCGGCATCCAGTCTAACCGGATGCAGCTGAATACCAGTATTTTACATGGAATGACTGCCTATCTGACCTCCACAACCCAATTAGTACTGGGTAGTACGATACCCCTTGGTAAAGCTGGTTGTCAGACTTGTAGGGCCACTGACTACATGTAACGACTGTGAAAGATCTACAAATGACAGCCGGGACCAACTGCTTAACGTGCTTTCCGAGGCACGGAGGAAACTCGGTATGTAATGGGTGGCCCATTCACAGACCAACCTAGGCAAGTACCGCTTAACCTAAAGATCGACCCGAGCGGCTGTTATTATTTAGCCACGAGCTTCTTATCCTAAGTTCCTTACAGCAAGTTTAAAATATTAATAAAACTAATTCGTCAATAATAGTTTTTGCTTATTCTTCCGCCACTTAATATTTCCTTTTTTAAACAAAATTACGTATGACTGACCACAACGTCCTTACTGCCGTCAATCACCATTTTTTAACACAATAAATAATACACACACGCCAATATCAGTCAACTCGCAGACTGATTTATCGTCACAAGTCTACGTTGATAAAATAAAGACAACGTAGCTCCTAGCGCTCCTGTACTATAACCATAGAGTAAGTATAGAATGAGTTCTACATTCCTTTGCGTTCTGCACACATGAATTAACCATAGTGTTACGTAAGGAGGCCTTGGTTGACCGCAGCTGGACTGCTAGCAATGACTTCGACAAAATCTATGTTGAATGGGATTTGGGGACGAAAGGTTCTCGAAGTGATATATTACCAATTCTGGCAGTTTTTAAGGCCAGCTTCGACTTACGAGGAACGATCATTAAGTACTTACTTAACTACATATATACGTCGTTGAGGGTCTATACAGGGTGTAAAACACTACGAAGACACACTTCTCATAACGAAATCGTCAACCAAGCATTCTTACATCAAACTAAGTAACTTTACGCAAAAATTATTGCTGGGAAACGACTTTTTTTTTTGGTGTGAAATATCATGTTTTGTGGTAGAACTCAATGTAACGCACTCAAAACATTGTGCTGATGGATGGATTGAATAGTACGGGGGTCGTGGAGGTGTTTAAAGTAAAAATTTAACATTAAAAACTTGTTTTTAAAAAAAACTTGACAAAAAGTTAAAACTTTGACCCCCAATATTTCCGTAACTAGAAAGTTCCCAGGTATGGTGTAGAACTAAAAAATTATCTTGCGATAATTTTTAGTTCTGTCTTGCACTTGTTTTGTCTTGTTGTTTTGTTTCTGCACTGTCTTGTTCTCAAGACAGTGCCTTTCGGCTTCGTTAAGAGGTGTTTTACATCCTTTATAAGTGTGACGTTATATCATACTAATATTTATAAATGCATAAGTTATGCTGGATGGATGTTTGTGACTCTTTCACGCGAAAACTACTGAACAGATTTAGATGAAATTTGGCACATACATAGTTCATAACCTGGATTAACACATATTATACTTTTTATCCTGGTGGTATGATCCCGTGGGATTTTTACCGACTATGTAATGTAACGTGAATGTTATGTCAGCTACTGAAAATCATTGACATAAACTTTTGCGTGTTGCAAGTGTCGAAATACGCAATGATTTGAAAGCAACTGCTATTTATTAAGGCCCTTTAGGAGATCCGATATGCAGGGTTTTCTCACCTTAGACACCATGCTCCAAAAAGCTGGGGACAAGATCATTATAATAACTAAACTTTTTCTGTATAAATCGCTTATGCGATAAGTAGACTGCGCGTCTTTCAATAGAAGATTTCAATTAGTAATGCCGAGTAACTAGTTTGCTTCTCGATGATCAAGCAATGACTGACCAACTTGAGCAAAAAATACATAATTACGTATTATTACGTCACTACATTAACCTCTTAGGTAATTGTCTGTATTTTATTGATTGATCGTTAAACCTGAATCGATTAGTTTGTAATGAGGTCTGACATAAAAGCACGTTGTCTACGAGTTTTTTGTCGATCTTCTTGCTAAACCTTTGAGGTAATGTCGTACTACAATGGTATGGTATTATAATGCGTCTAATTGATGTGATCGGTGATATGAGCACGTGTAAAGCACGGTAAGCTAATAATAACTATAATAAATAATAGCTATAATGATATATAAAAAATAAAAATAAAACGTATAATTAAATTACAATAGACATTTCGATACATGATATTGGAGATCACCTTTTAAGCAAGGAATTGCTTGCATTAGGAGACTGATGACTGATTGTTTATTATATTAGGTGATCAGGTCATGTATTTGTATAGTGAATATCAATGATGTTTGTTTATATAAGTAGGTATTTCGTTTGTTTGTGATACGGAATGCTTTTTATGATTAATCTAAAGAATTTGTGAAATATAGTCATTAGAGTAGTTTATTGAACTTGAACATCAATTAATTCGTCATTTGTGGTTAAAAACATAGAATGCCAAGTATGAAGTAAGCCTGTATGTCCCCAGACGTACCCGATCGGGTACGTACGATGCATTGTTATTTTGTGTCTATAATTGCGGGTATCGAAGAGGAGCTCGTGGCTAAATAATAACAGCCGCTCGGGTCGATCGTTAGGTTAAGCCGTGCTTGCCTAGGTTGGTCTGTGGATGGGTGACCGCCCATTACATACCGAGTTTCCTCCGTGCCTCGGAAAGCACGTTAAGCATTTGGTCCCGGCTGTCATTTGTGATCTTTGACAGTCGTTACTGGTAGTCAGTGGCCTAAAAAGTCTGACAACCAGTCTTACCAAGGGGTATCGTATTACCCAGTACTAACTGGGTTGTGGAGGTCAGATAGGCAGTCGATCCATGTAAAATACTGGTTTTCAGCTGCATCTGGCTAGACTGGAAGCCGACCCCAATAAAACTTGGGAAAAGGCTAGGCAGATGATGAATTGCGGGTATCGAAGAGCTACAAATGTTAACTATTTTATTGGTGATTCATGCTAAGTGTCAAATAAATTGATTTTGTTAATCTTATCTAGGCTTTTCATAGTACAACAAGCAGTAATAGCCTAGTGGTGTGACCGTCGGACTGCCAAGTCATGCCTCAAGTTCGAACCCAAGACACGCACCTCTGATTTTAAGGATTCATGTGCGTATTGTATAGTTATCACCAATGATATTCTAACAAACAGATATGTTATACACCTACAAAACCACCGAAAAAAGTGAGCCGCGGGGGAGAGCCAGCTCACATACACGCAGTGACGCAGAATAAAGGAAAAACAGGCCAATTGACACGTTTTCGAGTCTTCACGATTGCGCGCTCATAACATATCTGTTTAATTAAATATCATTGGTTATCACTTACTTCGGTGAAGGAAACCAGCATGCTAGCGAGATATCTCTCGACGGAATGTAAAGCCTAGTCAGAGGCTCATGTGAGTGGCATAAAAACTCTGACACCAGGGCCCTGTTTTATGAAGCTGACAATCCGACAAGTCGACATATTATTATTACAATTGTCACTTTTTAGCATATTATGTCAAAAAGTGGCAATTTTAATTTTTTTTCTGTTTTATGAAGCTGACAGGTGACATAATTGTCATGGTGGAAAATTGTCAAATATGTCGAATTGTCGCGAAAATCCGACATATTATGTCTGTTTTATGAAACTTTATTAGCGACAGATGACAGGTGACAATTTATCGTGAAAAACTTGTCAAATCTGCTTTATAAAACACACAATTGTCATGACGTCATGACATATAAATGTAGAATTGTCCGACAAGTCTGCTGACAGGAGCTTTGCCCTATGTCGCGAATAATTCGACTGTGGTTTTTTGACATATGTCGAATTTCATAAAACGCGTTATTAGATGACAATTATGTCAAGATTTCACCTGTCGCTTTTTGACATATATGTAACTTTTTTAAAACAGCCTAGGCGTGACAATTCTACAATTTTGTAATTTTTTGACATATATATCGGATTGTCAGCTTCATAAAACAGGGCCCAGGTAAGGCACTGACCACACAATAAAGAAAATAGTACAACCATTCATTAAACATTGTTGAGATATCGACTCTGATGTCAAAACAACTGACTGCGTTCTTTCAAAAAGATAAATAAAAAAAGACATCTCAAGAAAATTGCAACACTTTCTTTTCACATCAAAAGCTCCTTTGTGTAACTATGTAAGTGCAACCTCATTGCAAAAGTTCTACATTGTAGTTGGGTTATTATAGTGTAGCACATTATCTGAATGAATGGGTGCAGTTGAGTGCGGGACTAATTATAGCAATGCTCTGACCTGGCGATAACCTTTGGTAGGAGAGTGGCAAGCTTGCAAACACGGCTGGCGTTTGTACAGCAGGTTGTGATTTGATTATCTGTACCAACTAAATCACTTTTTAAAGTTTAACTACCAACAGTTATAATTATCCTTGTTTTAACACCTCCTAAATTTTGACCTGTAAATACAGAATGACTTTTTTATCGCTTTTTAAAAAAAATTGGTATAATAGGTGAATGGAGCAAAAGCAAATGGCATTTTAGTTTTTTTTGCGATAGTAAAAATTCAAAATCATTCGAAATTCAAATCATACGCGTATTATTTGAAATTCGTTATTTTTCTATTTTTTTTTTTTCAAAATTTCTCTTCCTTTGTTGTATAATTGTAGCGTAGGTAGCATTTGTAGCATTTTTTGGTGATGGAACAATTTTTTTGCTGTGGAAAAAAAAAAAAAAAAACTAGGTATAAAGCTTCTACTCCGTTCACCTAATATACCTACCCATTTTTTTGGGAAAGTGATAAAAAAGTCATCCGGTATGATAACTAGACCATCGATTTTAGCACTATGTATTGCGTTGCGAGGGTTTGAAATCTCTGTCCTTCAAAAATAGTTACAACTTTTAAGGTCAAAATTACTTCTGCTATTAGACATTAAAGCTCTTTTTCAGCTCTCTTACTCATCTCTTTCTTACTGCCTCTTTGGTGGTAGTAATCGCGACTGTTGAGCATGAGGTCTCAGGTTCGATACCCGTGTTGGGCAAACTTATATTGGGTTTTCCATCAGGAACTTCTCAGTAGCAGCCACGGAGTCTAGACTAGAGCCCGGTTGATGGCAATAGGCTCGTCCCCTATTACATGGGACTTAAACATAACTGGCGAATAGGTGTACTATTAGGTACTATCGAGGACACTCCCGCCTGACCACCACTAAGCTCATTTTTGCTTGCACTCGCAACATAAAAACGCTCTCTAGCCCCGCCCCGTTGACTTTGTGTAGAAAAAATGAATGAAAAGATACTGAATCGGCCGAGCGCATTGACGACGCACGCCAAACGAGAGTTATTGTTACTTTGCGCGCCAAAGTTGACGCTTTCCTAATAGGCCCAAACTTTAAGGCGGCTCTCCGAGCAAATGACCTTGAGCGAGCAGTTTTTTGGAGCCTACTCCTCTTTATCCAAAAGAAATACCAACTAATAAAAAATACATTAAATGACTACAATATTCTTGACTCCAAAGTTGTCATTTCATTTTTTTTTTAAGTTGCTTATTGTTTAATAAATACCCAACAAATTCACAACGAAATCACAATTGATAGGCAATTTAATAATGAACATAATTGTCGTTTTATTTTTTCCAAAAGACGTAAATTTGATTTTATAAAGAATAAAAACCACTCATTTCGCACAATTCGGCCTGCAGTGACTGACGTAACAACCATTTCGTAGTGCAAGTCGATTAGAACTTTATTCTAACAGTATTTCAAGCGAAGTTTGAACCACCACAAATAGAGTTGCTAATCTTGCTCGGGGTACCGCCTTAAGGCATGGCCTCCGCATGATTTAAGCGAAAAAAATTAAAATGTTCAGGCGGATAAGACCCCGATAGTACCTACAACCTTGGGGATTACAGTTGTGATGTTATCTCCTTCTTTGGTTCTTTGACGAACTGACGCCATTTGCGTCTCTGATAGCGCTCGAAAGAAAATATTGGACAATAATGTGAGCAAACATTTCTAAATCTCACTTATTCGTTGAAGGGTTCAATAATCGAACAGCCTGTATGTTAACCGGGGCGTCATGGCAACACGTGGACGTATTTATGTGATACAGATTTAATTTAATGATCAATTAGTAAAGTTAATACTCAATCAAGACGATTATTGTATCCATAGTCATAATATACTATTAATAATTTCTAAGAATGATTGTATGATACAACTATGATTACATGAGGAAATAGAGAAAATAACAACTGATACAGATTTAGATTGTTATTTCTAGTTGGTGTTCACAACGTGTATTAGACTTCGACAACGTTCCGGGTTTCAGACGGTAAAAATTCGAAATATTGAAACAATCAGAACTAAAATGTCATATAACTATTTGCACTATTGCTAAATACTTAGGTACTAGTTTATTTTTAAACTATCCTATATAGATAAATTTGTACAAACTAACAAATTACAAAAAAGGTACTAAATTAAGACATGCAAAATTAATTTATGATATGTTTATGATTCCTAATGATGTCAATTTCGTTTTTTTTTTTTTTAGTAAGTATTCTGCTAGGTATCAGCCCTAGAGCTTTAATCAAATTTAGTGATTTGTCATCTCTTTTCGATTTGCACATCCAGTGATGTGTCATCTCCCATTTTCAAACAATCATCAGGTTGAGGTTAATTTAATCCTTTTCAATCGAAACATGAAGTTGTTGGTGTTCAACAGTGTTGTGGCCAGATGATTTCTGTGTCGTCTGAGTCAACTTGGAGTAGCAAATTAAAAGTGTGGATTGACTGAGAGACGTAAATCGCTTAACCTTAAATTGGCGATAGAAACGTGTGGAATTCTCTTAGGGGGGATTTGTGGAATAAGCCGTTCCGAAGTTATGTTGACGAAGAAAGGATTTCCCAAAATCACACTGAAGGTTAAATGAGAACCACTTGGGTCAAACAAAATGTTCCATATATACTTATATATGCAGGTACGTAAGTTTAAATTTCGATCACCAGGTCAAAAAGGCATTTTTAGGTGACGCATCACACAACTAGCCCCTGTAAGGGTCAAGTAGTGAGGGTACTCGTGAGACGGCAGTGATGACAGATAACCTATGATGCACAGTTTCAAATGTATGAGTCTTCTCATCGATACTTTGTAAACATTGATGCAGTTTCTGAACCAGTGAGTCATGATCTTGTCATTGGAAAAAAAGGTTGAAGAGGAGAGAAAAGACAATATTGTGAGGTTATATTTTTAAAGACTTTTCTCAAACATAACATAACATCACGCCTGTAATCCCCGAAGAGTTAGGCAGAGGTGTACCTATCTAATAATACCTAAAGCCACATTTCGCCAGTTATGTGAAGTTCAATGTATTAGGAGGCAATCCTATTGCCATCAACCGTGCGCAAATCCAGACTCCGTGGTTGCTACTGAGAAATTCCAGGAGATTCCCAATAATAACACTTTGCTCGACCCCAGGACCTCATGCTCAGAAATCACGCTTACGACCACTACACCGACGATGCAAACATACTTTTCTAAAACTGAAATCATGACAAAGCTGTTAGACTATATTTTTATATTGTAAGTCCCGTTGTATCAGTTCTTTCGTACAGTCTGGAACGAACTACGCCTAATACGAGAATGATAATCATGCTTAGCTAAAACTATAGACAAAAACTGCAGGCATTAGGACCTTTAAAGCGTGTTTGTGGGTAACAAAAATAAACAATGCTATGTTATTATTAATGAGTTTGTCATTACTCATTGACAAATAACATAGCATTGTTTATTTTTGTACCCATATTATAATCTACTATCATCATCATCATTTCAGCCGAAAGACGTCCACTGCTGGACATTGGCCTGCCCCAAGTGTCGCTACTTTGACCGGTCCCATGCGACTCTCATCCAACGGATTGCCGCAACCTTCACCAGGTCATCGGTCCACCTAGTGGGAGGCCTTCCAAAACAACGTCCTCCGGTTCGCAGTTGCCTCTCCAGAACTTTTCGGCCCCATCGGCCATCTGTTCTGCGAGCAATGTGCCCTGCCCTCTGCCGCTTAAGTTCGGCAATTCTTCAGGCTACGTCGATAACCTTGGTTCTCTTGCGGATGTCTGCATGCATTTCTGATTCGATCACGCAAGGAAACTCCGAGCATTATAGACCTCTTCATTGCCCTTTGGGTAACTTTAAGTCTTCTAATGAGGCCCATTGTGAGCGACTACGTTTCGGTCCCGTATGTAATCACTGGCAAGTACTGGGCAACACACATACTGGTCATAGACTTTCGTCTTGAGGCACTGCGGTAAGTTGGACGCAAAGATACCTACTGTAGTCTGTTCCAATAGGAAAACTGATCCTTTATCTTCCAAATTATGGTATGGCTATGTGATGACTTTATAATGAATATTATTAGGTAAATTCTCTATAATGCGCAGACATACATGTTTTCATATTTTCCTTGTATGTACTACATATTTACTAAATCTATTTGCGTATGTAATGTAGATAAATTTATTTATGTCAATACTTACATAACGTTAATTATTTACGATGATCAAACCACCACAGGTAAATAATGAGAAGGCTTTTGAAGCTTAAATTAGAAAATGTGATGATAAATTGGATCTTTAACCTTCTACACAAGACCTAGCACGAATGTCTAAGTCGAAACGCACTCGTTCTCTCCATCATTGCGATCATTTTTTTGTTCTGGATCATACCTGGGAACATTCTAGGAGGTCGAACGTGTTAAAACACAGGCGCGAGTACTTGCTTCCAGCAGTAGCACCAGCTTAGGTGTGAGTACTGACGTGAGCACTGGCGTGAGTTATATTGCGAGCACTGGCTTCCAGCACTGGCGCGAGCACTTGCTTGCAGCACTGGCGCGAGCACTTGCTTCCAGCACTGGCGCGAGCACTTGCTTCCAGCACTGGCGCGAGCACTTGCTTCCAGCAGTACTTGCTTTCAGTACTGGAACACCAGAGATGTTAAGTTTACGACCCTCATGTCCATTATGGAGGTGGAACACGCATGACTGCATTTTTGAGGGTTTCGATTTCAGAGCGTTTTCAGAATAGGGTAGATGACACCTTAAAAAAATAACTACTAAAAAAACACTTTATTTTGGGCCTGAAAATCCGATTTATTTTCAATTAATTGACAAATTCGATTTTTAGTTGCTTTGAAATCAATAAATAGTTGAGTCATTGAGTTGAATAAACAGTGACGTCACAGTTGGCTATTGCCATACAAAATCTATGAGAGAACCGCGTTTTGACAGCTCTTAAAAAGTATCTCAATTGATTGGTGTGTCATCTACCCTATTATAATGGCTGAGCTGGCAAGACTGTAGAAAGTGATGAGTGTGTGTGAGCACAAGCTGGTCAGCGTACAGGAAGCTAGTCGGTCGTTAGTAGGTACAGACGCCAGCACTTCAAGCTACTGCAACCTGTCAAATTTCTCTAATAAATTTTCAACTTTATCGCTAAAGCATTGCGTTCAAGGTTGATTAGGAAAAATTGTCAGTTTACCCGAAACTGACATCATCATCATCATCATCAGCCTATTAATGTTCCCACTGCAGGGACACAGGCCTCCTCTCTATGAGAGGGAATGGGCTATAATCCACCACGCGGGCCCAGTGCGGATTAGTAGATGTCACATGTCTTCGATTTTTTTGGTTCTAAGACATGCCGGTTTCCTCACGATGTTTTCCTTCACCGTTTTGAGAGCAGTGGTGATGAAATAAATTACACAAAGTAATGCGCCTGTCTGGGTTTGAACCCACGAATTAGTGTTCGTAAGTCGCGGCCGCCACCACTGGGCCACCGCTGCTCTCCTAAACTGACAGTTTTGATGCAAATACAAATACAAAAGCTTGATGTGCTGATCCTGTACATATGTTAACACTAGTGGTAAGGAAGTCAAGGACACCACAACAAACCATCTTTTCAAACAATACTTGCCATATCATCAAAGAATCGTGATCCTTTGGACATAGAACTTTGAACCGCAATTTGTAAATTTTTCAGAGATCCAACGCACTCACGATTGACCTCGGGATGCAAGACGTATGATGAGCAAATGTTTCTGTACATGATTCGTATATAATTGCATTTACGGTTTGATCAATAATTAAGATAAATGCTTTGTTTGTGCATTTTATTTTAAGGTGCGTTTAGACCGAAATCTTATCTTCATATTACGATGCATGAATCGTAACTAACTTGGCGCTTTTCACTCCTTTTTCTCAAAGTCCAGTTCAGTAAGTAACTTGTCTAGTGGCTGAAATACAGAACAATGGACCAGTTACAATAAAAATAAAGCTATAGGTAATTTTGAATGTACTAGCAAAACATGCATCCAGCACAACTAAATAACATCAAAACTCAACAGTACAAGTTGGCCACTACTTCAACTACTTACGCCTGTGTAGGACTGTTTTGCATGTTAATTTCATTCAAACCAACTTGCTGCAATAACAGTCCGTCTAGATACCCAATGCTATTCACCACTATAGTTGGTGCCAGTTAAGATGAGAATAGCGGTCATGGTCAACCAAAACAAATAAACCATGTATCGTTTTTCATTACAAAAAATGTTGAAGATCACGATAGATGATGATTCAAGACTTGAACAGGCTACTTTTGCAGACTTATTTTTGATTTACGAAGTTAAGAAGTTTAATAAATGTAGGTGGGTCAATGACCGCTATTCTCATCTTAACTGACACCAACTATAACGAGTACTAGAACAGTCTACTTGTTCGTCAATCTAAACGCGCCTTAAAACATTCGCTACGGGTAAAGCCAAAATCACGTTTATTCTTAAGTTTTTGAATCTGTATGGTGTAACACAATATTACGATGGGTTTCACAATTCAATCACTGAGCACTAGTACTCTGGTGAGAACCTTATTGAAGTAAGCAACCTTCAATCAACCAATTGGTTACCATAATCATTGTGGTCACGAGGTGTTCTGGCACAACTTGGGTGGCCCAACTTGGCCCCTTTTCGGCCAATATGGGCCACGTCTAGTACTGGAAGTATTGCAACATTAATTGATTGATAACCTTTTTATCTATCAGGTCGGGTTATTCATTTCTATGTATATCTAAGAGGTGACTAGGAAACTACCGGAGAAAATGTGCATTATTCTTGCGTAATTGATAAATCAATGTAAGGTTGCACCTATAAGGGGTGGCCCGTGAAATTAAAATTCTGGTCTGTGTCAGACTGTATGTTGAAAAAATATGATATGCGACCGTATTTGTTTTTACAGAATTCATCATCTGCCTAGGCTTTTCCCAACTATGTTAGGGTCGGCTTCCAGTCTAACCGAAAACAGCTAAATACCAGTATTTTACATGAAGCGACTGCCTATCTGACCTCCACAACCCAGTTAGTAGGAACTGGGTAAAAAAAAAAAAATTAAACTATTTCTTTCCACAATGCATTCCTAAATTTAATACAAAAACAAGATTATGTGCGCTATCGATCACTTAAGTTACTAATAAAAAAATAAAAAGAAATATAATACCCCATGGGTTATATGATACCCTTTGGTAAGACTATAGTTGTCAGATGTTTTCGGGCCACTGACTACCTGTAACGACTGTCAAAGATCTACAAATGACAGCCGGGACCAACTGCTTAAAGTGCTTTCCGAGGCACGGAGGAAACTCGGTATGTATTGGGTGGTCACCCATCTAAGACCAACCTAGACTAGCACGGCATACCGTAAGATTGACCAGAGTGGCTGTAATTATTACTGTTATTATAGCCATGAGCTCCTACACATACAGAATTACAATCATTTCAATCATCAATTCAACCCTCTCAGTCAGTGCCTAAGTCTTTCCATTTCTCAAACCTGTTCGTCCTCCTTCCCGTTCTGACAGAACCTGTCAATTTCCATTGTGCTTAAGGCTATTACAGGAGCTAAACGCGAGTTTTATAATGCAAAAAAAAAACATATGATTTATAAACAAAACCGGAAAAATATATGATATTCTTCAGGATATATGCTAGTACGATAGTGTTTTGAAAACATAATAGGTACAACACATTTCATTCGATAAAAAAAATCACGAACTTATCTCTAAAAATTTATTTTAACGGGTAAAAACCATATACATGCGATCATTCTGTTTTTTTGACAAATAATTCTACAAGCAACATAATAGCATCTTAATGTTTTACATTTTTAGTCCAATCAATAGATTTTTTGCAAATCGCAAAAAACCACTCATTTCGCACTTTTTAGTGCAAGCTAATTAAAACTTTATTCTAACAGCATTTCAAACGAAGTTTGAACCACCACAAATAGAGTTGCTACTTTAGCTCATGTAATCGCCTTAACGTGATCAAAATTCAGGATGCAAAAGACCACCATATCTACTTTTTCACGGCATTTTTTTTTTCTATTCACAATCTTTTCATAGACAAACAAAGTAGAGTACCTAATGAGTCACAGACCGTCTCCGCAAGAGGTCCTGGACTTTATGTTTGAAAGCCACGAATTAACTTGTAGGCACGTTGTGAGTTCGACTGTCTCTTACCTTGTAACTTGTACGGTAACAGTTCTGATGATTCATCTGTGTTTTGTTTGTCTAGGTTTTTTAGTTGGAATTATTTTCGTATGTCCTTTTACGTAATAGTTACAGACAGCTGAATTGAGAATTTCAGGTCGAGGACATTGTCAAACTCTAATTTAGCATTATTTAAGATCATCTGCCTTGCCTTTGGGAAAATCCCAAACTATGTTAGGGTCGGCTTCCAGTCTAATCGGATGCAACTGAATACCAGCATTTTACATGATCTCTGTCATGTCTATCTGACTTCCACACGATATATATATACAACGATATATATATAACGATATGATTTATATATATATACACCCTTTGGTAAGACTGGATGTCAGATTTCGACTTCTGACTACTCGTAACGATTAACGATTGTCAAAGATCTACTAATGACAGCCGGGACCAATGGCTTAACGTGCTTTCCGAGGCACAGAGAGAACTCTGTATGTAATGATGGTTACCCATCCACGGACCAACCTTGGCAAGCACGGCTTAACCTTTAATATGGACCCGTGTGGCTGTTATTATTTAGCCACGAGCTCCTTTAGCATTATTTAAGATGATTCCTTTAAAGTAGCCCGTGGTATTTGGTGAAAAATAAAACATTTTAAAGGAATCTCCTGAAGCCAAATCCATTAAACCTCAATAGGCATGCGAAACGATCATAATGTTGGTTTAACATTACCTAGAAAACTTAACAGCCCATAATAGCATTTATCTAATTTCCAATCATAGTGTCGCGACTCGCGACTAACTGTGACTATCACGATAGCACCGGGATTTATCTTAATGATACTAAAACGAACTCTGAACTCATCATCTAAACCAAATATAGAATTGATAAAATAACATAAATGAATGAATTTCTAAGGCGAAAAATTTACGCGTCTAGGCTGAAATCGCAATGCTGCTTTACAGATAATGCAACGATTTTTTTTCTCAGAATTAAAGTGACATGGATCTAAAATTTAGATCCATGTCACTTTAATTTAGATTCTAAATGAAGCCACTTAAATTATATTTATAAGACTATTACTTTTTATGAAAAAAATCGGTAAATGATGAATTATCAATTTCTGTGTCTTGTCCACAATCACTTTCATACACAGCATTTACCTCTCAGGAAGATAATCTCCAACATATATAGGAAAAAGTATTTTGATCAGGTTTTAAAAGGATTTTTGCAAGAAATAAAGATATCACTTTTATGCATGCTAAGTAGCCTTTGGTACACATTTAATATTTTAGAAAATAATAGTCGTAGCCTTGATAGTTTCTTGTAAAAAAAAAAATAGCCACGTTTCCAATTTCTGTGGGGCAATTTTTGTGGTTTCCGTGGCATCTCGTGGCCCACGGAAATTACACGACTACACAGAAATTGTACCAATCAATTATTGTACTAATGTTAATGAAGATTTTTGAAAAGAATCAATAATTGTTATGCCGAAATTACTTTGACAGAACTAGGTCCTTTCCCCCGACATTAAAATAAAATTGTATTACTATTTCTTGAAAAAGTCATTAGGTGTCATAGGGTTGCATCCTCCGGGAACTCCTCCTGGAAGCCTCGATCGTGAAGGCCTGGGTGACATCACCGGCCAGACCTGCCGACGTTGACAATGAGGCAGGGTGGTTCCAGGAGGCCATGTCCGACATCTGCGACGTGCGCAGATGTCGAGTCCCCAGCATCTCCTCGTGAGCCAGGGATCTGGCCCGCGAGGAGTTGCTGGGGACTCTCAACAGAGATTCTTGGGGGCGCCCTTACAAGAAGATGCGGGATAAACTCCGCACCTGGGCCCCCCTACAGACGCAGAGTGTCCGGCCTGAGCTCGTGGAGGACATGGTGAATACTCTGTTCCCTTCGCGAGGGGAACATCGCTCCCCGCCTATGGCTCCACCGCCTGCGATGCTGGAAGCGGACCAACAGGACGACGACGAAAACGCTCCGGAAGTGACTGGGGTAGACCTGAAAGTGGTGGTACGTAGTCTGAGTGTCAAAAATACCACCCCGAGACCCGACGGCTTGCCTGACAAAGCCAGGGTCCTGGCCTCGGAGGCTCTCGGGACCCGACTAGAGGGGCTCCTAAGCGCATGCTTGGGGAGAGGCCAGTTCCCGCTTCGTTGGAAGACGGGAAAGCTGGTCCTCATTCGTAAGCCGGGGCGCCCTGCGGAACCTCCGTCCGCATACCGACCCGTGGTGCTGCTCGGCGAGGTGGGCAAGCTCTTTGAAAGAGTAATTGCAAACCGCCTCGCCGAGCACCTTGCTGGGTCGGGGCCGGATCTTGCGGAACACCAGTTTTGTTTCCGCAAGGGGCGCTCTATGGTGGACGCCATCATGTGCGTGAGAGCCCTCACGACGGGGATGCGGTTTCCCGGGGTGGGGTTGTCTTGGCGGTGTCTCTCGACATCGCCAATGCCTTCACCACCATGCCCTGCTGCATTAGGAAGGCACTCCGGTATCACCGGGTGCCGACCTACTTTCGTCGTGTGGTCGAGTCGACTTTGAAGTACCTAGGACTCGTCTTCGACAGCCGGTGGAACTTCGTGGAGCACTTCCGACGTTTGGCCCCAAACTGGAACAGACCGGGGCTGCCTTCAGGCGGCTCCTGCCCAACCTGGGGGGGGGCAAACGCCTCCTGCCGGAGGCTTACGCGGGAGTCGTGCGGTCCATGCACATGCAGTCGTGGCCGTAGGCCACGTGGTGGGCCTGTGGACGGTGGGCTATGGGCTAGCTCGCCATCTGTCCGTCTCATGACGACAGACCGTGTCGACGGCGCGTTCGTGTTCCACGCGCGCCTCAAAGAGAGTCAGCAATAGGAAGGGGTCCACAAGAACCGATGCGGTGCGGGGTTGCGGGACTGTTCGAAAGAGATACCGTGGCCCCGGAACACAAAGGGCGATGAAGGAACATGAATGGGTTTTAGTCAGTAAAAGTCTGAAAGTCCCTCCTGCTTCGCCCAGAGCGGGAGGAGTCATTTGATGATTTCCCATCCTCTTCATAGAAGTATAAAACATAATCAGTTCCTTAATTGCTAATTTTGTAAGACTGATTTATGCAATAGTACACCACGTTGTATTTTTAGAAATGCTTATTAAAATGATCAAATCTTTTATTTGTGATACATGGGTTACATGCAGGTGTTCATTACATAATTACGACGATAATACATACATATATATATATTAACGACGATATTCGTATTATATCAGTTTTTTCATTAAACCTTATCTTTCTTTACATATTATTAAAAAACAATGTATATATATAATAATTCACAATTTCGGTGCAAACACAGAATTTCTGTGTCACCAATACAATTTCGGTGGCAATAATAAAATTTCTGTGGCTCGCCAATTTCGGTGGCCCAAATAACTCTCTAAGTAATATCTATAATTATAATATCCCCTTTCAGAAAATGTATATATAATGTGGATATGTTGCGCTTTATTATTAAAGTTTTTCAAAAAACCTGAAAATGAAAATGTCCATGGAAATTAGGTAAAAAATCGAGTTGTTGAAATTGACTCAAATAATCATCTATCTATCACTACCTCTCCTACTGATCAATATACACACACACACACATACATACAAAATCATTCATAGTTTTACTGTAAAACATTCTCAATTAAGACATTACCTACACATTGCACTGATGGCTACGGTCTATTCACGGTTATTTAACCTCTGACTTTCCAACACTGTCTACATCAAAATGATCTTTAATTCTGTAGCAATAAGGTAGCTGATAAGTTGCTATCCCTGACAAGTCTGTCAAAATTACAGTGATCTTTATTCTTGCAAAAATAAGGTCTCTTTAGATTGCAGCTGACATAAGCAAAATAAATGTAAAAGGATTATAGTACTTTATTGTGTAAATGTCAGGTGCACATTAAATGCCCTGAGGTCAGTGTGACTCACCTTTGTTTATGCACGCCAGTGTACTAAGGTTGACAGTGTAAATCTTGCTGATGCACGACAGTGTAATAAGGTAAAGCATGACAGTTAACATAACAGGGGATGTTTCCATTAGTCATTTGTTTGTGTTCAGGTGTTTTTTAGTGCTGTGTGCAGAGGGCGTGTTATTACCTATAACAGTTTGTGGGGTAGATTTAATAGCCCATAGCGATGGTCATCTGTTTTTTTATAACGCGTGAATTGTGTCTATCCCTTTTTTTATTGGGAAAATCCTTATTACCCTCCGACTGGAGCTAGCGGAGGGTTGTGTCGGACTCTAACCGACTTATAAAAACCCACTCTTCCCACTACTACCATGTGTCGGCGGCCCGGGAGATACGAGAACATTCGCGCGCACCCCCGACTGGTTCGGACTATCCCTGCCCAATTTCCTCGCAAGAGTATTAGTATTAGCTATAGGATTTTGGCCATAACTATCAAACTATGAGCCTCACTCCATAATCGGTTTTTGCAACTTCAAATCTACAATAAGGCAATACTGTGAAGCAACCATTCTTTTCACACGATATCAGATCCTTTATTTACCAGCAAGAGGTATGTACTCTTCAAGATTGACCGTAAAGATTCTTACCCAATAAACTGTAGCATTTAAAAATTCAAATATGGAACTGTAGAGCCGCCCATGCATTGCGCAGACGCACACAACATGGCGTCAACATATAAACTTGTCAGCTGCATAATAATTATACACTTCGAGAAAGTGTTACGTCACATGTGACCTTTTATATTTCGTCGCCCACTTGTCTAATGTAAACTGAATATAGCATCCCACTTTTACCATTTCGAACAACATCTTTGCCACTCAAAATTAAATCTTCGATTCAAACGAATATGGTTTATTTTCCTGTGATGGTTACGAGATAATGTGGGCAAATTTTGAGCAAGCATCATCATGCAAATCTAAACTGTCACTCTTATGGCATAAGGTTAAAATTTCTCTAACAGTTGGTGATGCCTGAGTACAGCAGCTTATGTAAGCTCTATTTGATCAGTTAAATGCAATGTGTGAACTTTTCAATTCGCTTATTTGCTATCGGTTTGCATGTCAACAATCAATTAGTATGTTTTGGGTTTTTAAGCTTTGTTCATGTAATACCTATCCATTAGCGTCTGCTTAGGTGCGATAATACAACTCGGTTATGTCACGTAAAAGGTGGTGACATGACCGACGTTAAACAGAATCATCATCAGCCGAGCCTTTTCCCAACTAAGTTGGGGTCGGCTTTCAGTCTTACCAGATGCAGCTGAGTACCAGTATTTTACATGGAGCGACTGCCTATAGTGCCTATCTGACCAACACAGCCCAGTTAGTACTTGGTAACACAATACTCCTTGGTAAAACTTGTTATCAGACTTCCGGCTGATGTTAAACAGAATATTTTATTTATGTAGTCCTCATCATCATCATGTCATCAATGTTCCCACTGCTGGGACACAGGCCTTCTCTCTATGAGAGGGAATGGGGTATAATCCACCTCGCGGGCCCGTGCGGATTTGGTATACCTACTTAGATGTCACATGTCTTCGATTTTTTTGGTTCTAGGACATGCCGGTTCCCTCACGATGTTATCTTCTTCTTTGCGTGTCGATAACTCAAATAATACCCGACCAGTATGTAGCCACCTGCACAGCTCTGTCGTTGGTTTCGTTTAAATCCTGGAAGGTGCAGGTGGCTGTCCAGGATGGGCAAGAAAGGAGGTGGGACATATCCTGCAGAGGGGCTCCACACTGACATTGTCTTTGGGACGGATCGATGATACCCCATTTGGCCAGATTACTTCTACAGCGGTCAAGCTGGGCCCGCAAACGATCAAGAGATTTCCAGATTGGCCACTGCAGTTCCTGCCCAGGGAAAAGATTTTCTGCTGGATTGATGAAGTGAGAAGGGGTGGGAACTCTGTTCCTCCACAATTCGCATCTTTCGTCTGACGCACTGTCTTTTCAGGAAATCGTGTGTCTCACGAAGCTTTTACGGGTTTTTAAGCGTGAATGTGGTTGTTGATGCCCGTACAGAGGATGGCGGCTATCTCGTTCCTGTTTTCCCTTCTCGATATTATCATTTATGTAGTATTCTGAGTCAGTTAAGAATGAAGTACTCTACAAAGTACTCTACAAAATTATTGGTTTCATGGCTAAATTGAGTTGCAGTCAATGACTAGATAATTAAAATATAGGTAATATGTTTTTACCCACAGTACCTACATAAAGACTAGTTAAGCTTTCTTAAATAAAGATGGGGTTTCACTCTTGCTATGGTTGGTGCCAGTTTGGATGAGAAAATTTATTAAACTTTTTAACTTTGAAAACCAAAAATAAGCCTGTTCAAGTCTGAAATCATCATCTATCGTGATCTTCAACATTTTTTGTAATGAAAAACGATACATGGTTTATTTGTTTTGGTTCGTACGAAGAGATATTAGGAAAAGGGCAATGACCGCTATTCTCATCTTAACTGGCACCAACTAAGTATAGGAAGACTTGTTACCTGACCCGTGCGACCCTACACACCACTGCGCACTATACCAAGCCAGACTTATAGCACTCTTATAAAAGCATTCACCACCTAAAACCATTAACGTCCCTTCAAATCAACGAAGAAATCAAACGTCTTCATGCATAAACATCCACCCTTTGACAAAGCCCAGATGCCCTAACTTAAATCAAGAACACCGAATCCACTTATAAGTAGTACTTACTAAGACCACCCGCTGATCGACTATTCGTCACGTCACTAGCATTGAATGACGTGGGAACGTCACTATTTCACGAACCCTTCAGTGAACATTGTGTGAACGTGAACGCACTTACGCGTTAATAGAGGACGGGGTGCATAGCGCGCATAATTTTTACATGACTTGGTTTGTGATGAACTGGTGACGATGTGGAAATGAGTTGAGGAGAGTTTGAGAGGATACCATTAAGAGATGATGAATCAATTGCAGATGTGTCTCCCGTTACGGAAACCTCTGATAACACTACTATAGTTTCCGCAGCCGATCCGGAATTTGTACGTACCGATTTGTCTTATTCTAAAAAAAGGTACAGTTGAAGACAACAATTTTCTATTAGCAATTGTCAGTTCGCAGACTTACATCGTTTCTTAAAATCACAATCTCTCATCTCATCTCAACAATCATCGATTAAAACTTGGTAAATTAAAGGTTTTTTTGACGAATTAGAATGCTATTCCTAAAATATGGAATTTGTCCTTCAGATGTATCGACTTGTCGTCTAAAGAATCCGCAGCTAAATAGTACATTACTGCAGAATCCAGTAAGTAAGCCTTCCTGGCCAAGTATGAGTTAACCGGACCGAACCGCAGGTGAGGTCCGGTTATATACGAGGCCAGGATGGCTTTCTTGCTGGTTGAGGTTTGTATAATACTTTTCTCAAAAATGAAAGAAAGTTTAACAACAAATTCGTTTAAACACAATTGTCGCAATTGAATGTGAAATCCCACCAGTCGTTGTTTTTTTTAATACAAAGTTTGCGTTTAGTTTTGGAAATTGTTCTATTTTTACATTACATGAATGTTTTAGTAAAAAAAATGTAAATTATTGTTTTTGAAACTCCATGTTAATTTTAGAATGGAAAGTTTTAATCCAACGTGATTTATAAACTGAAATTACTAAATACAAACATAAAATCCCACACTATACTGCTAACACATTACTAAGTACAAAACGCAACTCATACTTTTTCTGCGTCGCGTTAAGTGTCACAGACTATAAAATGGCTGTAATATATGTATTTCATAAAATGTCATACCAAAAAGAGAGATAGTTATATATTGGGAGCCTTTTCTAAGCAGATCCAAAGAGGATGACCTACTGTCCAGTAAGTAAATTACATACTTACTTACTGGACAGTTGGAGATTCCAAATTTAAAATCTCGCTTCTTACTGGACAGTTGTGAATAAGTCTCCGGTAGAGATCACTTCCTGGATACTTTTTAGAGATGTTATGGCAACATTACATACCATTTTTGAGAAAATATATTTTCTAACTCGTATTATAAAAACTGGCTGCTGTAAAGTCCGTTTACGGACGAAAATTTTACGTGATAACGTAATTTTTCATGATTTTAACTTAAAAAACAAAATTTAATCCTCCCGCTCTGGGCGGAGCAGGAGGGAGTGTCAGACTTTTACTGACTAAAACCCATCCATGTTCCTTCATCGCCCTTTGTGTTCCGGGGCCGCGGTATCTCTTTCGAACTGTCCCGCAACCCCGGGTCCTAATACATCTAATTTCACAATTTGAAGACGCAATTGTTCTGAGATAATAGTGTATCTATCATTCTACAGACACACTTATAATATCAAAGATTCAGCTACAAATCGACATAATAATCATAAAAAAATAAAAATGTTGTTGTTTGTTGAAATTGTTGTTGTTTCATAAATATTATTCTATTCTAACAGTCCCGCAACCCCGGCAGGCATCGGTCCTTACGGACCCCTCCCTTTTTGCTGACTCTCTTTGAGGCGCGCGTGGAACACGAACGCGCCGTGCGTCGACACGGCCTGTCGTCATGAGACGGACGGACGGCGAGCTAGCCCATAGCCCACCGTCCACAGGCCCGCGTCATTTTCACCCCCTTAAGGATTGAAATTCTAATAGATAATATTTTTTGTAATTTTATCTTCGAAAACTATGGACTTTCCATACACAATTATATCCTCTTTTTTTCTCCTCTTCCTCTCTTCCTCTTTGGCGGTGGAATTATAAAAAAACGCTGAGACACGTATATAAATTAATTTTCAATCGTCAGACTAAACACAATATTTTAAGATCTTAACTTTAAAACTGACGGACTAAACGGACGGCTAATACTGAAATTGATAATCTTAACTGTGAAAATACTAAATTAAAACAGGGTATAGAAGAACAACAACGACAAATAGAACTACTGAAAAAAATGACCTGTGCTACCCCGCAGCGCAAGAATAACTCAACCCCTATCTCGAGACGAATATTAAGCATGACATTAAACACTCCTCGGCATTCTCCTCTACGACTAGCTAAAAGTACTTGCACAAGTAATCCCACATCCCAGCAGGACAAATCCGAATGTAATACGGATATTCAATTGGAAGGCCGACGTTGTTACGTTGAGAATAAAATGTGTAAGAAAACACAACGTGCTATAAGTACGGAAAGCCCACTAGTTAGGACACAGTCCAACAAACATAAGGTAATTATCCTAGGAGATGGGCAAGGTCGGGGCTTACGAAACATACTACAAAACCTGCTTGGATCCGAGTACATCGTGTTTTCCTATCTCAAACCAGGTGCTGCACTGAGTGAGATCTTGGAATACTCAAAGAACGAAATCAGCACACTAACAAGAAGTGACTACGTGATTATATTGGGCGGATGCTGCGACAAAAACCCCTACGATATTGACATAAATCTACATCGCTGGTTATCGTCAACTGCAAATACAAATGTAATTATAAGTGAAGTACCAAACAATAGATTTCTAAAAGAATCAAAAATTAACTATTTACTACGGTTTATCTGTAAGAAATATAAAAATGTACTGTTCATGGACATGAATTACACTAGATTTCCACCAAGTAATCCACCAAGTAAACGAAATTATGTACTAAATCTTGCACGCTCATTATTAAAAGAAATATTGTGTATTCATTATCATTTCAAAGCAATCCAATATGAACAACTGTGTCAAAATATAAATAAGAAGTCTTTTGAAAGTAAATATGTACAAGTTAACTTAGATTCCGAACAAAATACAATAGATAATAGAATTAATACAGACTGTATAAATGAACCAAGTAACAAACACGGTGAATCGGAATGTAACAATATTGAAAATCCAATTTCGAATAATTTATTTCGTTTATAAATTTGTCTCTATCCTTCATCAAAATATTAATGGATTGCTCAATAAATCTGATATGATTTCTGTCTGCATTAACGAGTTAGCTACCCAGAACAATCCTGTTGACATACTATGTATCACTGAACACAACATGACAGACAGTGACGAAGTGTATCTCTCAGTACCAAATTTTAGACTTGCGTCTTATTTTATGAGAAGTAGCAGACACGGAGGCTCCTGTATACTAATTAAAAATAATATGAAATATAGAATTCTTCATAACATCACAAAACTTTCAATAAGCAACATATTAGAATGTTCTGCAATAGAGCTTTTGGAACATCAAATAATTGTTGTATGTATCTATAGGCCTCCAAACAACACTGCTGGCTCTATAGGCAGTTTCTTCTCAACTTTAAATAAAATATTAAATGAATTATGTTTAAACGGTAAAAAGATTGCAATATGCGGAGACTTCAACATAGATACTTTGAAACACACTAAGCTCTCCAGTGAATTTATAGAACTCTTAACTAGATATAATTTGTCACTAAAATTCAATCAAGTAACGCGATTTGCTAGTAAAACGTGCATAGACAACATAGCCCATAACATAAGAGCATGCAAAGGCACTATCAAGGAATTATCACTATCAGATCATAATGCACAAATCTAAAAGGTTCCGGTCAAAAAGACCTGCACCATAAAATATTGGTATATATTAAATCGGGATTACTCACAAGATAACAGAGCAATATTTATTAAATATTTAAAGCAACTAACCAATAGTGACGTGTATAGTTGCACGGATGCGAATAGTGCCTACAATAAATTTTATGACAATTTCATGATGCTGTACGATCTCTGTTTTCCTATAAAGAAAATCAGGATACATAACAGATCTAGACCGAAATGGATCTCGCGTGGCGTAAAAATATGTAGCAAACGTAAATGCCAACTACTGTGGCAATATAGAAATAATCCAAATCAAGCCACCAAAACTACATTCAAAGCTTATGCAATGAGGTTTAAAACTATAATCAGGCATACAAAAAATCTCAAAACGACTTCTTTATTAAGTCTGCCAGAAATAAGAATAAAGCTACTTGGAAAGTCATAAATGAGGTCAGAACTAAATATCCAAATGAAGGCGTAAATCAATTAATTATAAATGACGAAATAATAAATAATCCTAAAGTTATCGCGAACTCATTCAATGACTTTTTTCTTAACATCAATAATAATAGTACTAGTGTACCTCAAAAATCTTCCCATAAACTGACTTATAATTCTAATTCAATTTTTATGACACCGACTATCCCTGATGACATTAACAAAATAATAATTGCTCTAAAAACAAAAACAGTGCCGGTTACGATAGCATTACGACAAATATTGTTAAAGATGTAGCACATATTATATCTGAACCACTAAGCTTCATTGTCAATTTATGTATAGAAGAAGGCATTTTTCCAGATAAACTAAAAATATCTATTATAAAGCCAGTATTCAAAAAAGGAGATAAAACAAATATGAGTAACTATAGGCCCAAAGCATTGATACCTATTTTTGGGAAAATTGTTGAAAAGGTGATGTTTAATTGTCTCTATACTTTCTTTGAAACACACAATATTCTAACGTCCAGCCAATATGGTTTCAGGAAAAACAAATCCATAAATATGGCAATATATAACTTTTTACATAAGGTAATGTCCAACCTGGACAAAGGGCTGCCGGCTGTTGCGCTATACATGGATATGTCGAAGGCTTTTGACCGAGTTGACCACAAGATCCTCTTAAGAAAGATGTATGCATATGGAGTGAGAGGTAATGTGTACAAACTTATAGAATCATACCTTAGCAATAGACAACAGCTGACAGAAGTAAGGAGGATAAATCCCACTACTAAAACAGAACAAGTATATGTTTCTGAAACTGGAACTGCTAAATTCGGCGTTCCCCAAGGGAGTATTATGGGTCCTTTACTCTTCCTTGTTTATATAAATGACATGCCTTCGGTAACAAAACATGACATTACACTATTTGCTGATGATAGCACTATTCTATTTGCTAATGACGATACGATTAATTTAGAATCTGACATTAACCAAACAATATTATTAATTATAGACTGGCTTAAAACCAATAATTTAATGATTAACATTGACAAAACTAAAATAATGAATTTTAAAATACGAACTAGGCGTACGGGTACTTTAAAAATCCGTTACCTAGACAACGACGTAGGAGAGACTGAAGTAACAAAATTTCTAGGGTTACATATTGACAACAAAGTTAATTGGAAAATACACATTGACCATGTTTGCAAAAAGCTGGGACAGTTTTCATATGCACTTCATAGGTTAGGGAAAATAGCAAGTCAATCTACTTTACTAACAGCTTATCACGGATACGTAAGCTCCACCCTCAGGTACGGTGTAATATTTTGGGGCAACAGTACAGACAAGAAGCGTGCTTTCACTGCTCAAAAACGTTGCATCAGAGCCATATTTAACCTACAGCAAACGGACTCATGTAAGCCATTTTTTAAAAACATGAACCTATTAACTTTACCATGTATCTATATATTTGAGACCGCAATATTTGTCAAGAATAATATTGAGCTATATGAATACCACACTCGTATTCGGCGTAAGGACCAATTGCGCACAGTAGCTAGTAAGACGCGTTTAATGAATGAAAGTATCTTTTGTACAGCTTCACGCATCTTTAATAATATCCCGGGGTCAATTAGAAAAATTCCAGAAATAACAAAATTTAAAAAGAATCTCCTTAATCTGCTAGTAAACAAATGCTACTACTCTATAAAAGACTTCCTATCAGACAAGTCTCTACTCCAATACAGTCTCCCTCAGTCATGACGCGTTCAGTAGCCCACTGATTTGTACCTACCTGTCTTTATTTTCTCTATATTATCTGACATTTTAATAATTTAATAATTTGTATCAAAAATGTAATAATGTATGATGTAATTTGCATGTAATTATTTATTGTATGCCCAATGGGCGGGACATAGCTGATCACAATCTCATTATTTTAAGACCTGTATTATGTACCTACCTATGATCCACAATAAAGATATTGATTGATTGATTGATTGGACTTTCATACAAACTTTCATTCCCTATTTAACTCCCTTAGGGGTTTAATTTCGAAAAATCCTATCTTATTCCTTGTTAACATTATAAAGGGTACCACTGTGCAAAATTTCAGTTTTCTAGGTCCAAGGGTTTGGGCTGAGCGTTGATCGCGGCGCGCAGAACGGTGTGACACTTTTTCGTGCGTGCAGCCAGTGTTCATCGATTTATAAGACGTTAAAACGTAAAAAAAAAATCTTTTCAATACACTTCCTCGAAAACTGGTACTTAACGCACTACGATTAGGTACAACATGCATGGTATTACACACGCGTGCGATTTTTTCCACTTTCCCGCACGTGTGCAGGAATGAAAATTGCCACAGATAACTATACCTATACTTAGTCGAAATTGGTTCAATGCCTATAGTCTGAGGTGTATGTTTTTTTTTAATTTCGGCAAAGCACTACGCGTCTTTACGGCATAAATATTTTTTAAATATTAAAATTGTGTTTATAAACAGAACATCATAGATAAACATGATTATTAAAAACTAATAGTTACTTTTATACACAAATTAACATTTATTTGTGTTCTGAATTCAAAATATAAAATAAATCTATTTTTTATATTAGGCTGTTTAACGGCTTGATACCTTTGCCTCTCCTTCAACCTGGCGAAAGCAGAGCGCGAAAAAAAGAAAATTAAAATCATAGTTTCTTAGTTCGTGAGAAAAATATTTTTCGTTATATTTTATTTTATTTCTTCAAAAGTGTATTGAAAAACGTCGTTTGATACACGTGGACATTTGTTATTGCAGTTCTCGGCTCAAAAACACCCTCGCCTACGGCTCGGGAGTTATAATTCCGCCTCGAATACAATAACAAACTTTCTCCACTTGTATCAAAATGTACTATTTCAATACACTTCCTCGGAAACTGGTCCATAACGCACTACGATAAGGTACAACATGCAATGTATTTCACACGGGTGCGTTTTTTTTTCCATTTTCCCGCACGTGTGCGGGAATGAAAATTGCCACAGATAACTATACCTTTACTTAAATGATAAATGATAAATGATGTTTATTTTGCAAGTAGGTTTTTACAAACACTTTTACACGTCATTTTTTAAAACTAGATGGGGCCGGTGTTTCGTACCTGACTACTCTGAGAAGAAACAGCCGAAACAAACTCAGAGGTCATAGTCTCTTTTAAAGTCCAGACAATCTTGCTCAATTTACATGAGGACTATGCAGATAAGTGTCTGATATGGTCTTTTGAAGAAAGAACCATACAGTTTTGAGTGGACCTGTCCAGTCAGTGCAAGCATTTGTCAGTTAATGTGTAGCTCGACTTATAACCCAAGGAGCTCAACGAAACGACGAACAATACCAAAGAAAGGACATTTGGGTAGGTCGCTTAGAGTACTCAAACTGTCAGACAGTTGTGGGAAAAAATAAACAAAAAATATAAATGTGACCCACATGGTCCCCACATTCACAATAATCATATAAAATTCATAACAAGTTCTATTCAAAAAAAAAATGTAAATAAAAATCACAAAAATCATTAAAAGGCACAATGATAAAAAAAAAAACTAAAATACTTAACAAAATAAGTATCCATGTCAAATCAATAAATGTCAAATAAAAAAATAATAAAATACATGTCAAGACATTACATGTCAGAGTGTATAAAAAATAATAAAATACATGTCAAAACATTAAATGTCAGAGTGTATAAAAAAAGGAAAAGAAAAAATTAAAAAAGGAAAAGAAAGGAATAAATAATAAACAAGCGAAGTCCGAAGCTTCGACATTCACAGAGCAAATTTCATTGGAGCAGCTTAATCCCAAGCCTTTTTATCTTCGAGATAGTGATTAACATGATAGTAGGCTCTCAGGCACAGCTTCCGTTTTATAAACGATTTGAATTTATTTAGGCTTAGTGCTTGAATTTGGCTCGGAAGTTTATTGTAAAAACGTATACATTGGCATCTGAACGTACCCCCTATTTTTTTGACTTTTTGACTTAGTCCAAATTGGTTCAATGCCTATAGTCTGAGATGAATGTTTGTTAGGGTTCCGTACCCAAAGGGTAAAAACAGAACCCTATTACTAAGACTTCGCTGTCTGTCCATCTGTCTGTCCGTCTGTCCGTCTGTCTGTCACCAGGCTGTATCTCAAGAACCGTGACAGCTAGACAGTTGAAATTTTCACAGATGATGTATTTCTGTTGCCGCTATAACAACAAATACTAAAAACAGAATAACATTAATATTAAAGGGGGGCTCCCATAGAACAAACGTGATTTTTTTGCCCTTTTTTGATAATAATGGTACGGAACCCTTCGTGCGCGAGTCCGACTCGCACTTGTTTTTAATTTCGGCAAAGCACTACGCGTCTATACGGCATAAATATTTTTTGAATTTTCGAATTGTGTTTAGAAATAGAAATACCTATATATTATTATTAAAAACTAATAGTTACTTTTATACACAAATTACCATTTATTTGTGTTCTGAATTCAAAAATATAAAATAAATCTATTTTATAAATTAGGCTGTTAACGGCTTCATACCTTTGCCTCTCCTTCAACCTGGCGAAAGCAAAGCGCGAAAAAAAAGAAAATTAAAATCATAGTTTCTTAGTTCGTGCCAAAAATATTTTTCGTTATTTTATTTTGTGTTCTTCAAAAGTGTATTGAAAAACGTCGTTTGATACACGTGGACATTTGTTATTGCAGTTCTCGGCTCAAAAACACCCTCGCCTACGGCTCGGGTGTTATAATTCCGCCTCGAATGCAATAACAAACTTTCTCCACTTGTATCAAAATGTACTATTATGATTTGAGGTGTCTGGTTTCCCTGTAATATCCACATTACTTTTCAATAGGATTACAATTCTAAGGATATTAAAAACTTTTTAAAAGCAAGTGACAAAGTTCAAACGTACCATTGAAGAGACTAGTATTGAAGATCAATCGTTCGGAAATAAATTCTTTGTGTAACTGACAATTTAGGGGAAAGAATACCGAAAATATACGTCCCATTAGTTAGATCTAATGAAGCGTGATCGAGTATTTTTTGGAAGATTTTAAAGATAAAGGAAGGTTGCAGCTTTATGGTAAAAAAATGTATTTGATCATAGGATCATGTACTTTACTCTCAAAATCTGATGTAATATCCACATCACGATAAAAACTGAGGAACTTCTTTGACGAACCTGACGGTCTGAAGTGAAAATCGTTTACAAATCAAGGACAATCGATCGATCGTTTCGTTCAACCGCTATCAATGGGATTGACATGGGCAGTCAGTCAGTTCCATACTTGGTTTACTTTTCCATCATCGATCTTGCTAATAAAATGTCTCCTTATTTATGTTCACTGATTCACTGATAATATACACAATAGTGGAATTACAAAGCTTCCCTAGGAACTAATCAGCTTAAAAACTGTTTTAAGCTTGTAAAAACAAAAAAAATCCTGTCCTTAATTTGGTGCCAAAGTACTGACTTTGGCACCAAAATATTAAGGACAGGATTTTTTTTTTTACCCTCCTGGTCATAAAGTAACCTTATCATAACCATAACGACAGATTCTCGTATAAAACAAAGGACGAACGTGCCATTTCGGTAACTTTAGTAGGACAGCTATATGGGCTTACGGTAGCACACCTCTGCCATAACATGGGCTGAGGTGTGGCCATGTCATGCAATGTGTGTTCTAATTTCAAAAACATTACCCACCAACCTACTTCCGACGAATATTACGATAATTCTAATTAAAAACTTGTAACGTGTTAGGTGTAATAAGGTTCATATCAATTAAGAAATATCGTTTTGAAATTCATTAACTTGACTGAGTTACTGGTTTATGTGACGGCACTCATTCGTTACCTTGCATCATTTTAGGGCTCATTTCAGAATACATGTGATTTTTAAACATGTTTGTTTTCAGTATCACTAAGCGAACAAATAAATAATTTTTAAATTGACATGGTCACTATTATCACTAAGTTGGTGCCAGTTAAGATGAGAATAGCGGACATTGCCCTTTTCCTAATATCTCTTCGTACGAACCAAAACAAATAAAAAATGTTTAAGATCACGATAGATGACGATTTCAGACTTGAACTTGGTTTTCAAAGATAAGAAGTTTAATAAATGTGGGTGGGTTAATGACCGCTATTTTCATCTTAACTGACACCAACTATAACGCTGAAAACGGGATATTTACCATGTTTACTATTTGTTTTGCCTGCTCATAAACACCCACTCGCAATTACTTCAGTTTATCGTAATTATGGTGCTTGCAATAGCGCCGAAATATCGGGAACTCAAAACATATAGTAAACATGGTAAATATCCCGTTTTCAGTGTTAATGATACCTAAATGGTTGCCCAAATAAAACCACAATGGTGCCGATTCCCTTGTTTACAAACTAAACCTAAAGGAGAATGCCCATTTTTCTACTGACCGCCGTTGCGCATCAAACTTTTTGTATGATAGCATAAATTGAATATAAAAGAGGGGTGATGTCGTACTTTCTAAGGAAAAAAAAAATATCCATTTATTTTGTGGGGGTTTTAGTTGTTCTTTGATTTTCTGTTCAGTTTTGAGGTTAGTTTTGTAACGAACCTTCCACTAAAAGCAGCAGCCCATTACAACAGTATGACTTGAATTGACATAAGACACGAACAGTACGCAATGATAAGTTATTTATAAGCACAACAAACTCAACAACTATCGATGCACAAGTGAAAACAAAAGTTCGGTGTTGTTTTGTTTGTTTGACAAATTGACAGAGACAGTTCACATATCACATTGTGATAGTGTTACCAACAGTCAATATAAATCACTCTGACTGTAACTGATTTGTCAACTAAAGAAAGATTTTTAATTAGCAAAGTAATATTATCTATAGGATGTGAACTAAGAAAATATGTTATTTCAATTTGTGCTAATTAAAAATATAAATAACGAGGATAAAGTCATAGTTGAATTTATTTTTAAAACTGAGTGACGGATTATGTCCCAGGTTTTAATAAATTGGCAACATTGATTTTACCGAAATACGCCATTTTAAAAAGTAAGCAATAAAATCCAATACTGTAGCTAATAAAATACAAAATAGTAACCCCACATACGATTTCGTTCAAGTGAATTAAGAGAAGTTAAAAAAATATTTTATAATTTATGAGTTTATTTTTATGGCCATACTCTTTTACTATAAAGCGACTCTGATTGTGGTCAATGTCCTTTAAGTTCAGTGCATCTTTTTCTTTCTATTTCATTAAGAAAAGGACAGAAGCTAAATTTTAGTTATGTTCTGTCAAATTAATCAGCGCCATACAAGTTTTAGACGCGATTAAAAAGTTGACTACTAAAATTACATCAAATTACGTCAGGTGCTGACTAATTTGACAGAATTAAACTAATATTTATCTTCTGTCCTTTTCATAATGAAATAGAAATAAAAAGATGCATTCAACTTTAATTTAGTTTAGTTTGTGAACAAGGAAATCGGCACCACTGTTGAATTTTCGACGCTTAGCTCGGCCCCGTGTGAGTCTAAATTACAACAGTGTAATAAATAGTGGTTGACATTCATTTAAGGGGTGCCATGTAGCATGCGTATAAATATTTATTATGTAATACTAATTTGTAAATCAAACATATTCTTAAGGTAGTGTGTATTTATTTCGATTGGATTACAAAATATCTATATTCCCAAATATATATTTTGAAAGGACAATGATAAAATGACGAGATAGGTATGAGGAATTTAAAATTTCTATAGAAAACTTATTTTTACCTCCTCTCCGGTCTCTTAAGGTGACACATCACACGGGCTCGAACTCATTGGTGGGCGTGGCCAAAAAGCACGCTGTCTCACCTGGCATCGTGCCCGACAGAGATAGTATCAGTGATGAGCAGTTAGACGCTAGTCTTCACGCGCGTCTAGTTCGTACGCACACACTCAGCGTTCCGAACCGTTCCGAACAAAAACGAAGTTATATAATACTTTCGTCAGACCTTTTATTTAAATGCGCTAAAAATAATAAAATAAACTTTTTCTTTAAAAAATTTACTATCAACTTATAACGTCATCGTCACTACACAATTCGCGAGATTAGTGGCAACAATAATATTGTATAACTATATTGTTTGTTATTGTTCGCCAGGTCTGCTAATCCCTCGAGAGAAATAAATGGCTGTGAAGCCAGCAGAATCTGGACGTTGGTCGGCAGACGACTGCTTTTATTGTCATCGTGGTACTGTGGATTTCCTTGGCCTGATAAAGGACATTGACCACAATCAGAGTCGCTTTATAGTAAAAGAGTATGGCCATAAAAATAAACTCATAAATTATAAAATATTTTTTTGACTTCTCTTAATTCACTTGAACGAAATCGTATGTGGGGTTACTATTTTGTATTTTATTAGCTACAGTATTGGATTTTGTTGCTTACTTTTTAAAATGGCGTATTTCGGTAAAACCAATGTTGCCAATTTATTAAAACCCGGGACATAATCCGTCACTCAGTTTTAAAAATTAATTCAACTATGACTTTTATCCTCGTTATTTATATTTTTAATTAGCACAATTGAAATAACATATTTTCTTAGTTCACATCCTATAGATAATATTACTTTGCTAATTAAAAATCTTTCTTAAGTTGACAAATCAGTTACAGTCAGAGTGATTTATATTGACTGTTGGTAACACTATCACAATGTGATATGTGAACTGTCTGAACTGTCTCTGTCAATTTGTCAAACAAACAAAACAACACCGAACTTTTGTTTTCACTTGTGCATCGATAGTTGTTGAGTTTGTTGTGCTTATAAATAACTTATCATTGCGTACTGGTCGTGTCTTATGTCAATTCAAGTCATACTGTTGTAATGGGCTGCTGATTTTAGTGGAAGGTTCGTTACAAAACTAACCTCAAAACTGAACAGAAAATCAAAGAACAACTAAAACCCCCACAAAATAAATGGATATTTTTTTTTTCCTTGGAAAGTACGACATCACCCATCTTTTATATTCAATTTATGCTATCATACAAAAAGTTTTGATGCGCAACGGCGGTCAGTAGAAAAATGGGCATTCTCCTTTAGGATTTCCTTTTCAGGGCGTATCACGTCGGAGTCACCAATTTAGTGGTTGTTGTACACAATCTAAATTAAATTAAATATGTTCATAATTCTATAAAAATTTAGTCAACACAAGACAAGTAAAAATTATATCGTGAAGGTTTTATGTACAAAGTTTTGTGTATGAAGGTTGTATGTGTGGGCTTGACAGACGATGGGATATAAAGTTTCTAAATAAGTAGGTCGCTACACCATATGATAAGGTGTGCGTTTCGATGGCGCGACCACGGCGTTTTTTTTTTAAAATAACTATGCCATGATTTTGTAAAAATATGTATGTACGTGGTTCAATTTTCCCAAAACCTTAAATTTGTTTTGACAAATTTAAAAAAAAAAATAAAAAAAATCCTAGGTTTATATTTCAGGAGCATACGTACGGTATCGCTTATCACCTTCAAAATGTTCTGAATGTGAAATTTAAAATTGAAATTAATTAATTTAATTAATTAATGAATTTAATTTTAAATTATTTTTTTTACAAAATCTTGCCATAGTTCAAAAAAAAAAATGTCGTGGTCGCGCCATCGAAACGCACACATTATAGGAGTGCAATAAAAATGCACAGGCCCTTCCAACTTCAGCGAAAAACAAATGACACGTCACTGACGTCATGCATGAAATGAAAAGGACAGAAATATAGGTCTTGTTCTTCTATCAAACGAAGGACATGTCAATATCGCGTATCCCCCTCCCGCACCGCACCGGGGGAAACATTATTAGTAAAAGGCGCGCGTAAAAAAATATGAAAAGGCTTTTGGGAAATCGAATTTTATGAAACCACTGCACAAATCATTATCAAATAAAAATTATTGAATTCTTCGATAATTGTGCTGTGTCGGTACCAACTTTGTTTTGGAAATTTGACACTTCTTTTATTACTAATTTACGCCCAAAGTTACGTTAAAATTGGCAATAAAAATGAATCTTTGGTAGCTCGTAACTTTTTAATGGCTTTTTATTTTACTATTCTGTTTCCGCACAGACACAATTAATGATGAGACAAAACGATATCATGTTTAACTTTAGATGTACCATGTCAAACAGTGAAGTAATAGCCCCCCGAAATTTGTATGGAAAATATGTTGCGCAGTTCAACCTTAAGTGTTGATTATTGTTAATGAAAACAAAATATTTTTTCAATTCGAAAACGTCTAATCATAGCCGTTTTAAGTTTGCTACTAATTCTCAAGAATTTCTATATATTTATTATGGCCTCGTTAAAATTCTACGTATGTTAGTAAAGTAAGCAATGCCAGTTACGACATTAAGATGAAATAAATAGCATATTAAACTAAAGGTGTTAATGTTTCCCGTACGTTGTTCTTGAACTAAACCCAAGTACCGTTCTAACCAGAATATTAAATATGTATAATATAGCTTTACCTATTTAACTTAACTACACACTTAAACAGTTTTACTGCTTAATAACTTAAATTAGAATACTCGTTATATCTTTCAAGTTGTCGGCAAAAACACAGAATTTGTTAACAAAACGTAAAATTTTAAGAATTGTCATTGAATTTTAGTATTATTATAGAAGCAAGCATGCAGGAAAGTAATAAAAATATTTCTCTAGGTTTTATACATTGCAGAATGAACCTTGACAATTCGTGCCTGTTTGCAAACAAATGAATGAGCTATATCAAATTATTATTGTTTTTTTTTTCAGGAAAATCCTCGTACCTGCATGCATAAAGAAGTATCTTATCCACAAGACCTTTCAAAGAAACACGGACGGAATATCAAGCGGACACGAAGTAAATACGTAATATAATAAAAATGTTTTTTTTTTATTAGACACTGTTTTAAGCTAAAGCCAAGTCTTACAAAAAAGATACCACAACGTGGTAACGATTCCACAAACGCTCATAAAACAAAAAAAAGAAAATAGGAATATATATTTTTGTGATGTGCTATTTCAAGATTTATAAGCCAGCAGCTCTGTTCCGATCCACTGCAACTCTTGTAACCCAAAACCTGTCCTACACTGAGAACCCAGATGAAAATTATTGACAAACCGCCACCAAGGCCGGCCCAGAAACAGGTGCCGAGATGACCTAGACGTATATCTGGTTCGACGTGCGGCCCAGGAGTGGGACAGGTTAATAAAACAGGCCAAGAGCGAGTCGGACTCGCGCACCGAGGGTTCCGTACAAACTTTTTAAAGGACAAACTTAACTTTGCTGTTCGATCCCTAGACATCCCTTTACATGTGTTGACCTTGACTTGACATGACTCTGCATTTTGCCAAACGTGATTCTAGGTCAACGGGAACTACCATATAGGTTTTCGACCCAAAACCTAGGGTACTTCTGGTTCACCTAGAATTGTCAATTTTGGTTAAAAGCAAGGTCTTATAGCACAAGTAAAGGGAAAAGTCCGAAAAATAAAAAAAAATTGAAAATTAAGGTAAATATTAGTACTTACAAGTTTTCGCGAAAATCTAAATTTGCCCATATCTTTTTCGATCTTGACTCAGAACTTGATTTTTATACGCTTAATAGGGACTATATACTTCAATATCTAGTATAATTAGTATTTCAACTTACTAGGTTCAACCGTTCCTGAGAAAATCGGTGGTGAACGGACAGACGGACAGACTGACAAGAAAGTGATCTTATAAGGGTTCTTTTTTTACCTTTTGAAGTACGAAACCCTAAAAAATGAAGTCCTAGAGAAGTAATTCATCTGTTGTTCAAGCTACGAACCGAGGGCGACAATTTTGTCGTTCCAGACTGTGAATTTCATATCAAACCTTTGTAAGCAAAACCAAATGTATATCCAGACATTAATATCTTCCGTCAGCATCTGAACAAGTTCCCCCATCCTATGCTGAGCACGAAACGACTTTATCTAGCTAATCTCCTAGCGAATGTTGTGATAACATCGACGCAAGCGCAGGTTGTGCAATACGCCCATAGAGCACGGAATTGCCAAAGACAAGACAGAGACGGCAGGAGGTAATTAGTCAAAAAATCTGTGTCGCCAAAAAATGCGTTGAGCGCAAAATTTTATCTAGCTAATCTCGCGAATGTTGTAATAACATCGACGCAAGCACAGGTTGTACAATACGCCCATATAGCAATAGAGCACGGAAATGCCAAAGACAAGACAGAGACGGCAGCGAAAGTTAAAAATCGGTTCCGCCAAAAAATGCGTTGAGCGCAAAACTTCTGTCAAACACATCGCCTTCAAAATATGGCGCATTTTGGCGCTGAAATAACGCTGTCAGTAGAAGGAGAGCGCGGTTGCTGAACATTTGTAAATTAGTTTCCGGAAATTGTATATCTATACATATAATAAATCTGTAGAAAAGTCATTTTTGTACATTGAAGAAATTGAAACAAAAAATAGCCAGCGTGTGAAAAGATAAGTAACAGAACCCATTTCCATCATTTTTGAAATTTTTGTCTGTTTGTCTGTTTGTTTGTGCGCACATCACGTAAAATCTACGAAATCAATGCTGACAATGTTTATACATAAAAATTGTGTGTAACTTGGGGTATGATTTAGTGTTTGTTTCATTGAAATCGGTTAATTCTATCAAAAGATATATGAACTTAAAGTTTTCAAGAAGAACTAATCATCAAATGTAAGATACATACATGCAGCGACATCTGTTGAACTAAAATGATACCAATGACTAATAATGTGCTCACCACAGTCATAACTTTTAAATCGACTGACCAGCTTTAAAAAAAATATATAGCATAGGTAATATACTTTAGCAGTTTAACATTTTGGTCGATAGACGGCGTTGTTTATTTCACTCCATTTTCTGAATTGAATGACCCTCGCCCGTGTCAGTTGCCTATTTTTTGTTTTTTTTTCGGATGGGAAATCATCAAATGACTCCTCCTGCTCTGGGCGGAGCAGGAGGGAGTGTCAGACTTTTACTGACTAAAACCCAGCCATGTTCCTTCATCGCCCTTTTGTTCCGGGGCCACGGTATCTCTTTCGAACAGTCCCGCAACCCCGGCAGACATCGGTCCTTGCGGATCGGCCCTTCCTTTTTGCTGACTCTCTTTTAGGCGCGCGTGGAACACGAACGCGCCGTCGACACGGCCTGTCGTCATGAGACGGACGGACGGCGAGCTAGCCCATAGCCCACCGTCCACAGGCCCGCGCCTACGGTGGCCGGGGGCCACGTGGTTGCCCCGGAAGCCCGGGGCGTCTGCCGCGGCGGCCGGGACGTTGAGAGGTTCTCTCCCTCTCACGTTCCGCCACCTCCTTCTCTAGCATTACAGCTTCGCAGAAGGAGGTGACGGCGTCCCATTCCGTCTCGCTCCGGACCATGGCTTGCACCAGGGCCGGACGCGAGAGGTCGCCGCCGCAAACGTGTAACAAGATTGGTTTTTTACCGACGAAACAAAAAGAAGGCAGTTCTCAATTCGACGCGTATTTTTTTTTATATATGACCACGGATAACTTTTACAGAGAAGTCCGTACATGGTCCTTTTGTTTGTAAAAAGCGTAGGTACATCTCAAAGTTGGTCCCATTTATAATTGAAAAATCGTGTTTGGGCTAATTTCTTGCACCTTTGATGAGAACTTTCGACCTAGCTGGAGTATGACTGTTATCGAGTGTCTAAGGATGAAGGAGGTGGCGGAACGTGAGAGGGAGAGAACCTCTAAACGTCCCGGCCGCCGCGGGAGACGCCACCACGTGGCCCCCGGCCACCGTACGCGCGGGCCTGTGGACGGTGGGCTATGGGCTAGCTCGCCGTCCGTCTGTCTCATGACGACAGGCCGTGTCGACGGCACGTTCGTGTTCGACGCGCGCCTCAAAGAGAGTCAGCAATAGGAAGGGGTCCGCAAGGGCCGATGCCTGCCGGGGTTGCGGGACTGTTCTAAAGAGATACCGTGGCCCCGGAACACAAAGGGCGATGAAGGAACATGGATGGGTTTAGTCAGTAAAAGTATGACACTGCCTCCTGGTCCGCCCAGAGCGGGAGGAGTCATTTGATGATTTCCCATCCGAAAAAAAAAGGCTGTCGAGGTAAGCCCTTTTTTGGAAAAACATAAGTAGATTATTTTAGCGATTAATGCAAATATATCGAAGAAATTAAATTGTTACCCACTTGGATCTACGTAGGTATATATCTACTAATATTATAAAGCTAAAGAGATTTTGGTTGGTTGAACGCGCTAATTACAGGAAAACTTTTAGTGTTGAATAGTTATCGAGGATGGCTATAGGTTATCTAACATCACGCTATAATTAAAAGGAGCGGAGCATCAATGATAAATGTTGCAAAAACAAGGAAAATTTGTTTCTTTCGAGAGCTTCCTTTGCGGGCGCTGCAAAAACGGTTAAAGTTGCGCAACAATCATGTATTAGGGAATTGTTCGTTTTAAAGCGTTCTAAAAAAAACCGCGATAGCATTATGTCTATCTTTCAAGGTTGACTCCACTCTCTCTAACCCTCTCTCTCTCATGTGACGCAGACGAAGTTGCGCGGGTCAGCTAGTAAAAACCTAAAAAACCCGGCTGCTGTGAAAAAAACTAAAAAGCAACAAACATACATACATAGGCTGGTAAACAAATCACCCTCCTTTGGGTCGCGCAGTCGGATAAAAAGTAAAATGGCGGCGCGGCGTTAGACCGAAAACCGACCATGGCCGCGTGTACACGCGGCCATAGTGGGTTCTAACGCAAAGAACCAAGCAGCGCTATTTTACGGAAAGTGTTGATTATGCCTTTTTTTTTTCGGATGTGAAATCATCAAATGGCTCCTCCCGCTCTGGCCGGAGCAGGAGGGAATGTCAGACTTTTACTGACTAAAACCCATCCATGTTCCTTCTTCGCCCTTTGTGTTCCGGGGCCACGGTATCTCTTTCGAACAGTCCCGCAACCCCGGGTGTTGATTATGCCTCACAACGGCTGCTGTAGCGTATCCGTAGTCTGTGCATGCGATATACGCCGAACTGGAGTGCATTGTACTGTTTCACCCTTGCAAAATGTTTCCATTTCACTTGTTGTTGCGATTGTGTTAAGCCTAATGTTCTGAATATTAATTGCACGGTTTTATCTGTCATCTTTGGGAATTCCAGGAGATTAGAATGATTAGGAATCAGTTGCTACCGTATTTGCGTTGACGATACCAATCTGAGGAATATTTTGGTCTCTGGGTTGCAATTTAATAAAATTCAAAAGACAATGCTTTGGCTGCATTTCATTTGTATAGAATTTTGATGGAAACTTCTACAAGACTAGACTAACCCAGTATTTGAAACTCTAAATGGATCGAATTCGGTAACACATTATAACGGTACACATCGACTTTATTCGAAGGATTGTGGGACTATGTATTGACAAGCTTAAATTCTGTACACCCTACTATCAAAAGGAGCTTGATTATATTATTAACCCCATTGGACAATTGATCTGAACCCATTATTTTCGTAACTTTAACAAGACTGATTAGTAACGCCTCATGGTTCCTCAAAAAGGACTTAAGGCTGATGCTCCAGGGTAGCCCGCGAAATTCAAATTTTCTTACGTTTTTGGCAAATTGCAGGCCAGTGCTAGGTTGTATGTTGATTAAAATATTGGACGCGATTGTAAGACGTATGTAGTTATAGAATTATAATCATCAAAACCATCAATACAACCCTCCAAGTTCATAAAGGTCGAGAAACGATTTTTTCAAGGTCAAAGTCATTGCTAGACCTTTATGAACTGGGAGGGTTGTATTGATGGTTTTGATGATTATAATTCTGTAACTACATACGTCTTACAATCGCGTCCAATATTTTAATCAACATACAACCTTGCACTGGCTTGCAATTTGCCAAAAACGTAAGAAAATTTGAATTTCGCGGGCTGGTCGAAGCATTCACCTTAAGGGCTATCCCTCAAATGGCTTAGCACGATCCTCCGTTACGCCTAAAATACTGCAGCATTAATTTTGAAATAAATATATGGTAAAGTTGAGGATTAATGCTAAGTCCTATGTGTGACGAATACACGATTCCATAAACTTTTCTCGATAGAAAAAAAATCCAAAGTTACCTCCAAATCGATCAATAAACCGTTGGTATTCAAAAAGTACTTAAATTTAGGTCATGAAACTTTGCATACTAACTGAACTAACTATAAAGCAGGTCTTATGTATTTTTTTTTTTAGTTCAATCAATAGATTTTTTGTAAATCGCAAAAACCACTCATTTCGCACTATTCGGCCGCAGTGACTGACGTAACAACCGTTTTGTAGTGCTAGCTGATTAGAACTTTATTCTAACAGTATTTCAAACGAAGTTTGAACCACCACAAATAGAGTTGCTAATTTTAGGGTTAGAAGGGCAAATATTTTACACAATCGAATTTTGACTGAAAGCGGACGAACATTTTGCCTCAACATTAATAATAATGGCCACTAAAATGTAACTTTAATCATTTTTCAAACCTTGTTATAGGATTTGTTTGAAGTTTAGAATGAAAATTAAATGAATGAAAGAAATGTCAGTAACTAGTAACTACCTATTCATCGTTACTAACAAATTAATACTCTCGCGAAGGATATCCTGCTGGGCCCAAATGATGGATGTATTATGTTTATTTGAATGGTAAAATATTAGTTATGGGGTGAGTCACGTATTCGTAAATAGTGTATAATGATTTCAAAGATTTTGGTGTAACTGATGGAAATAAATTGAGTGGAACAAATATTTGAATTTATTTCTCTTATACCGAGGTACAGCTTGTTAAATAATACAAATCCTTAGTTAGACAAGCCGTGTGGTATCCGGCAGAGTAGAATAGAACCAACCCATTACACTCACGGGTGTCGTATAAGGCGACTAATGTCTGAGGCGGAACACCTTGCGCCTCCGTAGACCAGAGAATGGGCAGCAGCGTTTTCTGTTAGTCTTTCATCACTGCGATCGCCAATACGCCTGCCAAGCGTGGAGATTACGGCAAATTCCTCCCATCATGGGAGAGGCTTATGTCCAGCAGTGGACGTTATGGGCTGTTGTTGTTGTTGTTAGTTAGACTTTTGTGGACTGTCGCTGAAAGCATTACCAAAATCGGCTGATGATTAATTTAGATCAATAATTTCGAATTGAATTTTAACCTAATTACTACTATTTGTGGACTGTCGCTGAAAACATTCCCAAAATCGGCTGATGATTAATTTAGATCATTCATTTCAAATTTAATTTTAACCTAATTACTAAAACTACAAATAAATTTTCATCTCAATTAATTTTCATTAAATTGAATTGACCCTTCAATCATGTCCTAATCAAACCTTTCAGAACTTTCTCCGTACCGAATTCTAAAAGCATAAAGTACTCTCAACTCACTTTCATTTACCGAACCCCGATTCATAAGACCTATTCAAGAAACAAAACACCAACGGGATGCCGACTCCCGCTGCTCTAAACACACAAAAAAATCCGTGTCCACTTCTTGACTGGCCCAGGGCCTCCTCACTTTTAAATCCGGCCCTGCTAGCAGTAGTAGCTGGATGAGAGTTGATGGTGTGTGATTGGAGAGGCCTGTAGATAGATAGAATAAAATGTATTGTATACATAATTACACATTATGTGTGTGTAGTATTGTATACACAATTAACACATATTGGATACACAAGTTATTTTACAATATTGCTAATTCTATGAGAGAATGTCATGCTCACTCAAATGTCTCGCTGCGATGGTAGCGGGTGTGTCGGGTCATTTTGTTCCCTTCAATATAACCATATTGAAGGGAGGAGGGAGTTGAATGGTACCGATACATGCGTCTTGTTCGTGTACGGGTGCTGTCAGTTGGGACTGGTCATCTCTTACCTGCCACGGTTAATTTTAGTTACTTTATTTTTAAGTTATTGTTGATTTAATCTTTTACTCTGGACCCTCTTAATGTGCACGACTTTCTACATCGTTCTCACATAAGTAATTACATATGTATAATCTCAACATGAATGATGTAACCAAGATTTTGTAACAAAATTTTGATTTAAAAGAGTGTCCATGGAGTTTTTGCCCGTTCTTCTCCATAGAGATCTACGCAATTACAGTACCTACAACTAAACTAAACTACAACTCCAACGCGCAACTACAGTACTTTGTCAAGTTATTATGCCTTGTGACTGTGACTTTAGCTTCGCTTTTTTGAGTTTGAATTGAGTTTTATGGGTACAATGGCAGTCTATGTTTAGCAGTGGACTCCTATAGGCTGCTGATGACGATAATTATAATTTTGAGATAATCATAATTTTCCTAAAATTGTCTCATCTCATGTTACACCAGATGGAGTTCGGTTGGACAATTTATGTTTATTATACTTCTTACTAATCTTGAATGACGTCCGACAATAATGATTACCTACTGAAGATAAATGATAACGTAAGCCGATAAACAATCGATAAGTTTTATCATTCAATTTATTCTCAGAAATTCAGATTAGGTATTTCTCAAACATACCTACTTCCACATTTTCCTTGTTCAATAAATGTGGAAATGCATTCACTATCAATTTCCTTCCTAATTAAAAACTTGTTAAACCAACCAAGTCTAATGAATAATTAAACAATCTTCAATGTAGACCGTTTCAATAATAACACAGTTGCTATAGTTCCTACACAATTAAAATTGTAGATAATACAGGGAAGTTAGAAGGAAGGAATTGTTCTGTAAAAAATCTGTATACAGGGTACTTCACAAAGGTGTGGGTAGATGTTAAGGGTATGGTACAGGTTACCAAACGGAACAACCACCATATGGATACAAACCACCATCTTATTCATGAAAAAGAAATCAGATGTGCTCAAAGCTGTCTCATACATTTAAGTTGAATAGGTAAATTGAGTATGAGACATTTGTTGATTTTTTCGACATAACGATGTGAGTCCCATCATCATCTGCGTAGCCTTTTCCCAACTATGTTGGGGTCGGCTTCCAGTTTTACCGGATGCAGCTGAATACCAGTATTTTACATGGAGCGACTGCCTATCTGACCTCCACAACCCAGTTAGTACCGGGTAATACGATACCCCTTGGTAAGACTGGTTGTCAGACTTTTTGGGCCTCTGACTACCTAACGACTGTCAAAGATCTACAAATGACAGCGGGGACCAACGGCTTAACGTGCTTTCCGAGGCACGGAGGAACTCGGTATGTAATGTGTGATCACCCATCCACAGACCAACCTAGGCAAGCACGGCTTAACCTAACGATCGACCCGAGCGGCTGTTATTATTTAGCCACAAGCTCCTGCTCGATGTGACGATGAGATGTGACGATGTGAGTTCCATGGAGAGAGTTATTCAGTTTAATGGTCTATATTACCCCAGACTTACCAGTCTTATCAAAGGGTTTCGTATTACCCAGTGCTAACTGGGTTGTGGAGCCCGGATAGCCAGCTCCTTGCAAAATACTGGTATTCAGCTGAATCTGGTAAGACTGGAAGCCGACCCCAACATAGTTGGAAACAGGCCTGGCAGATGATGATAGTCTGTATTAAATACTAGCTCACGTCCCGCGGTTTCACCCGCGTAGTTCCCGTTCCCGTGGGATTACGGGGATAAAATATAGCCTATAGCACTCACGAATAATGTAGCTTTCTACCAGTGAAAGAATTTTTTAAATTGGTTCATTACTTCCGGAGATTACCCCCTACATACAAACATACAAACAAATGTTACCTCTTTATAATATTATTAGTATAGAACTATAGAAGTATAGATGACAACTCCCCTTACCCGAACTTCCCCTTAAATATGACAACAACCTTCCTGATGCATGCCGTATAATTATTAACCACATTAGTCGTCATTCAGACGTGAAGACTGTCGTGATCGTGATATCTAATAATATACACGACACAATAGGTATGCATGGTAATTAGAAGATCACACCTTCACTTGGCTCTTTCCTTGTTTTGCATCTTTGTCATGTGTCGCTAAACATGCATGAGGCTAAGAATTTCTATTGTGATTGAAAGATTTTGTTTTAATGTTAATCAGAGTATCATGGGTAGTTTATATTTCTATTCATGGCTGACGGTCATCTTTGAAAGTCATTTCAATTTCATTTGTTACACCAACTTAAGCTAATCTATAAAATGTTATTACACAGTTTTTTTGGAAAATCAACAACATATTTTTCAATCTAAGTATAATGATTTATCCCTTCTAAATCCTTTCAAAATTCTTACCTGATTACGTCAAGATCATTCGTAAAGATAATGTTCCTTTTCCAAAATGTACAAGGCAACAGGTCCGCCTTTCTTTCAAAATCCAAGATGCTTATCACGAGGTAAAAGTGTCAAAATATTAGATAAAACTGACGCAATCAATCCACAGCTTCTCACAATGATTTGACGTCACAAGAATCAATCATCTCACCAGATACTCATTGACACCAAAATCGCTGATAACTCAGAATGTTTTGATAGTGCAACGGCAGATAATGAAGAAGTGAAGAATTTTGACAATTGTGATAACGTTTCTTTGAACCGATGATAAGTATTTTGGGATGCACTGATTCATAATAACAGAAAAGAGAATAAGGACATTGCATGTCTGGACTTGGCAACTAAATCCTCTTTAGAATATGGACAAGTTTTGATACTGAAGTAAACAGTAAGACAATGGCAGGAAATCTAATTGAATTTCTTTGTAGACCTCATAGTAATAACGGGGCTAACCCATAGGGTAATCCCCATCAAGGAATAGTGTGAAACTAACGACAACAACAAGTCTAAGCCTAATTAATGAATCATTGACACGGCGACGAAAACGAATGAACGAAAGACACAAAGAGCAGACGGAAACAATGAAACGAATAGGAAAGATATTTGCAATAATATAGACGGTATTATAGACCGGTCAACCGCTAATGGCAATGCAATACATGTCACAGTCGATGACATTTCAATCAAGAACTGTCATCTTATTGTATGATCGTTCCTTGTGTTAGGACACGGACAGATTATTAATTAATAAGTAGATACTACTGTTTTGCATGGTCTATCGCACAGAACATGTTCTGTGGTCTATCGCATGCGCAACTACGGAAGGTAAATTTAAATCTTAATGCATTTATTAATTGTACGGCGATAGTGATAGTCATTCGTCATTGGGTAAATAGTAAAAGTGAAAAAAGTAGTAGGTATATTACTCACGAAGTAAAAATATATTCACAAGAAAAACTTAGTTTTATTGGAAGATGTTTACGTTATTTGATACACCAAAGTGAATTAACATTATTTTCATATAACACCGTGTAGAAAGCGTGGTTTTAAATTATGGGAAAATATTTGATATACCGACTACAGTCATGCTCACGCGATTGCTAGTTTTGTGTTGCCGCCCGGGAATTTTTTCACAGATCATTAGAGTTATGATTTAACTGTCTGACACGGTTTGGATTTTGAAAAAAATCTTGAATTTCCCCTTTGCATTTCAAGAACATTTGGTGCATGAAGTAGGATTCTTAGCATTTCTCAATACTGAAATAATGTTACTTCAATGCATACTTACTGTATAGGTTATAACTTCGGTGATTTCATCAGTCATATTAGCATCTATATTTTTATTGCATGAACGAACAAACGATCGAGATAATATAATATCATATAATATAACTCGGTTTTAAAGATATAATCCCTCGAATCGGTTCACAAAACAAACCTTTTTAACAATAATCAACCCCTACCTAAAACTTTCAAAACGTCAAACTATATTATTTTAACTAATCTACAAAAGTCATTAGACATCGCTGTAGGTCTAACAGCGTCAACAGATTTCACGGTGATCGGTCCAACGATTGACAGCCGAGGTGCATCGGTACCTCGAGACACAATAGAAGGCTATTATACGAATGTCCTATTATCTCATAATACGGGTCGGGTTACGCCGGGTTAACTTATAATAGTACGTCTTTAAGATGAATTGATTTGGATTAGGAATGCAGGCAGGGCGGGGTTTGAGTCTTGACACAGGACTTTTGGGGACATTGACGCTGAATCTGGACAGTGATGTGTTCTATATCGTTGACTTACGAAGGAAGAAGGTATTTTAAAACATGACTGAATAGATATCAGTCATATCTGGATACAATATTCCAATGATCAGTAAATTAACTAACACAACGATAGAGAAAAACTGTGTGAGGAAACCGGCATAATTATAATATAACAGAAAATTCAAAGATTATCATCGTCTTAACCTTTTTACCAACTAAGGGGGATGGGTTGCTCGCGTCCGTAGGATTTACCACCTTATCCTAGGCCCACCCTACACGTATCCCCCGGGTGGTGCAAAACGAGCAACAACGCCGAGCCACGGGCGGCGGTAAATAACCCGTTCAATGGTTTCCACTGGCCAAGAAGAACTAAATACCTTCTAAAGGAGTGGCCATACTGCCCTGGGAAAGCACTATGGGATTATTTCCCAACCCCCCCTTATGAAAATGTCTAATATTGAGAGCGAGTTTTTGTCATGCGATCCGGCTAACACCCGGCGCCCTCCGGTATCCGGGCCGGTGGGTGAGAAATTGGTTACCGAAGAATCCATGGAAGTAGGCGACCAGGCTTCCGTGGCAGTGAATGTTACTGGCAGCAAGAAGTATGTTCAGCAGGCTTTTCACCCTAGTCTGTTTATATCTCGACCTAGATGCAACTCCCTAGGTAGCACACCAAGCAAGGAAATGCACGACTCAACAAACAAAAAACAGCCTGAAGTAAAAAATACAGCACTATCACCAAGAGAACAACTAGCTCAACCATCAACTAGTGCTTCTAGTTCATCTCGTCCACCAGAATGGCAAAGAGTTCCATCTAACCGAAGCTATAAGCGTAAGAAGCTCTCACAATCACCCTCACCAGAGGCCATCAAAACCTCCAACAAATATAGTGGCCTACAAATTGATCTCACCGAAGATGAAAGGGCAGTAAAACAAAAACGTCCTAATAAGCCTCCACCAATTATCCTATACGGCGTTGAAGATGTCAACAAACTAACGGAACTCCTAACCACTGTTGCAGATAAGGGAGAATTCATTTTTAAAATCGTTAACAGAAATCAGTTAAGAATCAACAGTTTCGACATTGAGGCATATAAGAAAATTATGACCCTAGTCCGTGAAAAAGGCCTCATCGGCCATACATTTAACAGGAAGGACCAACGATGTTACCGATTTGTAATAAAGAATCTGCACCACTCAACCCCACATAGTGCCATAATAGAGGAAGTTGAAAAAACTGATAACAAAGTGTTTGGAGAAATCATAAATGTTAAGTTTGGGCCCGAAAAGAAGCCGACTTCAACATTTTTTGTGAACCTAGTCTCAAATCCAAACAATAGCGCAGTTAAAACAATAAAGTCGATTTATCATCAAACAGTTTCAATAGAAGAACCTAAAAGGAAAACTTCCATACCACAGTGCCAACGATGTCAACAATATGGGCACTCGAAAAACTACTGCATGATGCCCTATCGCTGTGTGAAATGCGCACAAGCACATAAAACATCTGAGTGCCCAAAAAAAGAAAGAAACACTCCGGCAAAGTGCGTACTATGTGAAGGCTCACATCCTGCAAATTACAAAGGCTGCACTGTGTACAGGGAGATCCTAAATAGAAAAACAGGTCAGAAATCTACATCCCGAAAGATAGTCCCTGAAGAACCCAAAACCTTACCTGCAAAACCTGAAATCGAACAAAATAGGCCACAAGTCGAGAATACAAATCCAAAACATCATGTTCACGACAGAAATAGTTTGACATATGCAGAAGCAACTAAAAATGAACCAAATTTAGAAATATTACTCACACAACAGGCTGTAAAGCTAGATAAACTAATAGACCAGATATCGACAATGATGAATTTACTCACAACAATTATCAGTAAACTTGTCCGATAAATGGCCACACTCAGAGTTGGGACCTGGAACATTAATGGACTGGTCAAACATAAACAAGATGTAGAGATACTCCTTACTCATCATGACATTGACGTACTTCTAGTTTCTGTAGCACACCTAACATCTAACCATTTATGTTCTTTAAAAAACTACAATGTATACTCCACATTTCATCCTGATGGAACTGCACATGCAGGGACAGCAGTCATAATAAAGAAACACATCAAACATGTTGTCTTAGAGGAATACAAAACTAACCAAATACAGGCCACTACGGTGATGGTTCAAGATAAACAGAGCTCACTAACCCTATCTGCTATATATTGTCCCCCTAAGCACATCCTAAAGGAAGATAATTTCACGAATTTCTTCAGAATTCTCGGCCAAAGATTTATATGTGGCGGAGACTGGAACGCCAAAAATGTCTACTGGGGCTCCCGACTGACACTACCCAGAGGTAGAGAATTGAAAAAAAGTCTTGACGAAAACAAATTACACGTCATGACCACGGGTGAACCCACGTACTGGCCAACAGACTCCAATAAGGTCCCTGATCTACTGGACTTCTTCGTGTATAACTACTACTACTACTACTATTTCAGCCGAAAGACGTCCACTGCTGGAAATGGGCCTCCCCCGGAGGGGGGTTTTTGCCATAATCGCCACGCTTGGCAGGCGGGTTGGCGATCGCAGTACGGTTGTTAAAAAAGCACAGAGAACGCTGCTGCCCATTCTCTGGTAAGTCCCTTAGTCGCCTCTTACGACACCCACGGGAAGATATGGGATGGTGCTATTCTTTACGTCCGACATCATACAGAACAAGACACCCAAGACACACTACTTCATGTATAAGGGACTTTCTAATATGTACCTAAGCGCCGAAAGTTGCCTGGATAGCAGCTCTGATCATACCCCCCTGATCGCCACTGTAAGTACAACCCTAATAGAAAGACCGTTCAAAGAAAGTCTCTGCAACAAGAACACTGATTGGGTTGCATTCAGAGAATACATCGAGTCAAATATGAACTTAAAAATATCATTAAAAACAAACGATGACATTGATAAAGCTGCTACGGACATCACATACCTTATTCAGATAGCTGCATGGAAATGCACACCGATACTTACGAGGCCAGGATCCAAAAATATTCCCAAGGAAGTAAGGAATAAGGTCCTGGAAAAAAGAAGGCTCAGAAGAGTTTGGCACACCAGCCGTCACGCTTCTGACAGACGCAATTTCAATAGAGCGGCCGCAGAACTGAAGCAATACCTGAAAGACATTGAAGACGAGACCTTAAAAAAACCGACTTGAGAATCTAGATACCACAGCCAAAAATGAATACTCGCTCTGGAAAACTGTAAAGCATAGCAAAAACGCGCCACAAACAGCTCAGCATCCCTTAAAGCTGGGAAATAATACATGGGCAAGAAAAGACGACGAACGTGCCGAAGCCTTTGGCTCTTTCTTGGCCGGTGTATTCACTCCCAATTCTGGCGACACATCAATAGAAACAGAGAGAGAGATCCAAAATTATTTGGATACAGATCTACAACTCGGCTTACCGCTTAAATGCTGCTCACCTCGAGAGATCTGGAAAATTATAAGAGATCTGGAACTAAATAAAGCTCCTGGATACTGCCTTATAACTGCCGAAATTCTACGACAGTTGCCAAGAAAAGCCATCGTATTCATAACACAGCTCTTTAATGGAATTTTGAGGACTGGATACTTTCCGAGAATATGGAAAGTGTCGGAAGTTATCATGATCCCAAAGCCAGGAAAACCACCGCACCTTGTGTCGTCATACAGGCCAATAAGCCTACTACCTGTCATGTCAAAAGTATTTGAGAAAGTCGTTGCTCGAAGGCTAAACGAAATAGTCAAAGACGGCAGTATCATCCCATAACATCAGTTCGGATTTAGAATAGGGCATTCTACGGTGGAGCAGGTGCATAGAGTGGTGAATAAGATTCGGGAGGGGCTGGAACGGAAAGAATACTGTTCGGCTGTGTTCCTGGATTTACAACAAGCGTTCGATAAGGTCTGGCATCAGGGCTTGTTATTTAAAGTAAAAAAACAACTGCCACACAGCCTGTATGTAGGTACTACTAAAGTCATACTTAGAAGACAGAATTTTCCGGGTAAAAATTAATGATTCGTACTCGAAATTCTACGACATACTGGCTGGAGTACCACAGGGCTCCGTCTTGGGTCCAACCCTCTACCTCATATACACAGCAGACCTACCAACCTCAGAAAAAGTACTTTCTGCCACCTTCGCTGATGATACGGCTGCTTTGTGCACTCATAAAAACCCTAGTGTGGCTTCACTGGTGCTGCAAAAACACCTTGACAAAGTCCACAAATGGATGAGGGATTGGAAAATAAAAGCTAGCGCCAACAAATCTACGCATGTGACGTTTACCCTCAGAAAAGATGACTGCCCACCTGTTAAACTTGGAGACGACACACTTCCTCACGGTACAATAGCAAAGTACCTTGGCGTCTATCTCGATAGAAAACAAACGTGGAGATACCACATTGAGAAAAAACGTGACGAGCTTAACATCCTGCTCCGAAAACTAACCTGGCTCTTAGGAAGAACGTCACACGTTTCATTAGAAAACAAAGTGCTCATCTACAAAGCGGTATTAAAGCCTGTTTGGACATATGGGATTGAGCTATGGGGCTCTGCAAGAAACTCAAATCTGGAAATTCTCCAGCGATTTCAAAATAAAGCTCTCAGAACTATAACACACGCTCCTTGGTTTATGAAGACCTCAGAACTACACGAGCATCTACAAATCAGAACCATAAAAGAGGAAGTAGAACACCGACTAACGACATACAAACACCGAATAAAGTCACATACCAACACCTTAGCCATAGCCCTAAGTGATCCAATAACCATGAAAAGGCTCAAACGCCACCACATATGGGACTTTATAGAATAAAGTAAATAGTTTTGAGAGGCAGATTCTTCGCTGGAAGAATGGACCTCAGCAGTCAATAACCGCACAAAAAATCTGCTAAAGGTTTACAACCGATTGCAAGATGCAAAAGGAAAAAAAAAAAAAAAAGTTGGGGTCGATTTCAATCTAACCGGATGCAACTAAATACGAGTAATTTACAAGGAGCCTATCTGACCTCCACAACAGAAAATTGAAAGAAATCTGACATAAATATATCAAACCGCATTGGGCCGGCGTGGAGTATTACAACCCACTCCTTCTTACCGAGAGGAGAACTAGTCTCAGCAGTGGGAACATTATAGACTGATCATACAATAGGCACCTATTTATAGATAATGTCCTATTGCAACCATAATCCATTGCTGTACTTGAAGATTAAAATAATAACAAAGTACTTAGCAATAATTCGGTGAACGGGAATCATTGAGATAGGTCCACTAATATGTTGAGGTAGGTCACAAACACATACGGTTCTTCATTATTCGAATTGTAATCCAAACATGACTGATATCAGTCTTATAATAATAGAAACAAGTATGTCAGTCAGCATGTCTTTCTTCACAGCAGTAACAGTTGCAAAGGAAATTGGTAACTCGAACGTTCCCAGTCAGTTAGCTAACATCCTGCCAGAACTTGCACATGTTGATATTTTATTGTTAGTAGCTTACGTAACAGCTGAAGCTCGGGGTAATGTCACAAGTACCAGTATATTGATAGGCTCTGACATTTGGATTAAAAAGGACGAGTTCACGGGATGCAATACTGTTGGTAGGTTGAGTCACATTAAACTAGATTAGCACATCAGTTTCGCCTTATTCGGAGACTCTGCATTTTCTGGGAAAAGGGCAACTTGCCTAGCTGTTGCTGTCGCCTTTAAAGCGTTTCGGATTGTACTTAGACTTTCGACTGCATTAATATAATCTTTTCGGTACTAATCCAATATTTTTCCACCACTTCATTATTGTTTCGTTTTGCTTTTTTTACCTATGTTAACAAATAAATCATGATTTGATTTGATTTGATTTGATTTGATAGATTTTCAAGGCCCTTAGGTCTTTTTGCTTCTTTATTCAGTAAATTTAGTATTTCATTATTTTGTCGTGTCAAATCCTGTCTGGAATTTATCTTGTTCCATGTGACATTCCTGTAACCAAAAACTCCCATTTATCCAAAATTAGTTCCACGCATTGTCATTGACGTGCATTCCAGCGTTGGACATGCATTGGATAATACTTCAAATAGTTTTACGGAGTCTTCTAAAATTGGAGCTTCGTTGGAATGACACCCAATGAATAGATAACTATAAAATGTTGGCGACGAACACTTTTATGTCTCGTCAAAGCACAGACCGACCGCTTCAGACTTTTTATCTAAGTAAAAAATTGTATGACCAACATTGGTACGCGCTGGCGCCAATATTTATTGATAGTCTCCTCAATAACCGTTACCAGCTCAAATATTTGAACCAACAGGAGAAACTTTCTTTCTTTGTAATTAGTCATACATAACAAAATACCAACTCAGGTATTTTTTATTACCATCTAAAATTAATATATCGATACATATAGTCTAAGAGAAAGTCGTGTAATTAGAAAACGTTTTGATGAATAAGATGTAAACTTACGTAATTAAATGATAAGTTGTAAAGTTGTTAGCAAATTAATTATGTCTGGTAACCTGTCAAGTTGACTGCCAAACCGACTATGGAGTTTCTTGTTGGTCAGAAATTACATCTCATTTAGTGGCAATTTAATACTTTTAGCTCATCCACAAAAACTGGCTTCTATCGCTTAGTAAACATGTTTTTACTAGGCGCGAAATCATGGTATTGATTTAGGAGATAATTTCGAAATGGACACAAGTAATTTAGTACAAACTGTATTGAACTGCACAGGATCCTAGGAAGCAAGAAACATTATACTAGTATTAATGATGAAAGGAACCGTCTGCTGGACACATGTTAGAATACTGATGGTAGCATCCCGATAAACAGTACTTAACATGAACTGAATCAATGGCCTGATTCATACAAGTTTATATCTTTAGTCGAGCTTGCATGGTAGTGGACATTACTGGGAAATGTCATACAGTATCCGATAGTGTATGCGGAATTGATTAATTTTAAGATTATTTTATACAGAATCATATTATGGTGAAACTTGAAACTCATTCCCGTGCTTAAACGGTTGCAAAAATACTGTGGTGTTTAAAGATTGCAACAATATCATTAAAAAATCATTAAATCACAGCGTTTATCGTTGCATACGTGCGAAGGTTAATTTTGCATTGTTGTTAACAATGCAAAATTCTGATAAAAAGAGATTGTTGCATCTTTTTGATGATTAATGGAGGATCAAAATAACAATCACCGGACAATAGTCATCTCCCAAAAAAGTGTGTAAAACAAATTATTCAACTGTTGTTCCCGACACATCTCAATAAGCATCCAGCGACCGTTAAAGGAGCATCCGAATCCGAACTATCAATTCAAAAATAGAAAAAAAAAACGAGACAACTATTATTCATTTCTTGTCCAAAGACACCACCCCAAAAATGTACAATGACATAGATAAAAGTGCAAAAGTAAACAAGAAAGTAAAGGCGTCATTAAAGCGACACGGTGACGATAAAAAATTGAATCGTAGTAGGGGACATCTGACGAAGGTCGGTAGAGCACCCGTGGGAATGATCACACGATCGCAGGCCATAGGGAATTTGCATCGACTAGGATCCCGTACTACGAGTGCGTTTGACGATGAATAAAATAACCATTGTTGTTCCTTAGAGGATGGTAATGAAACGGAAACGAACCGGTTTTTAAATAACTCGATTTCTGATTAGCAGAATAGGTTGGATCAGCCGTAGTAATTGGAGATATGGTTGATTTATGCATTCGAAAGGTCTGGAGGTTAAACAAATATGCATGTCTGTAAACTACAAGGCCAATAAAATGGTTTCTATTTCCAAAAGCACGCAATTGGTTAAAATTCTTTAGTATTAAGTAATCTTTAATGGTAATTGTCCACAATCATAGCCTTTTTACGCGTGTTACACAGTAAAGAATTCATAAATATTCATAATGTGGTTACCAAAATCTTGTTGCGGTCACAGCACCGCGAAATGTTTGAAATAGCCTTGAAAAATATTATAAAAATTGTTTGTAGGTTGCAGTTTTGAATTGTCATTAATTTCTGATATTATCGCCTTATACGTCATTTGTCTTGGGATGTATTGCTGAATGTACTCTCACAACGTGTTTTATCTTGTCTGTTCATTTTCTTCTAGCTATGAGAAAGTACACCTATAGTCGCTACAGTAAGATGATTTTCAACATCCACTTTTTCATCTTGTATATCATGTTTTTTAATGACTTCAATATTGTTACTTTTGTAACTTTCTAGAACTTTGTCGTTTTTTCGGCTTCCCATCAAATTAGCCTAACCAAATATTTGTCCATCATTAAAAACGTTGCCAGCGAGTCAGTAATGATTGCAAACAGCGTTAATGAGTGATTGCCAAACAATACAACAGCTCCACCGTATCTAAATGGTACCGATGCAGTGTTAAGCAAATAACAAGCCGTAGTTTTGTAACTATGAGGCGTATAGGTAAGTATTATGTCCAGAAATATCATTAAAACACGAAATTATGTAACTGCATGTTTATTAAGCTAGGTAGCCTGACACAACGTGTAGATTGAAACCTACCCAACTTAGTTCATCTTATTATATCAACAAGAGAAACAAGTACCCTCAATAGTCTATACATACATATCCATACTAACAAACTACAATCATGTACATGACATACCTTCCCCCCAAGTAAACACACAAAAAAGTACATAAGAAATTAACATGAAGAATAAGAACAATTAACTAAGAAATATAACATTCTATGAATTCGAACAAAACATAATACAACTTATACAATTTCAAGTACGTTTAAAGAATCAGTTTAATTATAACTTTATTTCTGCAATTATCTAGGTATTCCTAGAATATCAGCCCAAGACTCTTCACTGGGAATTTCTATCATCTGTTCAGGTTCTTCGCTGATCTGGTCCCGAGCTTCCTCGCTTATCTCTCTCCTCTCATTTTGTGAGCTCTCTACCTGTGATGCAACTTTGATAAGTTGATCAATATGTCTGTTGATGACGAGACCATCATCCGTTTGCACTTTGTAACTGGATGGACCAGTTTTATCTACTATTCTGCCCGGCAACCACTTCGGACCGTTGCTGTAATTTCTGTATCTAATTCTACAGCCAACTTCAGACTCTCTGTTTCGCCTCTGATTATTGTCAAAAACTTGCTGTTCGGTCTTTTTCCTTTGTATATGGTCTGGGTGTATTGTGTCCAATAGGGTGCGCAGTTTTCGATTCATCAGGAGTTCAGCAGGACTCTTTTGTGTTCCAGCACACGGTGTCGAGCGGAGGCTTAGTAGCAGATTTGGAATTTTTATGTCCCAAGCCATGTCATCCATTTTCCGTATCTTGTCTTTCACAGTTTGGACCATCCGCTCTGCTAACCCATTGGTGGCAGGGTGATACGGTGCTGTCGTGATGTGCCTTATTTTATTTGAGTCAAGGAATTGTTTCATTTCTTCGGACACAAAAGCGGTTCCATTGTCAGAAACCAGTATCTCACATAAACCATGACTCGCAAATACCACCCGAAGGTATCGGATTACCGTCGCAGTGGTCATATTGTTAACTATAAACACCTCGGGCCATCTTGAGTACGCATCGACGATGATCAAAAAGTTCTTGTTTCGAAAAGGCCCGGCGAAGTCCACGTGTATTCTAGACCATGGTCTGGTGGGCGTGATCCACTCATGTTGAGATCGTATAGGCATGTGCCGATGCTCGAGACACTTGTTGCACTGGCCCACGAGTGCTTCTATGTCTTCATTTAAGTGTGGCCACCAAATGTAGCTTCTTGCCAGCGCTTTCGTTTGTACGATTCCATTGTGTGTCTTGTGTAAGGCCCGTAAAGTGGCTGCGCGCAGCGGCGGCGGCACAACTACGCGATTACCCAGCAACAGACAGCCGTCTTGCAAGGACAGTTCGTTGCGATGTAGCCAGTAAGTATGCAGATCCGCCTCTTTAACCTTGGCAGGCCATCCCCTTTGAACGTAGTGTACTATCTTTGATAGCGTTTTGTCTTGTAGTGTTTCAGTTGCAATACGCTCTGCATCGAATGGGAAATCTTCAGGTTTTTCAGCCATCAGCAATATCTCACTCAGTTCTGTTTCAGGTCGCTCAGGAACTGGTTGTGGCCATCTACTCAAATTGTCTGCACTACCTATCTGTCTACCAGGCTTGTAACGGATGTCATAATCGTGTGAGGTGAGCGCAATTGCTATTCTTGTCAAACGGGGTGACAGTATGTTAGGTGTCGGTTTTTTTGGGTTGAATATACCCAGCAAAGGCTTATGATCTGTGACTACAGTGAATGATCTTCCTGCCAAGTAGTTGTGGAATTTCTGTATCCCAAATAAAATCGCCGTTGCCTCTTTGTCTAATTGTGAATAGCGCCTTTCGGTGGAGCTTAATGTTCGGGAACTCATGGCCACGGGACTTTCTTTGCCATCTTCCATCACGTGTGATAACACGGCTCCGACGCCGTATTCTGAGCTGTCACATGTCAGAATCAGAGGTTTATTTAAATCGTAATGCACTAAAGTCATATCAAATGTTAGGGCCTGTTTGGCAGTGTTGAAAGCATGTTGTTCCCGTTCGGTCCAGCGCCATATCTGCGTTTTGTCTAGCAGACGATGCAAAGGTTCAAGTATAGTAGCTTTGTGTGTTATAAACCTTTCGTAAAAATTGTACAACCCGAGGAACGCTTGTAATTCTTGAACGTTCTGGGGCTCCGGTGTGTTCATTATCGATTCGACCTTGCTCGGCGACGGATGAATGCCATCAGCATCAATGATAAATCCCAAGAATTCGACTCTCTCTTTAGCGAACTTACATTTATTTTTGTTAAGGCGTAATCCCGCTTCCTTTATGCGCTGCAGGACCATGTCTAAGCGCTGCAGCATCTCTGGCATAGTACGTCCCGCGATTATGATGTCATCAATCAGCACTGCTACTCCTCCGATGCCCGCTAGTAGCGCTGTCATCAGCCTCTGAAAAATACCGGGGCAGGCCTTCACACCAAATGCAAGTCTATGTACGGTATACAATCCTTTGCAGGTGTTGAGAGTTAAAAGTTTAGATGTTTCGTCGTTGATAGTCACTTGAGTGTAAGCACGATCTAAGTCCAATGTTGTGTAGAATTTTCCGCCTGCTACAGCTGCAAATACTTCATTCGCCGTAGGCATAGGGTAGGTGTCCGATTCCGTTGCTTGATTGACTGTAGAACGGTAGTCACCACATAGCCTAATCTCGCCTGATTTTTTGACAACCGGTACTACCGGCGTAGCCCACTCAGAGTACGCTACCGGCTGAAGCACGCCCTCGGATACGAGACGGTCGATTTCGTTCCCCACTCTGTCCTTAATAGCGTAAGGAACAGGACGAGCTTTTAGGAATTTCGGGGTAGCGCCCGGTTTTAAATGTATTGCCACTGGATTTCCACGGTACGTACCGAGACCATCCTTAAATACATCACCATGTTTTTTGATTATTTTCTCCAGTTCAGTATAATCTCCGTTTGATACGAAATTAATATTCATAGTAATGCCTAGATGCATAAGCCAGTCTCTTCCCAAGAGATTCGGTCCATTACCCTTAGCCACTAGTAACGGGAGATGATACTTAATGTCCTTATAGCGCACAGGCAGCACTGTCTGGCCGAGCAGGTGCACGGGCGCGTTGGTCCAGGTGCGCAGAGCCAGCGGCGCCGCGTCCAGGCAGCGCGGCGGCGGCATGCGCGGCCGCAGCAGGCGCCATGTGTGCTCGTTCACTAGAGTGTAGCAGGCGCCCGTGTCTACCTGTAGTGTGACGGGCTCACCCGCCAGCAGCACATGAATGACAAATGGCGCTACTCGAGTCGTACTTTGGACGACATAAATGCCATTTAAATTCGCGTCTCCATCCTCTTCCGTAAAGTTCATTTTATTTGCGTTCTTTTTAGAAATGCAGACTTTTTCGAGATGTCCCTTTTTATTGCAATATCGACACGTCACGTTAATGAACCGACACTCGCCAGCGTGTCGATCTCCACAGCGGTAGCAAAGACGAAGCGTGGAGCGCGGGGCAGGGCGCGGCGGTGCGGCGCGCGGAGCTGGCCGCGGGCGCAGCGCGTTGATATCCATGGGCTCCGGCGGCGGCGGCGTCGCGGCCGGCGCGGCGGGTGTCGGTGGTGGCGTGGCGCTGCAGCTGGCGCCTTCCCCCACGCGCATCATGCGCACGTCGTTACCCGCACTTTCAGATGACAACATAGCATCGACTACATTGTGATATGTTAAATTGTCCCTTTTAAGCAGCTCGTACTGCAACCTATCGTCCCTCATTCCACACACAAGTCTGTCACGTAGCATGCGCTCCAAATCAGTAAAATTGCAACTAGCGCTGATTTTCCGAAGTTGAGCTATGTATTCGGCGGCCGATTCGCCACGATTTTGATCACGTTTATAGAATTTGTATGAAATGGATATCTCATTCGGTTTCGGACTGTAATGTTTGGTTAGAATCTCTATGATTTCATTGAACGTCACTTCGGTGGCTTTTCGTGGTGTACTTAGTGCTAATAAAGTTTCAAACACTTGCGAACCACACACAGTAAAGAAATTTGCCCGTTTTACATTGTCTATCACGATTCCGTTCGCCTCGAAACAAAACTTTAGTCTGTCTATGTAAATGTCCCAATTGTCCGTATGTGGGTTGAACTCACTAAACTTCACACATTTACGATCCATTTTCACTTATTTTACTCCGTCGTCGCCACTATTATGTCCAGAAATATCATTAAAACACGAAATTATGTAACTGCATGTTTATTAAACTAGGTAGCCTGACACAACGTGTAGATTGAAACCTACCCAACTTAGTTCATCTTATTATATCAACAAGAGAAACAAGTACCCTCAATAGTCTATACATACATATCCATACTAACAAACTACAATCATGTACATGACAGTAAGCTAGTCTCCGTCCGCGGCTTCGCCCGCTGTATTTTTTTCACCTTCTCTGTTAGAAAATTGTGTAATTCTTTTTTAAATGTTTTTGTCAGCAGCACTTCTCACTTGCTTCATTGGTAAATTGCACCCATGCGAAGCCGTGGCACATCGCTAGTATCTTTATAATGGGATCCCTTTTTTTTGCATAAACTTCTTTTTCCTAATATACTTTGGCATAACTGTTTTGGCATAATTTGTTTTTCCATAATAATACTTTGCCAAATTTTTTTTTGGCATACTGTTTATGTTGGCATAATCATCTTGAAGGCTAATTTGTTTTGGCATAAATTGAATTTTGCATAATGTAACTAGGCATAATTACTATTAGCATAATAGTATTTAGGCATACAAATAATATAAATACCAGAATAAAATTTGAGTTATTTTTACGTATTTATTTTGAATTAAAAATTCATTAAGTTGTACTACAAAAGTTAGTGACAGAAACGAATCGCTGCAAAACCGACTCCACGTAGTCTTGTCTGCCCTACCCCTAGAGTGTAATTTAAAATCGCGTAGGCGCGGAGGGGCGAGGCGGCCTGCGAGTTGAGGAGCAGGTGGTTGTAACACTCGCCGCCGCTGCTGAGGCTGGCCGGCGAAGCCGGCCAGCAAGCCGAAGCTGCGGTGGTGAGCGTTAAACACATCTGCGACGATAAACTCGCGTGGGACGGCCGGAGCCCCGCAGCGCCGGAGCCGTGACAGAAACCTTGCCTGCTGCATGTTGCATACTGCATGCTTGCTTGCTGCATGCTTGCTTGCATGCTGCATGATTGCTGAATGCATGCTTGCTGCATGATTGCTGAATGCATGCTTGCTGCATGATTGCTGCATGCTTGCTGCACGCATGCTTGCTTTATGCTTGCTGCATGCATGGTGTATGCTTGTTTAAATGTTTGCAAGCTGCATGTTTGCTGCATGCATGGTGTATGCTTGTTTGCATGCTTCTTACAGGAAAAAACTCACATATGTTCACAATCAACTATGTTCAAAACAAATATGTTATGTATTACCTGCTTCGGAGAGATGGTTTTATTCCAATCGTCAAAATAAATTGGTATATCCAATTAGGGTATGTCTAACATTTTAGGATTATGCTTCTTTGTTATGCCTATAAAAAATATGTTTTAGTATCATTATGCGTAAATCAATTTATGCCTAACAATGTTATGCTTAATCATTATTATGATTAGATAAATTATGCTTAAAAAAAATATGCGTAAGCTGTTATGCGTAAAAATGTTATGCAAAAATATAATTAGTAGTAACAAAAGTATGCCAAGTTATATTAGGTCTTAAAATTTTATGCAAATGGATAGGGAACCCTTTATAATAACTGTTATTCAGATGATAAGCAAAGTACAGTACAGTACAGTAAAGTTTCATCTGCCAATGTCAATCCGCATGACTATTCGACAAACGCTTCGATTCGATTTCGATTCGACTAGTCATGTGTCTATCTTTTTTTGGGTTACGAAAGCGAGCGAAATAGACATACGACTTTCAGAATCGAAATCTAATCGAAGCATTTGTGAATAGCAATGCTGATCTGTAGTTTTGGCGTGGAAGAGTAGCAAACATGCATCTATACATACTCACAAACTATCGCGTTTTACTAGTAGTAAAGTAAATACGGTTTTGAAACGAGGCGTCAATCGGTATGCACTTCATTAGCTTAAATTATTCCTAATAATGTGGCAATTATACTCAATGGTGGTGATAAATATTTGTTCGTTTCGTTAATTTTGTTAGTGCTTAGCTGCTGAGCGTGGGCGACTTGTAATGTCTCGTAAATATTTTGTGACGTGACTTAATCTTTGTGACCGCCACATTGTACTAGGTGTGTAGTGGTAATTAGTAAATTAAGGGTCCCCACTTTCCTGCCGGGGTTGCGGGACTGTTCGAAAGAGATACCGTGGCCCCGAAACACAAAGAGCGATGAAGGAACATGGATGGGTTTTAGTCAGTAAAAGTCTGACACTCCTTCCTGCTCCGCCCAGAGCGGGAGGAGTCGTAAATTTGATGATTTCCCATCCGAGACAAAAAAAATAAAAAGGGTCCCCGGACTTTTCATTTATTTTAGCGATTATCATCAGAGCTTTTGTATGGATAGATAGAATATTATACTTTATTGAACTCTAAAATTTATGATTACACAGCTCTTTTACATCATTGCTCTTATTCTACGGGTACAATGGCGGTCTTATCGCTGAAGTCTACTGCAAGTCATCTTCCTGCGCTTGTCCCATTATATTTGGGGTCATCGCAACACGTTTTCTTCTTCCATTCTTCCCTGTCAGACGTCTCGGCATCATTTACTCCTTTCTCTTTCATATCATTCTTCACACAATCCATCCATCTTTTCTTTGGCCTTCCTCTTCCTCTCCTCTATACTCTACTGCAAGTATGTAAGCTAAACTGTTTAGCTAAATAAACACACTGAGGTACTACGGGTTCAATATTTTTGACTCCAAATTAACCCCGGACACATGGCAGCAAACATTAGCGTTAATAAAATGAGGTTATGGGAAATGCTAGTGTGCAAACATTCCAAGCAGATGGATTACTTTAAGAACCACATGAACAGTTCGCGCCACATCGAGTGCGTCCCACGCAAATTGTTATAGTCTTGTTAGAGCCAACTGAGACAAATTAATTAATTTGTATTCGTAATCGTTGTTCTGGTATACTGACCTATGTATCTTCGTGCAATAATTCCTGTAATCGTTAGCGATACATACATGTGTCTTCGAGTGGAAGTATCATGGTCAATTGGACGTTGTTTTAGATTGTTTATGGGTTTATTCAAGTCCATGCTGCTTAGGGTTATAAAAACTACTTGTCGTCAAATGTTCTTAAAATATCGTTGTCATCTTTGGAAGGTCTATTCTTGGTTAAAAGCACGATAGCTTAGCAAGCATCATCATCCGGACATTATTTGGTGACCACCAAGTCGACCGGTGCACCAAAGGGCCCACTAAAGGGCCTTGGTTACTCAAGATATGAAGTGAAGGAAGTAGTGAAGCCTAGTCTCTAAGAACCGCTTGCAATACTTATGCATCTAGATTTCCCAAGTGACTCGTATATCATAGCTGGGAAATCAAACAAGGAAGATCTTAGATCTTTGCCAATCATCTAGGTCCTAGCCGTACTTACTGAATGATAAAGCACTACCGACAGCCTTTTACGTAAGCAGCATTTAATATTTAACATGTACTTTATATCAAGCGGTCTGATAATTTTATATTTGAATCTAAGATATTATCACAAGTGGGCCGAGTTGGCTTACGAGGAATATAACAGATGATGTACATTTAGGTTGAGGTTTATGGTGTAGCAATTAGAGAAACTCAACTGGGTAGTGGAGGTCAGATAGGCAGTCGCTCTATGTAAAACACTGGTATTCAGCTGCATCCGCTTAGACTGGAAGCCGACCCCAACATAGTTGGGAAAAGGCTAGGCAGATGATGATGATTAGAGAAACCCAAGACAAAATAAAATATTTTGTTTAAGATAAACACAGCCTATACCTACTGCCTCTTCGACTTCAAAGGGTTACTGACACTGTTAGCCTCCATCATCCCATTGCTGAGCAAAGGCCTAAAAGGATGTAACTGAATGCTTGTCAGTTTACCTACTGGCAATACCTATTCTAAATTAAAAATGGTAAAACGCTAAAATGTAAAAGAAAGAAAACAAAGACGTTTTATAATATCAGCCGAAAGATGGACATAGGCCAACCGATCTTGTTCTTGCAGAATTCCGAAATACGAAATGACTCGTAACCAAATCATCGACTGCAATCAAGATGGAGTAAGGACTGGAGGATGATGTTAGTGAAGAGTTGGTTATGAGAAATAAAGATATATCAGAGGACTTACCAGCTTACCTGTTAAAAATAAAAGATGACGTAGATAATCGAAATTCGTTGCGCTATTTTCTCTGAACTCTAAAGTTCTTACACGATGTGGACATCGCAGGCAGTAACTTTTTAAGAATACTCTTTTTATTGTATTATCTTAAAGAGCAGCGGTGGCCCAGTGGTGGCGGCCCCGACTTACGAACAGTAAATAGTGGTTTCGAACCCAGGCAGGCGCATTACTTCGTGTAATTTATTTCATCACCACTCCTCTCAAAACGGTGAAGGAAAACATCGGGAGGAAACCGGCATGTCCTAGAACCAAAAATTCGAAGACATGTGACATCTACAAATCCGCACTGGGCCCGCGTCCATTCCCTCTCATAGAGAGGAGGCCTGGGTCCCAGCAGTGGGAACAATTAATAGGCTGATGATGATTGTATTATCTTTGTAATTAACCTTCGATCAACAATTTACAATAAAATTATAGATGTATTTGGAAGATAGATTACGCACTACTGTATCTATAATAATAATAAAAAGAGGTAACATTTGTTTGTAAGTTTGTATGTAGGAGGTATTCTCCGGAAGTAATGAACCGATTTCAAAAATTCTTTCACCATTATAAAGCTAGATTCACCTTGAGTAACATATGCTATATTTTATCCCCGTACTCCCACGGAAACGGGAACTACGCGGGTGAAACCGCGGGACGTCCGCTAGTAATAGATACTTCCCAATTACGTAACAATTAAAAGTTGTACACTATCTACGGAAATCGCAGTTTAGGGTTCCGCTAGTTCGAGTAATTAAATGACTCCATATACCATTACTTTATGATCATAGATATTTAGCAACAGTAATTAAAACTTCACGGGTAATACAAAAGATCGTTTATCAAGAAGATAATAATAGATGGCGGAAGTTATTTCCTTTTTATTATAGGAGTTTTATGTGCATTCTACGTTTGTATTGTTAATTTTATTTCCGAGTTCACGAGAAAGAACGTAATTATTTTGACCGTAACTTATGGTATTTCGTTGTACAATGTTACGTTACGTCACATGTTACGCCTGGTTGGCGTATTCCCACTGTCCTCACCGCTTGTGGGACTGGTGGGGACAGCAGGAATTGATTAAAAAATAAAACATTGGCTTCGTTACACTCATAGTACTTACGGGATAATATCCGTGGTTTTCCCGCGATCATGATGCTTGCAACAGCGTCGAAATATCGGGAGCTCATCAACATAGAAAACCACGGATATTATCCCGTAAGTACTTTGAGTGTAGTGAAAAACCGTGAGTCTTAAACAGTGCATTGGCTTCGTTGTCCCACCGCTGTGTCAACACTGGTATGGACAGCGGGAATTGATTAAAATAATTACAAATTGTTTCCGTTGTCCCCATCGCTCCGATATTGTATTCCCACTATATCCACCAGCGGGTGGGGATAGTGGGAATAAAATATCTGATTGCCTCCAAAACGACTCTCCTATAAACCAGCTCATCAACAAGAATGTAGTGAGAGACTTCGTTTACCAGAAAATGGTAAAATATTTGCGTCAAACCTTCCAAGTTTTGCGCCTGAGTCATGCCATAAATCATCCGTTGTTACTTTCTTACCCAACAGCCTCAGTTGGTTCACCCCTATGATGTTATCAGCTATCGATATGTTATCTCAAATCTCTGATTCTGTGGAACTGTCAGATGTCAATTGTGGAGTTTAGGGCAGGTTTACATCGGACCCCGCGTGGGCGGAGCACCGCCGTGTCCTCGAAGCGGCGATCGGCGGCGGCGACCTCTCGCGTCCGGCCCTGGTTCAAGCCATGGTCCGGAGCGAGACGGAATGGGACTATGGGACGCCGTCACCTCCTTCTGCGAAGCAGTAATGCTAGAGAAGGAGGTGGCGGAACGTGAGAGAGAGAGAACCTCACAACGTCCCGGCCGCCGCGGGAGACGCCCCGGGCGTTGGGGGCCACCACCACGTGGCCCCCGGCCACCGTAGGCGCGGGCCTGTGGACGGTGGGCTATGGGCTAGCTCGCCGTCCGTCCGTCTCATGACGACGGCGCGTTCGTGTTCCACGCGCGGCTCAAAGAGAGTCAGCAAAAGGGAAGGGGTCCGTAAAGACCGATGCCTGCCGGGGTTGCGGGACTATTCGAAAGAGATACCGTGGCCCCGGAACACAAAGGGCGATGAAGGAACATGGATGGGTTTTAGTCAGTAAAAGTCTGACACTCCCTCCTGCTCCGCCCAGTGCGGGAGGAGTTATTTGATGATTTCCCATCCGAAAAAAAAAAAAAAAAAAAATTGGATAGCGTCCAGGTAAATTATGTGATAATACCGTACCACTACCTCTTAGAGCAGTATTGCTTTATAGTATATTCATTTTAGATTTCAATGTATGGGGAAAACGGCATAATTTATATTTTTTTTAAATTTAGCACAGGATTTTTTTTTTTTTTACATAAATACATACATAATAATATGATCACGTCTGTATCCCTTGCGGGGTAGACAGAGCCCAAAGGCCACATTTAGCGTGTATGCGGGCTTACAGATGGTAAATGAAATCAAAATAGTGATGGGTTGCTAGCCGAATCGCCTATTGATAAGATTTAAAAAAAAAAAAAAAAAATACAAAAAAAAAAAACTTATCATATTCTTTTTAACACAAATGCGATTGTTTACTTATTTAACTAAAACAAATCAGTGTGTTCATCTTCTTCTAGAGTTGTATTAAAGCCACTGATGAAGACATAGACTATCTCGTAGATTATCTTACTTCTTACTACCTAAAATGCGAAAGATTGTTAGGATGTAAAGTTTGTTTGTTACTCTTTCAAACAAAAACGATTGAACAGATTTGGATGATAATTGGCACACAGATACTTTATAACCTGGATTAACATATACGATACGTTTTATCCCGTTATTACGATCCCGTGGGATAATTACCGAACTTGACAAGGGCAAAGCCATCGATATAAGCCAATCTTAAATAAGGCCAAGTTGACATAAAAAATACGTTATCTTACTTTTAATGTTGACTTTTGTAAATCGACGTGCTTGTTGTGGAGTACATTGCAATAGCAAATTGCAATGTTCTCCATTATCAAGCTAATCAAGAACTTTATTAAATACCAGTCTAGCAATTTAACTTAGTCAGACAAATGTAGCTATTATGCGAACCCAGTTAGATAATCCTCAGAAGGATGAAAAAAACATCTGCTATATTAAAAAAATATTTCGTTCTGTTTTTTATTGGATTATCATTAATCATCATTTTAGTATATTAAGAGAAGAGATTGTCATCACTATAATATGCTCTAAATAGCGGTAATGGTCTATTAATGTACTCACAGTGAAGCCCAAAAATTAAAAAAAATCTCATTTAACGCTTATTTTCCGAGGTCAAACTTTTCTATGGAACCTTCCCAACAGTCATTTTACAACACCTAACAGAAGCAATACATCAGTAACTGGTACTAACGAGGCAGTGACATGTAAACCGTCCCATGCAAGTGAAAGTCCCAGCTGGCACACACTCATTCATCACACAGCAACGACCGTGTAGGAGTGTGATGGGACCACATGGAAATTAAACCACAGAAGGCAAGTGCGTACGCTTAAAAAGAATTTTGTATCTACTACCACTTTGACAAGATTGACCAAAGCTTTGTAGTGACAGTCAATCCCATACATTTTTGACTTTTCCATTACCTAACGGTTTTTTTTTGTAAGTTTGTACGTAAGGGGGATTTGAGGCTCCAAAGTAGGTTGCGGGACTGTTCGCAAGAGACACCGTGTGGCCCCGGAACACAAAGGGCGATGAAGGAACATGGATGGGTTTTAGTCAGTAAAAGTCTGACACTCCCCCTGCTCCGCCCAGAGCGGGAGGAGTTATTTGATGATTTCCCATCCGAAAAAAAAAAAAAAGGGGGGATTTCGAAAATTCTTTCACTAACAAGAAGCTACATTATCCCCGAGTGTTATGCCTGAATTTAAAACGTTCCCGTGAGTTTATTCCGTACTTATTGGAAGCGAAACCTAGCTAGTCGCTTCTAAAATTTTAGATTTTCTAGGCCATCTGAACCCTCTTACAAAGAAGAAGAGGGAAAGAGGGGTAATGTAATGCATGGCACTGAAGGACCTTTCAGATCTTTGACAGATGTTTTCGAGGAAAAAGGATATCAAGTGTGGACACTCCAGTTTTAAGGTTTCCTTCCTCCATGTTTTCCTTGTTGTTCTTTATCGTGTCTCGAGTCATTTGGCAAATCCGGCTCGAAGGACCAACATGAATTCTCACTGTTTAATTTTTAACGACATGGTGCGCCGTGATAATTGGCATTAAATTAATTGAGGAAAGTAATAGTATAATATTGTAAATCATTAAGGCCTAACTATTTCGATTTTACTGATTGAATTGCTAATGTCCGATAGTTAGTCAAAATTAGGTACTTAATTTCCACAAACGACTATATAAATATCTATCATTGGGTAGAGTTGTCCTTCTGTATCTGATATCCATCGGACTCCAAATGTCCATTAAGCCGTCCATCTGTCCATCTACAGCATTAGATTCCATTATTCTGTAAACGGGTGTGTTGCAATACGGAACCGATTACAATTGAGTTTCGGAAATATTTATGATGTTTGGGTAGTTTTAGCGCTTTATTGCGTAAACGGATGATTTTAATGCGTTTGTGCAGTAGTCGTTTCTGTCTTTAGGACATTAAAACATGGTAGCTGTTTGTGAAAATGGATGATTTTAACGATGATAGTCAATCTCACCTGGGTTAAAATAAGATGCAGAAACTTTTATTCGACTTCCGTTCTATGCAGAAATAAATTCATCTGGTAGGTACCTAGCTAGTTTATAGTGACTATCTGGAAGTTAAGTAATAAGGGCGGGCGTTATAATGGTTTTCTCATGTAATTTTAACCTATGAATAAACTATTTTTGATTTTAAGACTCTCTAAGCTATTGTGGTATTTCATAATGCGAAGAGGAGATAGCATCCTTGAAAAGCTGGTCATTATTGGCAATACCGAAGGCAAGGAAGCAAGAGGCCGGTCGCCAACACAAAGGTCCGACCAAGTAAAAGAGGCTATGTCCTCAAGCACATTGCAGCAGATGGTGATGGCAACTTTGGACCGATTTGGAGTCGATGGAGGCAGATTGACCGTTTAAAGGTTCCCCTACGATTCTTAGTAATCAGGGACCGATTGAATAAAAAGAAGCTACTGTGGTAAAGAATCTAAAGCCATAAATGAAACATTACTTAAGGTCGTTCTTAAGTCGACTTAATAAAGAATAATAGAGCGTGCATATTTTTTTTACTAAACCCGCTTCGCTGCCTCACGAGTAAACTCATGAGGAATGTTACGAAATTACCTTGGTTTAAAATAGCAGTAAGGAATGTAATTTGCTTTGTTAATAATACTAGTTATGTTTACTTAATTGTTGCGCCAAAGAGTGCTTACCTATTACAATGAACAAATCGTCTCGGTTTGTTCACGTAGATGTGATTTTATTTTATTAGATAGAAACTTTTGATCTTCAATCTGGCTTTCTATAAATTATAGTATAAGTAATCACCACCACGCTGCGTTTCAAACCGGGGAACACCATTCTAAACTGGAGTTGGACGGGTCACGTCAACCGCTTCCATAATGAATGAATGATTGATGGACAATTTATAGTCTCCATACAGGCGGTGCCTGAAGATTAACCGCGCAGCCAAGATCGACTCAAGAAGAGGTAACACCGCAAGAGATGGTTCAAGGTGACTCAGGAAAAAAATCTGGGTAAAATGAGGGAGGCCTTTTCTTGACTAGCAAAAATAATATAAGAAGTAGAAAAGTGAGGTTTGTCTCCACCGATCACGTTTTCAAATTCAATTAGCCACGGATCACGGCGACTTGTATACACTAATACCGTGATCCGATTCCCTCGTTATCCTTTTACTCACTGATCACGACGACTGTATGCAATCGAGTTACATATGGAAGCAAAAGATCGATCTAAGTGTAATAGAAGACCGAACTCGTATTTGAAAGTAAAAGCATGCGAGTTGACCCGCCCGCCAAGCCGTCATGTTAACCGTTTTTAATTATCGACGCCATTCATGACACAAACGATGCGCCCGCGCCGCATCCCACCACTCTCACTTTCTGCATTGTAAACATGAGAAGTTTTAGAAGGGATTTGGAAGACAATTTTGGTTATTCTGTGGCTTATTTACCAATTACAATGTTATTGTGTTCGTTCGACCGTCAAAAGGAGGGTAGGAAGTCAGACTGGAAGCGAAAGGTGGTGAATTAAGTGTGGCTCTGCTTTGAAGAGGCCTATTCCCGGCAGTGGACTGCGGGAGGTAGATTAAGAATTTGTTGATGGATGTTATGCTTCCTTTGGCTACTTACTTAGCTTACGACTAGAAGGTTTAGTTAAGAGAAATAAGATTTGTAAAACTCTCACGAAGCAATGTGTTCGAAAGGGCAGGCTTATAACACCAATTTAGCTACAAAGAATCAATAACCAAGAACAATAGGAGACACTACTGGGGGAAGCCGTTGTCCAATACGCCAACAGTAGTTGGATGGATAACGGTACAGACAGAGGTAACGACCGGTACTGTTATCTCTAAACATTTTCAGGCTAATTACCTCTCAAAATATTCCGCGAGAAAGATACTGATACATTTTTATCTAAACTCACACAAAGCCTGCGGCCACTCGTTAAATTATTAAGGAATAAGAAAGAAGATCATTAAATAGAAAGTCAGTAACTAGATATATCATTCACATAACAAGCAAAAAAACCCATAACAAATGTGATAGATGAGGTGTGCTCCCCTAATGGGCTTATAGATCCATCAAGATCACAGTTACGGATATTTTTCAATTGAATCCAAGTATGCCATTTGTGGAAATGGCAATTTCTACACAATTTATCAATGGAATTGCAACGGTGAAGGAAACCCACACGAATAAGAAGGAGGTCGGTACTGATGCGTAGCTGTGGTTGGAGATGATAAAATTAAAATTAAGGCCACAGAGTAGGTGTATATTATGGGTTTGTATTAAAGTGTTTTATTGTAGACGAACAGGGTGTAAAGGATATTGACGCGTATTTTGCCACGAATTCAATAGATTCTAGACACACTAGAAATTATTTTTTTCGTTACTACATCAGCCCATAACGTCCACTGCTGGACATAAGCCTCTCCCATGATGGGAGGAATTCGCCGTAATCCCCACGCTTGGCAGGCGGATTGGAGATCGCAGTGATGAAAGACTAACAGAAAACGCTGCTGCCCATTCTCAGGTCTACGGAGGCGCAAGGTGTTCTGCCTCAGACATTAGTCGCCTTATACGACACCCGTGAGTGTAATGGGTTGGTTCTATTCTACTCTGCCGGATACCACGCGGCTTTTTTCGTTAGTTACTAATAAAATAATCAGCTGTTACATCATTTTGCTTTGTTGGTATTGGCTCTTGCAAAAAAACAACTCTTTCTTCGCTGTGTATAGAATCTAACTCTCTCTTTCTGTACTGACTACTACTACTACGTTTTGAAGTCTAAAAAACCCTGTGGGTATCGAATTCCCTTGGCTCAATAATCCGCCAAAGACGCAAAAACATAGACTGAACTTCGCTAAAATGTTTTGTCCTACTTTTCAATAGACTTAAAATAAAAGCTGCTTTAGAAGTACTTAAAACTCTATTTCTCATCTATATTGTCTGTGGTCTGTGCGGGGCCTACCACGATTGTTTGCGGTGCGCTTTGTTTGCCTCCGCTCGCGTCGTGACGGGCCGACTCGTGAAAAAGCTGCACTTTCACGAATTGCAGTAGGGCTGCGAATTCTCTAGAGGTGTGTCGGTTTGTAATCGATTTAAGCAAGGATATTAATCGATGTTCAAGTCCTACAGTTGCTGCGCACTTACTAAAAAAACTTAATCCTCTATTAGTAAACGGCCTTCAAAGACACACCGACGTTATTTTCCTGATTTATTAATTATGATGAAAATGAATTATTTTATGTTGTGATCCTATGAACACAGGCGGTAACTTTAATACTTTAATTCGATTATCGCCTCAATAATTTAATTAAACTAATTCCAATCACGATTAACTACTGTACAGAATCGATAATCAAATCGATTAATTAAATGATTCGATTTGGGGTTAGTACAAGAGCAGCCCTATTCCATAACTAATTGCTACCTCAGCTGGTATTGTTCTTGTTATTATTTCGTTTTTACGCAATTGCGATTACAATCGCGACTGTTAACACGGTTACACAATGATAGTCGCAAGTCGTGTTGCTACTTTTTTTTTTCAAACCATGTGAATGAGTTTTCATTGATTCTCTTGTTACGTCTAACAACGTATATTGTACAATGGGGCTCATTATGTTTTTAACGTGTGTTTTAGTAGTTTCAAAATGAATTTTCTCTTGTGTGAATTTTCTTGAGTAATTAGCTGTTAATTACTAAGCTTAATGTGATGAATGACTTTCGTTTTTAACTAAAAAAAGGTCAAAGAAACACTCTTGGAAAAGAAAAGCCATCTTTGAATAGCAGTTGAATTTAATCACGACATTCTTTTTTCGAATAACAGATCATAGCCGTGTGGTATCCGGCAGAATAGAATAGAACCACCCCATTACACTCACGGGTGTCGTATAAGGCGACTAATGTCTGAGGCAGAACACCTTGCGCCTCCGTAGACCAGAGAATGGGCAGCAGCGTTTTATAGAACCAACCCATTACACTCACGGGTGTCGTATAAGGCGACTAATGTCTGAGGCAGAACACCTTGCGCCTCCGTAGACCAGAGAATGGGCAGCAGAGTTTTCTGTTAGTCTTTCATCACTGCGATCTCCAATCCGCCTGCCAAGCGTGGAGATTACGGCAAATTCCTCCCATCATGGGAGAGGCTTATGTCCAGCAGTGGACGTTATGGGCTGTTGTTGTTGTTGTTGATCTTGGTCTATGACCAAGAGGTAGTGAACTATGTATGTGGTATTGAAGTTCTACCATTTTTTTTTACTAACAATACAACTGGCCAGTCCTGTAACCAATCTTGTATTGTTTCGTTCCATTCAGATTGTTTCTATGGTATAACACATTTTTTATTGTTTCATTCTTATATAAAATCGAGAATATAAAAAATATAGTAACACCCTTCACTGAAAAGGTCTGCAAACCCACAAGTTGTTATTTAAACTTGTCTTATTAAACTTATGACTCCACAACTATTATCTTATAACCATACTAAATAGACCTATAACCTATTTATCAAAACTTAACAATATTCTTAATCTTGACACCCAATCTCAATGTTGAGAGATCTTTGTAAAATGGTGTATCTATAATGTCATTGTGAGACACCGGAATCGTATGCGTAAGCGCAGCCGTGCAACTGCCATTTAATTTCCTTTTAAGTTAATTTGCAACGTGTAACAATGTTGCCATATTTTTGTAGTTAGTTTTTACTAACAACAAAACAAACAACAAACAAACAACAAACTATCTCTGGCAGTGAAACCTGAAAAGAAACATAACATGAAATAAATAGAAGAGTTTTACCTAATTGTTTTCGATTAATTATTTATGGGCTGATTCTTTGACAATCAATTTTTATCTGAATTGCTTTTATCTGAAGATTTAATATGACAGTTTTCCTACACAAAATCTGACGGACTACCATATTTTTTACCTTCCAATTTAAAACAAAAAAAAAAATGTAGATTTAACCTTTTGAACGTCATGGTCACATATACGTGACAAACAAGTGCGTGCCCTGTACGCCAAACGACACAAATATCACTAATATGTGACAAAATGGTAGGTGAAATTAAGATTTGACGTGAAGTGCAAGCGCGTGCTTTTATGCTCTGGCGTTGAAACGGTTAAAAGGTATATATTTAAAGGTATGCATTTATTTATAATACTTACCCGAACGTTGGGTAATTTTTTAACGGTAGAAATACCAACCTTCTCAAAGTCAAAGTCAAAGTCATTTATTTCAAAACAATATGCATTGTGTAGAAATTATGTAAAATAAAACTACGACCTAAGATAACAATCGCAGACAAAAAAAAAAAACAAAAAACAAATTCAAAACGATAAATAATCTATGTTCAATTTAAAATAATTAATAATACTTACAATCAAACAAATGGTCAAATATTGGAAAAATTGAAATCAAATAAAATTACCACCAGTAAGACCACATTATGGCAACACTGACTTCTCAATGATTGTGTAGTAAGTATTAATAGTCCTTTGTCTCGTGTGTACTCGTAACATTAATGTAATCATTCTGTATTACCCCTTGTTCTAGGCATTATTATATTATACCGACGGAAATTAAACCAGATCTTAGGCGGTGATAGTAGTAAACAAGAAATAAAAATAAAATACATAATTATATACAAAACAATTTGTGATAGTACCAAAAAAAAACCATAGATATTTCAGTTAATATAAAAAGCAAATTATGACCCCTGACTTTTATCGTAAATCTCAAAGTTTTTCTTTCATCTTTAAATGTAAATTAGCCACATTTTTTTAAAAGTAACACAACTACCACAATAGAATTTAGGGTCGCCCAAATTACATGAGACTTAATTACAACTGGCGAATTGTAGGTGCACTATTGCTACACCTCTGCTTAGCTTTTCAGGAATAACAGGCGTAATGATATGTGTAATTTGCAACAGTAGGGCTAGCGCACACTTGAGACAAGACTGTCTTGAGACAGACAATTACACTACTAGTGCGAGCGAGACAGACTATGTAGTATGTATTCTCGCTCGCACTAGTAGAGTCATTGTCTGTCTCAAGACAGTCTTGTCTTATGTGTGCGGGAGCCCTTTAACATTGTAAGTGCTGGCATCATAATGGCATTGTTATAAAGTAAACGAATTTAGAAGATAATGGTGTAGATTCTGTTGTGCACAAACTAAACTTAATTTAGGCTATTGCCGTCTTTTACTAAAATACAGTGCGAGAAAAGGACGGCTATAGCTATGAACTAAGTTAGAGATGTCAAACTAGTTTATGCCTTGCGCTTCACCGTGTTTTTAGTCGACATGTTTTTACGTGCACCCTTCATTTGTGTGGAAATATTAGTTCCAACTAAATTTGACAGCTTTAGAGCTGTCAAATTTAGTTACAATTTTATTCAAATTTAGTTGTAATTTAGATTACATCCGTCTCTTTCTCGTTTTATTAGAGAGAAAAATAACAATAATAATACTACTAATAATAACAATTTTCAAATGTACGTGTACACCTTCTTACTTGAAAGTTTTAAAATTGAACATTGAATGAAATAACCAAACAGACCATGTCTATCGTTATCAACCCAAAACTGGTTCACAAGACAACCAACCCTGCTGACCCACAAACAAAAATTATCACTATTTACCTCTAGGAAGTACAAATACATATTAACTAGATAAACCTTTTTAAATGTCCGTATTATCTAACTATGTTGTATCATTTAGTTCATTTACTTGTGTTTGTATGTTAACTGCCATCATTTCATGGTTGTTAAGATTTGTAATTAGTTTTCTTACTGTATATAATTACGAGGTATTTGTGCATTTATCTTGTATATGACCCGATTAGTAACTGTAGCTATAATAGGGTGCCTGCCGGGGCTGCGGGACTGTTTGAAAGAGATACCGTGGCCCCGGAACACAAAGGGCGAAGAAGGAACATGGATGGGTTTTAGTCAGTAAAAGTCTGACACTCCCTCCTGCTCCGCCCAGAACGGGAGAGTCATTTGATGATTTTCCATCCGAAAAAAAAAATCTATAATAGGGTTACCATTTCGGAATTTGACAACTGCTGAGAGAAAAGTAGTCCTGAAGATAATATACTGCCACTTACGGGATATCTTCCGTGATTATTGATTACTAGCTGACGTCCCGCGGTTTCACCCGCGTAGTTCCCGTTCCCGTGGGAGTACGGGAATAAAATATACTCTACACTACACACACACACACACACACACACACACACACACACACACACACACACACACACACACACACACACACACACACACTCTACACTTCTCTACTCTATAGCACTCACGAATAATGTAGCTTTCTACCAGTGAAACAATTTTTTAAATTGGTTCATTACTTCCGGAGATTACCCCCTACATACAAACTTACAAACAATTAATGTTACCTCTTTATAATATTATTAGTATAGATTTTGAGATCCCGATATTTCGACGCTGTCGCCATGATCACGGGATGACAATTAATAATCACGGAAGATATCCCTCGTAAGTGACAGTATAAGTTTAATTTTAAGCCGTGAAAGCTTATTAAGCAGTATTTAATCCTGAAGTATTTGGCAAAGGTGTATCTACATCCATATTTCGGCAGTTACTTTTAAGTTCCATGTAACAGGGAGTGCGCCTATTGCCATCGTCTGACCACAAATCCAGACTCCGAGACTCTTACTGAGAAATTCCTGATGTAAAACCCGATAACACTTTGTCCGACCTGACCTGGGAATTGAACCTAGGACCTCATGCCCGGCAGTAGAGCTTGCAGCCACTAGACCAACGAGGCAATCAAATCCCGACATTTCTTCTTTTAAATCTACTACTACTACTATTTTAACCGAAAGACGTCAACTGCTGGACATGGGCTTCTCCCAAAGGAGGGTTTTTGCCATAATCGCCACGCTTGGCAGGCGGGTTGGCGACCGCAGTACGATTGTTACACAGAGAACGCTGCTGCCCATTCTCTGGTAAGTCCCTTAGTCGCCTGTTACGACACCCACGGGAAGATATGGGATGGTGCTATTCTTTACGTCTGACACCATACAGAACCCGCTTTCAAATCGCGGCTTTTAAATCTACCTTTTCCAAAATCATCGATTTTTTTCTTGTCTTTTAATGAACGGTACCATGGGCGACTGAGCGCTTGGTAAAAATAGAGAAAACGATTTTTTTCCAGAAAACCTAGATCGATTTTTCGACCCTGTTAACTACAAAATGCAACAACAACAACAACAGCCCAAAACGTCCACTGCTGGACATAAGCCTCTCCCATGATGAGAGGAATTTGCCGTAATCTCCACGCTTGGCAGGCGGATTGGAGATCGCAGTGATGAAAGACTAACAGAAAACGCTGCTGCCCATTCTCTGGTCTACGGAGGCGCAAGGTGTTCTGCCTCAGACATTAGTCGCCTTATACGACACCCGTGAGTGTAATGAGTTGGTTCTATTCTACTCTGCCGGATACCACACGGCTTCACAACACAAAATGCAACTTTCATCGAAATCGTTGAAGGCATTTTCGAGAACAAATATTCAAATATTGCTCATTAAATAGTGTAGGATGTCCGGACAAATCCATACAGATGGTAACTCTAACTGTAACAGACTTTCCCTTGGACATGATGCTTCATTGGTTCCCGACACGCTCGGTATACTTATGGCTCCTTGGGGCGTGTAATAGATGACTGATTTACATTAAATACATGGTAAAGTGTCTTTGTGTTATACATGCAGAGATGCTATTGATATAACTCATGCTTAGCATCTATTTGTTTTTTGCTATTCTTCATAATTATTACTTGCTTCGTTGCGTCTCTACACAAATTAATTATGCGCTACGAAATACTGAATGCAAAAAGTAAAAGAGCGTGGTACGAGAGGTACTGCGAAATTATTACGTCAAAATGACTAAGAACGCTACAAGGACCTTTTGAGTAGTGTTGCCCAAATGCAAGACCAAGACGAGACCTTAGCCAGACTTGGTCTTGCAAAAATGCAAGAACAAGACCAAGACTGCAAGACCAAGACCGATTTTGGGCTACACTACTTTTGAGGCATTAATGAAATTGATTGATTGAAGGTGCAACTAGCAAAATACCCTTACAAACAAAAGCTTTAAGAGCGATGGTTTCATAGAAGGTTTATACGTGTTCTGATTAAGTCAGAAACTCTTGATACCCTTACAAACAAACGCTTATAAGAGCTATGGTTTCATATAAGATTTATATGTGTTCTGATTAAGGCGGGAACTCTAATAGTGTTCTTTTATAAGTCTATTTAAATTTTAAGAGCATTCATACTTGTAACATATTCTTATAGACGTATATAAGAAAACGTTATATAATATTCATAAGAGTAGTGGCATTATAAGCGCTTTTTACAAGTCTGATCCTTACTTAATACTTATAAATACATTTTATAAGTATAGTCAACCTTAGAAGTGACAATACTAAGTGTTTCATTAGACTTCTGTGAAACTAGTATTTTAAAAGTGTGATTTATCTCACCTAAGACATATTAAAGAGTAGTAGCACTTCAAAAGTCCTACAAGTGTCTTAAACAATTCCCTATTAAGGGTTATTTATTTTCTTTGTTGTGTTGACTCCAGAAATTGTTATAAAATCAGGAAATAGACCATTTTAATATTTAGTACATATTATCATTAGGTTTCTGTTAAATCCTTTGACTTCGTCGTATGGCTTGCTTTGCCTTATTAAGGAACCCTAAAATTATGAGCAACATGGCCGTGTAAACAGTGGTTTTAGGTTTAATTTGACTTTTTCGAGTGCGATATAAACCTTACACAAGAGTACTGGTCTTATATTACTCTAATAAAGCACTTTTGAGTCGTGTTTAGTCGTTATGGCGACATTTTTATATTATTTTACAAATAATAAAAAAAAATATATAGTAAAAGACACATTTTTGAAAAGGCCCGTGAAAATATTGTGATTAAAATTTCAAAATAATCGAGAAATAGTACTTCGCAACCTAATAATCGCATATGGTGTGTGAAAAATACATGAGTAAGAAATTAGAAAATATACACATTAGCGTTTTGTAGAAATGTGTAATAAAATATAAAATACTTATGTTTTTATTACTTCGCAACCTTAGGGCGGTTTGTGATAACACTCATAATAGGAAATCACAAAGAGGACTACAAGCGATATTACACTTCAAATAGCATTTTATTTTATTTGTAAGAGGACTTTAAGGTTATTTACCCTTACAGCGCGCCATTGTAAGTCACTTGTAAGTTTATTTGTCATTATAAAAGCATCAGCAAGAGTCTTGTAAGTTTGGAAATACACTTCGCGAGACCATTACAAGGCAATTGCAAGGGTGAATACACTTATAAAGTGCGCCCAAAACCATACTTATAAGTGTCTATAAGTCTGATTTAAGACTGAAAAAAATATGGTCTTGGGATATTTGTAAGATTATTTTTTGCTAGCTGGGGGGTTTTTGGTTTATAACATGGAACTGGCGAAAAATAAATTACTTACTTATTGCCAAAACGGAAGAGTTAGATTCCATTCTGACCACAGGCCAATAGATCCATGTGCGACTAAATACGCCACAGACATCACGCCTGTATTTTTAGGGATTGTAAGAAGTGTGTACTACCATGACTGTACCTAAATAAAAATATTTACGCAATTAATCATGCAACATATTAATTGTTTCTTTTTTTATTATGCTTGCCAGACTTCCGTCAGCAGTCCCGCCAAAATACAAACAAATTACATCACATGAAACGAATAAAAATTTCATGACGCATGAAACCTCCTTAACCAGCTCCTGTACTATAAATGGGCTTATGTGCTCGTTTCAACAGCTAAGATGCACCTACACAAGGATTGATAAATGGTAGAGACGTTTCCGCGTTTATATGCTTGCTAGACATTTTTTCAAACCTACGCAGTTTTTCAAACCATCTTCATTGATAATTATTATTTATTGTGAGATTAATCCTTGTCAGATCTTGCGATATTATGGAGTACTTAGTTAAATAACACGTCTTCGTCCTAACACCGAACCAAAATTTAAATAAACAGAGATTAAACAAACTAATGACCATCAAACAAAAACTATGTCAAAGAATAGTGAACTTAGTTGATTAAAACATTATAACAGTATTACGTTTTAATCAACTACACTTACCTTATTTTAAGAATAAACACCAAAAATATTATTTTAAAATCCTTATTTTGCAAAGAGATGCGTCTTTGTTATTTTGTGAATAAAACGCTTCAAATAAAACGCTTCACACTGACATAAACTTTCGACTGACATAATATAAGGATGCGTTCGGGTTCACGCGAATTTTGTGTTATATTTTTTTTAATTTAGTGCTCATCTATAGTACCGTACAGACAACTCTCCTTGACTTACCCTAATCATATCAGCCGCGACTTCGCCCAGTCATACCAAATTCAGTTAGGTACTAGTATTTTACATAGGTAAAGCGACCTAACGCGTTCTTATTGACCTCCACAACGACCACAACCCAGTTAGTACTGGGTAATACGATACCCGTTAGTAAGACTACGACTAAGACTGGATACGAAACTTATACTGATTAAATATTGTCTACTGCCGACTATAGCTATGAGATTAACGAGGAGAATCGAAATCCCAGAAATCCTAATTAAACATTTTCCAAGAACATTAATGTGACTTCTATAATTAACCGTTCTCTTTCACAAAAAACTCATCACCAGTTCCTGTTACCGCCTCATTCTCCTGACGTACCATAATGAGTAATCTGGAGGCGCCTGTGTGCCCATCGACTGTCGCACAGATTAATTTACGTCTGCCCGACCCCTTGAGTCACTGCCTTGAACATATTGTTTCTCAAATTGGGCTGGTTGGCGCCGTGACTCAAATTATAAGTCAGTGTTTGTTCCGTCTCAGTGGCTTCCATGCGTGATGCAATTGGATCAACGGGAATGTTTATTTTTAGCGTTTACGGTTGTTGGTTTCTGTTGATATTCTATTTAAAGTCTTAGTTAGTACACTATAGAGCTTGAGAAAAAGAAGATAGACGCCCTCGAAATGTGGTGCTGGAGGAGAATGCTTGGCATAACCTGGACACAGTTCCCAACCCACGACTCGATCCTCCAGGAACTGCGAATCAAACAGCGTTTTTCTTCCATCGTCCAATGTCGTATCCTCACTTTCTTTGGGCATATCACACGTCAAGAAGACACATCTGTGGAGCGACTTGTAGTGCAGGGAAAGGTTGAAGGCACAAGAGCGCGCGGCAGGTCACCAATGCGTTGGACCGACCAAGTTAAAACTGCACTCAATGGTCCACTCCACGAATGCACAAGAAAAGCCACAGTACGAGAGGAATGGCGACGGATTGTGAAGCTTGCCACCACCCCTGATTTGACGACCACGACCACTCTGCCAAGAGTGTGACGACGAAGAAGAGAGCTTGTGGCTAAATCAAAAATCGAATCATTGTTTTCTTCAGGTTAAGTCGTGCTTGCCTAGATTGGTCCGTGGATACACCACCAAATACTTACCGAGTTTCCTCCGTGCCTCGGAAAGCACGTTAGCCGTTGGTTCCGGCTGTCATTTGCAGATCTTTGACAGTCGTCACAGTTAGTCAGTGGCCCGAAAGACTGTCAACCACCCTACCAAGGGAAATCGTATTACCCAGTACTAGCTGGGTTGTGGAGGTCAGATAGTCAGTCGCGCTGTAAAATACTGGTATTCAGCTGTTAGGTAGGTGAGTAGGATAATACAAAGGTTTGTCTTATAAAGAGATAATTTAGTCATCTCTATCCCGATATAGAGCAAAGACCTGCCTTTCCCCCATAATAGGCAAATATTAGACATAACATCGCTGGACATTAACACACAGTGCCATCTAGTGTCAGACTAAGCAACGGGGCTTGTGTCGTGGACACCAGATAGTTTATAATACTACATAGATACTTTTTATTTGTAAATACATACTTATTAAACATCCATGACTCGGAAACAAATGTCCATGCTCATCACACAAACATTTGCTCCAACCGGGATTCGAACCCGGGACCCTAAGAACGTAAGGCAGCCTCACCACCGCTACGCCATTCGGGTCGTCGTTCAGGTAGAACACTAATAATCATTATGGTCATCAGCCTACGGAAATCTAACATCACGCCTGTAATCCTCGAAGGGTTAGTCTGAGGTGTACCTAGGGGTACACCACATTTGGCTTTGTTATGTTTAAGTCCCAAGTAATAGGGGTCGAGCCTAATGCCATCAACCGGCCAGATTCTGGACTCCGTGGCTGCTATTGAGAAATTCCTCAAAATGACGGAAGTCTACTGTCTGATAAAACTACCTTTTTTTTCTTCGTATGGGTAATCATCAAATGACTCCTCCCGCTCTAGGCGGAGAAGAAGGGAATGTCAGACTTTTACTGACTAAAACCCATCCATTTTCCTTCATCGCCCTTTGTGTTCCGGGGCCACGGTATCTCTTTCGAACAGTCCCGCAGCCCCGCAGGCATCGGCCCTTGCCTTGAAGGGGTCTCTTCCTTTTGCTGACTCTCTTTGAGGCGCGCGTGGAAAACGAACGCGCCGTCGACACGGTACTGTCTGATATTACCTCTCATGCCTAAAAACGCCATTCAACTCAATTCTTAGCAACTCTTGCCAATCTGCTACTACCACCTACACTGTAAAATTTGTCGCTCCACCTAGCCTGAGGGCTGAAGGAGTTCTACCTCGGGTTTGCTGAAAACTTAACCTTGTTATTTCAAAGGTAACCAACATGTAAAGATTCTATTTTTTTAATAGCACTTCATTGCTCGCAGAACGGATGGCCGATGGGGCCGAAAAGTTCTGGAGTGGCGACCGCGAACCGGAGGACGTTGCGTTGGAAGGCCTCCCACTAGGTGGACCGATGACCTGGTGAAGGTTGCGGGAATCCGCTGGATACGAGTCGCGCGGGACCGGTCAATGTGGCGACACTTGGGGGAGGCCTATGTCCAGCAGTGGACGTCTTTCGGCTGAAATGATGATGATGATGAATAGCACTTCTAGCAACTCAACGAGACTTTAACTCACGAGAGAACAATTGGTATGAAATAAGAATTAAGAGCATTCACCTAATAAATCGCAGATGGTTTTGCGATAATCGCAGCTATTTTAAGACAATTAAAATAGCTAAAGTTTACGTCTGGTTGCATCAGTAGTTAGTCCATCGTTGTACGGTATTTGTGTGCAAGTATTTACTTGATTTCATTGGAATGAGGTTTACATGAATGTATTCAGAAATGTATTGCGATGCGTGATTGTGTTGCAATGAATTTGTTTTAATTACGATAGTATGTAGGTATGTACTAATAGGTAGGTTACATGAAGTTAACTACTAAACTACGTGTTTTAATCCACGTCCACCTGTGTTGTCCCATGTTTGCACAAAGATTACACTCCTCTAAATGTGTTTTCACAAGCGTTTAGAACAGCTAGAATATCAAATGCTCCCACTGACAAAGTAGATCATCATGTAAATAAATTGGATCTGAAAGTTGATGTAAAGGAAACGCGAAAACGAAACAGATATAGTTCGGTTCAAACTTAATGGCGGCTCGGAAGTTAGCTGCGAGTGACGGTCTGCGCAAGAATAACGCTTTAAACTTTATGGCGATTCGGAACATCTAATGGAAGCTGCGCAGATAACAATTTTAGGTATCAACGGGGCGCAGATGACGCATCGTTTTGTCTGTATAATGCGCAGCCCGTCACTTGCAGCTAACTTCCGAGCCGCCATTAAGTTTGAACCGAACCTAGTACTATTGAGTTCTTAATCGTAGTGGTCCTGACCATCGACTCACTTATTGAAATCCATCGGTAGCCACCTCTAGCACTTGCTAAAAGGCTCCGCTAAGCACTATTATCCGTAAGATAAAAAGATAAGATTTATTTGCCATTATTACACGTACAATAATAATAAGTGCGATGCGGTGCAGCAGTGTGTGATTGGGTTTTCATAAATTACTGCATCCTCATTAATAAAGAACCTCCTCCTTTTCAGAAGTCGGTTAAAACAGAAGCACTTATAAACAAGCCTACCTCAACATCGTAAGGAAAGACACGGTTCATTGAACACCCACGTTAAAACCTCGCTAACCTTGACTTATATATTAAAGCAACATATTCCGAAACTAGCCAAGCATTAACTAAACTCTACTTAAACTACCGTTATCCGTATTAAACCATTAAAGTATCATCGGACATTAATCTATAATGAGTTTGATGCGGCGTGAAAGCTGCTCTACCATAACCTTACTTAATAAATTATCTGTTAAGTAGAGACGGGAGGTACCTATATCTATACTGTATTATTGCTTATATCTTCTAGTTTGTATTAGATACATAATATTATATAAGTTTTGGCTCCTGAAATACTCTAACCTAGCTCAGGGGCCAGGCTCTCGCATTTTTCTGTAACCTGTTTTTATGGCATTAAAGAAATTGATTTATTTGTTTATTTATAAGTCTCTCAACGATCGCTACAATTAAAGGTCATGGACATCATCTAATATAACCATAAGGATTGATTTAAGTTGGTACTATTTTTTTCATTTTCTTCTCCAATCGAGATTTTCTCCGATCAGTGCGTAGCGACCTGGGCAGCTTACTCTATTGCTTCATTAAAGTCCTGGAGAGTGCAATTAGTTGAGCACAATGGGCAGAACCGAAAGTGTGGCATATCCTGTGGTGGAAATGTTCCGTACTAAATAGGCTTGTGTCCTGAAAAAATATAATTAGTCCGTCAGATTATCAAAAAATATTTGACACGTATTTTTTCTTTTGTTACGTAAACCAAACTTAACGAAGATACGACTCTTTTAAAATTATCAATACGTCACGCCGTGCTATAATTTTTAGTGCAGCACATTTTTTTTAGCACTCTCGAGTTTTGATGCGTTTTGTCTTTGTCAATATTCATTGATTTACAAAAACAAAAAAATACGTGTCCATAATTATTTTCCAATACTGTAACTGACGGACTAAATAGATTTGGAATTTAATGATGGTGGAAACTAGCCTATTACAGGCAGGGTCGTTTCTATTCCTACCTTACTGCTCCTGCGGATCCCCACGGAAGGAATTACGGTTGTCGTTTACAGCACACAATATGGTGAGGAGCTTCAGATCACAAGTGGTGTTACGAGTTCCTTTTTTGGCTAATTCTCGAGAAATAAGGAATACCTTTGAAGTGAATTTTAGTGTACGCTCTTGTAACATAGTCTCTTGACCTATAACGCACGGTGACATTGCAAAAGTGAAGTGTCACCAACGTAGTTCTAAGGTCCTATAAATTAACACACTTTGTATTTTATTACATGTATGTTAGTCTGTAAGGTATTTATCTATGGGCCAAAGTTGCCTGAAAATAAAGGTTTATTATTATTATTATAAAAGAGAAAGGAGAAAAGAAATTCTGTCAACACCTCTTGTCCACTAGTTTCTTTCTCCATATTTCTTATCTCCAATTTCAACCAATTCAAATTCCCAATTCTATCTTCATAGTGCTACAGAACCAATTAATATGTCGTCGACCACGACTCACGATAAGGGTGAAAGTAAATAAAAGAATCAAACATCCGTTTCCGAGTACATACACTCAACATAAAATGATATTATTATGACGTGTTATATAATATTTATGATATTATATTCTAACAGATTGATGGGAGAAGAAAGCTTTCGTGTCTTCCTTTATAGTTATTGAGAATTTTATCTGTGATTTTAAGAGGGGAGTTAATGGAAGAAAGATATTAAACTTGTGTTTGTGTGGTCCTCGATTATGGACGAGAATAGACAACGCCTTCTATAAGGATGTGTTTTAAAATACTGGGAACATTATTATGATGTTTTAAAAGGAGTTCATGAAGGACTTATCACTAAAATTCTAAAATAATAATGTTCATTATGGTTAGGCCTTGCACAAATCCTTTGCAACTTGGTTTTTAAGATTATGTAGCCATAAACGAAGGCAAAAACGGATCTTAGAATTAAGTTTCGTATTAAATGCAGCCATTTTATTCAGAGACCATAACCAATTGGCACTATATGGATGACAGTTGGAGAGGTGTGCTGTGCTATGCACCACTAAACAATGGTTTAGCAATTTTTTTTTTTATTTGGACGTTCTTTTTTTAAATTGGTTTGTGTTCCATCTCTGTGGCCAGTTCCAGCTCTGCCTTTGGTCTGCAGTGGAAAAGTACCTACAGAGCAAGAGATAGGAGGAAACCATGAACTCCAGAAGTTACTGACATCAGCAATGAGGCAGGTCAATATTTCTTAAGCCAAGTATAATTAAAAATATATTTAAGCAATGCTATTTTTGTGTTACGCGCGATAAATGTGAGAATTTTATACTTTTGTGTTTTTAAAACAATGGGCCAGTGCAATGAATTATGTAACTATGTAGATTGGGTATAGTTACTCAAGTTTACGTAGTTTTGGAGAACATTTTTATTTTGAAACTGATGCAGCTTTAATAATAGCTTAGGAGTTGAATAGTGCAACAGTACAGTTACGATCCCCAGATGCTTGATAACTTTTGTTATATTTAAATTGTTTTACGTTTTTTGTATAGTAAGGAACGACCTATTGTCAGGCCTACGCTGTCCCCCCATCTTAAGTACTAAATTGCTGTAACACATTAATATTGTAATACCAAATGATTTGAAAAGAGTAGGTAACTATGGAGTTTCTTGCCGGTTCTTCTCCTTGGAAGCCACCAACCCGAACCGTGCACCTTTTCGACGTTTTATAAGTGCCCATGTAGGGATATGTGAAATAAAATATTTTGATTTTGATGATGTATGAAACTGTAGTCTGCACAATGTTGCTAAACTATTGCTTATAAACATAACAGAACAGCACGACTGTTATTCCGGAAGGGTTAGGCAAAGAAGTACACCCCCATTTCACAGTTATGTTTAAGTCCCATGTAACAGGGGGCGAGCCTATTGCCATCAACCGGGCACAAATCCAGACTCCGTAGCTGCTACGAGGAAATTCCTGATGAAAAATCCAATAACACTTTGCCCGACCTGAGAATCGAACCCAGTACTTCATGCTGAGAAGTCGCGCTTATAAATGTAGTAAATAACACATTAGTGTATAAGAGTATTTGAAGGCACTTTTCCGCTAGCTCTCCTACTAAAAATAAAATAAAAATAAATTAAATTATTATTATTATATTTTTTTAACAGAAAACGCTGCTGCCCATTCTCCGCAAGGTGTTCTGCCTCAGACATTAGTCGCCTTATACGACACCCGTGAGTGTAATGGGTTGGTTGGTCTTTCATCACTGCGATCTTCAATCCGCCTGCCAAGCGTGGAGATTACGGCAAATTCCTCCCATCATGGGATAGGCTTATGTCCAGCAGTGGACGTTAGGGGCTGTTGTAGTGTAGTGTAGTATATTTTATTTTATTTTAAATGGGTCCAACATTTTTCAACAAATTTTCTCTAACAAGCCAGATATTTTATTGAACAGAAATACTAGACTTGACCTCTTCCAAGTGTACCACGTTGAACTACCTACCTAATAAAAAACCTCCTTGGGTCATCCTCTATTGTGTTACATTCATTACATAGCCTGGGAAAAATAACTGTTTTATCTTGACATGTTACAAAGACACAACGGTTGACCGACTTACAAAAGCAAAAAAAACTTGGCCAAAATTGTTGTTATGGGTGGACTGTATTTATTTATTTATTCCCTTCTTCGATAGCTCAGGTGGCTATGGGATTTACTTTCAATCAAAACTCTTCGATGGTTTAACACTGTTTAATTACTTCGTCTACATTTTAGAGCGGGCACATTATTCCAACATAAACTGATTTACACAAGTACACAATAATCACAAAGAACATAGTCAGAACATAATAATCACAAGAACATAATATACTTAGGGCACGTGGGACTCACAATAAACACTTAAAACTAGACACTTGTAAATAGAACACTGTAAAAATATAAAACTGTATCGACTGACTTTAGTCGCCTATCCTTATATCAAAACATCATATCGCAAGTAGTGGCGGGGCCTCGTTGTACTCAACACCCTTTGGCTAATCGTTTCCCTTATAATGGACTTTCCCATCTTTTTGCGGGTCGGTCAAGTTTCGACTTGTCGGAGGCTCCGCCCACAACACGCGAAATGATGATTTGTTACCTTATATGGTAACGTTTTTGGTTTGTTATGAAGCCATCAGTTTTGCTACCATATAAGGCAATCGTATGTCATGATATGTGGTTCTAATAAAGTCTACACCTTTTTCCCGCCTTGTGCGGGCCTGTCTTTTACTTTATTAATCCTTATCTTAGCTAGTTATCACCTAGTGATACAATGGAGCTCGGCGTCTGTTACATCTCTCCCCCCGGCGTAGCCTGCGCAGCCTCTTCTTCTCTGTGCAGCACGACGAGCTTGCTGATGGGACGCTTGAAGACGCCGGTTCTCGTTCGCACGTCGACCACCCTGATGCCGCCGTCAGGTCCCGGGTAGAGCTTCTCGATGACTCCCATTGGCCACACGTTCCGTGGCAGTGTGCTGTCGACGACGATGACGACGTCGCCGATCTCCGGCGGCCGTCGGTTGCTCTGCGGCTCGCCGCGGGGTACCAATGTGGGGAGGTACTCTCGCAGCCAGCGTCGCCAAAAGTGGTCGGCAAGGGCCTGGCTGGCCCGCCAAGCACGTCGGTCGGCCTTGTCACAAGGCCCGGTCGAGGGTAGGCCCGTGGAGGACCCCAACAGGAGGTGGTTGGGGGTGAGGGCCTCTGGATCGGTGGGACTCACGCTGACATGAGTCAAGGGGCGCGCGATGATGGCGAACTCCGCTTCAGTGAGCAGAGTTAGCAGCACCTCTTCTGCAGGTGCCCTTTCGCGCAGAGTCGCAGCGAGGGCAGTCTTCACGGAGCGCACCAGCCGCTCCCACGCACCTCCACCACCCTGGTTGGGTGCGCCAGGAGGGATGAACCGCCACTCCATCCTGTGCAGCAGTCCTTCTTCTCGCAGCGCCGGTGCCCATTCTGCATACGCCGCTCGCAGTTCGTGGTCGGCTCCCCTGAAGTTGGTCCCGTTGTCTGAATACATGAGCCGCGGCCAGCGCGGCGTGCGGCCATTCTTCTCAGCGCCATGATTGCCGAGTCTGTGGATAGTGATGCGACGAGCTCGAGGTGCACGGCGCGGGAGGTGAGGCACGTGAATAGTGCGCCCCACCGCTTCTCTCGGCGCCGGCCCACCTTCACCATCATGGGCCCGAAATAGTCCACGCCGCAGTTGGTGAACGCCCGTTCACACCGGTCCAGGCGGGCGCGCAGCAGGTCTCCTGTGGCCGGCGGTTGTGGCGTTGCTCGTAGCCTCCGGCAGTACGTGCAGGCCTTCTCGATGGCCCGCACCGTGGGCCGCAGGTGGATGATCCAGTAGCGCTGCCGCAGGTCGTTCGTTACTCGTTCTCTGTTGGCATGACCAGCGGCGCAATGCTCGCGCATTACTATTAATTTACTGACCTGATGGCGACCATCCAAAATGATGGGTCGCTTGACCTCCACTGGCGCGTTTGAGGCTTCAATACGTCCTCGCACGCGCAACAGGCCGTCTTCGAATATGGGGTCCAGTCTGTACAGGCGACTCGCCCGAGTGAGGGGGCGGGCAGACTGGATCTTCTGTAGTTCATCCGCGAAGCTATCCCGCTGCGCTTTTAGCAGGAGCTCCTTCTCGGCGCGCTCTATGTGCCGATGTTCTAGTTGAGTCGAGACGCGGCGGCACGCGTCTATGAATGCCAGCACGCGTGCAGCAGTGCGCACCAGCGTCTCGTACTTAGAGAAGCGGGCAGGATCGGGCAGCCAGCTGTCTCGTTCAGGGCCCGGCGCGATGTGCAGGACCTCCTCTTCAGTTTCTTCTGTCGCCGGCTTCCCGGGCCAGTCCTCTTCCGGTAGATGCAGGAAGTCCGGCCCGCGGAACCAGCGGTCGGTCGCGCTGATCGGCGCGTCGGTGAGTCGGGTGGCGTCATCCGCCACGTTGTGCTTCGTAGGCACCCAGCGCCATTCTTCCTTACTGGTGAGCTCGGCGATTTCACCCAGTCGGTGCGCGACGAACGGTGTGTACCTCTTCATGTCGTGGTGGATCCAGTGGACCACCGTAGAGGAGTCTGTCCAGTAGGTCGTCCTGTCGACCTCGATGCGGTGTTCCTTCTTGATGGTGTCGGCGAGTCGGGCTCCTATCACCGCTGCCTGCAGCTCTAGACGTGGTATCGTCTGGGCTCGCCGCGGTGCCACCTTTGCTTTGGCCGCGACCAGCACGACGTCGATGCTTCCATCCTCGTTCACCGCTCTCCAGTAGGCCACCGTCGCGTACACTTGTTCGCTGGCGTCGCACAGCACATGTAGCTCTATGCGCTGTGTGTTCTTCTTGAGGTAGCACCTGGGCAGCCGCAGTCTGTTCACCTCCTGTAGTTGACCCAGCCAGGCCGCGAAGAGCTCGTTTTCCTCCTCCGGAATTGGCGTGTCCCATGTTGTTTGCAGACGCCACAGGCTCTGGAGTACTATCTTCGCTCGTACTGTGAAATGACTCAACAGACCCAGCGGGTCATAAATCGACATAACGGCGCTCAGTGCTTCTCTCTTGGTGGGCGCACGGATCCTCTCTCTCACCTCGGATGGCACTCGGTTCATAGACGTGTTGAACCCGAGTTCGTCTAGTTCTGCGTTCCAGTACAGCCCGAGTATCTTGCTCTCAGGCTGCTCCCCTCCTAGCTGCGTTGGGGTGGTGGCGTGGAGTGTCTGGGGCACGTCGCGCAGGACCGTCGCTTCGCTGGAGCTCCAGCCTCGCAGTGTGAAGCCAGCGGCCGCGTGCACCTTCCTTGTCTCTTCTACTGCCTTCCACGCCTCTTCTGGATCGCTGTAACTAGCCACTAGATCGTCCATATAATGACTCTTTGTTATGGCCTCCAAGGCCCTGGGATACTCACTGCCGTGAAGCTCTGCGTTGTAGTTCCGGACGTAGTGAGCCATATACGGGGAACTTGCTGCTCCGAAGATCATGCTCTTCATCTTGTAGTGGCGTGGGGGCGACGTCCTGTCTTGTCCTCTCCACAGGAACTGCTGCGCTGGCTGGTCCTCCTGTCTTATCTTCACCCGCAGGAACATTTCTTGGATGTCTGCGGTGACTGCTACTTCCCGCTCTCTGAACCGGAAGACTATTCCCGGCAGGGACAGCAGCAGGTCTGGACCCTCCAGCAGCTCGTCGTTGAGACACTTCCCGTAGCTCGTCGCCGCCGCGTCGAAGACTAGCCTTTGTTTCCCCGGCTTGTTCGGATTCTGCACGGCGAAATGAGGGAGGTACCAGCAGACGTTGCTTTCTTTCTCTGTTCCGTCGCATGGTACTGCGTATCCTTTGTTCAACAGATTGTCTATCTGTGTAGTGTACTGCACGGCGAAGTCCGGTGACGCATCCATCTTCTCCTCGATCTTTTTCAACCTTCTCAGCGCTGCTCCGTAGCTGGGTGGCATGACGACGTCGTCTGTTCGCCACGGCAGCCCCACCTCGTAGCCTTCATCGATTTTCTTTATTGTCTTCTGCACGATGTCTGCCGCCCTTTGGTCTGCCTCGTTCACTCGGGGCTTCCTGGCGACGCCCAAGGCTTCTATCTTGAAGTGCGCTTCGACTAGATCGTGTAGTTGTTCGTCTCTTCTTCCGGACTCGATGACGTGCAGCACATCTTCTTCATCAGCGATGATGCTTCGTGGCGCTGTTCCGTGCACCACCCATCCCAACTTTGTTCGTGAGGCAGCTGGCTGATTGGGGCCGCCGACTCGGAGTTCCCTGGTCACTATACACTCCCAGTGGTCTGTGCCCACCAAGAGTCCGGGGCGGGCCTGCTCGTAACAAACTTCTTCTTTCGGCAGGTCTCGCAGGTGTTCGTGATCCAGCAGGGTGTCTGGGATGGTTTGTTGGTGGAGCCTCAAGTCCTTGATGGTTCTTGCTTGAAGCTCGTGCGACTGGCCGTCTTTCCGGATGCTTCTGACTTGCACCCGTACCGCTCTGCTGTCCCGCTCCTCTGAAGACATGTTCACGCCGCGTATGCGCAGCGGGCGTGAAGTTCCCTTTGCTCCGATGCTGGTCGCCAGGTCTTCATCAATGAGGGTGACGGTTGCTCCTTCATCGAACAACGCGTACGTCTTGACCTCCCCCCGTGACCCGGTGACTATGATGGGGCACATCTTCAGCAGCACCTTCTTCGAGCCGGCGGCGGACTTGCTTGCCACCGACAGTACTGCTTCCTCCTTGCTGGGCTCTGCGGTAGATTTCGCGGTCGTCGCTTCTTCCTTGTTTGCCACCCTCTCTTGATGGAGGGAGGCGTGATGAGGTCGGCGGCACTGGTTCACGCCGCACGCCTTGGCTTTGCAGCTATACCGCCTGTGGTTCTTCTCGGCACATCGAAAGCACATGCCGTTGGCCTTCAGGTACTCCCACCGCTGGTCGACACTCATGCCCTTGTACTTCGGACACCTTGGTAGCACGTGGTCTTGTTTACAGTTGGGGCACTGACCTTTCTCCTCTTGATTTTCGACGGCTGTGTAGACGGGGCTGGCCTTCTTCTTCGTTGTTACTGGCTGCCTGGTTTCCTTCTTCTGGCTGGCGGGCGCGGCGCTGGTAGGTGGGGCGTATGTGTATCTTAACGCCCTGTCCGCTTCCCGCATCAGAAAACGAGACAGCATTACTATTTCCGGCTCCGTTGTGTCGTCGTTGTCGTAGGCAAAGTCGCACCATCTTGACCGTATGTGCGGGCTTAACTTTTCCAGTACCTCGCGTGTCAACAATGGGTTGTACAGGTATCCTCTTCGGTCGACCGACTTGATCACGCTTACTGTGTTCTGTATTTTGATGGCGAAATTATTCAGGTCCGCGGCTGATGCAGTGGGCTTCGTCATCTTCTTCAGTTCGTCGATAGCGCGATCGATTAGTACTTCCGGTCGGCCGAAACACTGTTCGAGTGTCTTCATGATGACCTCTGGATCTGTAGCGGTGTGTAGGAGGGCGGACACCGCCTCCCTTGCTTCCCCTTTAAGGCAGCTTCTTAACCGCTGTATGTTTTCTGCAGGCGATATGTTGTACATGTTTGTAGTGTCGTTCACGGCCGCTCTGAATGGCAGCCACTCGTTGACACCACCGGAGAACGCTGGTAAATCCGTATGCCGTAGTCGGGGTCTTGCCATCCTTTCTAAGGTCGCTGCCAAGTTGTCGATGCTGTTCCTGTGCCTCGTCGGTGTCGGCGACCTTCCCCGTGGCATGTCGAATTTAATTCGGCTTGGGTCCTCCCGAGGGGCTCCCGTGCCCCCCTCCCCCCGTGCTCTGAGGGGGTTTGTATGAAGCCATTCGTCCACTCGACTGTGGTGGCTTTCCTCCTGGGGAACGAGGGGCTCGTCCCGCAGGCTCTCCTGTTCGTCCTGTATGACGGACATTTCGGCGGCTAGCCTCTTCTTGACTAAGTCTGCTTCTAAGTCAAGAGACTTCTTTTGTATGGCTGCTAGCTTTTCTGCAGCCTCTAACTCTGCTAGCCTTATGCGCGTTGTAAAACTATTCGTTGACCTTTGTGACCTCTGTGACCTCTCTGACCTGGCGGGTGACCTTCTTCGTTGTCCATGGTCTTCACTTAGTAGAAATCCCGATGATGGTCCCGCCGTGGTCGTGTCCAACGTCGTAAGAGGCGCGGTATTTAGTCGTAAATTAATCGTACTTTGGTCACCTGTTATTACTGGCGATTCTGGCGGGTCTAGTGAAATCCTCCGTAGTCTCTCTCTTTGAATCCGTTCCGCTTCCTGGCGAAGAACTGCCTCCCGTTGCTCCTCTGCCCTCCTCTGTAGGGCCCGCCTCTGGTCCTCTGCCTCTGCAGCATCACCTTGGCTACGGGTGATCACCATCTTTCAAACTGATGGCCAACTGCACTGACTTTAAGCGGGGAGCACGGCACACGACAGTTCGTAGCTTGGTTTGGACTTGTCCAGATTTGTTTACTACGACGTTACACTTTACGCGCACTTTGACACCGTTATTATTTTACGACTAGCCCTATTTACCGCGACGACACTATATACTTCCGACGAAAGACGCGGCGCGCACTGTGTATAGCGCGCGCTTATTTACTTCACGTATTTACTATTTACGCGACGGTCACATGTTACACGCGCACAGAGTCTTATTTACACTTGTTATTTTACTGTGAGCCCCACGGTTCTGCCGGTCCCTTTAACGCGCACTATGATCGCGATTTTCGACACAGAGAACGCCACTTTGTTTATTACGACACTTTATTCACTCGCGATACACATAAGTTATTATTGTTCAGTACTTACAGTTTATGTAACCGCTCACAACACTTATTTACGCGCTATGTATTATATCGGCACTTTTTTCACTTATCCGGCTCGTATGGACCAGCTGTTATGGGTGGACTGTGTTTATTTATTTATTCCCTTCTTCGATAGCTCAGGTGGCTATGGGATTTACTTTCAATCAAAACTCTTCGATGGTTTAACACTGTTTAATTACTTCGTCTACATTTTAGAGCGGGCACATTATTCTAACATAAACTGATTTACACAAGTACACAATAATCACAAAGAACATAGTCAGAACATAATAATCACAAGAACATAATATACTTAGGGCACGTGGGACTCACAATAAACACTTAAAACTAGACACTTGTAAATAGAACACTGTAAAAATATAAAACTGTATCGACTGACTTTAGTCGCCTATCCTTATATCAAAACATCATCATATCGCAAGTAGTGGCGGGGCCTCGTTGTACTCAACACCCTTTGGCTAATCGTTTCCCTTATAATGGACTTTCCCATCTTTTTGCGGGTCGGTCAAGTTTCGACTTGTCGGAGGCTCCGCCCACAACACGCGAAATGATGATTTGTTACCTTATATGGTAACGTTTTTGGTTTGTTATGAAGCCATCAGTTTTGCTACCATATAAGGCAATCGTATGTCATGATATGTGGTTCTAATAAAGTCTACACCTTTTTCCCGCCTTGTGCGGGCCTGTCTTTTACTTTATTAATCCTTATCTTAGCTAGTTATCACCTAGTGATACAATGGAGCTCGGCGTCTGTTACAATTGTTGTCATATGAAATACTAGCGGACGTCACTCGGTTTCACCCGCGTAGTTCCCGTTCCCGTAGGAGTAGGGGATAAATAATAGCCTATGTTACTTAGTAAAGACGTGGCTTTCTAATTGTGAAAGAATTTTTGAAATCGGCCCAGTAGTTCTTGGGTTTATTAATTACAAACATACACACACACAAAAATGCAAATCTTTCCTCTTTATAATATTAGTGTAGATGTTTGTTTAACTGTTATGGACATGTGGCCTTATTGAATGCACTGCATATTTCTTACAACCTAGGTAATGTCATACAAAATGTCCATATTCTTAATTTCGGATATCCAATGACTGAAATAGATGATAATGAATGATTCAAAATCGTTTACGGTCATTTTCAATAACTTACTAACAGGTAACGGAAGGTTGCGAATCTATAACTGTTTGACATTTAGCTTTCTATGAATCACAGTCCTCCGAGTGCTAACTTTGTGTATAAAAACACGGATAGCTACGACACGTAGGCATATTAACTACGGTTTACGGTTTAAGAAATTTATTTAGCTCAAAAAGAATACAATTATTCACTTCTATGAGGAAAAACATAATCATTAAGATACAGTAAGCGACGGTTTCGCTTGGTAATAAACTAAAATTAAATTATAAAAAACGGCAAAAACTTACAATTTAGGTGGTGTTTTAATAGTCACTTAAAAGTTGGAAGTGACAACAGACTAAACACACACTACTAACAGTTAAACGTAAGTAAGTTATAGAACACTGCCGTTAATGATTGTCCAACAAACAAAATTATATTTTGTTTTGTTACGAAATCACTATTTGGCGATAAAATAATAGATAATGTATTTAAATGTATAAAGAATGTGATGAGAAACGATTTAATAACATGACATAAAACATTGAACTCTACTAATTTGTCAATACCATATTAACTTATCTATTCTCCATTTGATATACCAATGCTTAGTATATACTCATTATGAAATTGTTGACGAAGTCATTTCTAAAAATAAAAGACAATAATGATTAACTTTTGTTTATCAGTAAGATAAAATAGTATCCTCATCATAGATTAACAAAACAATACAATAATCAAAACCATTTACATGTTAAGAAATATTTTACCCTATAGATAACTTGTATAGCAAGATAAAGTAAGTATCTATACCTAAGTAATTAGTATTAGTAATCCCTTACCAAGCTCAAATGGAACTGGGCTGGCCACATCTGTCGCATGCCAGAGGAGCTATGGGCTAAAGCTCAAATGGAACTGGGCTGGCCACATCTGTCGCATGCCGGAGGAGCTATGGGCTAAAGCTCAAATGGAACTGGGCTGGCCACATCTGTCGCATGCCGGAGGAGCTATGGGCTAAAGCTCAAATGGAACTGGGCTGGCCACATCTGTCGCATGCTGGAGGAGCTATGGGCTAAAGCTCAAACGGAACTCGGCTGGCCACATCTGTCGCATGCCGGAGGAGCTATGGGCTAAAGCTCAAATGGAACTGGGCTGGCCACATCTGTCGCATGCCGGAGGAGCTATGGGCTAAAGCTCAAATGGAACTGGGCTGGCCACATCTGTCGCATGCCGGAAGAGCTATGGGCTAAAGCTCAAATGGAACTCGGCTGGCCACATCTGTCGCATGCCGGAGGAGCTATGGGCTAAAGCTCAAATGGAACTGGGCTGGCCACATCTGTCGCATGCCGGAGGAGCTATGGGCTAAAGCTCAAATGGAACTGGGCTGGCCACATCTGTCGCATGCTGGAGGAGCTATGGGCTAAAGCTCAAACGGAACTCGGCTGGCCACATCTGTCGCATGCCGGAGGAGCTATGGGCTAAAGCTCAAATGGAACTGGGCTGGCCACATCTGTCGCATGCCGGAGGATCTATGGGCTAAAGCTCAAATGGAACTGGGCTGGCCACATCTGTCGCATGCCGGAAGAGCTATGGGCTAAAGCTCAAATGGAACTCGGCTGGCCACATCTGTCGCATGCCGGAGGAGCTATGGGCTAAAGCTCAAATGGAACTGGGCTGGCCACATCTGTCGCATGCCGGAGGAGCTATGGGCTAAAGCTCAAATGGAACTGGGCTGGCCACATCTGTCGCATGCCGGAGGAGCTATGGGCTAAAGCTCAAATGGAACTGGGCTGGCCACATCTGTCGCATGCCGGAGGAGCTATGGGCTAAAGCTACAAAATGGGTCCCAAACAGCAGCAAACAGCAACGAGGCAGGACCAGAAGGAGATGGCTTGACGAACTCGACTCTTATCACAAGGATTGGCGCATAACAGCACTGGATAAGTGGAAGGAGGGAAGGGAGGCCTTTGTCCTGCAGTGGGACACAAATGGCTGATAATAATAATAATCCCTTAGGTAAGAGGCCGAGTTGAAAAAAGATAGCTATAAGATGCGAAGGGTGACGTAGAGGCGTACCAAATAGTACACCCAAATTTCTCCAGTTATGTTTAAGTCCCAAGTATTAGGGGACGAGCCTATTGCCATCAACCGAGCACAAATCCAGAGTCTGTGGTGGCTACTGAGAAATTTTTGACGGAAAAACCCAATAACACTTTGTCTGACCTGGGAATCGAACCCCGGACCTCAAGCTGAGCAGTCGCGCGACCACTCGACCAACGAAGCAGAACGAAGATTACACCCACACCAAAAAACCGGCCAAGAGCCAGACTCGCGCGCCGAGGGTTCCGTACAAACTTTATAAAGAACAAACTTAACTTTGCTGTTCGATCCCTAGAAACGGTTATTGCACGAACCGCAAATTATAAGTTTGTAATAATAAAATCGCTTCTTTTATTTACGGGTTTAGATCTTTCCCTATACATGTGCTGTAAGACATTGCTTCTCGCCAAATTTCGTGATTCTAGGTCAACGGGAACTACCATAATAGGTTTTCGACCCAAAACCTATAGGGTACTTCCGGTTGACCTAGAATTGACAATTTTGGTTAATAGCACGGTCTTACCGCACAAGTAAAGGAAAAATTCCGAAAAATTAAAAAAATTGAAAATTAAGGTAAATTTTGGTACTTACAAGCTTTCGCGAAAATCTAAATTTGACCATATCTTTTATCGTGTTGCCTCAGGACCTTGATTTTACACCACCATTATACACCTAATAGGATCTATAGACCTCACAAAATGGTATAAATTTCAACTTGCTAGGTCCATCCGTTCCTGAGAAAATCGGTGGTGACAGACGGACAAGAAAGTTATCTTCCTTTTTTGCCTTTTGAGGTACGGAACCATAAAAAGAAGGTACATAAAGTTCACTATTGTACTCATGAACTGTCAAGTGTTACAATTGTGGTGATTTAATCTACCTATCTACAAATTGTCAACATAATGCAAGCCATGACTCAGACCAATTAGATTAGATGTCCACTGATAGCTAATTTATATGGAAATTAGTCAACCGCATTGCACGTGTCGGTTCGGATTATATTATGCAAACAGATCATTTTGCTATGGGCAGATATGGAGCTTAGTCAGTCTGGCCGGCTAAGACTAAGAGGCAATTTTTCTTGTATTTGAGTGGTTTAAGGGTCTAACACTCAAATACAAGAAAAAAATTGATTAAGGAATGATTTTTCAAGAGTGCTAGAGTGCTAGAGAAATTTTCAAATTTTCTCGGGCATATGTTTATTTTATTTTTGTGGCCATATCTAAACCATAATCGCACATCCTAACTGAGATTTTTTATATGTGATTATGGTTTAGACATACTTAGCTATAAAATTTAAAAAAAAAATATTCCCGAGAAAGTTTGATTATTTCTCTAGGGAGCGCTCAAAATAAAAAAAATAAAAAATTTCTTGTGAATGCTTAGAATCTTAAAACACTCAAAAACAAGAAAAATTGTAATAGCCCTCTTAATTGCACTTGAAGTAAAAACCCTTTGGAGGACATGATTGTTGGACACTGGAGACAATCCTGAAAGATGATGACGTACATTTTTCTTCTTTACCTGTGGATGAAACTCAAATGGTGTTAGATCAGTAGGTATGTAGCCACCTGCACAGTTCTAACATTTACTTCTATTAAAAAAAAAAAAAACTTTATTCAGAAACTCAGAAGGTACAATACAATATGAATCTAAAAACTAACTATGTAGGTATAATAACGTATGATGTCTGTACTAGGATAATCCTGTATCACAGGCTGCAGTAGCTTTAACAAAATGCTATATGTAGGGCAGTAGTTATTTTTTTTGTTTAAATCTGGAGAGGTGCAAGTGTTTGTGCAAGATGGGCTGGACAGTTGATGATGCAAATAAGGAAATCACTTCTTCTTCTTCTATTTATTCGTAGATATGTATTGTACTGTCTTGTCAAATAACTTGGATTCAGTAGGTCAACCTTAGTATCGACATCAGTGGGATTTTTTATGATTGAACTGCAGGTGCAGGGACGCTGGTCACTCCAGAAAGTGGATCAGCAGCTGATCGGGACCACCACTTTCACATAGGGTGCGATCACATATCCAGTGTGTATTGGGTATAGGTACCTACTAACTGAGTGCGACGGAACTACAAAAGGACACAGAAAGGACATCATTTTAAACGTGTCGTGACCAAATCAGATTTTAGTTTTGAACTGGCATGGCTACTAAAACTATTATTAACACTTGAAACGGGGTATTTACCATGTTTAAGTACTATTTGTTTTGAGTTCCCGATATGTTGGCAACACAAAACAAATACATAGTAAACATGGTAAAAAGCGCGTTTTAAGGGGTTAATTAATGATTACTACTTTTTAGTTGCAAATATTGGTAATATTAGAAACCTTTCAATGATAAGTTATCAAAAACATTGAATAGATGTTTCACTAATAAACGAAGGGCAAGGAAGGACAATAAGTCTTGCCATAATATAATAACAGCACTTGTAATAATTATGACTAATCAGTAATAAAATACCTGATAAGGGAAAAAACACTTACAGAAATCAGATAACTATTATGATCGTTGTCTGATAACTATTATCGATAGAAAACCCATATTAGAGACACCTACCGACCAATTACCAACTTATAAGATAGCAAATAGTCCACAATGCGCATATTATAAAGCCGTAGACTCATAAACCAGCTGTGTTTAGCCCATTAATTGTAGCGTAGTACGGCCCTTAACGCAATTGTCACGACATCAAATATTTGATTGTTAAAGCTATTGAACGACTTACAATTAATTTGATTAATGTTACGGGGTAATGTGTTGAAATCGTTTATTATTCTCTGCCAATTATTTGGTTCCAAATATTCTGCTGGCAAATAGTTCCCATCGTCACCCCTTGGATTATGATAATGTTTGTCACGCCCAATTGAGGGTGGCAACTTTGGACAATGTCGCACATTAAGTTAATTTTATGTATTCTTAATTCATGTGAAGGCTGTGAAGATTTTGGTTACTTGGTAACGCATAAACGGCGGTGGCGTTCGATTAACACATGCGCAGAGCGGCAGAGACCAATAATTCTTGAAAATTGTCCTTTCCATAAGTGGTAAAGCAATATACTAAGCTCGAAATAACCATCAAAAAGAAAAGTGAAACCATCGACGGGGTTATACGACGGACGGACGGGATAGTTATTTTGGTCAGTGTAACTGTCGCAGCCAACTAGCTTAATTAGCCGTTCCATCAACCACCTTTTTTTTATTTTATTTTTTGACGCTGGCAATAAATGCATTACGCATACCCTCCCATCGGGGGACGGGAGGGGTATGTGGGACTCCCCGGGGGACCCGGTATACCCACTAAAACGACCCAGCGCATTCCCGCTTCGTCCGAGTGGCGGGGGACTGGGAAACCGGCACAGCCTTTACTTCCAGTCCTCCGCCGACGATTGCAAGGCAGACCCCTCACACCCTCACGGGTGTGGGGGGGTCGGGAATGACCGACGAAGGTGACGGGTGCAATGCGGGCAAAGGCACCCCCGCGCCTGTCGCCCGCCTTTCACCATGAGGAGGGGCTCGACGCCTTCTCCCCCTTCTTCGTCTGCGGAGCGACGCAGCGAGAGGATCGTCCTCCCGCGCGCGCTCCGCCTCCTCCTTTTGCGAGAGTACGTCCTCGCAAAAGGAGGCTACCGCTGACCAGGCCTCCTCGCTCCCCAGCATGGCGTCGATCACGCCGGGAAGCTAGAGGTCCGGTCCGACCACCGCGGTCAGACCGCGGCGCAGCTCGGACCACGCCGGGCACACCTCGAGGGTGTGCTGCGCCGTGTCCTCCGCCGCGCCGCAGTCGTGGCAAGCCGGGGTCTCCTCCCTCCCGATCCGGTGCAGGTGCGATCCGAAGCAGCCGTGCCCGGACAACACCCGCACCAGACGGAAAGAGAGGAAACCGTGGGACCGCTCGAGCCAGCCCTTCAGGACCGGACCGAGCGCGTCCAACGTCCGGCGGCCAAAGGCGGCGTTGGCAAGGTCCTCCGTCCAATGGAGGACGATGGCGTCCCTCGCCTCCTGCCGCACGGCCTCCCAGCTCTTCGGCGACGGGGCACACCCCGAGCGCCTTCCGGTGCGCCGTCCACTCGTACACTCTGGCGAGCACCCATGCCTCCAACTCCCAAGGAGGGGTGCCGGCCAGAGCGCACGCCGCCGAAAAGCCCACCGAGCGGTAAGCCCTCGCCACCCGCTGTGCAATGGCCCGCTGGGGCCTGCGGATGGCGGTCGCATTCTCCCTCCTATGGAGGGAGTCCGCCCAGATGGGTGCCCCGTAAAGGGCCATGCTCCGGCATAGAGGCGCCGGCACTTCGCCTTGGGCCCCCCCAGGTTTGGGAGGAGCCACGAGAGGGCGTCCGCGGCCTTCAACAGGCGCGTCGACAGCCCGCTGAAGTGCGGGCCGAAGCGTCGTCGGGCCTGTCATCCAGCACCAGCCCCAGATATTTCATCTGGGGCTGGACCCCTATACGGACGCCCTCCACGACGATGTGGGCGTCGGGAGGGCAGCGCTGCCGGGGACCGCGAAAGTACACGGCCTCCGTCTTGTGCAGCGCCACCTTCAATCCCAGGCGGCGGATCCTCTCTGCCACCAAGGATCCGCCAGCCGAGGCCAGACAGGCCGCATCCCCGAAGTTCCTCCCCCGGGCAGTGAGCAGAGTGTCATCCGCGTAGCAGATGACACTCGTGCCCGGGAGGAGGGCTCCCCGCAAGAGCCAATTGAACCCGATGTTCCACAAGGGGGGCCAAGCACCGACCCCTGTGGAACACCGGACTCTGCCCTGTAGCGCCTCACGGTGGCCGTTTTGTCTACGAAGAGGACCTCTTGGTCTTCCAAGTAGCTGGCCAGGAGATCCCGCAGATATTGGGGCACTCCGTGATACCGGAGCGCCTCCAATATCGTCGAGTGGGGGACGGAGTTGAAGGCGTTGGCAATGTCGAATGACACCGCCAGCACTCCGTCCCCCGCCTCCACCGCCTCCTTCACCTGGCCCTTCAGTAGGGTAACCTAACCTCTTTACTATAAAGAAACCTAACTAACCTAACGTCGGGTTGCCCTAACCTCAATACACTTTATATTCGCCTAAAAAGGATAGTCGACGTGGCCCCCTGTTCGCAGGGTTTAAACTTTAAAGGAACCTAATTAACCTAACATCGATCCCAAGTCCCGAACTTAAATGTTGTTTTTTTTCAGGCTGTTAGTTAAATGCTGCTTAGTAAAGTGGCTTAGGCTGTTGATTGAACGGCTAATTAAGCTAGTTGGCTGCGACATAACTATTACAAGCCATTATGTAGGTATATTATTGTGAACTGGTGACATTGTATTAGGAAAATATACAAAACGTAAATAACTTAATATCCTGTCTAACTGGATGCATCTGAATAATAGTATTTTACATAGAGCGACTGCCTATCTGACCTCCACAACCCAGTTAGTACTGGGTAATACGATAACCCTTGGTAAAATTGGGACAGACTTTCGCGTTACCTGTAACGGCCGTCAAAGATTTATAAATGATAGCCGGGACCAACGGCTTAATGTGCTTTCCGAGGCACGGAGGAAACTTACCAACAACAATTATGATCATCAGCAGACCGTTAATGTCCACACAGTAACACACACGTCCCCTGATGTCAAACAAAGGTATACGGGCGTGTAGCCGTGGAGCCATACCTACTCATCACGCTTGGGAGGGGAATTGTTCATCGCAGTATACGCGTTCGCCTGATGTAACCCTTTGTGGAGTGAAGTGTACTGTTTTAATAATAAATAGACCTTTATATGGGTTTGTTACCAAGGCTTGTGACTATGTTATAAATTAACAGCTTATGTTATTATTTAACCTAGACAGGAGATAATCGCTTTCATCATAGCGTTTTGTGGCGTATTACCTTTTTCGATAGCTTTAGTCATTTTTGGACTTTTTCAGTTTTCTACTATCGTTATAAATGATACAATGTCACTTTAAGCCCTTCGATCAATATGATTCATCATTTTGTTATTCAATAATCGAGAATACGTTATCAATGGGGAGACACACTGTAGAACTAATGGCGTTAGCATAGCTGGTTCCCAACATCGTCATTGGTTGAAAATGTGGTAATGTAATTTTATATTTCAAAATAGCTTAACCTCATTGGTCAGATTGAGACCAGCTATGGTGGCGCCATCTTAGATTATCTTTGCCTGAGTTTCCCCATTGACGACGACGAGACGGCACGGTTGGCGCAGTGGCTGATCGATTGGCTGCTGCGCTGCGTGTCGCGGGTTCGATACCCGCACGGAACAAATATTTGGATGGCCTACAGGTAATGGTTCCGGGTCTGGCTGTTTGGGAGTAAAAATGCTTGTAAACGCATCCACGATACAGGAGAAATTCCTAGTGCGGGACAACGTTTTTTTATAGTTTCTGCTAATTTTTTTATTCTGGTCTTGGTACCGGATTTTGTGTGTGTATTTGCTCCGGATCACATTTTCAATAAATTCTCATTAAAGAAGAAGATGGCGGGACGAGCTGGATAAAACCAACGACCAGTGGTCTACATTAGCCCTGGATAGAGAAAACTGGAAGTCATGGGGAGAGGCCTTTGCCCAGCAGTGGGATGACGCAGGCTAACAGTATCAGTATCAGTATCTCATTAAAGACTGTTGGTAACAACTGAAATACTTTTATCATGAAGACACATTAAACTATCAATCTATCATATATCTATCATCATTAGTCTATTTGGATTAGCGGCAACTCTTCCACAAATAAATAAAAACTAGCATAAATGATTGAAGTAAAAGTAAATAAGTAACATGATTGATTTATGAACATCCGACGATTACTTGCTCGCCTGTTGGACAGAGAAACCGACTGACTTATATATTTTTTGTTTGAAACAATTAACTACTCAGTTTGATACATTATACATCACATACCTACATTACATTTTATTTCCAGTTCTTTGCACTGCACTGTGGCTGGGAGCCGTGTGGTATCCGGCAGAGTAGAATAGAACCAACCCATTACACTCACGGGTGTCGTATAAGGCGACTAATGTCTGAGGCAGAACACCTTGCGCCTCCGTAGACCAGAGAATGGGCAGCAGCGTTTTCTGTTAGTCTTTCATCACTGCGATCTCCAATCCGCCTGCCAAGCGTGGAGATTACGGCAAATTCCTCCCATCATGGGAGAGGCTTATGTCCAGTAGTGGACGTTATGGGCTGTTGTTGTGGCTGGTAGCTGCAAAATGCGAGTTGCCGAGAATCGAAATGAAGGCGTGTGATTTGAGATTCAGGGGTATGTGCAGCTCTGGACTCCTGTAGGCTCAGAAAATTGGGTTTTTAGAAGGAATATTTGAATTTATTCTGTGGGTGCTGTTACGTCTCCCCTGCGTCGTAAATGCCGCGTCGTAAATGGTCTACGTTTGCTATGTGTTTTGTGTGTGTATTTCCAGACTCAGGATGCTCAAGACGAATTGTAATAAATTCTTACTCCTTCTTATCTTTCTTAGACAAACGTAGTTATGGGAAAAGACTGCTTTACTTCGATGAATGAAGTCACCCAGTACATAGCTTTACTAGGATTTTTTTCTACATAGACAGGGGGTGGGTCTCTATCTAACATAGTTGGGTAAAGGCTATGCAGATGATGATGACGATGTTTTTTAACGGTGTCATCTCCTGTAGATTTTCGTCAATTTTCTTTTAAATATTGTTGGTAAGTAGTTTATGCGGATGCCTTTGTTTATTGCCATAAGGTACTTGAACTATTATTAGAGCACTTATTGGACTTCTTAAAATTACAACAACAACAATTTCACATTATACACCCACATTAAAACCGCTAGTATAGCATCAGTAGTAGGCGAAAATAATAAAGGAACAAGTATCAAAACGGCTGTCTCATTCGGAGACCGCAAGTATATCAAAAATGTGCTCTACAATTTCGTTACAGATTTCTTAACTGTACTTACCGTCTTTGGTATGAGAACACACGTCATGTGGATCATTTCAGCATTACTTAGGAACGTCGGGGGAATTCGTGTAGGCATATTCTATTAACTTATCAGATGATAGCTAAACAATGCCGGTATCTCAACCAATTAGTGAGATACTGAATCTAATAGTATTAACAATCGAATCGAACAACGTCACCTCTAGAATAAGTATGTGGTGTTTAAAATAATCGGCATTGCCGAAATGGGCAAGTAATCTGCTTAGCAAAAGAGCGATTAGGTGGGCCATGCCAGTATATTGCATGAGGAGAGCTGGCCGAGTCGTTATAGGAAATGGGTGTGAAGAAAAACTGCAGCGGTTTGAATTTAAATATACGTTAACTTGATTATTATTCAAATTAAAAGACTCACAAGGAAGTTTAAATTATCTGCCTCCTAGCACAGTGTAGATTGAAGTAAGAGTGACTAAAGGCAACCAACGCTTTTATAACATTTGTTTAGTGACAGCTCATAGTGTTGCCAGTCTATAGAAGATTAAAGATTAAGTTTTGCTTTATTAAAATCTACTAAATACCAACAGTCGTCGCGCAGTGGCCCGCCAGAATGGTCAGAGTCGCCACGGATGACCTAGGAAAGATAGGGAAATGAGTTTGTGTGTTGTGTGAGATTAGCCAAAAATAAATTAGGAAAAAAAACACCTAAAGAAAGAAGATAGAGACTTGTGTCCAGAAGTGCCGTTCTGAAGTTTCCATACAGGTCTATTAAAAACAAATGAAAGTACCTACCTATTTGGTTACCAACTCCTGCTTTCTATAACGGTTAAAAGATAATATGAAGATTAAAATGATATGATATATGAAGTTAAATCTCACAAACTTCATACACAGCCCGGGAACTATTTGACGCTTCTCCTTTAAAGAAAAGCTGTTAAAAGTATCGCTCAAGCCGAGTATCGATTCAATCTAATTCGTCCACAATCATAAAAGCAACATCAAACCAACCAACAGCTGCTGACACAGATTGATTACGAGCAAACATTCCAAAATTGATGACATAACAATTTGATGGAGGATTACGTCTCCTGACCTAAATATTTATTGATTGCCTGAAATTGTAACCTCTAGACCACAACACGTATATGTCACGACAGCGACTGCAGAAGAAGTTGGTGAGAGCAGGGTACGACGACTCGACGAGTCATTACTGCTGGGGTGATTGTTTAGAATGCAATTGTGTCCCCGTGGCTCAGCCAGAAGTGAGGATGAGGAACACCGTGTGGTTTTAGTCAGTCGCAATGAAAGTGTTGTCACAACTCGCATCACCCGTAGTCGTGAACGAAGCCTAACAAGCGGCTTATACAAAGCTATTGATTAGGATAAATAAGCCATTGTTTTTGTTTACCGTACCGTTCTTGATTGACGTGTTATGGCAGTCTAAAAATACGGCTAAAGAAATCGATGGCAAGGTCGTTTATTTTCATTAATGTTGTTTGTACAATCGCAGTTGGGGGTTGTTATTGACGCAAGCAACTGTTGGATACTTCCTACACAAACTAAAGATAGGTAGGTATAGGTACACACAGCGACACATCAATCACGCGATACATTTCCAGTATAACCTGAGTACCTGACCTCACTTTGTATGACCTTCCCGTACAATGATATATCAGCTTAATTTGGTCTTCGTGCGTACCTACCTACTCAATACTTTACAGACCATTTTTGTTCTTCATCGATCGCTGTCGTTGGCACCATCGAAATTAAAATTTTGTTGGACCAAAACTTCGACTTCATGTTTTGGGGCACAGAGGACATCTTAGAAGCACGTTTCTCTGTGACAATTAAAATATAGAGTAGGTAGGTACCTTTTTTTTCTTTCTTCGTTGAGAAGCGCGATTTCTGAGTTAGCATCGAGTTCCCATTTAATAATATGGGTAAAATCTATCTAAATAAAAATCTCGTGTCACGGTGTTTGTGGTCGCACTCCTCCAAACGGGGTCGACCGATTTTTATGATTTTTTTTATGTATATTTGGTAGGTATGAGAATATTTCATAAAGTATATTTCACACCATAATGCATGGTAGAACAACGTTTGCGGGATCAGTTTGTACTAATATAAAATCATATCCTTAAATTCTTGAACCATGTATAATAACCGGGTTGTTTTATTCCAGACCCGGTCATCAGTTTAGTGGCCAGCCACAACTCGCAAATCGTCGCTACACCTGGCTTGGGGGCGTTCCACAATGTTGATTACGGTCCCCATTCAAGGCCTTCAATTATATGCCCTTCGACAGATGTGACTGCCCATTGGCCATTCAGCTGGCCGAATTAAAATCTTATACAAAAATGTGTATTACTAGCCGGTTGACATTCGAGCAAGCGAGAATTACCTATTTCTTTTTCTTTAAGAATTTTGATTTGTCGCGGTGGGGGTATTTTTTCTACAGAATCACAAAAACGATGGTCAAGCACGAATTTGGTTTAACAACGGTTTTTTTCTAATCTATTCTAATTTCAAATATAATCAATGTTTGAATAACGTTCTAAAAGACTGATCTCCGAGCAATAACAATAAAAATATGTCATCTGTTACTGGCCAGCAATAGTCGGCTACTAAAAAACATTCCATTCCCAAACGGGTCACCTAATTAAGAACAATAAGAATTGGAACAAGATTAATTGTGTCGTCCCCTAAACCACTGACCTATACGATCACGGTCGGTCCAAAAAAAATAAAAAAGTGACGAAAGAATAATTCAATTATTCCTTCCTTTGCAACCCTTTCTACTTACCCCTTTACGATTCTTGGTGTCTTGTACTTGGCTTAATCCAACAACTAGACACTGTTCTCATAGACACAATGGCCTTTTCTCTAGTTTTCTGGTTTGTAAAGATGTATTTTGATTCCCACAGATATAACTGGTTTTGAAAGAAGTATTTAATTGGATTCATAGATCTTCATGCTGAGAATCAACGGCTCGGCTACTGGTCACTATTTACTCTGGCCATTCGACTATTATGAGTTACAGAATAGATCCGTCACTTCTGACAAAATGTTTCTTAAGATACAGGTTCTGTTTCCATTATTTGTGTTTTTCTCAGGATGGTCTTTCAATGCAACTAACTCTTCTCGAGTAGTATAGGCATTCCTACCTTCACAATTTAAACGGAACGTCCTGTCTTAGAAGAGAATTCGCCTCAGAAGGCAATATAATGTCACAGGATGCAAACCTAAGCCATTCTAATTCCAACGCTTCTCTAAACATCGTTAATCGTGACTTAATCGATGCTAGCAAAACTGCAGCTCGATTAACTCACCATAAATCGATACTTGATTGAAAAATCTTAATCGTGAACATGTAAACGCGAATAAGCACACTAATCCCTTCTAAACAGTGAGTTCATGGTCTTGTCTTTCTACATTATTCACAACAGCTTTATTGACATTTAGCTTTGCTAAGGGATTTTGGGCTTTACCGTCTATGGTATGGTATGAGCGTGCATCAGGCGAATCGATTGTATCAATCACGACGTAACTAACCTTATTTGATTCTATGCCAACCTTGCACCTGCTGCTGTCAGCCGAAACATTCTAATCTAAATCACTTTTTTGTCAATTAAACGTCGTTTAGTTCGTGTACTAAAGTAGAGCAATCGAAAGTGGCTTTAGTTTGAGCCAATGTGATATGATACATATTGTTTTCCTAATATGCCAAGGATAAGCATTAGCTATTGACATTAGGTTATCAATATCGGATCATCCCTCTCTGGGCCCACACAAGGTATATACTGGGTCCCTGCATGAGGGATCATTATTTTTATAGGTAGGCTGATGATCTAATCTTCTTTTTTTATCGTATCGGCAGTGCCTGACTTGATGTCAGAGTTTTTATGCCGCTTAAGGGCCTCTGACTTGGCTTTACATGCTGTCAAAAAAAATATCTCAGGCATGCTGGTTTCCTCACGATGTTTTCCTTCACCGAAGCAAGTGATAATTATACTATACGCACATGAATCCGAAAAATCAGAGCTGCGTGCCTTGGGTTCGAACTCGAGACATAACTTGGCAGTCTGACGGTCACACCACTAGGCTAACACTGCTATATGATCTAATAAGGTTGGAGTGCTTCAAAGGGTGTACAAGGATTTTAACGATTTTTGTGAAAAAAAATGTGGGTCCTAAAATCCTCCTTGCTACCTTGCACCACACCTTTTCCTTCACTCTGACAGCAGTTAGTTACACACTGCATAAACATGTACTAAAAGACATAAAACTACGTTCAGCCGTCAATTATTCTCATAATTTAGGTCATTAGGTATCTACTTAAAGTAAGACATTGTGTATGTCTATTTTGAGTAATTCAATGTCGACTAGCTATCTAATTTTGTCGAAGCCAATGCCATAGGCATATTAGTCTTGAAAGTAATTAAAATTTTAACTAATTCATCATCCTAGCCTTCAGTTTATGTGTAACCGTATTAGACATTAATTGTCGACATTCCGAATGCTTGCTGTTACTGTTGAAGAATCGACTGCATTATATTCTTGGAGTTATTTTACCTTGACAGTGAAATCCCCATTACATTACAAGGGAAAGATTCCGTCTCTTCATTTCAGTAGGATCTAGTTTTCTCAGCTTTTCTTTTTGTTGTTTATTCAGGTTTTAGTTTTCTGTTATTATTTTTCTTCTATCTCTGAACTCAAAAAACGGTGTTGTCTGACGGTGGTATTTACTTTTTGGTAGATTCGAACTTTCGAAGTCCCAACCTAGTATCCGAAGAAAAGCAGATTTCCAACTCCCTAAATTCCAAAGCCAACGCTTTTATCTATTGAGGTCAGCTTCTTAATTGTCCAAATGCTTAGGTACAGCTAAATATCTGAATTTCACGGAACAGCTGCCATCCGACCTTCACGTTCCATCTTCACTAGGTAACTAGGTTTTCTTCTCAAATTCGTCATCTCCAATGCTTCAGACAAGTAACCGAAAACCGTAGCAGTTGATTTCGTACCAAAAAACGGTACCGCCAGTCACGTTCAAGGCCAGAGCATTCACTGACCGAGTTATTGGACCTATTGATAATGTAATGGTTGTTGGACAGATACTACAATGGCCTGTTATATAAAATGGTAAATTGAAAACATAAACCATATGGACAGCCATGAGATAAAATTGAATTTGGTAAAAAATGTGATAGAGTATGTATTGTATGTAAATTCGTTTTATTAGAGACCTTGAGTGGGTAAGCAAAAGCGTAGCCCCGAAGCAAATAATATTACTTTGATGTGAAAAGGTAAACCCGTAGAAGTTTAGATAGAAAACCTTGGTTTGCTTCAGCGGCTAAAACTGTTTCAATCATTTTATAAGCTGGTAGCTGTTTGAGATGAAAATGGTTTTATCTATACTTAATATTATAAAGAGGTAACATTTGTTTGTAAGTTTGTATGTAGGGGGTAATCTCCGGAAGTAATGAACCAATTTTAAAAATTGTTTCACTGGTAGAAAGCTACATTATTCGTGAGTGCTATAGGCTATATTCCCGTACTCCCACGGGAACGGGAACTACGCGGATGAAACCGCGGGACGTCAGCTAGTTAATGCTAAACTTATGCCATTTTAAGTACATAAAAAAGAAGCCTGAGTAGTGTAGTGATGCCGTAGACAAACATACACTCACGGCTTTTTCTCATGGGGGTAAGCAGAAACCACAGTTCTACGATCCTTTTGCCTCGTCCACGTGATGCCACAGATTCAGGTGAAATTGAGTAGGTACCTAGGTAAAATAGCCTAGGATTTCAATGTCAGATCTCCTAGAACTAGGTGAACTAGCAGTACAAGCTGAGGTAAGCTTTACGACGAAAATTTTTAGCATTTCCCGGTATCCCTAGAATTAACCTCAAGAAACTCATTGTCATTTTATTTTACAATTCTAAACCAGCTGGGTCGAACACCCGTAATTTTACGACATGTCCGTTAAAACCTCTATACCCCAACATGTTCATATCTGTTCCTTCTAATCCGCTACCTGTCTCATCCCTCGGTTCCCTTTGAACTTTTTATATTCGTCTATCTCTATTGTTACTTTTTGTAGATCAAATTACGTGTTTGTGAGGTTGCAGCGAACATTCGACACGGCCGCATTCCGGCTGCTAATTTGGAAGTATTAAATGAAACACCCATGTTATGATGCTATCTCTTTCTAAAGCATGGGATATTTTAGGGGCGAAAGAGATGGAGGTTTCTTTCTATCCTGTGTATCATATTTTTAATGGATGCGTGCGCTTGATTGTTTGGTGGGTGATTGCAGTCTTGAATGAATAGGGATGTTATAGTTTTTAGTTTTACTAGGGTACCTACACCATGTTGTGGAAAGTTTGAGCTTTTTGATACTAGGTTAGTAAATATCCAAATGCTCATGCTGAAATGATGAAAAGTAGGAACACATAGACGGCATGAACTTCATACAAGGAGATTCCATCTGGTTATCTTTCTTCTAGGTTGATTCAGGGGTTTATTCCCATCTCGGCACCCATGAATTTATTTATCTTGTCTACGAAAAATTCCCATTTCGGCACCCTCTCATGAATCATTTTAAGGTACACAAAAAGAAACGGAAACACAGTATCAGTATAGTAAGTAAATCAACTTTATTATTTATTAAATCATTTTTGTTTCTTTTTAAATTACCATTTTCACAGACAAGCCCTTGAATTGCTTTTTAGAGGCTCCATTATCTCTGCCTTGGCAGTAACATAACGAATTTTAAAATATATATAAAATTCACGGTTCGTAGGAATAATTGTTTTAAAATCTTTCCAGCAATTGTGTAAAAACATATTACAAAAATCAACAGTTATTATGTACAATTAACGTTTAATCAGTATAACCGGGACGTAGGCAAAAGGGCGTCCATACTTTGAGGACTTTCATACTGGTACTAAATGATACGAGTAGGCTTGATTACGCGTTCACTGTACAGTCATAGCAATTAGCTGATCCCCCTTTGCAATTCTTTTATATTTTAGTTACTTCGCTCAAATAAATAAAATATAAAATAATTGCAAAGGGGGTCAGCTAATTGCTATAACTCGTTGTACATTCATTTTGCTTTTGTACATAGTATTGATGACCTGCGTTTAGAAGTACCTTTTGGCCACGTTGGGACTTCACATAATTTAGCACTGATCTCCCATTACTTCTCATTATTATTTCGTAACTCACTTGAACTTAAAACGTGACGATCCGTTTATCTCTAAAAAACTAGAAATACTGATAAAATGACTGAAGAGTAAACACATGCATAACGAATGTAATTGTACATTAAACTGGCTTGGCACCAGCCGCATTGCTAAATGTCTCTATCTCGCTCTTTCTTTTGTTAGTTTGCGCTATTGTCTATTATACTATCTGAACTGAGCACTTCTAATTTAGTATTACACAAAAATGAACCATAATGTGCAGTCGTTAGGTTTACTTTGGTTTGACTGTCTTAACCGAGGCGAAAGAGATAGCCAGAAAATATGAAACTTACTTATTACTTGCGTATTTTTTTTTAAATCCCATTTTTTTTAATCCCATCCCAAAATATATTTCACTTTGTCCACTAAACACTAAAAATTTAAAATTAAACTTATTTTATAGGTACTTTTTTTTCATTTTTTAGTTTTAAGTCAATTTGATTTACTCACTATACTGATACAGTGTATTCATTTTTTGATGACTGTACTTAGCAACGACTAATGACGGAGTGCCGAGATGGGAATTTTTCTTAAAGATGATAAATTAATTCATGGGTGCCGAGATGGGAAGGTGCCGAGATGGGACTAAACCGATTCAGGAAGATCCTGGACTACGTAAGTATTATTAAAACGCGCGCTGAACTGCGCCTTTTTAAATTCTGAGTAGGTATTCTATTCTTCTTATATTATATCTGTCCCCGAGATTGGGGACAACTTTCAAGTTATTCCCAAACTTATAAATGGCTACAGAAAGAGTTTTATCTGCCTTTGAAATATATTTTTTTAATTAAAGCAGTTCCTTCTTTTTCGATAAATATTAGGACTTTTTAATTGATATGGAATTTGCTTTGTATTTGGTTCATTGAATTATTTAGTAGGTACCTATTACTTGTCTTGCTATAGTTTCAATTACGTCGCTAACAAAGGTGGCATTTGTTATTCCAACAAAGCCTATCGGCCAAGTGATCTGGCACAATATAGTGCGGAATTCGCTCCAAGTTTTGATCCTAAGCTTATGATTTTGTATTGTCTAGACTTCCTTTATAAATATTGGTACAAGCTGGTTCGTGATTTAGATAAATTCTACCGAAAACCAATTGTAGTAAGGTACTTATAGTTGGTGCCAGTTAAGATGAGAATAACGGTCATTGCCCTTTCCCTAACTCTTCATACGATACAAAAAAATGAACCATGTATCGTTTTTCATAAGAAAAATTGTTGAAGATGACTGATAGATGACGATTCAAGACTTGAACAGGCTTATTTTTGGTTTTCAAAGTTAAGAAGTTTTATAAATGTAGCTGGGTCAATGACCGTTATTCTCATCTTAACTGGTACCAACTATAACAAACAATACTTTAACCGACTCTTCTGGCTATGTTTTATGATTTCTTTACTCTGGCCACTTTCTACTATTTTGCGTACCTTTGATTAGGTATGTTATTGATAGGTAGGTACACCTTAACTTACTCATCAGACGAGAGTTTATTGCAACATGTAGATCTTCCGTATATACAGAACCCGAAGAGAACCGCCCGCTTGAGACCAGTTTCTGAACTAAGTATTCTACACTACACCCTTCCATAGTCGTTGAGATTGTGACTATTTGCGACACGCATGCGGCATCTATTGGAAATAGAAGGAATCCAGGAGCCCCTGGCTAAATCATAACAGCCGCTCGGGTCGATCTTTAGGTTAAGCCGTGCTTGCCTAGGTTGGTCTGTGGATGGGTGACCACCCATTACTTATCGAGTTTCTTCCGTCCTCGAAAAGCACGTTAAGCAGTTGGCCCAGCTGTAATTTGTAGATCATTGACAGTCGTTACAGGTAGTCAGTGGCCCAAAAATCTGACAGCCAGTCTTACCAAGGGGTATTGTATTACCCAGTACTAACTGGGTTGTGGAGGTCAGATAGGCAGTCGCTCCATGTAAAATACTGGTATTCAGCTGCATCCGGTTAGACTGGACGCCGACCCTAACATAGTTGGGAAAAGGCTAGGCAGATGATGATGAATCCAATCAGACTCATACTTACTTCCTAGTTCACACTATTGCTACCAATATGCTAGATAGAACTAAATACAATTGGAACCATATTGTGCGTTGACAATATTCTAAATTGTATGTACGTAGTACGTACCCTGGTCTTAGAACATCCCTAAAATCGTTTTATGTTCTACGTATAATAATCATAAGTAGGGACCTGGTAAATGATTCATAAGTAAAATAGGTAGGTAGGTATCATAGTTTTTATCTCATTTCATTAGGTATCGCTTGCGTCACTTTCTTACTTTCGTTATATTTCGAGAATCTTATCATGTCGGTCGTGCATTCCACTTTCGTTTACGGCAAGAGACAATAGGAAGCAGAAACAAAGCTTGTCACGATGTCGAACAAAACGTAAAGATAGCAGCTGTACTGGTACTGATTGTGCAAAAGTACATCATGCGTGTGTCCGGAGATGTCCTATTTGTAATACAGTTTATCTTTACGATTTGCATAACATATACACAGACACGCAATTCTGCTCCATATTGTACTCAAAGTTGTTGCAGTTTTGTCACAATTCGCAAAATGTGAACGCACGACAACAATAGCTAAATGTGCTGTTTAACATTTCGTAACGTAATGTTCCTTACAACACTAAGTAAGATAACTTAGAGGACGCGAAGCCGCGCTCCATAACTCGCGACCTTTGTGCACCCACTGACATTTCACCGCTTATTGCCTTCCAAATGTTATTTAATGACTTATCGCACCAATTGTCTCGTGACAAATTGAATTTTTCAATAAAACAAAAATTACTAGAGATCGATAGAACAAGGCTACATAAATCATTACACTCGATTGAGTTTTCGCAAGAACCTTACATGCTCCTAACTGTTACTGCTCTTCAAGAAACAAGGTCACACGCTGAATAAAACAACTGAATATAATAGACAATACATCTCATTTTATTTATATTAGGTAATTCTATAACAATACTTTTAACAGTCTTAAAACGAACGACTTAGTGAGATAGCGGTCCACGCCGTTTCTATCTACAATATGTACAACAGAGTATGCGTCAAGCACACGTGAGCGAGGTGAAGGCGCGCGGCGCGCAGTGCGGCGCGCTGTGCCGCTGGGAGCACGCGCCGGCCGCGCCCGCGCCGCGCGCCACCGCCTCGAAGAACTGCCGCAGGTCGGAGACCGAGCGCGTGGGCGGCGCCTGCAGGTCGTGCAACGACGCGGCGCGGCGCGGCGTCGTCTCCGGCGAGCGCTCGATGCGTGCCAGCTGCTCGCTACTCCGCGCCAGTCCTCCAGTAGTCCGCGACAAGGACTCGAACAAAGCGCGACGTTCCCGCACCGGGACGTATTGCGCAATAGCTTCATGAGCATTTGGAGAGCAGGACCTCGCCCGATGCTCTAAAGAGGAGGTCTTCCGCCTGGCAGCCACCATGGCGTACCGGCCGCGCTCGGCACCTCCCGCCGTGCCCTCCCATCTCTTCAAGTAGCGGCGCCCTTGCTCTGATTCGGATCGCGCGGCGCGGGGCAGCGTATGATGCTGTATCGCACCCGCGTTTAGTTTACTACAGCTGTCACATTTGATCACCTCTGCTTTCCGTACTGGCGCGTCGACCACGTCAGTGGTCTTCAAAGCGTCGAGGGAGAGGGTAAGGTCTAAGCTGCGATCGGACGATGAGTCGTAGTCGTCGTCTTCGACGACGATGCCCTCGTCCGTGGCGGCGGGGGAGTGATCCCTGCGCGTAAGCTGCGTTTCCGTGGAGGTCAATAACCTTCGACGAGCTCGCGGTGGTGGTTTAGGGGGACAAGAGAGTGCCTCGAGTAGAGCAGCCTCTTTCTTTAGTTCCCGACCGGCGGTGTCCGCGGCGGGCAGCACATCCAGGAACCGGACTTGGGGGAGCGGCGTCTGGCCGAGGATCTCGACGCAGAGCGCGCGCACCCATCTCGCGTATTCAGAGGCGTTGCAAGTCTGTAACAATAAACTTAATTGAAACATTCAGCTGCGACGGTTTTTATATTCTATAAGTTATATTTATGACTTAATCTGTTGAAGAAACGTTACAATTTGCATAATGTATTTCATAAGAAGTAATATCCTCCACGTGAATCATAAAAAGTGAGCAAGCCGGGTAGGGGACAATAATGGAACATCTGATCGTACGGACTGAACTAGTCACGGTCACATTGCATTCATAGATGTTTTTTTTAACCGGGAGAGTATTATAGAGCCGAGTTTTCTTAAAACGTGTTTCCTTTGCGTGTCAACACCTTCGCGCTCTAGCCCTTCTTATGGTAAATAGCTACATCAAAAGGTCGCAATGCACAAAGGCCTTTGATTTACGGTTGTTTCGCTTTATTGAGGTCTATTAAAGTGTAAGAATCGTGAGAAAGGCGTTATTCGGAGGGGAATAGAACGTCTTGGAAGACGTTGAAACCGCATGGTCTAAAGTTTTTGGTCAATAGGAGAACCAGCTTGGTGTATGTGTTTTTCGAAGGAGAGCAAGACTGTTTTATTTTCAAAGCCGAATGTCAAATCATTATGTGTTATCCTAACATCAGTGTACTATTAACAACCTTGTATAAGAACCCAATCAAATTCTTCCCATTAGTCGAAATCAAACAAGCGGATCAAGTCAAAATATTTTTCTTCTCAATACTCAAATAGTGCCTACATCTCAACCATCAGTCATGTAACATTGGTCTGTTGATAATTATTTATGTGGCATTGTCTTATGGACAATGACCGGGCTCCAGTAGCTTGTGGTGTACGTGACATGATATAATGTCTAATACAGATACAAAGTTAATCTTGCAAACACGAATCTTTGATTTATTACATTAAAGACAGGAATGGATAATTTGTGGCTTTTAATAGCCATCGCAGCGACCATAACTTTGGAAAAGACGACAGACAACGGTGACAATTTCAATGAGCAATTAAGTTAAGATGGCGCATTTTTCATAGTAGCCTTCATAGTTCTTAGAAGCAGGAAAATATCGACAATTGCCAATAATTGACGTCTTATAAACAGAGCAGAGAACGGGAAAATACTGTGTGCAGTGCAATAACAATTAAGTGATTAAATGCAATTTATAGCTGACGTAACATTTATTATAACAAACATAATAACACACCTTTATTCCTCGAAGAATTAAGAAGAGCTCAATTGATATATTGGCCAATAACCAGGCACAAGAAAACCTAAGCTTCAAAACTACAAGGTGAGACTGAGACTATAACTCCAAAAAAGCTTACATTTTTTTTAAGACTCATAGAAAAGCTGAAACTAGAACACTCAAATACTCTCTCACGTACACACCATTCGCAGATGACGACTTTTACACGAGCGAGCGTTTCAAAAACAGCTTCTAAGCTAACAAAGAAAGCAGTCGCCTAATCTAGCATATCTTCAGACATCACAATAGTCATGGCAACATTATGCTCTGGTTTGAGTGAAACTAGCTAGCAAGTCAGCACGGAGGTAATTCCAACTACGCACGCTATAATAATACCACAAATACCCGCTATTCTTTTTTTCAATCGATTCACACTTCCCGGATACAAAATCACTTGCGAGGAGGAAATGAAAACAGTTCTCTGATAATAAGAACTGCAAAACACCGCAAATGTTGCAAAAACTGGATATATAGTACAGTATTGTACTATGCTGATACAGCATATGCGTGTAAACTGTCATTTTAGAACGGTGAAATACTATACGCGGCTCACGTGGCTTCAAGGATCCCGCCAGTTCTTGGATTTTACGTTATAACACTATTATGTTGGACTGACAAATGACACTCAAGTTTTGCATGAAAATGACGGGTAAATGGTGAATTGGCATTTTCAATTTAACAACACACGCAACTTGGGACGATTCTGTGAAGGATTTATCGAAAATCATTAATCACATTGAAAATCCAATGAATAGGCTCTTAATTGGCAAATAAATTGCAAGTCTATGATTCAAAATTTATAGAATCAAACTGGCGGATTTAAATATATCCTTTGGTAAATATTGATCGTGAATAAGCCAAATTAAAACGTGTCATCTTGAGGCGTCATCTAGTAGCAATCACATGGTTGATTTACAATATTGGTGGATTTAATGCCCAGACGTGTAAAATGAAAACTCGTGACTTTTTGCATCAGCACAGTCAATTCACGTGTTTGGACACTTCGCAACTTTTTGCTGTAAATCGACCTTCCAAAGGAAGTCTATTCCAATCAGTTAGCGAAGTATGCATGTTTCCTATTTAAGCTAGTTCAGCTGAACACTGATTTTGGTAAAAGAAATCGCTATTGTCTTTCGTTCATTATTCTACACACGCATTCAGTGTTCAATCATATCTCCAAATTGACACGGTAAAGAAGACAATTTGCGTTAAGTATAGCGCTTTCTGATTCGGTCCCAAAAGAGTTCGAGTTCCTTATATCAATGTGCTTTGTGCATGCAGACTTGTTCACGTGGGGAAAACAAGCATCATTCTTAAATTTAAACCAAAAAGTACTATTTCTTGCAACAAATATTTACCTGAAACGTGGCGACGGCAGAATCGTCTCTAAGCCGGGACAGCTGGAAGGCGTTGGGCAAGTTGGGGGCAGTCCGCAGGTGCAGGTCGCGGAGGGGTAGCCGGGCAGCAGCCCTTCTGGGCAACGTGCCGTCCCTCCACGCGAGGAGGCAACCACTACGGACGGCTGCCCGCACCCAAGCCCAGGATTCGGTGTCGTCATTGTAATACTGGCGGAGGACGCCTGTGGAAGAAGAGACAATTGGTTAATTTGGGAAGATTTGGAAATTATAGAAGCAGAATTTGCTGACGCAAGTACGCAAGTGGTACTATTTGAAAACAATAAAATTCTGAATTTGGGATTTAGTATGTTCAAGATTCTACTTGACTGCGAGGGACATGGTATGTGCTTAGTATTTCAGACATTGATTATTAATTTAATCATATGTGAGTATCTTTGGTAAAGTTTCTTTATTGTACTAAAACCATAAACTAATAAACCTTTAAAATATGACCGTGTCAATGTCAACTAAAGTGCAATTATGTCATAATTGTACGTGTAGCATGTAGAAGGATGAATCATCGATAAGGCTCCCGATCGATTTATTCTGATGCAACAGTTTTTGCAAGGTTAACAAGGATTAAGTATCCAATAGGGCATCAAACAATAAACGCAGGTGATTGAGCCGGGAAGTTTTGTTGTACAAGGAACTTTTGGCGAGTGTCCGAATTCAGGACGAACGATGCAAACCAATCAGATCAATATTGATCTAGCGTTGTCGTGGTACATATGTACCACGACAACGCTCCCTGTCAATGTCATTCCAGCATCACAAAAGATCGTATCTGTTTGATAAACCACAAACATGACGCTGGTAGATATCGATAATTTTCTTAAGATATCAGGGGATATCTTAGATGCCATCCCTGTTTAATCACTGGTATTTCCGGTATAATATTACCACTAGGTGTGATTAACAGGATGATGACTGATTCATAATAACAAGTTATAACTTATGCAATGTTCTCATTGTATCCAGCGTATCTTCGTCTTTGGGAAATTGATGATTCGCAGCCTCTTCCAATATTAGCAAGAACTTCTTCAAATTATTTATATACTACGACAAGTATACAAATGCTGTCATCACTCCAAATGATACAGCGATAAATATGCACTTGACTTTGAACAAAGTCACTGCCTTAAACTAAGCTGCAGTTGGGATCCTTGATGAATACAAAATCTCTTACGTGATATGAATTATACCTTACGAAGACATACGTCATAATTATTCGCCATTCCATGGGCATAATAATTTAACTGCTTCCATTTCGCAACGTTGTTATTGTGAATGAATGTGGTATCAATGCTGGGTCGAAAGTATCAAGTTGCAAAGTCAAGTTCTACTGACATTAGGCAAGGTAGGTATGTCATGGCGTGGTTGCTGCGTTCTTTCTTTATCATGTCTTGAAGAATGTCTGTCGTTTAGTTTCTGATTTGAAAAAGTATTCTATGTTAGCGAGCATTAGTCAGAGATGTAATCTTTTGGGATTTCTTTGACGTTCCTAGTTGTGTTATTAAACTTAACTTTCCTGTTTTGTTTGAGGTTATACCGCAAATAATAAATTCAATGAGTACAACAAGCCGGCCATGTGTATGTGTAAAGTGTATACCTATTCAAAGAAAACAGCTTGGCCACTTCTCATTTCGCGGTTCCCTCAATAAGAGTCACAGGCCTATTTCTACATCATTTTCCAAGAAAACAGAATTAATGAACTAACAACACATTACTTAAGTAAAGCAAGTAATATTTTCATAAATCTGGTTACGAGAATGAGGTCAGACATTATTGTATTGGACACAATGCTATCACAAATTCAGAGCGCCTCTGCAAAAGGGTGCTGTAACCACAAATTGTGGCAAGGCGTGCCAACGTACCGAAGCGATTATTCATAATTTTAGCATTGTTACATTCATTACGTTAATGTTGAGTGTTAATAACTGCTTTTATTATTATCAATTTCTAGTGCCTATATGAGGGCCTACGTGACAGGTTATGTGTAGTCTAAACCGCAAAGGTTGAAAGACTTCCTGTGAGGCAGTTCCGAGACATAAAAACTTGGTAGTTCAGCTTCTGAATGTCGGCCATTTAATGAATTTTACCGACTTTTATCAAGGCTTGAACAGTCTTACTGGTGAAGACGACATTATATGTTTATTTAATCATGTTGAAATCAGATTGCTATTACCAAGATAGCCCAAAAGAGAGCTTTTATAGTCAGCTACATTTTGGCAGCCACAACTAATCCCATTTCATAGAGCTTATATATCTCTAACGGGCACACGGCCAATACATACAAGCTACATAATAGGAAAATTCAATTTATTCCTTAAAACCCGTAGCGACATAGGTTAGTCATGATTGGATTTCTCTATCCCTTTGAACTCAAAATCTCATGACCCTAAACCCTTCACTAAATTGAAGATGACAGGCGATATGGGATTCTCTATTAAATTAATATGAAATTATGGCTAGTTCTTTGCATTAAAACAATGTCTAATTTGGAAATCTTTTTGACTCGTTATGGGCTATAAATATTGTTTTTTCATGGCAGATTAGTAGAGTGGATAATTAAAATAATCGATTACGAATCGTGGATAATTGAACGAAAGTTTGGGAACCGATTGTGATATCTTTCAGTTCCTTCCATTTAAGTAATGCGTGTGTGATTGTTCCGATGGGTCTCCTATTGTATTCATAAATTGTATGAATTAATGGAGATTGAGAGAGATCAATTCTTTGAAGTTAAGTGGTCAAGCGGAAGCGGGTGGTCCTTCAATCTAAGGTAGGTCAAGCTGCCTTTCTCGAGTCAGTTCGATGACCTATAATAGTTGAGAAGCATCATCCAATTTAGATGCTTGGAGGAATGTAATACGCCCTTGACATGTGAGTATGAGTACTGGTTGGCTTCTGTTCTGGCTTAAGCCTTATTAATAACCGTTGGTAACTGTGGCTACAATGGGATTAGACTTCGACAAATATTTGCACTGTAATGCGGAATATATGTGGCAAGCACTAATACTAACTAAAAAATCTTATTCGTTTCCTGATCAAGATAAGACGAATATTTGCCAAAGATGTGTAAATATCGAGATAGGTATTAATATAGGACATTGCACTGAATAAACAAGGATCTACTGTTTTGGATTTCCCTACATTTCTTCTGATCTTTGGCTAAGCAGACGTTTTCTCAGAAAACGTGTCCTTGTCAGCAAGTCAAAAATGATTGTATTCTAAGCAGTTTGTTTGTTGCAAAACCGCAACTTTTCCATTGACGTAAATAAATATAGGTAGTCTAGTAGGTACCTACCAATCACATATGTATGTGTGATAAAAATCGATTGCATTTTATTATCATTGTGCTAATAAACTCAAAAATACTGTAGGTATAGGTAGTCTGCTGATTAAGTTCGTAGCAGCACGTTTCTAGATTCCTGAATTAAGTTAGACAGTAATTTGGTGGTATCGTAGGATAACTTTATTTTTAACCGATAAAAAAATAAAGAAAGAGGTTCTCAATTCGAAACGTAAGTATATTTTTTTAAGGATTAGGTTTTTTGCACTTCAAAGGGAATAGAATCGGGAAAATTCCGTAAGTCTATGAAAAGTCATCAAGCAAAGGTTTGATGGATTTGCAACTTTTCCGTGAAATCTACCAACTATTGTGATACGCCGCCGCTGTCGTCGTTAAAACAGCTGATTTTATCTCTTTATAGAACAGCTGATGTGATGTTCGTTCCCATTGTTGTTTTTTACTCTAAAACTTCACGGTTCTGCTGATATGGCGACATTTCCAGGTAATATTTGGGGTCATGGGAACCTTATCTGACAATACGTGTTTAGGAAGGCTTTAGACTTGTAGGTTGCTTTTTTGGCAAGAAGTAAGGGGTTATTGTACTAATGCACATAGGTAGAGTATTCTTTCGTAGATTAGGGCAGGTATTAAGAGTTCACTCACTTTGCACTCAGGAAGACCAGAGTTCATAGAATACCAAATAGATTTAATAACACTTTGTTTACTTCCTACGTACCTACCTACCCTTTCCTACGTGCTTTTTCTGCATGTACACATTTGTGCTAGCGGGAGGGCGTAGCTGCATCCTGCATTCAGATCTGCATCTTTTTCGTGGAATTAAAACTAGGTACTTACCTATGTACTTAAATATTTTTTACGTTCTTTTAGTTTTCTTTTATAGGTACATAGTACCTAGTAATAACCTTAGAGCGTGATTCGAAGTTATCGATCGCTGCTAGTCTAGCGTCTAGACTAAACTGCAGACTAGACTGTTGACTTAGCATGTTTGCTTAGAACGGTGTTTATTTTTCAAGTGAAGGTTTTCTATAAGTAGGTACTAAGTTTATGTAGATACCTATATCGGATTTAGTTTGGCGTTGGGATACAAACGAAAAACGAGGATATTTATAAGACTATAGGTACCTAATTGATTTTGCAATGAACCTTAGTTTGTTAAAAAAACCCTACAATTTTTTAATGATGGATGTTTTTACAACATATTATATTGATATAGGATTTAGGTAACTACCTAGGTAACGTAGGTAAATAGGCTCACCTGTTTCTCTTAACCAATAGGTACAACTAGGTACCTACAACTTAGCAATAGGTACAAAAATTTATGTGCACTTTGTGCCAAGTGCACACCTGTGAGTTGCAATTAGCGTTACCATCCGTCCGGTTTAGTCCGGACATGTCCGGACTTTTAGACTCTTGTCCGGACTTTGTCCGGCCTTTTATTTGTCCGGGTTTTTTTTTTTTAATTAGATGGAATATGAGTAATAAAACTACATAATAAGTAAGCTTATATCAAATCGGTCAACAAACAATCAACTAGTTCAAGGATAAAATATTTTCTTCAATCAAAACAAAAATAAATAAAACAATAAATATCAATACCATGCCTACCATACCACTGTAATGTAATAAGTGGGTAATGTTTCCATTTTGTGACCTAAAAGTCCGGACTTTTATCGAAATGTCCGGCTTTTTGTCAGGACTTTTCAAATTCCTAAATGGTAACCCTAGTTGCAATGCACGTTAGACCTTGTTAGGACATCGCTAGCTATGACAACATTAGAGTCTATAGGTACATCTAAATGTTATTGAAAGTAGGTATTTGTGTAGTAAATATGTAGGTAGGTTCTATAGTGTCAATGCAAGTGAATAAAACATGTAAACTTATTAATTATCCTGTAATTTTCGATTTTATGATGCATAGTTATGTGGTGTATCTACCCACTATATGTATTTGCTCAAAACCCAACCTGGTTTTTTGGGTAGGGTTTTCAGGGCCAAGTTTTTCATGAAATATTGAGACTTAAAGTAGGTACCTATGCTGTTTCCATCAAAGATGTGCGAGGATGTGCTGCGAGAGATGTACATAAAAGTAACCAATCATATACCTAGCTAGCTTAGCTTAAAACGTGAAAAAGAAGCTTTACTACCTATTGGTTAGTTCGACACACATTCCTTGCTAGTGCTACACATCCTCGGTCATCTACTTACTCCTCATCTTTGGTGAAAACGCAGCCCTAATGTCTCTTAGATCTCATCAAGGCTCATCAAAATAGGTAGGTATCAAGTCTCATATTACTTAATTTACAAAATGCGTAACTTGAAACCTCTTTGCGACATGCACTAATCCATTACTTTAGCATTTTATCAAAGTTATTCTAAGGATGTGCAAGTGGACAGTAAGTATTATGAGGCTGAAAGTTATGTGCAAGTGTGTAACATAACATGTGCCCTACACTCCCAACAGCTGACGGCTTCTGAGAGAATGGCGCATGTCGTACCTACTTTACTTATTTTACACTGCTATCTGCCATTAGTTTCTAGTCGCCAGATGTCTGTCTGCCACAAAAAACCGAGTTCGAACTAGGCGGGAGCCTGTTGTTTATCTAATAGGCTGATATTATTACTTTGTATTTTATCAAACGGCAGTTTAAATACCTACCAGGCGAACGTTTATGAATAATAATGAATGGGTTTCAAAATCTACTTGGTTATGAATGAGTTTGTTGCAACATTTTTAACCGTAGCACAAAAACTAGTTATACTAGTCGCTATTACTGACCTGATATCCTAAAATCAGGATCTACAGGCGTAGGAATGGGTCCAGGAGTTAATTCTGGGCGAAGTTTTCTTAGACCGGCCACCACCCGTGGTGCCGGCGATTGTTCTCCTACAAGCATTGCCTTATCACAACATTGCACATTAAAACACTTTCCACCACACTATTATAACAATTCATCACTAAAATATCACTGTAAACAATCCAATATTATGAGTTTTTTTCACAAATTGTTTGTTTACAATTCGTTCAATCAAACTCAAAACAATAACTGTCAAAATCGTTTAAAATTCGAAGTTCGTTACAAATTGCGCGCAGCACATTTTGTTGTTCGTTCCGTGCGACTTGTCGTCTTTTCACTTAGCTACCGACTGGCCAGCCGGCCGGCGTATCAATGAATGAATGAATGAAGTTGATTTGCTGTGCGCCCCACTTCTTTACGCCACTACTACTACACGATATGAGGCGGTGACGAGGGCGCGGCAGCGAAAAACGGTGCTGCCATCTAGCGGTGAGTAGAAAACACAATGAATTCTCAAAAGTAACGTTTACTGTTTCAAATTCTAACATACCTAGTTCACTTTTGAATACGATTAGCAATTTTTTTTTGGACGAGCCGTGAGAGTTTTATTTACAAAAAAAAAATGCTTTCGCAAGTTAACTTTCTAAAATACTTCAAATAACAGGATTTTAGCATCTTATCAATTTTATTAAATCACTGAAAACTATTTCAGATTATTTATAGTGTTATAGTTGTTTATTTAAATTAACAAAAACCTTTTTAAACAAAACAAAAATTGAAGCTAAAGGCAAAACGCAGCGCCATCTATTGAGCAATAGCGTAGGACTGCGCGTTTCTGCAAAGTTGACGCACAACTGTTGCCATCTATGAAGACGTTAAAGGTTTGCAAAGTCAATATATAGATGGCGGTAAAATAACAACGTAGTTTTCGCCACCTAGTTTAACTTATAGGAACTACACTGATAGAACGCGTAGACCTTGTCAATATTGAAAATAATATTATTAGATGGCGTTATTTTAAAAGTGGGCGTTAAGTAGTTGGAACGTGAAGAAAACTGCATTTTGTAATTTTCTGATACTTTTCATAGAGGGCACTAGATGTAGCATTTAGTAAAACAGTGCAATAAAATAGTGCCCAACCCCGTGGAGTGTTACACACCCCAGCGCATCCTTAAAGGTTTAGAATTTTTAGCTTTTATTTTATATTTCGTATAATAATAAATTCATTTCATTTTTTTTTTCATTTTTAAGGAGCTCGTGGCTAAATAATAACAGCCGCTCGGGTCGATCGTTAGGTTAAGCCGTGCTTGCCTAGGTTGCTCTGTGGATGGCTGACCGCCCATTACATACCGAGTTTCCTCCGTGCCTCGGAAAAGCACGTTAAGCCGCTGGTCCCGGCTGTCATTTGTATATCTTTGACAGTCGTTAGGTAGTCAGAGGCCCGAAAAGTCTGAAAACCAGTCTTACCAAGGGGTATCGTATTACCCGGTACTAACTGGGTTGTGGAGGTCAGATAGGCAGTCGTCCATGTAAAATACTGGTATTCAGCTGCATCCGGTAAAACTGGAAGCCGACCCCAACACAGTTGGGAAAAAGGCTAGGCAGATGATGATAATAATAAATTGATTTATTTCAGGTAAATAACACCCGTTGCCAAATAAAAAATAATAAAAGATAAAATCATCATTAGAATAAAATAAAATCAAACTCAATCAACTAAAAGTAAATTAAATAGAATCAAAACAAAATAAAAATCAATGAAATATAAATATACAGGGTGTAAAGGACCTCATCACGAAGCCGTCAACAAAGCATTCTGTACCTACATCAAAAAAAGTAACTTTACGCAAAAATTATAGCTGGGAAACAACTTTTTTTTCGGGGTGAAAAATCTTGTTTTGTGGTAGAACTCAATGTAACGCACTCAAAACATTGTGCTGACGGATGGATTGAATAGTACGGGTCGTGGAGGTGTTTAAAATGAAAATATTACGTGATATTACATTAAAAATTTGTATTAAAAAAAACTTGTCAAAAAGTTGGAACTTTGACCCCCAATATCTCCGTAACTAAAAGGTTCCCAGGTATAGTGTAGAACAAAAAAAATATCGCGATGACGAGGAGAACAAGTGCCTTTCGGCTTCGTCAAGAGTTCCTTCATAGGTACCATAAATGGTTATTATGAGGATCCTGATTTGGAATCAAAATCAAAGCATTTACCTATTTCAAGTAGGTAGTTACAGGCACATAAAAATTGTCGAAACAAAGATGAAAATTAAATACAACATTTAAGCACCATAATTTATATTTAGTTATTTACCCATTTTAGGCGAATAAATTATTTGATTTTAGCGTTGAAGTTAGCTTCATAAAACACGTGTCATATGATCAAGTCAACAAAAAACAAAATCACGATAATGCTCGATGCAGTGATTTTGTATTTAATTTATATATTATTATTATGATCGGGGTGTCACGCACCCCGAGTAACCGTTTACGAAACTTTTTAACGAGCAATTATGGGCTAATTTTGAATTGTGATGGACATTGCCTATTAATTTCATCTTTAAAGGATAGATACTCTTTACTATCTTCTATGTGTGGACTACTGGCCATAAATTCTATACGATATCTAATTAGAGTTTGAGTTTACCTTCGCTAGATTTCGGATGTTTTGAAAACCACTGTTTTGTTCCTTTTTGCTTTTACGCTTGGGTATTGCTTACCTACTATGTATTTCTGAATGGGTTAGGCAGTTATTGTAAGAAAAAAAAGCAGTTGGCTTTGTAATTGTACCTACCTACCTACCTAAGGAAAATGGTTTTTGTACCTTATCATTATCAATATTGTCATTTATCATCGCTAAACTCAGAGTTAAGACCAGGGATTGGGGTTCAACCAAACACGAAATTCGATACATACATCATTTATTATTGTAATGTTCATCAACTGTTATTGTACAGTACATGGAAGACTGCGCGTGTCAACAAAGTACAAATAATAGGAAGACATCGAGATCAAATAAATGGCACATAAATAACATTCAGTACACATAGGTAAACATTAAACAATTTTAAAGCAAACTTAAGGCACTTATGGACTACTCACTACTGACTAAACAAAACATAGATAAATTAAAACAAATTAAAGCTTTTTTATGGAAGAAGAGACTATTAATATCACAATAGGCGAGTGACTGGGACACATCACCAAGGACGCCATTTGCTGTCTTCATCCGCCGGTGGTCCCTCGCCAAGCCGTTCTTTTTTTTCATCGTAAAAAGCCTCGAGTTGGCGACGGGCCGCCTCCTGCTTTTTGTACTCCTGGTACTCAATCAATTTCCTTTTCTTTTTAGGCGGTAAGTTGCTGTAATCCATCGGCAATTCGCAGTGTTCCGGAAGACTGGGTGTCACCTCAACTTTGCTCTGGGGAGTCGCGTCTAATTGATTAGCGCCGGAGCATGCGACTGATTTTTTCGGCGACTGCGCAGCCTCGCTCGCTTTGACTGGCGATCTAACCTTCCGGAGATCAAGAGTGTCGTGATTCGTGTTGGGTGGTGAGTACTGGTACGAGTACTCGCCTCTGTATGGCTCGTCTCTCTGTAAATATTTAGGTTCGGGCGCCGGCTCCGCGCTCATGTTCGCGTCAACGTTGTCGTTGCTACGCTTGTCCATAATGTGTTGCCGTATTTTTTGTAGGATTACATCTTTCGCCTCGGCTGGAACTCTTTTGAAATAAGCCCCGTTTCTTTGGCCGTTCATTTGTTCTGGTGGACTGTGATGGTTGATATTGTCGACCGTTGTGAGCAACCCGGTGGGAGGTACTTTATGGGTGACCCTCGCAGCAGGTCTGTTGTAGGCCCATTGTTTCGGGCCGTCGCCTGAGTACACCGAATCTTCCGCGTCTGAAGAAGATCTATCATGATCGCTGTAGTAATGTTGTCTATCGGATATGACGGAAGACGGCGAAGTCGGAGGGGAAAAGCTAGGTCTTTCTGGAACTTGAATGGTAAGAGGTTGAGCGGTGATCAGTCTTGACAGGTGGCTGATTAAGTTTTGGCTGACGTTCGCGTCTAAGTCTGGTACAGACATAATAAATCTGCATGCCTCAGCCGCACATTGTCCGAAACCCGCTTGAAACTTCTTGGCTTCCAAAACCGGGTCTCTAGGGCTGTGCAACTTTGTGAGATGGTTAACGGTTAACTCAAGGATGTCTGCCTTCTCCAACTTGCTCAAGTTGTCGTCATCGATCTGTGAAAAAAAGGAAAAAGTGAGTAGAGTATAGCGCAGGCGCAGTGGCGCAGGCGCAGGTGCGCGCGCGCGTTCTCACGGTACGAAACGTCACATTAATATAACTGTACATGTATGTGAATAAGCAACTCCTGTTTCTTAATGGAACTTGTACTTTTATATTCCAGTTTGGTGTCGGTACGGCTCTTGATAAGTACCCAGTAATAAACAGAAGGACGACCGGTTCGTGATAAAAATAAATGGTGTGTGTGTGAATGAATGATGGATTGCATTTTGATGAACAGTACAAGAAGGATAGTTTTTATGCAAACATATTATGGCTAAGCTAAAAATAGAGTGTGATATCTACTATCTTTGGTGGTGAGGTTTTATCTTTTATCTTTGATAGTACTGTGCCTTATTTAGAACACTTGAGCTAAATATAGAATATTCAACATCATTGAATGACTAGTCATTGTTGAAAAATATGTCTAGATATTACTCATTCCCTTCCACTTGAAACATAAATTCTTTAAGTACTAAACTCTTCAGAGAAACACACCTATTTATTAGAATTGTAATAACTTATTGTTTTAACTATTAACATGATGAGGACAAAAACTAATTAATAAAAAACAAATACATACCTCCAAAGCCCCGACCATAAGATCTTTAAGTTCGTCCAAACAGCGGTTGATGCGCGCGCGCCGTTTTCGTTCCAAAAGAGGTTTCGTGATCTTCTTGTACTTTGCCGTCTTCGACAGCGGGGCCGGGTCCGAAGACATTTTCGTATCTGATAAATAATTCATTAAATTAATCACTTTGTATTTAGCATAAATATTTTGGGAGGTAATTAATTTTCATAGGCAGTGCCGTTATAAATTATCAGGTTTATTTTTTCTTCGCAAATTGAATCACAATCACAAGTTACGTTCAAGGATCTAAGGACACAAGCCTAAAAAAGTAACTAAACACGGGAAAATAATACAATCACATGGAATACAGAGCCGCAAAAGATACAAATCAGATCAATGCTCAACGAATTCATAACTACATCAAAACATTACACAATAAACTGTTACATAAAAATATAACTTCAGCAATACTTACATGAAAAAAAAGGATCTCCGAGTCGTCAAACACTTAACACTCACTAACTTAATCGTCGACACAGTCGGGACTCGGGAGCTTGCAAGCACAGAACGCGCGTCTCCACCCGCGCCTCGGCTCCAACTGCCTGAAAAAAGCCTTCTTCCCGCCCCCGCGACCCGCACCCCGCGGCCCTTCCCCGCCCTCCGCCCTGTCCCATTCATACTGCGCGGGAGCACGTGTGGCCCAGCGATCGAGTTTCAAGCATGCGTAACATACTTTCCCAGAGAATTCTTCGAGAACACTTTGGTTTTTTGTTGTATGAAATATTTTAATAACTACTGCTTTTTAAGTTCATAAGGTATTTCATGTGGGCTCTGTAAATCAAAGGGCACGTGGCATCCATGTTTTTTTCTCGGTAACGTTACAAAGAATTTCGTGTTGGACAAGATTTTGTGTGCTCAGGTAAACTTTGAGGAATGTTAATCTTGTTTTGAATGCAGGACATGAATTTAAATGTACAATTTAATTTATAACGATAAATCTACGTACATAACTTGTTTTACAAACTATTGCTGTTTACGGCTGTTTATTGAATTGGTGCCGTGTATACAAGTAATCCTTGATTCCTACAACATACTTAGGTAAATAAGTGGTCCTAAAGTTATTTGTACATACCACCCACGACCACTTTTCCTGTTAACGGTCCGTACCTATTCACAGTTTCAAACTACACTATCTGTCTATAGAAAACATAATGTAAACATCACAATAACATTTATGGCCCGTAATGTAATTTTAAAACCGTAGTGTAATTAGTACTACACTGTTAACAGATTTATCATTAATTTTTGATGTTCAATCTTTCCGACATTGGAACTTTGTCGGCGTTTTCTTTAAAAGAAAATGACGTAGACAAAAGGCGGTGTTTAAAAAGGTTCTGGGTAATAAATGGCACGGTCCAATCCCGGTACAAGTTAAATGGAACTTGCGGCACGGATTCGTCCCGTATTCTTTTTTCGGCTTTCGTTTTGGCCTGGTAAAGGCGCGACCCGAGGCATTCGGCGATTGGTTTTATCTTTTGTCATTCTTAACGTCGTTAAGATTGCCGTTTAAAAACTATATAATTATAGGTTATTCGGGTTTTTAAAGTCCCTTTGATTTTATAATGTTGGCGTTAAAAAAGTGGGGTTGCCTGCCTTTCGTCTTTTTTTTTTTGTTTGTTTTAATTTTATGTTTTGTTAGGAGCGGTTTATGGCGGTAAACTGAGGTAAAGCTTCTCAATTGTTGCTTATTACGATCAATTAGTTTATTGAAGAAAATGGGTTTTTGTTTTTATTAAAATTGCGCAACCATCTGTTTGGTTTCGGTGAATATTCAAACGAGGCTCTATTTACAAATACTTAAATATACAGGCTCAGCAAATTATGATTGATGATTGTTGAATCTTCGGAAGTATTCAAATCAAATAAGATAAATTCTACTTGCCACCCAATGATATTATATAGTAAAAAGAGGTAGATATCTCACTAGCACGCACAAATTGTTGAGGACAAAGTGATACAATTGTTGCACTTTGATAGCTATCTGTCTCTTTCTATCTTATACGTTCCGTATTATCTATCGCTGTCGTAGTTTTAAATTACTCGCAACGATATCTGAACGCCATTCAGTATGAACATGGCGTATCTTCTTTATAATATCATTGTTGCCACCCCATTTACATTAGACATTGACAAGACTAGATAAACTTAATTTTACGAACTTTATATTACGTACAAAAAGAATAAAGTTGATTTAAATGTAGTACTTACCTAAGCAATTGTTATACTTTTTTTTTGTTAGCCTGTAGGTACTGTCCCACTGCTGGACGAAGGCCTCCCAAAGGCCTGATTATATTTAAACTATTTAAAAAACTTAATCAGTTATGCATGGAATTAGTTAATGTAGTTGTAGTCACTTATGTACCTACTAATACACGTGACAACCGTTCTTATCACGCAAATTCTAATCTTACTATATTGTCTATCATTCGGTAACTAACTGTCTACTGCTTGACATAGGTAAGCCCTTCCTAATTAAATCCTTCTAAGTAAACTAATCACTGTAGGTACTGTTATAATCACTACGATTGGCGCGGTAGACATATTGGTGGTATAGGTACTTGTTAGATTTCTGAAACGCATGATAACTGTCGCCATTTATGTCTCACTAATCAATTTATTAAATAATATGTTCATTATTTACATACTAACTCTATAATGTGGACGAATTTTTCGACGCCCTGTAACCCTTTTTGATACTTGTAAATATTTTTATTTCTGTCTCACTTTAGTTTGAAACCGACTTTGTCTGCCCTGTTTCATATCCCGTGAAAATTTTAAATAATCCAGCCGTGTTCCTTGCTTAAAACAGAAAGGAGAATTTCGTGCAAAATTGCAGCTAGATCCAAGGTTGATAAGTCAGCCAGTGAGTGAGGCAGTCAGAGCTGTTCCGTTACAAGCTGAGTTGCTTATCTAGTTCACAAGATGGCGCCGTGCGTTTCCTATTTAAAAGGCTCTGAAAAAACGCTGGTCTTTAGACTTCTACTCTAAAGTTGTCATTAAATAAATATCAATGTTTTAATGTTTTTCGAAAGAATCATATGTTACGTCATTTAAACCGTTTGGTCCCGGCTGTCATTTGTAGATCTTTGACAGTCGTTGCAGGTCGTCAGTGACTCGAGTCTGACAACCAGTCTTACCAAGGGGTATCGTATTACAGAACTAACTGGGTTCTAGAAGTCAGATAGGTACTCACTCCATGTAATATACAGGTATTCAGCTGCATCCGGTAAGACTGGAAGACGACCCCAACATAGTTGGGAAAAGGCTAGGCAGATGATGATGATAATAGGTTAAAATGAGTAGTCCAAAAATCATTAGTTGGTATAAAACTGATGATTTTTCGAACATAGAACCGTAGGTAAAATTGTTTCTAAACCGATCTATTAACCAAGTTTCGTTTCCCATAACATTGATATCAAAACAAGCCGAAAAGTTAAACTTTCCCACCACTCTATGACACTTGTCAACTTATAACACATAATGAAGATATGACGTCATTCTCATCGATACTCCCCGCGTATATTTGGTCAGGGATGGTGAACCTATAACCAATACCAGATGAGTAGATGACTTTCTGAAGATCACGGGTAAGAGCTGATTGAGACTTGCGCAGATTGGGAAGAATGGCATAAAAAAGAGGAGGTTTTGGTATACTCAGCCGTGGGTGAAACAAGGCTGTCAGTCATGAACTGATGACTATGGAGAACTTGTGTCTGTGCCACATGATATTTTATGGGAGTAGGGTCTTTGACAGAATAAACGCAATACATATAATGTTGGGCAGGATACATCCGGAGTTATTTACTTTAAGGGGTCCTGCCGTTTTGCCGAAAAGATTTTGACAAAATTTCATTACCCAAACAAATTTTAGCAACCTTTTATTATACCATTGCAATATTTCGAATGATTTTAGTACGCATATTTTTATTTGGTCAAATTTTTACTTGGCAAAATATTACCAAGTATAATGTCATTATGGCATTTTGGTCTTTAATCAAATGATTTATTACAGCAAACAATCTTCAGACAATAAACGTTTGGTGAAATGATTTGTTAAGACAAAAAATATTAAGGCAAAAAAAGATTTTTTGGGAATTATATAATTAAAAAATGCAATTTTATTTTAATATAATCATTTGTTTAATAGAAAAAAAGATATTGTTTTGATTGATTAGGTTAATTTCTTTTTTAAACAAAATGGTTAGGTTAGGTTAGGTAAAAACTGTGACCTCCTACGCACGAGTGAGAGTGGTGCCGCGGTAGCGGCCGGCGAGTGCCAGAAACGACTTGCAAGTTGCATTAATAGTAAAAAGAGTTTGGTTTTAGTAGGTTACCCGGAACTGAAGTATTTAGATTAGGTTAATTTCTTCTTATACAAAATGGGTAGGTTAGGTTAGGTTAAAACTGTGACCTCCTACGCACGAGCCGAGCGAGCGTAGCGAGCGGTGCCGCGGCAGTGGCCGGCGAGAACCAGAAACGACTTGCATTAATAGAAAAAAGAGATTGTTTTAGTAGGTTACCCGGAACTATTTAGATTAGGATAATTACCTCCTACCCACTTAGCAGTTCACATTTTTGTCATTGAAGTATTTGACTGAATAGGAAAGGGTGAATTAAAACTGACGATACCAAATATTTTGATTATTTGATTTTGCGTAAAAACAGTTATTCCAACTGAAATATTTGACTAAATAAAAAATGTTAAAAGCACTAGTTGGTAAACAAGTTATAGTTTAAACGTTCATTTCCCAAACATTAGGTTTGCCTTACAAATTTTTGTGAATAGATTTTTTGCTAATAATTTGGCAAATGAAATTATGCGAAAAATTTTTTGGGAAGTGAAAATTTGTCAAATTCCATTCGGTCAAACAAGGGAGACCCACTTTGAGGACCTTGTAGAATCTAGAAGAAATTTCCGTGCGTTTCTAGCGTTTTTGCCATACATATTATCGCAGTTAAATGTAACAACAGCTCACAACTTAGGACCCATTAATATTAATGACAATACTTATCCGTGGTCCACGAATAAATATTGTCACAATATGTATAAATATGTTTACAACTGGGCTTATCCCAGTTGTAACCATTCCTTTGTACCTATTGCCCTTGTTTCATTCTGTCTCCTGCTGATACGGAGGCAAGTGGAAATTATATTTTTCCTACTCCTCCTTTTTAGGGTTCCGTAGTCAACTCGGAACCCTTATAGTTTCGCCATGTCTGTCCGTCCGTCCGTCCGTCTGTCCGTCCTCGCTTAATCTCTGTGACCGTTAGCACTAGAAAGCTGAAATTTGGATATGTATATCAATCACGCCGACAAAGTGGTAAAATAAAAATTGGAAAAAAATGTTTTATTAGGGTAGCCCCCCTATATGTAAAGTGGGAAGTGATTTTTTTTTTAATTTCAACCCTAACGTGTGATATATTGTTGGAAAGGTATTTAAAAATGAATAGGGGTTTCCTAAAATCATTTTTTGATAATGTCAATAATTTTGGAAATAATCGCTCCAAAAGTAAAAAACAATGTGTCCCCCCCCCTCTAACTTTTTAACCATAAGTTTAGAAAATATGAAAAAAATCTGAAAAGTAGAACTTTTTAAGGACTTTCTAGGAAAATAATTTTGAACTTGACGGAAACAACAGTTTTTGTACAAAAAAGACAAAAAGTTGTACAAAATAATTTCTGGACTAAGTTTGTAGTATATTCGTATATGCAAGCATTTTTACTTAATGGATACCCACCTTTAAACTCATAAGTGGGAACACTTATTGTGACGGACGGGAAACTACAGAACCCTACACTGAGCGTGGCCCGACACGCTCTTGGCCGGTTTTTTCTTTTCTGATTAACTTCATTTCGGGATCCAATTATAATAAAATTATTTTTCTGGGACTTTGTCGAGCTTCATTGTCTCGGCGCTTTTCTGGTGGTCGTCACTGTTGATTCTGGCTTGCAGGAGTTGCAGTGGCTTGGAAATAGTGTGGCGGGCTAAAAGTAAAAAAAATAAAAATAAATAAAAGTCATAATTCACCCAATGCTTAGAATAGGCGTCTCTTTTCTGTGCTGATAAAACGAAAGTTACATCATGTTTTTCGTCAGTTTTCTAATTCAGATTTCTCTACTTATCTAACTGATCTATTTGTGTTATGATTACGAATCATCCGATGTTGTTTTTCTCCAATATCGGAGGCTCATCACTGACAAAATATTTGACTTCAAGATGACACGCAAAAAGGTTTGCTATCCCCGTCGTCTAGAGTCTAAAATAAAGTACTGACAAATGCTTTCTCAGATTTGTTGGAGACTAAACAATGATAAATGCTTGTGCTAACTCAGTGCATTTAGTAAGTTCTTGTGTTGTATTTTGTTGGGGAAGGTCCAATAGTAACTCCATGTTAGGCATTTATCATGTTATTATGATGTAACAATTTCTATTATCTATACTAATATTATAAAGAGGAAAACTTTGTTTGTTTGTTTGTTTGTTTGTAACGAATAGGCTCAAAAACTACTGGACCGATTTAAAAAATTCTTTCACCATTCGAAAGCTACATTATCCACGAGTAACATAGGCTATATTTTATCCCCGTACTCTCACGGGAACGGGAACTACGCGGGTGAAACCGCGGGACGTCCGCTAGTTCTATATAATATATTATAGACTACTAGCGGCCGTCTCGCGGTTTTACCCGCGTAGTTCCCGTTCCCGTAAGAGTACGGGGATAAAAATATAGCCTATGTTACTCGTAGATAATGTAGCTTTCGAATGGTGAAAGAATTTTTTAAATCGGTCCAGTAGTTTTTGAGCCTATTCATTACAAACAAACAAACAAAGTTTTCCTCATTATAATATTATTAATAATAATAAGTATAGATTGTTTGTCTACTAGTGGTCGTCTCGAGTGCGTCAACAGAACAAACCGTTAGTAGTTCATTGGTGTTTCTATTACGTATTTTTCAGTGGAAACCAAGTTTTACCTGATTTAATTAATTATGTCCATTTTACAGGATTGAAACGTAACAAGCGAAATGTGACTGTACTCCTGACCTTACATCCTCTACCTTTCCTATTCGGGCAAACATACGTTTTTTATTAACCCATATTATCCCACTCCTGGACAAAGACCTTCCCCCATTCCTTCCACTTCTCTCGATGGGTGTGCTTCTTTGTGCTGGTGTTTATAGGTTTGTATTATTTAATTTTTTTATAATATAAATAATAAAACCTCTATGCCATTTTTACCCGACTGCGGCGAAGCCCAAAAGGAGAGTAACGTGTTTGCCCTGTATGTATGTATGTCCGTTTCTTTGTTCCCTCGTAACTCCTCAACGGATTGAGGGATTTGGATAGATTATATGTCGTTAGATTCGTCTTGATGGCGCGAGTGTCACTGGCTACATTATTATAATAATAAAAAAAAAAAACTAATAAAAATCGTGGATTTGGGGTGCCATATATTGTGTAGAGATCCAATTTTTTTTTTCTAATTCCAATGAGTGTGGTATCAAAATGAAGCGGTTTTAAAAGGTGATTACAAAAAAAAAAACAAAACCGACTGCGTAAAAAATAACTAATACTTAAAAAAAAAACTTAAAAGAATAACACAAGTTCAGGAGACAGGACATATTGACTGCAACAGTCGGGCGGGACCCACTAAATAATCTAGACTAAAATCATTACATCCAATATGGGTCCCGACTGTTGCAGTCAATATGTCCTGTCTCCTGAACTTGTTTTATTCTTTTCAGTTTTTTATTTAAAGTTATTGGTTATTTTTTACTCAGTGGAGGAGTTCGTGGCTAAATAATAACAGCCGCTCGGGTCGATCGTTAGGTTAAGCCGTGCTTGCCTAGGTTGGTCTGTGGATGGGTGACCGCCCATTACATACCGAGTTTCCTCCGTGCCTCGGAAAGCACGTTAAGCCGTTGGTCCCGGCTGTCATTTGTAGATCTTTGACAGTCGTTAGGTAGTCAGAGGCCCAAAAAGTCTGACAACCAGTCTGACCAAGGGGTATCGTATTACCCGGTACTAACTGGGTTGTGGAGGTCAGATAGGCAGTCGCTCCATGTAAAATACTGGTATTCAGCTGCATCCGGTTAGACTGGAAGCCGACCCCAACAAAGTTGGGAAAAGGCTAGGCAGATGATGATGGTTATTTTTTACTCAGTAGGCTTTTTTTTAAAAAAAAATTATTACTTTTTTAAAACTCCTGTCTTTTTCTACTCTGGTTATAATTGCGTCGACCCCAAACAAATTGGGATAGGGGCAGAAGAATGATGATGATGTCTACCTACCCCAGGCTTATCAAGTCGTGATAATGTAATTTTATTCCGAAATGAAAATGAATGATAACTTAGATTAAAAGATTAAACATGAAAAATGGTAATACCTTGTTTTGTTATAATTATATCCTTGATGATAACGTGTTCGTCAGTGTACTTGGGTTTTACTTATCCAGCGTCTATGTAATCAGGCTCGGTTTAATCATGTAACCGTTCAGGAAATAGTACATTTTGATACAAGTGGAGAAAGTTTGTTATTGTAATCGAGGCGGAATTATAACTCCCAAGCCGTAGGTGAGGGTGTTTTTGAGCCGAGAATTGCAATAACAAATGTCCACGTGTATCAAACGACGTTTTTCAATACACTTTTGAAGAAATAAAATAAAATAACGAATAATATTTTTGTCACGAACTATGAAACTATGATTTAATTATTTTTTTTCGCGCTTTGGTCTCGCCAGGTTGAAAGAGAGGCAATGGTATGAAGCCGTTAAACAGCCTAATATAAAAAATAGTTTTATTTTATATTTTTGAATTCAGAACACAAATAAATGTTAATTTGTGTATAAAAGTAACTATTAGTTTTAAATAATCATGTTTATCTATGATATTCTATTTATAAACACAATTTGAATATTCAAAAAATATTTATGCCGTAAAGACGCGTAGTGCTTTGCAAAAATAAAAATAAAACATTCACCTCAAACTATAGGCATTGAACCAATTTAGACTAAGTATAGGTATAGTTATCTGTGGCAATTTTCATTCCCGCACACGTGCGGGAAAGTGGAAAAAATCGCACACGTGTGAAATACATTGCATGTTGTACCTAATCGTAGTGAGTTAAGGACCAGTTTTCGAGGAAGTGTATTGAAAAAGCATTTACATAATAACGATAACTTATTAGTGGAAATAATTGTGGCCTAATAAAATATAAGATACTACTTCGCCCGCGACTAATATGCAAGATTTAATTATGTTTTCAATACACTTCCTCGAAAACTCGTTCTTTTCGCACTACGATTAGGTTCAACATTCAATGTATTTCCCACCCGTGCGATTTTTTTCATTTTCCAACACGTGTGCGGGAATGAATATTGCCACAGATAACTTACCTATACTTAGTCCAAATAGTTCAATGCCTTTATGTAGTCGGAGGTGATTTTTTTTTTTAAAATTTCGGCAAAGTAATAATGCGTCTTTACGGCCGCGTAAATATTTTTTGAATATTCAAATTGTGTTTATAAATAGAACATCATAGATAAACAGGATTATTTAAAACTAATATTTACTTTTATAAACAAATTAACATTTATTTGTGTTCTAAATTCAAAAATATATTTAAAAAAAACTATTTTTATACATATTAGGCTGTTTAGCGGCTTCATACCTTTGCTTCTCCTTCAACCTGACGAAAGCGAAAAAAATAATGACAAAAATATTTTTCGTACTTTTATTTTATTTCTTCAAAAGTGTATTGAAAAACGTCGTTTGATACACGTGGACATTTGTTATTGCAGTTCTCGGCTCACAAACACCCTCGCCTACAGCTCGGGCAGTTAATTTCGCCTCGGATGCAATAACAAACTTTCTCCACTTGTATTTTATAGCCTGTATAACCCACGAATAATGTAGCTTTTTGTCAGAAATTTTAGAATAGGGTCATTAGTTCTGAAGATTACCACCTACATACAAACTTAAAAACAAATACCTCTTTGTAATATTATAATAGAAATTATTAATGATACCCAAAATTTATTCCACCGTAGAGAACGGTCGTCCCCACAGATCATAGACTATGATCTGTGGTCGTCCCTGTTGATATGAGATTTTCTTAGTGAAACTTTTCTTTTTTCGCAGGTCATTGGCATGTCACATGCTGCATATAATACCTCCTTTTGGGTGTCATTTGTGTCAAAAACTTTAAGACAGCTGAGTTTTCACGATCATACTGAATCCTATGTGGTCGTGAAATCATCGTTCACCGTGGTCGCACGGGGCGGACTGACTTACACAATCTCTATAAGCTGGCTACCAGACAGCACGTACCGTGGTCACGATAACACCGTCTATTAAGGCGACTACATGAGCTAAATGAGCTTGCATGCTGCATGAGTTTTATAATGCAAAAAGTATATGATTCACTGCAATAAACAAAACCAGAAAAATATATGATATACTTCAGAATATATGCTAGTATGATAGTGTTTTGAAAACATAATATAACTAATTTTACTCGATAAAAAAAACACGAATTTATCTCTAAAAATTTCTTTTAACGAGTAAAACCCATACTAAAATACATGCGATCATTCTGTTTTTTTGGCAAATAATTCTACAAGCAACATTATATTAGAATCATAGTGTTTTACTTTTTTAGTCCAAGCAATAGATTTTTTGTAAATCGCAAAAAAACACTCATTTCGTACTATTCGGCCCGCAGTGACTGACCTAACAACCACTTTGTAGTGCAAGCTGATTAGAACTTTACTCTAACAGCATTTCAAACGAAGTTTGAACCACCACAAATAGAGTTGCTAATTTAGCTCCTGTAGTCGCCTTAACAATTTTAACGGTCTCAAACCACGGTGTTCTGCGGTAGACAGGAAACATTCATTAATTGTTACGTTTAAACCTTCGTAAGATGTCTATCAAAGAAACATGTTTCATAAAGCGTTTGGCATTGAGAGACAATCTTAGTCTTATGCGTACAGTATACAATACTATCAGCTTATTTTTTTCCAAAGGCCTGGAGGCCTAAGACCCAGTAAGCATGTCTATTGATCACTACGCTTTCTCAAGGCGAATTTGGCGATTTAACATGATCTGCATAGCCTTTTACCAACTATGTTGGGGTCGGCTTCCAGTCTAATCAGATGCAGCTGAATACCAATATTTTTAATGGAGCGACTGCCAGACTGCCTATCTGACCTCTACCGACCAGTTATTACTGGGTCACAAATAATATAATACTTCGTCTGGGTAATACGATACCCCTTGGTAAGACTGGTTGTCAGACTTTTTGGGCCACTGACTACCTGTAACGACTGTCAAAGATCTACAAATGACAGCCGGAACCAACGGCTTAAAGTACTATACGAGACACGAAGGAAACTCGGTATATAATGGGTGGTCAGGGTCACCCACCCACAGACCATCCTAGACAAGCGCAGCTTAACCTGAAGATTGACCCTAACCCGGTGTTATTATTTAACCACGAGCTCCTCCGGGGTTTGACGTTTTGGTTCCAGCAGATTGGCGATTGCAGACCCTTGTTTAGGTGCTAGTTTAAACCTAGGTTTATTTTCCACTACAAACTACAACTTAATGTTTTCGTTAGTCTTTTTATCAGGTAGTAGGAATAGATTGTTATCATCTAGAGAAGTCCGATGATACCCCTGAAAGAAGTAACCAACCAAAAAAACCAAACCCAGGCAAATACCAAACAATGGCTTACCTTGGGGCCAACATATAGAATTGTAGACAGTATCAACCATTATATTCTTTTAGAATTGATTATAGAATTATGCACCGTCGTGGCCTTTGACCCATCAATGCCAGTTTTATGTTCCGTCAAGAGATTAGTAGACGCCGAACTGGTGGAGTATAAAATTATATTTATGTCAGGTATAAAATGTGTGAGAACTGTTTGGATGGTCAGTTCTGGATGTGTAAGGTCATCAAGGCTATTTACAGCCAAGTTTTATGTTTTACTGCATTTGTATATTATTAGCTACACCTCTGCTCTGTAGTCTGTTGTGATTTATATTTTATCTTGCTGTCAGTAGCTTTTTTTTTTCAGCATAATATGTATAAAATAAAAGATAGATAGATTACGTGACCTAATATTCGGCAGCCGAATATTCGGTATTCGGCCAAATCACTATTCGTTGCATCTCTAATTAAAATCTCTTTCTAGTATTAACATCTGAAAGAACTCGAACTTCCATTTTTACCAAATAAACTGGATCTAACTGGATCGTACTGTGGGATCGAATGATGTTATTTTTAGCAGTTTTATCTGATAAGGTTAAAAGAGAACAACATTTTGTACATTGTATAATCCTGCTTCTGACAACAGCTGGGTTTTATGCAGATCATGACATTGATAGATATCGACCAAAGGTCGATTTGTTCGATATGTGTATTGGTAAAGTTTAAGATATTTCAGGCCGTACCTTTCTTGTCTGTTCTTCTCCACATCACATATAATTCACCAGTTAGTTAGTTAGTTTAAGTAACAGAGGGCGAGTCTATTGTCATTGACTGCAAGAGATCCGGGTTTCGTGGTTCCAAATTCCTGATGAAAATCTCAATATTTAACATTACCCGACCTGCAGGCCTATTACGTATCTCTGTTGACAACTCGAAATGATAGTAACTGGGGTCAGTGTCCATCAAATAACTGTCAAAAGGTTGGTTTCGTATTATGTATGACGAGTCGCGATCAAATATGACGTCATCGGTGCCCATCGTGGCTGATAGTCATCGTAATACATTCTGACAGACGCTTTCGTATCGATTCTTCTAATATTGCGATTATGTAAGCTCATGTAAAACTCAGTTGTCATCAATTTGATGTCCACTATGGACATTCAACATTCATTCAACAACTGAGTTTGAAGTGGCTTTCGTGAATGACGTTACACCGTACCCGGGCTGTTAGTCACCGTAAAGTGATATCCACTCTGTGTAATACGTAATACCAATATTTTGACATTCTCGGTTGTCATCAAAGTTCGGTGTACAACCGAAGCTTGATAGTCACTCGAGATCAAAAAGATACGTAATAGCTCTACAGGGAATCGAACCAAGATCTTATTCTCAGTAGCTCATTTGCAAACTTGCAACAACTAGACCATTATCATATAGACTAGTAACAGACAAAATCTAAAAGATACGTCGCATTAGGTAATCCTGGCCATAATTAATTCGGATACCTAAAACTTCATATCTAAATCCTATAGATACCTAATTGCTTCGTTATCATTCGGGCCAGCCAAAACACGCGCGTGGGTGTCTTTTGTTTATCGTCGGCAGTTCGGCACGCGTGGTCCGTGGGAAATGAGCGCCGATCAGTTCCCACATGAGGACAAATACCTACCGCGTGAGCTGTAGTGACGCGAACGTGGTGACAGATTAATGAGCAGTATCGGTATTTTTTTGGGGTATCGATTTTTATGGATGTTGTTATACGTATATTTGTTTTTTGACAATATTTAGCTGTGTTAAGGCGTGTGGTATCCGGCAGAGTAGAATAGAACCAACCCATTACACTCACGGGTGTCGTATAAGGCGACTAATGTCTGAGGCAGAACACCTTGCGCCTCCGTAGACCTGAGAATGGGCAGCAGCGTTTTCTGTTAGTCTTTCATCACTGCGATCTCCAATCCGCCTGCCAAGCGTGGAGATTATGGCAAATTCCTCCCATCATGGGAGAGGCTTATGTCCAGCAGTGGACGTTATGGGCTGTTGTTGTTGTTAGCTGTGTTTTCATAGTCTAAAATATGGAAAAGCGTTTAGTTCCCATCAAATAGCGTTATGTACTGTTTTTGTTAGCCGCATCTCAGTTATCATATGACTTCCAGTTCTTTCAATCCAGGGCTAATGTGGAATTGTGGATAGGGCGTTGGTTTAGTCCAGCTTGTCCCGCTATTTTCTACGAGAACTGCCCCATCAAATAATGTAGGTATGATTAATGGTAAGTAGCTCATTAATCGATACTTCACATTCAACATCGTATTCGAATTTCAAACAATCGATAACCTTTCACACGTGCGTCACTAAGTCAAAGTAAGCGAGTGCGCCATCGAACTGATGGCCCAAAGATGTGTGAAGAGCCCGTAATTGTTTTATTATGGTAAAAAAAAAACGTTGAGTCATTCTCCAGAGAAATAATCTGTGGTTCGTTTCATGTTAGGTTAGGACAGTTTCGTTGTCAAGGACGAGAGCAGATTAACTTGGGACTTTATGACTGATCTGCTTATCAACGATGGAGTTATTTGCACGTAACATAACATCACGCCTGTAATAAAAAAGGGTTAGACAGAGTGTATACCTAATGTACTATCGAGGACACTCCCGCCTGACCACCACTAAGCTCATTTTTGCTTGCACTTGCAACATAGAAACGCTCTCTAGCCCCGCCCCGTTGACTTTGTATAGAAATAATGAATGAAAAGATACCGAATCGGCCTAGTGCACTGACGACGCACACCAAACGAGAGTTATTGTTATTTTGCGCGCCAAAGTTGACGCTTTCCTAATAGGCCCAAAGTTTAAGGGGGCGTGGCTCCTCCGCATGATTTAAGCGAAAAAGTATTAAACTGGTCAGGCGGAAAAGACCCCGATAGTACACCCATATTATTTCGCCAGTAATGTTTTAAGTCCCTTATAATAGGGGGCGAGCCTATTGCCATCAATCGGGCATGGCCAGGACTGCGACTGAGAGATTCCTGAGGGAAAAACCCAATAACACTTTACCCGGCCCGGGAATCGAATCCAGGACTGCTTGCTCAGCAGACGCCCTTGCAACCATTCGACCAAAGAGGCAATCAATTCAAATTTGTATCCTTATTATCAATTTGTTTTTGCATAATTATGTCAAATCAATCATCAAAAAATAATAAACACATTGTAGTTCCCCAGTTCGTCCACATGCGAAATTACGCCAAGCATTATTTACTTTAGTCTGGGTGACGTCATATGTTATGTGCAGCTTCGCTTATTGTGACGATGAATCACGGTTATCCTGAGAAGTAAAGATTGTTTAGGGTTAAAGCCCGGTAATATAAACAAACTAGATTGTTTCTCATAGTCTTTGTTTTGATGCGGTCGGTTAAACTATAGAGCCGCCTTCGTTCTCGGTCGTCATCTGCATAGAGCCTTTTCCTAACTATGTTAAGCTCGACTTCCAGTCTAACCGGATACAGCTGAATACCAGTATTTTACATGGAGCGACTGCCTATCTGACCTCCACAACCCACGCAGTACTGGGTAATAGGATAACCCTTGGTAAGACTGGGTGTCAGACTTTCGGGCCACTGACTACCTGTAACCAGACAAAACGGGAAGTTTAAGGACCACAAAGCACACAATTAAGACTAATTAGAACAAAAGGCATAACACAACATAATTTTTACAACAGATTGTTTTAGTTCGTGCCGATCATCAATTAATCGGTTCAATTTACAAACTGAGCTTTATTGAACATTTTTTTCTTTAAAACCGTTACTTTTCAACAAAAAAATCACGACCAATTCGATATTGTGCAGAACAAAAACTTTAAACTAGCAATAAAATTTTGCACAGTTTATGTTATAACAATTCAGTACAGTTAGGTTAGTTTAAAAAGTTTTTAATGCAAATGCTTTGGCAGAGGACCGTAAGGCTTTTGCCGACAGAGCGTTCTTTTTTTTTAATTTAAATGTCCTTCTCGGAGCGTGCGGCGGTTGACATAAATTGGGGTAATAAAGTCGTTTAGTTTTAAGGTTTAACGGCACGTTAGTGGTCTTTTATCTATAGTCTGGTAAATGAGTGCTCAAAAGGGGGGTGTGGTTGGAAAAGTCGAAAGCAGAAAATGTGACTTATGAACTTCGTTTGGACTAGTTAGAAGATAAACATATTAAAAGTCCTGACCCCTCCGAGGTGAGCCCGAGGGGGGGGGGGGCAAAGAAGGTCCCGTTTTTTGGTTTTTTGCTTATATCTCGAAAACGATGCGTCGTATAAAATTTTGTTGTACTACATAATAAAACCTCATAAAATTATCTACAACTTTCTTTGTCACACTTTTTATCTATCTCCAATATTAAAAAAAAAAAAAAAAAAAAAGTAAAAAAAAAAAAAAAATTGCCAAGTTGTAGAGAATTTTATCAGATTTCATTGTGTAGTACAACAAATATTCGTGCGACACACCGTTTTCGAGATATAAACCAAAAACAACGAACGGGACAGATTGTAGGACAAATTTAAAAAAATTGATCGTTTTTCGGAGCTCATACCAATTCAACGATAAAAGATAGATAAAAAATTTGAAAAGCAAAGTTGAAGAAAATTTTATGAGGTTTTATTATGTAGTACAACAAAATTTTATACAACGCATCGTTTTCGAGATATAAGCAAAAAACCAAAAAACGGGACCTTCTTTGCCCCCCCCCCCTCGGGCTCACCTCGGAGGGGTCAGGACTTTTAATATGTTTATCTTCTAACTAGTCCAAACAAAGTTCATAAGTCACATTTTCTGCTTTCAACTTTTCCAACCACAATCATTCATTTACCAGACTACTATGCCTCTATGAAACATTATAAAATATTGTTTTTGGGGCTACACAATATTGGCGCTGTGTTTTCATGTTTGCCCATAAACTTCATCTGGTGTACAATTTGTTTTTATTTTCACGTTCCTACATTTCGTTAGATGATTTTGAGATATGCTCTACCTGTATAAGCATCTAAGAATATCCTGAACTTTGCTCTTCTATATCTCAAATCTTATCAATGAGTTTCTTTATCAGACGATACCTAAATCTAATCAATCATGCAAAATTCCCTTATCATCGCACAATGCAAGAAAAAAAAAATCTTCTACCGACCTACCGTTACTTAAGGCTGATGCTCAAGGGTAGTCCGCGAAATTCAAATTTTCTCACGTTTTTTGCAATTTGCAGGCCAGTGCTAGGTTGTATGTTGATTAAAATATTATTCGCGACTGTAAGACGTATGTAATTACCGAATTATAATGATCAAAATCATCAATACAACCCTCCAAGTTCATAAAGGTGCAGGAATGATTTTGACCTTGATAAAGTCATTTTTCCACCTTTATGAACTTTGAGGGTTGTATTGATTTTGATGAATATAAATCTGTAAACTTACACCGCGAATAATATTTTAATCAATATACAACCTAGCACTGACCTGTACATTGCAAAAAACGTAAGAAAATTTGAATTTCGCGGGCTACCCTGGAGCATTCACCTTAATTTAAAAGCTTTACGTAAATGAATGACCACTTTCCACCAATTACGGACGGAAGTCGACCTCAATGTCAGCGTTTATCAACGCGCTTATCAACCGCCGGTGTGCACGCGCCCTAAACAGATAGTTTACTGAACTAGTCCACAGCGCCCGCGCAGCTAATTGAACGACAGTCTTCCACGGCGGAAGCGATAGCAAAATAATCATAAATTCAGTTTCATCTTTTCGCCAGAAGCAGCTTATATACTTGATATGGTTCTCACTCTCATATACCTTGTACTTCCGTCAAGGCAATGGTATAATAGTACATTTTGATACAAGTGGAGAAAGTTTGCTATTGCATTCGAGGCGGAATTAATTCCCGAGCTGTAGGCGAGGGTGTTTTCGAGTTGAGAACTGCAATAACAAATGTGCACGTGTATCAAACGACGTTCTCAATACACTTTTGAAGAAATAAAAGAACGAAAAATATTTGTGTCATGAATTAAGAAACTATGATTTTAATTTTCTTTTTTTCTGCGTTTTGCTTTCGCCAGGTTGAAGGAGAAGCAAAGGTATGAAGCCGCTATACAGCTTAATATATTATATATATATATATATATATATTTTATATTTTTGAATTTAGAACACAAATAAATGATAATTTGTTCATAAAAGTAAATATTAGTTTTAAATAATCATGTCTAACTTTGATATTCTATTTATAAACACAATTTGAATAATCAAAAAAATATTTACGCCGTAATGAGTTAATGACGCATATTGCTTTGCCGAAATAAAAAAAAAACATTCACCTCCGACTATAGGCATTGCACACATTGCAACTTCGTATAAGTATAGTTATCTGTGGCATTTTACTTTCCCGCACACGTGCGGGAAAATGAAATGCCACGAAGTGTATTGAAAACAACTTTACTGTAATTTTACCCAGCTGCAGCGGAGCCCAAATGGAGGGTAGTATTTTTCTTCCTTTGATACATCCAAAGGTTGTTTAGAAGACATCGCTATCAGCGATAAGACCGCTAATGTAACCATATAATTAGCAATATTGTTGAACAAGCCACTGGTCAGTTTCCCGTACTCGTAATGTTATTTAATTTGTCAGTTTCGCTGGTTAAAACCAGAAGTCGTCGCGGCAAACCTCGTAGAAGATAGCAGAACGAGCTGGACAAAACCAACGACCAGTGGCCCAAATTAGCCCTTTTCTTTTTTTTTTCGGATGATGAAATCATCAAATGACTCCTCCCGCTCTGGGCGGAGCAGGAGGGAGTGTCAGACTTTTACTGACTAAAACCCATTCATGTTCCTTCATCGACCTTTGTGTTCCGGGGCCACGGTATCTCTTTCGAACACTCCCGCAACCCCGGCAGGCATCGGTCCTTACAGTCGCTCTCTCCATGTCGCCATGAGATCCCGCCGGAAGTCTGTCCGCTGAGCGACAGTTTGCCGCGGCAGCGGAGTTTCCCCCCGGCGTAGCGCCTCCGCGCGCTATTCATGAAGGCGCGCGAGGACTATCGCCTCCAGATCTCATGGCGACAATCCGGCAAGGAGTCCACATAAGCCCTGGATCAAAACAACTGGAAGTCAGTCAAACGACTGGCCAACAGGTAAGCCCTTTAACTGTTGACAAGTCGTTTTTTTGCTCTACTGTAAAATTTGCTTTGAACCACTTTCTACCGGGTGTAAAAGACCTCATCACGAAGCCGTCAACCGAGCATTCTGTACATCAAACTAAGTACCTAACTTTACGCAAAAAATATTGCCGGGAACGACTTTTTTTTTTGGGGTGAAAAATCATGTTCTTTAGTAGAACTATATACAACGCACTCAAAACATTGTGCTGATAGATTGATTGAATATTACGGGTGCCGTGGAGGTTTTTAAAAATCTTACATTAAAAGCTTGTATTTAAAAAAAAAACTTGTCAAAAGTTGGAACTTTGACCCCCACTATCTCCGTAACTAGAAGGTTCCCAGGTATGGTGTAGAACAAAAAATTATCGCAAAGACGAGTAGAACAAGTGCCTTTCAGCTTCGTTAAGAGGTGTTTTACACACTTTATAGGTTTTGATGTTTGACTTTTGTGGTGTGTTTCAATTTTGGTGTACAATAAAGTACATTCTACTCTATTCTATACGTACAATATGGATACTTCAACAACCTTACTTGGCACCTCATCATCACCACCTCACCTATATTAGCCAGCTATTACAAAGTCCTCCTGTGACAGCCAAGCAGGTCTACTCTTGATGGTAGCAATTTATTCCTAATTTACCTCCACTTAAAGCAAATGTTTCAATTTATATTTGTGTCAAACTGCAGCAGAATTATCGAGCCCTGACAGTTTCACTGATTTAAAATAGCTACCGATCAGTCAGTAAGTTCGGTAGCATGCCCTCAAGCGGTTATTAGTGTGGATGGCCCGCATCACGGTAAATACGGTCCACAGTTGTATGACAAAAAAAATACCTGCTCTAAATACCGGACGTACGATACCTATTACCAAGTTATATTGCGGTATTACCTGACAATTTAGTTTTCTTTTAACATTTCTCTAAAAAACACGAAGAATGAAAATAAATAATTAACCATGAAATAGTCCTGCACCTAGTATTCCAGGTGGTATTTACTTGCAATAAAACTTTCGTATTGATAGGCAAAATAATTCTTTATTTATTACTTTTACTTTTAAAATGCCATGCAAGGTCCGACGCAGCCCCTGCCGGGGTTGCGGGACTATTCGAAAGAGATACCGTGGCCCCGGAACACAAAGGGCAATGAAGGAACATGGATGGGTTTTAGTCAGTAAAAGTCTGACACTCCCTCCTGCTCCGCCCAGAGCGCGAGGGGTTATTGGATGATTTCCCATCCGAAAAAAAAAAAAAAAAATGTCCGACGCAGCCCTATTTTAATGAAACACCAGGTTGTGCTAACCCGTAATGTTGACACATAGGGTTGTCGCTAAATGACAGAAATTGTTTAAAACACCTTTGATTTCAATGACTCTAAAAATAAAACTTGGTGCCTGTGGCTTCGACAGTTTACTCATAAAAGCTTTTTAAATCAGTAGCGAAAGTGTTTACACGAAAATGCTATAATTATTCACGCAGTGTGATCTTAATATATATAGGGTTGACCCATCACTCGTCTATCGGTCCCATGGCTAGCGTGAAGTTGTAAACGGAGATCAAAATATTATATCTAATGGCAGGACCTGGCTACAGTTTTATTTACAAATTACAACATCCATCGTGAATTGTTTAAACATTCAGAATTTTCTCCGCCAGTCCTGCTTAGTCAGACATCGAAGACTACTGTTATAAGAAATAGAAAAAATAAAATAATAATTGATGTTAGTTTTCCTAAAATTTGGTAATCCTGAAAATCATGTATCAAAAGGGCGCAACAAGATAAATTATTCTAACCAATTTAAACCATTATTAAGATTGTGTGCAGGAAATTAGTAACAGCAACAAATAATTCTCAATTTTGAAGAAAACATCATTTTCTCATTAAAAAAATCAACAATACAGTTGTCAAACAATTTTATCGACAATAAAGAAATAAATCAATTAACTGGGAACGATTTATCATAGAGTCTGCTGACGGTACCGATATCGATATAGTTGGTAGATACCGATTCTTAAGATATCTGTCAAAATTCGCTGCGGCCGGAAGGCGAGCCGTGGGAACCGAGAACGATCGGTTTTCTCAAAAACAACTATATCTATCACAAATAAAGATAACTCTTTCATTTTGATACATTTTTTATTCGATGCGCAAATCGTGAATCGGACGAATGGAAATTAGTTTCTTTATTACGGATTTTTTTATTCGATTTTCGAACGTTGTCGTCTACGTTTGTCTGTGCTTCTCGGTTTAGCGATTCTCAATTTAAAATTTTATGATCTACACAAAAGGCGTTCGGGTCACGTACTCCTTTATGATTTTCTTCGTGTGCTTGTATCATGCAGATTTTACGAGTGTTTCTGTGTATACTGGCAGCAAATTGACAGCGTCGATATTGTTGATAATAAATTAAGGTGACCTCCTTTAAATATGGTCCAAAGAGCTACGACATTCAATTGAAATGTTCACAATAACTTTGGTTATTTTGTTGCATATGGGATGTAAAGACAGTCAGCATATTAACCTGGATAACATAACTGAGACGATTCACACGGTACAAAAAAAAATGGATAAACAAATCTCAACAATAATTTGTAGACTAGTCTATGCCATGGGTTCCTCCCCAATTTTCAAGCTGAAAGCGTAATCTGTCAGGTTATCATAATTATACATATCTGTCAAACGAACATTGTATAAATATCCATAAAGCAATTTCCTATACGCTCATTTAAACGTGCGTTAAATTGTATTTATTACAATAAATTAAAATAAAATTATATATCATTTTTAATCAATTAATTTAACTAAAACATTATTATTTACTTATTTTATGACCGAAGTGGCATCAAGGGTCACACAAAATTACGCACAAAACCACTCGATTATAGCGAACACCTTAAAAAACATCATTAACAAAATCGTATTATTTTTAAAAGCTCTATAATGAGATAATTTTGGGAGTCGTAAGTCGTTAAAAATTGATGAACTTTTAACTGACCTCTAATTTAATTTTATGTCGGTATTATTACGGGTTAAGGAGGATTGAAATGGGCGGCACGGGGCATTGATTACAGTGTGTAGCAGTGTGAGGGTTATCCGCTTCTTTAGTAGACAGATTATAACCCTTTGAACGGTCTCCGACGTCTTTTACTCGTGGTCTTGGGCTAATCAAGTTCGGCATAAATCAGCGTTGAGTAAAAATGGGTTTTAAGATTACTTTTAATGGTGACTTTGGTTTTGTAACGTAGTTGAATGGAGCTTATGGATCATGCGATGTTTTTCTCTGTTTTGTGTGAAGAGTGAACCAGCTTGTGTTTTATTTTGAGTATTTAGGGTTGAAACGCCAGGGTAAACCGAATCAACATACAACCTGACACTGGCCACATAATTCAACTGTGGAACTAATGGCGCTAGTATCGCTTGTACCAAACATCGTGATTGGTTGAAAATCTGTCAATGTCATTTTAAATTTCAAAGTAGCCTGTTCTCATTGGTCAGACTGGGTCTAAACTATGGACGCGCCATCTACAAACAGCTTTGACCAGCCTTCCCTATTGCAAAAAACGTTTCGAAATTCGAATTTCGCGGGCTTCTCTGGCGCTTACACATTAATGAAAGAAGAAAACATTTTCTATCTTCTAAAAGTTTTATAGGTATTAATGTTGGGGAACCCTTCAAGTAATAACTTTATTCTGGGGATTATTCTTCTAGATTCACATAAAAGTTAACTTCCACTTCACACTTTTTAACATCTATACAGCATTGGGACAGTAGTGAAAGTTAAAATTAATTCCATGACTACTAAGGGAAGTCAAAACGTAAACTGTTACAACTCTCGTCAAGAAGTCAAATCAAGCTTTGATTAAATTCTACCTAGTACAGAATAAAACTACAGAACATTTTTGACGAAAAATAGCTTAGTGAAGTCCCATTTGTCAAGCTAAATCCTCCATACACTTCTAACATGTTAATGTCCCCGTTGCTTGAGGAGCGACCTCGGCGGTTCACCAAACCCGCATTCTCAGAATATTATCAACAGGTCCAACCTCCTCTAAACTTGTTACCTAGACCACAATATTCAGATACTAGATAACACACGTGACTTTTAGATAAACAAGCGTGTGACCAGAAACTTCATGTAAATTGAGCAATCAACGTCAAAACACGATACATCTTCCCACAAGGTGATAAATTGTAATATTATGCACAAGGAGGTCTACGTCCTGTAATGACAATGTTGTCAAAATTACGATCGACAAGAACATCGCCTATTCAAATCTAGTTATACTAGTATACATTAGCCAGTCTCGGTCTATTAAGAAATGAATTGGACGTCGTTACCGCAAATGTAACCCTGTCAATTTAAAGAGTCGTTTGTTTCTTAGATGAATAGTGTTATAAGTGGTGTTGGTACTTTAGTCGTGTAATACGGTAGGTGGTGAGGGGCGGGTATGCAAATGGCAGAGCTATACTTGGCCACGAAGCAGGCCGCCCGCGACCGTGGGAAAACTATCGCCTGTGGCGAGTTGTGCGCAGGCGCGGATTTGGATTAACGGCTTTTTGATTGGCCATTGTAGCCTTGTAGGTGATTGATGATTGAACGGAAGTTATGGCGGGATGTTAATGATAAGTTGCTGATGGTGGATACTGACCGTGAAAGTGCGGGTGTTTTAATTAACTGTTAGTTAAGCTGTATTTCAGTAAGATCAGCAAATAACTATATAAGAGGAAGGTGTATCTATGAAATTATTTGATGTGTATCGGAACATAATAATTTGTATAATATTGAGATAAGTGTGGCAACACTCTCTTCCGCTCTATGCTTGCTGTACCCATGTTGCGTGTGTTAAAGAATTAAACAGTTTAATGGATAATATGGTATTTACATTAATTGGACACCTATTCCCGTGTTCCTGAGGGCCAGGACACGACAAGGCGTGAGGACACCACATTTTGGCGACGAGATTACGGAAATTCAGTAAGCTAATTGCAAAAATTTTTTTCGTCATGGCGGCGATAGCGTCGAATGCTACTTAAACCTTTTTCGGAAGGAGAGGACATTGATTGTTTTCTGGAAAGGTTGGAGCAATATTTTACAGCCAACACAATAGAGGCTGAAAGGCAAGTGGCAACTTTACTGACTATGATCGACGAGAAAACCTATAAAGTTTTGAAGAGCATTGTGCATCCTATGTTACCGAAGTAAAAGGAATATTCAGAGCTGGAAGCAGCACTCAAAATGCGTTACAAGCCTAGGACATCATACTATAGAAAAAGAACTGCGTTTGATAGGATGAGGCAGGATGAAGGCGAGTGCGTCACCAAATGGTATGCCCGTGTCAGACAGACGGCGGCCGATTGTAATTTTTATAACGTAGAAGAAAGAGTGAAAGATAAATTTGTAACCGGAATGAAACAAGGCCCGGTTTACGAAAGGTTATGTGAAGAAGATGTAAAGAAGGACCTAAAAGAATTAATTGAAATTGCGTTAAACAAGGAATCTGTACTCCAGGAGAGGGCTCAAGTTAACAGAGTAGCTCAGAGGAACCAAGGAGGTCACAAACAAGCAATGAAAATAACAAACAAGGAACGGAGCCAAGCGGAGACAGAAGGGTTGAAGTGCATTCATTGCGGAAAAGGTAATCATTCATTTGCTAAGTGTAAATACAAATCTTATAAGTGTAAAATCTGTAAAAAAGTTGGACATTTAGCTAGTGTGTGTAAATCTAAGCCCACAAATATTGTCGATGTACACAACAGCAGTAATAGTACTGAAAATAATTTGGATATTTTTAACTTTTCTCAATATGGAAATGTAGACTATATTTCTCCTATAATTTTTAAGTGTATCATTAATAATGTACCTATAGACATGGAGCTGGACACAGGGGCAGCGGTCTCATGTATTCCAGAAGTAGTATATAAGCAAAAATTTTCTAATATAAAAATTATTGAAACACATGTTGAGTTAAGGACATACAATGGTGAGATCATAAAGCCTATTGGTAAAATTAAGGCATGTATACAGTATCAGAACATAGAAATTAAAGGTGAACTATTTGTAGTAAGAAATGGAAGCAAAACTTTACTCGGTAGAGATTTAATAAAGAAATTTAATTTTAGTAATAAAGATATTTTATCAATTAATACAATGGAGAAGGGCAAATTAGATAATTTGTTACAAGAGTTCTCAGAAATTTTTAATAATGGTTTAGGAGTAATAAAAGGGGAAGAAATAAAATTAGACATAAAGGAGAACACTAAACCTATATTTCACAAACCTAAACCAGTTCCACATGCGTTCAAGGAAAAAGTTGATCAGGAAATAAATAAGTTGGTGAGGGAAGGTGTATTGGAGAAGGTAGAAACTTCCAAGTGGGGTACACCGTTGGTTCCTGTTATTAACATTAAGTCTTTTAAAAAGTACAATGCATTTAAAGTATTTGTTTCTAAAAATAAAGTAGATGTATATCTAAATGACCAACTGTGGCCGGAAGGCATTACTTTTAGGCGGTTTGTACATTTCATGTATCGAACCAAGCCAGAGTCTAGAGTTAAAGTTGATTAAGGAAAATGGTAGTCTCAGGTTATGTGCTAATTATAAAATAACTATAAATAAATATTTAGAAGACATTAACCATCCTTTACCGCGTGTTTACGCCTGCGTATGTAGTGCAGTGCAGTGTTTGTGTCGCGCATTGCTATTCAAAAGCGCTAGGCGCGCGCCGTACATTCAACCGATTATTGTGACTTTTTTATACTTCCACCTACATTTTTTTACTTTGGTAGCCAAATTGTCATCGTAGCGGCAACCTCTCGCTCCGCATATTAATATTGTAAAAATACCATTTCTCTGATTATATTCACCATACCTCATTCAACGGGAGTTTCATTGAGAAATCTGAAGCCCCAACATCTGGCGACCGTGACAGGACCTGCATTTTTCACGGAAAACAAGTTCGTGAGCACCCGACCACGCGCTGCTGGCGTAGCCCTTGCGCCGCAGCCGCCTTTCAACCAAATCAAGAACTGTACCTGGCTTCCCTGGAGGTGCACTAGCCATTGCAGCCACCGCCGGTCCGCGATCAACATTCAGCATCGTACCGCAGCCTCGGCCAATGGTGACCTGCATTTTTTCACGGAAAACAAGTTCGTGATCACCCGACCACGCACTGCCGGTGTAGCCCTTGCGCCGCAGCCGCCTTTCAACCAAATCAAAAATCACACCTGGGTTCCCTGGAGGTGTACCAGCCATTGCAGCCACCGCCGGTCAGCGATCAGCATTCAGCATCGTACCGCAGCCTCGGCCAATGCAGCTAAGTGCCCATTTTTCCTTGTGAATTCCCTGTTACCTACCTGTTACCCTACCTTTATACCCCTTACCCTTGATAAATCTATCCGATACGTATTTGAGATAGCTTCTACGAGTGCATTGGTGTCTGTAGTCATTGTAGTGTCAAAAATATTACATGAATACACCATACGCAGTTCATTATATTAAATTCACATTATCTATTAGTAAACGATTTAACTATCAATAGAAATAGGTACAATATAGGCCATCCTCCTATGATATTATTTTAGATCTTTATTCGTGTTTCCTCTCAGGCTTATAGCTGTTACTATAGGCATATATTTCACCAACATCGCCGAACATTCCAGGTCGACCTCTCCGTGTAACATAACTTCGGGCCGCCTGCCGTGTCACCGTGTGACAACGGGAGCCCCACCGCTGCACGAGCCGGCCTCAGGTGACGTTAGGCGAGGAGCGTGAGCTAAGTTTTTAATTTTTTACATTCTCATCATCTAAGAAGTTCGTGTCTGTATATTTCCATAATCAAACCTATTAAGAAACAACTTGTATAATTGATTAAATCCGATTTTTTATAAGGTTTGAGTTCACAATGGGTAAAGATTATGGAGGTGAAACTAGCACAAACGATCCTCGTGAATTACAGGATCTTTTAGTGAAACGTAGTTCCATAAAAGGACAAATAACTAAATTCAGAAACTTTTTATCAAATATTACCTCTAAAGAAACGCTTACTCAGATTGAGTTAGCTGAGTTAACACTAAAACTAAACAAATTTGAATCTATTTATAGCCGTTTTGATGACTTGCAAAATCAGATAGAAGTATTACACTCTGATAATTTATCTAATGAGATTGATGAGCGTGATACTATCGAACAACTGTTTATATCCAACATAGCAATTGCTCAAAGTGTTACACAACAATATAACTCGAACCGTCATGATGAAGCTAATAACAAGGATTTAAATTCAAGTCAGATAACTACAGCTCCATGCAATCATGATCATCATGACATAGGTTTCAAATTACCTCAAATTCAAATTGCCAAGTTCGACGGATCTTGCTTTCGCTGGCTTGAATTTCGTGACACATTCTTATCTATAGTACATAATAACGACCGCATCGCTCCCATTCATAAATTCCATTATCTTATTTCGTACTTGACTGGCGATGCAGCGCGCATTATTGCTAACTTGGAGGTATCCAGCACTAATTATGCGTGTGCTTGGAAATTGTTGTGTGACAGATATGACAATACCCGACAATTAGTAACTCATCACATAAATTCATTATTATACATAAAACCAATCACAAGCGAGTCTGATAAATCACTACGATTCTTTGTGGATCATGTTAATAAAAACTTACGCGCTTTAACTAGTCTTGGTATAGGTTCACGTGACTGGGATATTTTACTCATTCATATAATGATCCCCAAGCTTGATAGCTGCACCAAGGCCAAGTGGGAAGAGTACCGGGGCACGTTGGATACCAATGCACCTAGTTTGCAACATTTTTTCAAGTTTCTTGTTGATCGCGCTATTGTACTTGAGTCAATAAATAGCGGCTATTCGTTCTCTAAACCCAAGACTCAGACAATGTCAAAGCCTATAATAGATTCTAATAATAAAATAAAATCTCATCAGTCTTACATTTCTAACAATGAAGACAATAATATTTCAGATATATCATGCGGCGTTTGTAATGGTAATCATCGCCTTTATGATTGCCCCACCTTTTTGGCTAAGAGTGTGGATGACCGTATAACTGAAGTAAGCAGATTGAAACTTTGTCATAACTGCTTAAGGTCTGGCCACTCTGCACGCAATTGTCGCATGCATCCGTGTCGCATGTGCAATACAAGACACAATAGACTCTTGCATAAACAATCAAACAACAAAAATATTTCTAGTGTTGTCACCACTTCACCCGACACCATTGACGATACTCTCGTTAATTTTTCTAATCAAAATAACCATCAAGTTCTTCTATCTACTGCTTACATTGAGGTAGTTAATCCTACGACTAATCAAACACAGAAGGTTCGTGCTCTTTTGGATTGCGGTAGTCAGTCATCATTTATTACTCAATCTCTTAAAACAAAACTGCTTTTAGAACCGATTACCACTTTGCATGTCAATATAATTGGCATAGGCAATAAAACTACCACTCAAGCTACAGAAACATGTGTAGTTCAGTTGAAATCTTTGATGAAGCATTTCTCTGTCACCTCTTCTTTTCTGGTATTGCCAGTGTTGACCGGTAACATACCTCGAATACCCGTTGACATAAAGCAACTTAACATTTCGAGTGATTACTTTTTAGCGGACCCTCACTTCCACCAACCAGCACCTGTTGATGTTGTCATCGGTGCCGATATTTTTTGGGACATTATTGGTCGCGATCAACTCTCTCTCGGTCTTAATTCTCCGGTACTGAGAAGTTCCCATTTCGGTTGGTTAATAACAGGTCCTATGTATTTTAATTTACCCAAAAACAATAAGTTAAAGGAAATTGATATAGATTCGAATCATTCAGTCGTTTCTTATGTGTCATCGACTGAAGAAATACATCAAGAACTAACAAAATTCTGGGACTTAGAAAATGTTCCCCAAACTCAACCACTTATTAGTCATAGTGAGAAGGCATGCGAAACACATTTCTTATCGCACACCTTCCGTTTAGAAACCGGTAGATTCTCAGTCAGTCTACCTTTAAAGGATACGCCTGATTGTCTAGGTGAATCTTATTCACTAGCTAAAAAACGCTTGTTAAATTTAGAAAAGCGATTTCGCAAACAACCACATGTGAAATCGCAATACGTAGAATTTATGCGTGAGTACGCAGACTTAGGTCACCTTTCAGAATCCGCTGTACCTATACCTTTTACGTCTTACTTTCTCTGCCATCACGCTGTCTTTAAAGACAGCAGTGAATCCACGAAAGTTAGAGTTGTATTCGACGGCTCTGCTCCTACTTCATCGGGTCAGTCTGTAAATGACATCCTCATGGTTGGGCCTAATATGCAGGACTCACTATTCTCCATATTAATAAGAGCTCGACAACATAAGTTTCTTCTCTCGGGTGACGTCGAGAAAATGTACCGTCAAGTCCGTGTACATGAGGAGGACCGCAACCTTCAACTTATTTTATGGAGAGAGGATGAGTCCTTGCCCATCAAAACGCTTCAGCTAGGTACTGTGACTTACGGAATGGCAAGTTCCAGCTACCTGAGCACTCGGTGCCTATGGCAGATTGGTGAGGAATCTTCTGATCCTATGATTAAGGATATCATTCAACACGATTTCTTTGTGGACGATCTTATTACCGGTTCTGAAAGCGAGGATACCTTACGTTATATTCACAAATCCGTAACTGAAGAATTAAAGAAGGGATGCTTTAATCTTCGTAAATTTAAGACTAATTTACCATCACTGTTCAATTCAAATACTCAAACTGATGAAAACCTTCTAGTAAGTGAGTCAACTAGTACCCTAGGTATGGGATGGAACCCATCAACCGATCAATTACATTTCCCTATCAAACCATTTTCCTCTAATAATAATTTAACTAAAAGATCATTTCTATCGTCTCTGTTTAAAATATTTGACCCTTTGGGACTGATAAGTCCGTGTGTAATAAAATTGAAAATGTTATTACAACAACTATGGCTGCATAATTTGACTTGGGACTCTCCAGTTCCACCTGAAGCTCAAAGAGATTGGAACGATTTTATACAGTCTTTACCTTCCCTTTTAGCTCTAGAAGTTCCTCGTCGCGTACTCTGTGATGAACCCACCTCTGTAGAGTTACATTCATTCAGTGATTCATCCCAAAATGCATACGGAGCTTGCATTTATTTACGTTCAGTTAATGCTGCGAACGAGGTCACAGTCAAGTTACTTTGCTCCAAGTCCAAGGTAGCCCCGATTAAAGGTGCAACTATCCCTCGTCTAGAATTGTGCGCAGCTCTACTGGCAGCAAGATTATGCAAGGCTGTCAGGGAGTCACTGCGATATGAAGTTCAGCACCAGGTACACTGGTGCGATTCGTCAGTAGTGCTAGCCTGGCTCCACACCAGTTTTATAAATTTGAAAACATTTGTAGCCAACAGGATTGCGGAAATCTGTGAGCTAACCGATGCTTCCTCGTGGCGCTATGTACCCACATCTGTTAATCCTGCTGACCTCATATCTAGAGGAGTCAGTCCAGATAAGCTTGGCGGCACCAAGTTTTGGTGGTCAGGCCCTTCATTCCTCGTTGAGCCTGAATGTAATTGGCCTGTCTTAAAACCTAATAAAATTAATAATAATGACTTACCCGAAACTAAACCTAATTGTACTGCCACTCATGTTGTTTCTCAAAATGAACCCATAATTAATTTTAAAGATTTTTCTAGCTTATCTAAAATCAAACGGACTTTCGCTTACGTGCTAAGATTTATTAATAATTTAAAAATGAATAAAGATACATTTCTCGGCAATCTGACTGTTGACGAATTAAATAATTCATTTCATCATTTGTGTCGTCTTGCACAGCAAGAATCATTTCATTGTGAATATAATTTGCTATGTAGCAATAAGGCTTTAAGTTCTAAATCAAATATTTTATCATTGTCTCCATTTTTAAGTGACGACAAGATCATACGAGTTGGGGGCCGACTAGGTTCATCTGACTATAATTATTATAAAAAACACCCTGTTCTCCTGCATGCTTCGCATCATTTTACCAAATTGATTTTCGAGTACGAACATAAACGCGGATTACATGCTGGACCACAATTGTTGTTGGCCGTTGTTAGGGAATACGTTTGGCCGATTAACGGCAGAAATTTAGCTAGGCGCATTTTCCGTAACTGCCCCAGGTGCAGACGCTTGCAGGGCAAGACTATTGCTCCGATAATGGGACATTTGCCCTCACAACGTGTCACGCCAAACTTTCCATTTCGATCAGTGGGAATTGACTTCGCTGGCCCATTTCTAATTTTAAACAGAAAGGGACGTGGTGCTTCGTTAGTCAAGTGCTATCTTTGTTTTTTTATATGCCTTCGATATAAAATCTCTCACCTCGAAGCTGTAAGCGATCTATCAAAGGATGCTTTTATCATGACATTCCGAAGGTTTGTATCACGAAGAGGCAGGCCAGCGGAAGTATTCTGCGACAATGGACGCAACTTTGTCGCGGGAGCTAAAGAACTTAACGATTTTTTTAAGACTTATCAAAACGACATATCTGATTTTGCATGTTCGGAAGGCATTCAGTTTCACTTTTCACCAGCTTACGCTCCTCATTTTGGCGGTATTTTTGAGGCCGGTATCCGTTCAGCAAAATATCATGTTAGACGAGTAATGGGTAATTCCCACTTGAGTTATGAAGAACTTCAAACTCTTTTCGCTCAGGTAGAAGCTGTTTTAAATAGTAGACCTCTCTGTCCCTTATCTGCCTCTCCTGACGATTTCCATTGCCTTACTCCTGGGCATTTTCTCATTGGTCGGGCACTCACCGCTCTGCCTGAACCAGCTGTGGAAGATTGCCACTCTACCAACTTGCAGCGCTATGCCAGGCTGCAGCAAATATACCAACATTTTTGGCAACGCTGGCAACGCGAATACATTGCCGAGTTGCAATTGCGCCGTAAATGGAAGACAAATGCCGCCTCAGTCAAAATCGGAGACATGGTCCTATTGCAAGAAGATGGCGTTCCACCCTTGTGTTGGAGACTTGGACGCATTGCAAGACTCTTCCCAGGACAAGATGGAGTCTCACGTGTGGCCGACATTAACACCAATAGAGGAATTATACGTCGCCCTCTCGTTCGCCTCTGCCCCTTACCAACCGAAGAGGACCTACTGAAGGGTTGAAACTTCGGGAGTTTCAACGGGGGGAGGATGTTTACGCCTGCGTATGTAGTGCAGTGCAGTGTTTGTGTCGCGCATTGCTATTCAAAAGCGCTAGGCGCGCGCCGTACATTCAACCGATTATTGTGACTTTTTTATACTTCCACCTACATTTTTTTACTTTGGTAGCCAAATTGTCATCGTAGCGGCAACCTCTCGCTCCGCATATTAATATTGTAAAAATACCATTTCTCTGATTATATTCACCATACCTCATTCAACGGGAGTTTCATTGAGAAATCTGAAGCCCCAACACCGCGTATTGAAGATATTTTTACAGCTTTACAAGGGGGTGAAAGGTTCACAAAGTTAGATCTTCGCAATGCTTTTAATCATCTACTAGTGGATAGTGATACAGGTGAGTTACTAGCCTGGTCGACACCAAAAGGTATTTATAAATTAAAAAGACTTCCATATGGTACCAAGCCTGCTAGTGCAATTTTTCAGGCAAAAATGGAAAAAATATTGTTAGGTGCTAAAGGAGTAGTCAATTTCATAGATGATGTGTTAATTACAGGGAGTAACGACTCAGAGCATCTAAATAATTTGAGAGAAGTTCTGAAAAGATTTCAAAAGGTAGGAATTAGGTTAAATAAATCTAAATGTTTATTTTTTCAAGAAGAAGTTAAATATTTGGGTCATATTATTTCCAAGGAGGGATTAAAAAAGGACAAAGTGAAGTTAGAGGCAATTTTAAAAGCACCACCACCAACCAATGTAAGTGAGGTTAGGTCTTGGATTGGTATGGTAAATTATTATTCTAAGTTTGTTCCACATTTGTCTCAGACATTAAAACCTATTTATGATTTGCTACAAAAAGATAAGAAATTTTCATGGTCAAAAGATTGTAAAAATAGCTTTGATAAAATAAAAAAGGAGATAGTTTCTGACAATATTTTAGTGCACTACAATAGAGATTTACCTTTAAGACTTTCATGTGATGCGTCTCAGAATGGTATAGGTGCTGTGCTCAGCCATATAATACCAGATGGTTCTGATAGACCTATTAGTTTCATATCAAGAGTATATTCAAAGGCTGAAAAAGGGTACTCAATGATTCATAAAGAAGCTTTAGCTATTTATTGGGCAGTAAATAAGTTTTATCAATATTTAATAGGTAAGAAGTTTGAACTTGAGTCTGACCACAAACCTTTACAGGCATTATTTGGTGAGAACAAAAGTCTCCCACAGATGGCTGCAGGTAGGTTGCAGAGATGGTCTATATACCTAGCTAACTTTGATTATACATTTAAGTACATTTCAGGTTCAAGTAATGTAAAAGCAGACTGTATGTCTAGATTACCATTAGATTATGAGAGTCAGGATAAAAGTGAGTGTGATTACATAAATTTTGTAGAACAGCAGAATATTATTGATTTACATACTGTGAGGTCAGAGACTAGAAAAGATCCATTGCTAAGTTCAGTATATAATATGATTAGGTATGGTTTTCCTAACACGGTACAAAATAATAATTTAAAAGCATTTATTCAAAGAAAAAGTGAATTGTACATTGATCAGAATGTTATTATGTGGGGTTACAGGGTTGTAATACCTCAAAAGTTACAGTTACATTTATTAAAAGAATTACATTCAACTCATGAGGGTGTGGTCAAAATGAAAGCAAATGCAAGGTCTTATTTTTGGTGGCCTGGTTTAGATAGTGATATTGAGAATTTTGTAAAGACTTGCGATGTTTGTATGTCAGCCAGACCAGAACCACCAAAGTCAACTGTTATTTCATGGCCAAAGACCAATTTTCCATATGAACGTGTTCATGCAGATTTTCTAGGACCTGTTGACAATAAAATGATTTTGTTAATTATTGATACTTACTCCAAGTGGCCAGAAGCTTTTGTAATGAAAAACTTAGATTCTAAATTAACGGTAGAAAAGTTTAGGGAATGTTTCAGTAGATTTGGTTTGCCTAAATTTGTTGTGACAGATAATGCTGCTACCTTCTGTAGTAAAGAGTTTTCAGAATTTCTAAGTAAGAATGGTATTCACCATGAAACATCTCCTCCATTTCACCCAGCTACGAATGGTTTGGCAGAAAATGCTGTAAGAAATTTTAAGTCATCTTTGTTAAAATCATTGAAAGATAGAAATAATTATAATATATCTTTTGAAACATTAATGAACAGATATCTTTTTCATTATAGAAATTCAATTCATGTAACTACAGGTATGACACCATCTGAATTAATGTTTCAAAGAAAACTAAGAACTAGATTTGACTTGTTAATAAATAATAAGAAAAATAGAAATAAAGTGATAGTAGAGGGGAAAAGGAAGGAAGAGTTTGTAGAAGGAGATATTGTGTACTGTAGAGATTATAGATATCCTAATAAAAAAAAAATTGTTAAAGCTAGAATAGATGAGGTATTAGGCAAGAGAACTTATTTGTGTAAAACTGAAGATAATTTAATTTGGAAAAGACATGTAGATCAGATTATTCGTGCATCAGATAACTTGTTTCCTAACCCTATTCAAAGTAACTTTAAAGATAATGATGTGTCATTGTCATCACCTATTCAGGAATACTTACCACCTATTGTACAAGAAAATGATAATTCTGTAAATTTACCTAGTCAGAAAAATGTACCACCTATTGAGTCTGCATATATGAGTTCTGACACTGCAAGGTCAGAGATTGCAAATAGTTGACTGTAAAAAGTTGTGCTAATAAAGATTTAGTGTTAATGGATGCAGAAAGTAAGAAAGTAGCTGATGAGACAGTAGGAATAAGACAATCGACTAGGATTAGGAAACCACCCCAGCGTTTAAACTTGTGAGGGGAATATTGATGTGTATCGGAACATAATAATTTGTATAATAGATAAGTGTGGCAACACTCTCTTCCGCTCTATGCTTGCTGTACCCATGTTGCGTGTGTTAAAGAATTAAACAGTTTAATGGATAATATGGTATTTACATGAATTGGACACCTATTCCCGTGTTCCTGAGGGCCAGGACACGACAAGGCGTGAGGACACCACATTATTCAAATGTATCGACATTTGATATTTAATTAGCTCTCGAAATATGGTAGGTTTTTGAATCCTATGCGAGACTCAGTTGATTTCAACATTGAAGATTAGAAGTTTCCAATTCAATTTATTGATTGCCAAACACGGCTGCAGTCACTCGGTAACTTCGAAGACCTTTTTAGGTCAAAAGCGAAATTTTGTCTCTTTTTGCGAGTGGATTTTGTCTCTTTTTGCTAATCTATCTGTAGACATCAGTCCTCATTTCATCAAAGTTATTTGCGGCCCAGTTCGTCCCTGCTCGCTCGTGCACGACCCACAGGCGCGTGACGGCGGTCGGCGCGCGCCGCAATCACGACCGCTCTGACGTGCGACTTTTTGACGCAACCGCGCCGCATGCCTAACGTAACACTTACTTTACTTTTGTTCTTTTACTGTAAAACAAATAAAAATAGACATAAAATAAGTTGTCTATAGTTTTGGGTTCAATTAGGGTCTGTTTTGAAACTGCAGATATGGTGAATTGCGTGGTTGATCTTTTTGGTCGTTTTTTTCTACGTTCATATCACCATCATCAGCCTATTAATGTTCCCACTGCTGGGACACAGGCCTCAAGATGTTTTCCTTCACGGTTTTGAGAGCAGTGATGATGAAATAAATTACACAAAGTAATGCGCCTGTCTGGGTTCGAACCCACGACTTACTGTTCGTAAGTCGGGGCCGCCACCACTGGGCCACCGCTGCTCCTATCACTATCATATAGATATATTAATATAACACCCTGATACGATATTGATACACCACGATATTGTTGCACCCTGTTGCTGTTTTTGTGTGCGTGTCAGCGTATCTACACTGTCCTATTGTAGTTACTCTTTTTATACAGAGCACGATACGTGGGACGAGTTGCAGAACGAAAATATTACGTATTTTGGTTTTCATCAACTCGTCTCAAATGGGCCGTAGGCTTGTGGGACGAGTTGATGAACGACTCTAAATCACAGTTACTTCTTCATTGTCAGTCTAGAAAGAATAGGGACGGCTTCCAGTCTTACCGGATGCAGCTGAATACTAGTATTTTACATGGAGCGACTGCCTATCGGACGTTCACAACCCAGTTAGTACTGGTTAATATGAAACCCCTTGGTAAGACTGGTTGTCAGACTATCGGGGCACTGACTACCTATAACGACTGTCACTGATCTACAGGCATACACTTACGGATACTTTTTACGTTTCTATATTCTAAAATTCTAATATTACATAGACTGTTTTCAACTACAGCTTTTCAACTACCCAAATGTCCTTCCTTTGGTATTGATCGTCGTTTCGTTGAGCTCCTTGAATTATAAGTCAAGCTACACGATAACTGACACATGCTTGCACTGACTGGACAGGTCCACTCAAATCTGTGTGGTTCTTTCTTCAAAAGACCAACTCCGACACTAATCTGCATTGTCCTCATGTGAATTGAGCAAGATTATGTCTGGACGCAGAGAGAGCAGCGGTGGCCCAGTGGTGGCGGCCCTGACTTACGAACAGTTAGTCGTGGGTTCGAACCCAGACAGGCACATTACTTTGTGTAATTTATTTCATCACCGCTGCTTCAAAACGGTGAAGGAAAACATCGTGAGGAAACCGGCATGTCCTAGAACCAAAAAATTCGATGACATGTGACATCAACCAATCCGCACTGGGCCCGCGTGGTTGATTATAGCCCACTCCCTCTCATAGAGAGGAGGCCTGTGTCCCAGCAGTGGGAACATTAATAGGCTGATGATGATGATGATGATGTCTGGACATCAAAAGAGACTATGACCTCTGAGTTTGTTCCGGCTGTTTCTTCTCAGAGTATAGTCAGGTACGAAACACCAGGCCCCATCTAGTTTAAAAAACCGGCCAAGTGCGAGTCGGACTCGCGCACGGAGGGTTTCGTACCATTATTTAAAAACATTAGACAAAACTGCAAAAAAATCACGTTTGTTGTATGGGAGCCACCCTTAAATATTTATTTAATTCTGTTTTTAGTATTTGTTGTTATAGCGGCAACAGAAATACATCATCTGTGAAAATTTCAACTGTCTAGCTGTCACGGTTCATGAGATACAGCCTGGTGACAGACAGACGGACAGACGGACAGACGGACAGACAGCGAAGTCTTAGTAATAGGGTTCCGTTTTTACCCTTTGGGTACGGAACCCTAAAAATGACGTGTAAAAGTGTTTGTAAAAACCTACTTGCAAAATAAACATCATTTATCATTTAATAGCTTTACTCAATTTGTATAATATTTTGTGTGGGCCACTTTTTATCACTTGACTGCATTTCTGACATGTTCTAGTTGAGTGCACTGTCGTTTATGTAAATGTTTGGTCCATCTGTCAAACTCCAGTGCACTTGTGTTGCTCAACGGAGTTGTGCTACTGTTGCGTACAGCATTTTCAGGGCTGACATTTTTCCGACGAGCAGAATTTTCTTTCAGATAAAATTAATATTTGCTTCTTGTTTTGTTTATTATGAAACCACCTATACGCGTACAGCAGTGTCATTCGCTTCATACATATCCTGAAAATCATGTTGTATGATGGACAGGAAAAGAGAAATCAGAGAATTAAAATCCTTTGAAGTTAGATCCGCTCTGGCATTAGTTCAGAATGTGTAGAACATTTCATCATCATCATCATCATTTCAGCCGAAAGACGTCCACTGCTGGACATAGGCCTCCCCCAAGTGTCGCCACATTGACCGGTCCCGTGCGACTCGCATCCAGCGGATTCCCGCAACCTTCACCAGATCATCGGTCCACCTAGTGGGAGGCTTTCCAACGCAACGTCTTCCGGTTCACAGCTTAGAACATTTGCTTTTGGTAAATTTTTACGGCTACACACATCTCCCTTTAGTTGAATAAATGAATTTGTTTCGCAAAATATTTTAATCGTTAAGTATTGTATATCACTGTACGATCCTTAAGTTTCTTGGTCGGTAAGTTGTTGGCATTGCTGCCCTCTATTTGCAAATGAAAACGAAAGTGCATTGCTGTGCATGTGGTGGGTTGATGAGAAGATAAACAAATGAAATGTGTATGAATATTATTGCAGTCATAGAATGTTATCTAGCTGTTGCAAATAACATACTAGTATAAGATCCCTTTAAGAACGACCTTCACCGAGCTGGTTATTGGATGAAAAGTGTTTTATTTCAAATTAAATATGTCAAAAAATATATTGCAAACGGGTTGTCTAAAAAATTTCAGTCCAGAATATTTTTTTATTTTTATTTTTTTTTTCAACATTTCACTGGTTTGGCTAATAGACGAATTCCATACCAATCGAAAGTATGAAACCTGTAAAATATGCAAACGTTAACGTTAACCTAACATTTGCACATTCTATAGGCTGCATAACTTTTGCATATTCTATAGCCTATAGAATATGCAAACGTTAGGTTAACCGGTCAACCTAACGTTTGTATAATATTCTATAGGCTTCATACTTTCAATTGGTATGGAATTCAGAGAAAAGTTAAAAAATATATTTAAAAAATAAATTGATAATTAATCATATTCTGGACTGAAATTTTTTAGACAACCCATTTGCAATATATTTTTTGACATATTTAATTTGAAATAAAACACTTTTCATCCAATAACCAGCTCGGTGAAGGTCGTTCTTCAAGGGATCTTAGACTATACGTCTTGTTTAAGATAGTTAATAGAGCAAGTAGATAGAGCAATAGATCTGAAGTGGACTGCAAAGCTGGGATATCTGCTAGTGAGAGGTTTTCTCCATGTAACTCCTCATTGATGAGTGAATATAAATGTGCAAAAAAATAAATGTTGCTTAGTAGACTCTAAACTTTAGTTGATACAATTGAAATAATTTTAACTTAATCATTACTACATGAAAAACATATTCAAAGTAAAGCATTTTTTCTTTGAAATTTTAATATTTTTTATTATTATATTCACACTTTTCTTCACAAAGCGTACAATTGGCTTTTTGATCTAATGATTTAGTAGGCTACAATTAAATAAAAACCACTCATTTCGCATTATTCGGCTCGCAGTGACCGACATAACAACCACTTTGTAGTGCAAGCTGATTAGAACTTTATTCTAACAGTATTTCAAACGAAGTTTAATTGAACCACCACAAATAGAGTTGCTTATTTGTAATAACCTGTATTACCCCATTGTAAGCAAAGTCCTCGCTCTCATTTTTCCAGACGCTTCTGTTCTCTGGACCGCCTCGTTAGTCAAGAGGTGGCAAGAGGGACGGCTGAGCATGAGGTCCAGGGTTCGATTCCCAGGTCGAGCAAAGTGTTATTGGGTTTTTCCATTAGGCATATAGCAGCCACGGAGTCTGGATTTGTGCTCGGTTTATGGCAATAGGGTCACCCCCTACTACAACTGACGATTTTCTTCGTCTTGTCCAGTCTATCGCTCGTAAATATTTGAATATGACGACCCAAATGGTGCAGTGGTAGTGAGGCTGCCTTACGTCCTTAGGGTCCCGGGTTCGAATCCCGGTAAGAGCAAATGTTTGTGTGATGACCATGGACATTTGTTTCCGAGTCATGGATGTTTAAATGTATAAAAAGTATGTATTTACAAACAAAAAGTATCTATGTAGTATATCAACTACTTATCTAGTGTCCACGACACAAGCCACGTTGCTTAGTGTGGCACTAGATTGCGCTGTGTATAATGTCCAGCGATATTTATTATTTATTTATATTTGAATATCTTTGGTCAGCCCTAACCGGACGGAACTTTAAAAAACAAACCATCTCAGCGTTCATCGGAGCAAAGATTTGCGCGTTTTTTACAACAATCAATTAACTCCATTGCTTTGAAGCGAGAGGTCGTCACGATTCTAATTTACTTTTTATTTTTTATATTTTTAAGTGCGAGTGCAATGTTGCGCTTTTCATGATGTCAATAATTGAAATGGAGATGTCTTATCTGTGGGCAAATAGAAATGTAATGGGTTGGTTTTGAGTGTGAAGTTAGGAGTAAAAGCTTCCATGATGATGTTTGATGTTTTTTTGTCTGTGTGTCGAAAGGTGCGAATATGTATGTAAGGTCATATTAATAACAGTAAGACTCACTTTTATTTAATTTAAGTGTCCCACGGCTGGGCAAAGTTCTCCTTTATGGCTTTTCACGGTACTGTTCCCTGTATAGTCTTTAGCTATGGGAATAAAAATAGGACAAGGTTTTGGTGGAAGATTCTATCTTTAGAGAATGTTTAACTATTTGCAACTTACGCCTTCAAAAATGAAGAAAAAGGCCTTGCCCTGGTTTATCGAACCTATTTAGGTTACATTAAAAAAAATAATTTAAACTACAAGATAGAGAGGTTTGGAAGGAGAATGGGGAGGCTTTGCCCAGCAGTGGGACACATGACATCCCAAGAAAAAAAACCTGTAAGTTAATTTAATAATTTCACCGGCCACATTATGAAGTCTATATGTTAGGAACGCACTATTATCTAATACAGCTAATAAGCAATCGGCTAGCACCAAACAACTATTTTTAGACTGTTGCGAACTTTAGCCCCCTCGCTAAAATACGCGTAATTAGTGTGTGGTAAAATTAGTTGATTGAAACTTTACTCACTACCGCCGGAGATAATTACCAAGGAAATTATATCAAACAAAATGGTTGATATCTCTGGAAGTCTATTAAGTTGCTAGACTTTCAGAGATATATATGCGTAGGTGAGTAGATTGTTAGGAACATGGACAAATATGAATATGATATATTTTTTTTTTTATTAAACGACTATTCATTTTAATAATGTAAAAAGGAGCTATGGTTATTTAATCTTTTGACATTCATATCTTTTTTTTTTAATAAGTAATACTATTTTTTTATTATTATTATTATTGTAAAAAGAAGCTATTGTTATTTTATTTATTGTTGGAATTCGTTTTATTATTATTATTATGAACTATCTAATCCTTAATAATCTAATTTTAATTTATATTTTCTACACAATGTATTTTGTTCAGAAATAAATGACTTGTGACTTATATACAATCATAGATACGTGAGCATGTGTAGATTAGGGTTTTACTGCTCATGCAAAAGTTGGCAATGATAGTATTCGACCTCATATTGTAAAAGATCCTTATCATCACTACATATTATAAAACAAAGTCCCTACCCCGTCTGTCTGTCTCTATGTATGCTTAGATCTTTAAACTACGCAATGGATTGATGCGGGTTTTTTTTAAATAGGTAGATTGATTCAAGAGGAAGGTTTAAGTATTTGTCAAGCGGGCAAAGCCGCGGGCATCAGCTAGTCTTTATTACTAATATTATAAAGAGGTAACATTTGTTTGTAAGTTTGTATGTTTGTAAGTTTGTTTGTAGGGGTAATCTCCGGAAGTAATGAACCGATTTCAAAAATTCTTTTACCATTAGAAAGCTACATTCACCCTGAGTGACATAGGCTATATTTTATCCCCGTACTCTTACGGGAACGGGAACTACGCGTGAAACCGCGTGACGTCCACTAGTGTTCTATAAAGAGATAGAACGGAAAATATTTTTTGACAAAGAACAAAATTAGATTTTAAGAAGATGTTTGTCGAGCAGACCACAATCAGTTTTCTAAACAGAACTGAAATACTGTGATAAAATAACAAAAGAACTTAAGGCATGACAAACATCACTTGAAACGTATAACCACGTAAGTGAAAGCCAACACACGTCCGTCGTATGTCATGTGGGCATGACAAATCGATGGGTTTTGAAGAAAATCATCAATTCTCACGATTAGTTTGATAAATACTTAATAATATATGCATTATTCAGTCCTCCTACACACGCCCACTAGCTAAATACCGTGATGGTACTCTTGAAGATGAGTTTGTGTTTGTAGGCATAACATTATAAACTGTAGAAATACTTACATTGATGGGAATGTTGCTATGAATGATGATGTTGCTATGGATGATGGTGATTTTGTATCTGCCATTGACGAGGACGGCAAGGATGTAAACAACAATGGACTTATATTAGTGCTTGCTAGTGACAAAAATGGAAAAGAGAATCTAGCTAATATAATAATAACTCATCAACTTTATTGAAACGGGCTTCTTGTGTAATCCAATACGGCTGAATACCAGTATTAAACATGGAGCGATTACTACTAATTTCATGAAAAACTATACACAGGAATAGCTAAAGGAAAGCATTGAAAATAACAGCTAAGTGTTATCTATACTAATATTATAAAGAGTTAACATTTGTTTGTAAGTTTGTATGTAGAGGGTAATCTCCGGAAGTAATGAACCGATTTCAAAAATTCTTTCACCATTAGAAAGCTACATTTACCCTGAGTAACATAGGCTATATTTTATCCCCGTACTCTCACGCGAACGGGAACTACGCGGGTGAAACCGCGTGACGTCCGCTAGTATAAAATAATTCTACAATTTCTCAGCATTCTACAAAACTCTATAGTCATAATATTTGCGATACAATTTGTTATTTTTTATCACCAAATCGTGCTAGAGATGTTTCCGTATTCAATTGTAATACCTATTACAAAAATCACAATAGAATCTAAGTAAAGTATTAAAATGGACGATCGAAACATCTTAGTATTGGAATCGAAAGGGTCTTACGTAAAACTAGAGGCAGATTCGTAGCAAACCAACGCAATAGAAAAAATAACACTTTTACTTTTTGTTGAGTTACGCTTTCGTTATTTATAGGTAATGGTTTTAGGGTTGTACGGGTTTATGGTTTAACAAAAGATTATGACGGTATAAACAAGAGAAGAATTGAAACTTACTTACATCTCGACAGAAGAGATAACGAGAATAGTGAAAGTGACTTTTTTTTGGCAAATAATCCTCAGAAGAAACAATTCAGAGTCGATACCGACGCTACAGATTGGTATTGTGTTTACGTCGAAAATGTTTCAAAACCAAACCAATTTGTAGGTCAAACGAACAGTATTAGTCGTGTCGCTGTACTGGTATAATTTATTTCAATTGTTGGCCCAAAACTTTACTGCTGCCACGGCATCGTCAAACAGTAAAGCTATAAATAATATAATAATAATATAATAGTATATGATAATGATAAAGCTACGGAACTACACAACTAAAGTTACATCGCACTTACCATAACCATTGATATAGGAAGTCATCCATTCAATTACTTATTTTGTTTTATGTAAGTAATTAAACTGTTGCGATCTAAAGAGACGGGCACGCGATCAAAAGCACTTGTTTTTGTATCGTTCAACGCCTTTACAAATAGTTCTTGTCTCTAAAGGAAGATGAAGTGTTATGTAATTCTTTTAAAATTAATGTGTATCTTTTATGGATCTTGCGTACAATATACGTATAATCGTTATTTTCTAGATATTATCGTACTTTGTGGTCTGTTACTGAACCGATCTGATCTTCTGTTTATTTGTTTAGTTGTACTATCAAAATGATTTATTTCTCCCTGTTCATGTTTTCCTTTTTAGGGTTCCGTAGTCAACTAGGAACCCTTATAGTTTCGCCATGTCTGTCCGTCCGTCCGTCCGTCTGTCCGTCCTCGCTTAATCTCTGTGACCGTTAGCACTAGAAAGCTGAAATTTGGTACCAATATGTATATCAATCACGCCGACAAAGTGGTAAAATAAAAATTGGAAAAAAATGTTTTATTAGGGTAGCCCCCCTATATGTAAAGTGGGAAGTGATTTTTTTTTTAATTTCAACCCTAACGTGTGATATATTGTTGGAAAGGTATTTAAAAATGAATAGGGGTTTTTTAAAATCATTTTTTGATAATGTCAATAATTTCGGAAATAATCGCTCCAAAAGTAAAAAACAATGTGTCCCCCCCCTCTAACTTTTGAACCATAAGTTTAGAAAATATGAAAAAAAAATCTAAAAAGTAGAACTTTATAAGGACTTTCTAGGAAAATCATTTTGAACTTGATGGAAACAACAGTTTTTGTACAAAAAAGACAAAAAGTTGTACAAAATCATTTCTGGACTAAGTATATTCGTATATGCAAGCATTTTTACATAATGGATACCCACCTTTAAACTCATAAGTGGGAACACTTATTGTGACGGACGGGAAACTACGGAACCCTAGGTACACTGAGCGTGGCCCGACACGCTCTTGGCCGGTTTTTTAGTTAATTCTTTCAGTTCTTCTTCTTGTCGTTATAAATCTTCAAACTTCTATTTTCTTCAATATAGTCAGAGTCACAGTCTTCCGTAACTGTTTATCAAACCTGTTAGTTAATCTTGTGATTAAGTCGTTTAGAGTCTTCTACAAGATCTTTAATCACAAGATTAAACGAAAATTGCATAAAATTATTATGTTTTGAGTTATGATTAGGGGGCCTAAAATGGCCACCACTTTAATCATTTTATGATTTAGCTAAAGCTGCCAATTTAGGTCCTTACTCTGATAAAATTAAGGTTTTCAAACTCTTGTACCACGAATTGCATCCTACTGCATGCATTCGCGATATTACCTACTAAACTATACTACCTACTAAAATGACGTTCAGTCTAGACACAACTAAGATAAGCTCATCGGCGTACACACAAGCAACGGATACATATAGCCAAGATTAATCTGAGTCTGTATTATTTCCGTTTGCTCATATAAACTTATGTTTCTAGATGTCGTAATAGCTACTTATCATGGCGTCTACATTGCCCGTCTTCCTGCATTTGGCGTTAATTATTATCTGTAATAGTTTCCTGTTTAGATATATGCTTAGTTATTTTATTAATACTAAAGATATATTTTTCATTAAGCTTAATAGAGGTTGTAAGTTTATGGATTAAACTTCTTGCTCTGAGTAGGAGGCCTAGTAAAGACGTTTCGATCGATCGAAGACAATGAGGGATTTTCTTTTTAGCTCTTCCCTAGTCGCTGGATAGATGGCGCTAGGAGTAAGTGTGATAATGCAAGGAACGGAACCTAAAAAAAACGATTTTAACAAAGCGCGAGAAATGTAGGTTATATTCGGAAGGTTAAGCAAATGAAAGTGTCAGTCAACGAGAGTATGTGACGTGACACAATGTTTTTTTTTTCAAGCGTTTTGGCTTTGGCACCAACTATCATAGTAAGTTCAACGCCATCTATAGAGTTCTTGGAAACTAAGTTTTTTTTTAAAAACTCGAAAGGAAAACCTCTCATTTAAATATTTTATTTCACTGCAAATTGTTATCTATGAGGCAAATAGACAATTTTCTCTAACACACAACCTTTTTACTGAACCATTTCTTAATATTCTCTTTGGTTTTTGTCTAGTTTCCTTTCCGCTCGACTAAGTAATATGTATACTACATATGATATTAAAATTTGAAAAATCAATGTATAAAGTTAGGAAAAGTAAGCCTGATAAAGAAACGAAAGTAACTCCTGCATTTTAAAATTTAACTTTATGAACATCAATAGCACAGTAGCGAAGAATATCAGCAGCACCTTAAAAAAGCTACAAAAATAAACTGAAGTTACCGCAGTCATATCCAATTTGGTAGAATTAAAAAGGGCTTATAAGTTTTATTGGCGGGGCTTTATAATTATGTCCTTATTTGTACTTGCGTCCTTGTGACCTTTACTGTAAATTAATCCGTTGCAAACCAGTTGCTCTTGTCTGTACTTTCAATATCCATATATCAGTGTTTTTTTTTTAAATAAAAACAAAACACTCTCGTCTCGGATAGTACCGTTATGGCGGACAATGGCCAGTGTTAAAATGTTAATGTTTATGGCTCCATTTTAGTGAAGAGGTTGATCGAAGGAGTTGTTAATTAGTGATCCGGTTACACATCACATCAATTAGTGGAACGTGTTGAGAGTATTTTTTTCGCATTGTTGATGATCGTTAACTGCACTAAAGCATTCGAAGCCTTGAGCATCTACAAATCTGTCAAAAACATCATGTTTTTCGGATATATCCAATAATTTGTTGATACCAGTAGATGATGCAGAGTATAATCCTTAATCTTCGATACAAAAAGTACAACAAAAGCTACTTTTACGAGTATAACGCATGGGACTATACTAGGATCTGTTGTGTTTCAATTCCCATTGCGATATTGGAGCGGGATGGTCAACTTTTAATACGTCAATGGGTTTTCCGTACGTTTTTAATTAAAGGGATTGATTTTGATTGCATGCTAAATATAAGAATTTTATTGTTAGTTTAGTCTCAAAGGTGACCTGCCACACGTGAGATGGTTAGTTTTATTTTTAGCTCTGTAAATTGTTAGTTTCTACAATTCTGTTTTACTTGTGTTAAGTAGATTTTCCTAAAGCCAGTATACTACATTTACAATACAACAAAGTGTTTGCCCATCCGCTACGATCAATGCCTTCAAAATTCTTGAAACATTAATAGACTGATAATAATAATTAATACCACATAATTAGATGAAGTCTACTGACCCAATCAGCTTACAGTCATAAATGTATATTAATTCAACATTAATAAAAAGGTTAAACAGAAGGCGTATATTATGAGAGCCTCGCTTGATTGATAATGACTGGTAACAATGCAATTGTCAGCCGCAATCAAGATTGTGTTCCTTTTTGTAACAATTATTGTCAATGATATACGAACGTTGATTAGACGACTTTCTACTTTGTAACTACACTTTGTCTTAATTATGTTATCCAAATTATCTTCTATTCTTTTTCTAGGAATAGGTATAGGAACCACTGTTTCGTAGTAGAGTTGATTACGTGTGGTAGGTACCCTTGGTAAAACTAATTAGTTTTATGAAAGTATCATCATCAACCTATAATGTTCCCACTACTGGGACACGGTCTCCTCTCTTGATGAGAGGGAATGGGCTATAATCCACCTCGCGGGCCCAGTGCGGATTAGTAGACATCTACTAATCCGCACTGGGCTTGCGTGGTGGATTAAGAACCAACCTAGAACCAAAAATTCGAAGACAAGTGACATCACTTGTCTTCGAATTTTTGGTTCTAGGACATGCCGGTTTCCTTTACGATGTTTTTTCATCATCGTTTTGAGAGCAGTGGTGACGAAATAAATTACACAAAGTAATGTGCCTGTCTGGGTTCGAACCCACGAGTGGGTTACGAACAGTTAGTCGTGGGCCACGACTAACTGTTCGTAAGTCGGGGGCGCCAGCACTGGGCCACTGCTGCTCAAGTAATATAATTTATGATAATAATGAAAGTATAGTTTTAAGAAATTGTTATACGTAGTAGATGTATGACCGTGGAAGCGATGAAAGGATATGAGGGTCGTAGCAGGTGGTTTGCTTTGGGTTCTGCTTACCCACATGGGCAAAACGCGTGAGTCTATGAATGTGGTGGACAATTTCAGTATAAACATGCCATGTAATTTACACGACCAACAACATTGTCCTCGTTTTATATTTGTTATCAAAATTTAAAATAGACAAGATCTGATTTTCGATTTTCTTTTTATCACATTTTCTAAAGAAAACACATTTTATTTGCAAGCTTCTGTTCAATTTAACAGTTTAACATACTGAAATAATAATTCCAGATTCCTAACCATCCCAATACCACCCAATAATTCATCGCACATCAAAATTACGTTCTCCAACGTTTAGTATCAAAAAAGCTTACTGCCGTAACTAAATCTCAAATTGCGGCGATCCATAGTATTTTCACCGGGCGTTCCCACGCCTGCGCGCACGCAATGGCGTTCCAATTAGACTGTACCGAACTAATTCCTGGGCATGCGCCGCGAATGGCTAGGTTCAGAAGGCTTACTATGGGCTGTGGGTGATTTTGTAGTCATTACATATTAGTTGGTCTCGATTTTGTTCTAGCTTTACAAAGTTGGAATTTCTTTTGCGTCTAACAATCCACCTGAATTATCATAGGGCCTTCCATTAGTTGAAAATTACCACATGCATTCTTAGTCTAATTTTAGGTAGACAAGGCTGCAAACATTTAGGAAGTTTGAATAAACAATTGATAGTGGTGTCGATTCTCTTGTGCACAAACTAAACTTAATTTAGGCTATTACTATCTTTTACTAAAAGGTAGTGCGAGAAAAGGACGGCTATGAACTAAGTTAGAGTAAACTATGTAGTTTATACCTTGCGCTTCACAGTGTTCTTAGTCGACATCGGCACCCTTCATTTGTTCCCACCAAATTTGACAGCTCTATATAACGTCCGTCTCTTTCTCGTTTTATTAGAGAGAAAAAGATAGCAATAGTCTAAATTAAGTTTAGTTTGTGCACAACAGAATCGATACCAGTGTCAGGAGTATTTAAGAAAGGATGATTGTATCTGCTGACAATCCCTTAAGACTAGAATTTGAGAACTAAGTTTATCAGAATCCCCTACACGTCAATTTATATATCACACAGCCTTTTTCATATTTATTCATTAGTGTTTATGAGGATGGAGATCCTTACCAAATGTTGTTAAAAATACTGGTTATCCATTGTCGAGCTTCTGTGTCGTATTGCATGCGCGCGCGCCGCCTCTCCGCCCGTAATCGCTCCTTCTAAAGGTCTTGTAACACGAACGGCTTTTTTGGATGCGCTCGATTTGGTCGCAACGATAATTAAATAATACTGTTTGTTTGATTGTGAAGAGGCTTTATTTATCAGTGCTAATTTTTTAAATTATTTCCTGCCTGTTTTATTCGGGTATTTTTTAAATTGGTTAGCGAAATTAGAGAACGATTTATCACCTAACATAAATTCAATCCTGAGGAGCTCGTGGCTAAATAATAACTGCCGCTCAGGTCGATCTTTAGGTTAAGCCGTGCTTGCCTAGGATGGCCTGTGGGTGGGTGACCACCCATTACATACCGAGTTTCCTCCGTGCCTCGGAAAGCACGTTAATCAGTTGGTCCCGGCTGTCATTTGTGATCTTTGACAGTCGTTACAGGTAGTCAGTGGCCCAAAAAGTCTGACAACCAGTCTTACCAAGGGGTATCGTATTACCCAGTACTAACTGGGTTGTGGAGGTCAGATAGGCAGTCGCTCCATGTAAAATACTGGTATTCAGCTGCATCCGGTTAGACTGGACACCGACCCCAATAAAGCTTGGGAAAAGGCTAGGCAGATGATGATAAATTCAATCCCGAGTTCAGGATAGAATTGGGTTTTGTCACCTGGCAGTATAATAACATCCTTTGGCATAGCGAATTGATGGCTATGTCATTGCTATTGTTGGTAGGTGTCTTCACCCAAATTTATAGCTAGGATAGTTCTGGGCCGGTTGCAAACGTCATGCGTAGCAGTTCTCGTGGCTCATCTACCAAGGCAACAGTAGGCTCATGGCGGTGTTTTTTAGTGGGTGCAAGCCCCACACAAAGAGTGATTGAAGGATCAGTGATATCGGCAATCCTCATGTCTCTAAACTCCAATCCAACAGTCACACAAGCAACATTACCAGTCAATATTGTGACGCCAACGACGAGAGGTAGTGGTTCCTATATCCAATAGTTGCCAGCAGTCCAAGAGTATTGACATATACCTAAGAAAATGTAGTTGAAAAGTGACGATTGACAAAAAACATATTCAGATTTCCGTTGTTATTATTTTCAGACAGGAAGATGTTAAGATGACCTCTTGCAATAAGAATTTAAAGTTACTTTGACCTACAGCTTTACAGTTAGCCAGTTAGTGATGTGCCTTGTCTAAAGCAAATAATAATCGAATTAGCTACATAGTGCTGTTAGTGGCACAAGTCTGAGTAATAAGTAGCACAATAATTATTACTTACCGTTAATTTCAATCACGATATTTAATAGTAGCTATTACCCGCGTATTTACTTATGTGGAGGTCGAATTTTGTCTTAAACGAACGTTCTACCACAATCAAAAGTTCCTATATCCTAACCAGTGGTCAACCTGTGTGCTAAATTTAATCTTAATCTGTCTAGCCATTAAGGTGTATAATGGTGACAGACAGAGTTGCTTTCGCATTGATAGTATTATTATTATGAACATTATTCTTAGTAAGCCATTTGACGATTGTTTACATTCTATAATAAAATCTTGTGACTCATTTATTCGTGGTTTAGTATCACGTTTTATTTTATACGAACTAATTGAACTGTGCCAGATTACGAATGTCAAGTGTGGCGATTTTATATTATGGTCTCTTATCCAATTGGATTTCATAGAAGCATCGCACGCATAATTTCTCTAAACAGTGCTTTTAAAAAAAAAATGAAATATTATATCGGAACTCAATGGTTCAAACGTCATGGACATTTACACCATTGAGTATACAATATATACATATACAATCCAAAATCTTTTTTTCTAAAAAAAATAGGGATGGACCCATGATCCTCCCTTGAGTCACACCAAAACAATTTATTTCATAATTATCTTGGTTTGGAATATTAAGACCAAATGTATCATCTAGAATAGAAGCTGTTTTTATAAACCGGGTCGTTGGTCTAAAGCGGAATGATATTATAGATCATGCTCTTGGGCAATAAAATCTGGCACGGTCGTTGAATACCGTGTGAACTACACCCGCTTACAATACAAAGAAATTTACAAGAATTTAATAAAACAGCACTCCATTACAATATTACTGAACATGTGCAATCATGGTTTTACTAACGCAATTTAAACTCAAAAGAAAAAGAATAAGATATGTTTCAGCTTGAGCTCAAAGATTTTTTTCTAAAGCAACTAGAGATTGTAAGGAAATGAGACCTTTAGTTATGAGTTTAACCAGTGCAATATCTAATTAAGATGTGAATTAAATCTCGTGATAAGGAAATGAAGTGGCCGAGTCGTATGTAAGAACTAATTAAGTTGATGAGACATTGCGGGACTGACTATGAGCAAATGTAACGACTCAAATTGTTGAATCAAATAATGATAATAAAGTTGAAGAAGATTATAAGCTAGTTACTTGATGAATAAATAAATACGGATTAGTTATAGATAGAATATGAAATACTTATAGTAATGCAGGTGCATCACTATCAGTGTTAGTACAAGGTGGCTAGGTACCGAAACAAAACAAATATTGTTGCAAACATTGTTTATTTTCTTTTTATCATTCATTTAGCCTACAGTAAACATCCTCTACGATTTCGCTAACCTAACAACTCCTATCAAAGATAACTATTTATCACAGTACAACTTAGGTGCTAACTACGCTACGTGGTACTTAAACGTACAAGTAAATGCTTTAACCGACGCGCAAGACGTTGAAGTTAGGAATACAAAATAACAGATTACTACTGAACAAAAAAACCTTAATTTATTAAATTAATAAAAAAGTAAAACTTCAACAAGCAAAGCGAGAACAACCCATACTTCTTTAACACACATCAGTTCTAGGAACGTTAATAGAAACAAACAACAACTAAATGATTATCACACGTTGTCACACGGTCCAGCATGCGAGGCGGAGGAGCAGGTCCTCGTCACCACGGCCGCCACATCGACTGGGCGGAGTCGGACTCGGAGGCGGGGCTGTGCGGCGGCGAGGGCGGCGCGTACGCACGCTTCGCGAGCGCCGCTTCCGAATCCATCGGCTCTGCTAGCCTCTTCAACCCTCGGTCTGGTAAAGATGTCCTCTGGACCACAGCCTGCTGCTGCTGGGGAGGTGCCGGAGCAATGGCCTGCAGGGGCGTCGGCCTCGCCACACCATTCGGCGCTATCGGCTGAGGCTGCACCACTTGAGGATTCTCCAACCTCCTTATACAGTTACTAAGATGCTGCAGCAGCCTCGCTCCAGCTTGAGGATCCACTGGGCCTTGTCGCTGCATGGCAGTGGCAGCTAACGTGGCGTTCGCAATAAACTGAGACACTTCTGTAGCACACTGAGTAAATCCAGCACGAAAACGTTCCTGGTAGGACATTTCAGGCTTTAGCACTAACTGGCCTCTCCTTTTGAGGCTGTGGAGGTGGCGGACGGTGAGTTCCAGGATGTCGGCTTTTTCCAGTTTGGAGACATTTTCTCCTTCAGCTTGCAGGGCGGTAACCATGAGGTCTTTGAGTTCGTCGAGGCAGCGGTTGATGCGTGCCCTCCTTTTTCTTTCAAGCATGGGTTTCATGACTTTTCTGTATTGGTATGTTCGGGAGACGGGCTCCTCGTCAGGTTGCGAGTGCGCGGGCGGGTGGAAGGCGCCGTGCGGCGGCGACATAGTACGGGCGGGTAGGATCATTGGAGCGCGCGCGACGGTCTGTGAGCGAATGGCGCGCGCGCCTCCCGTCGCTCCGCTTTTATGCGCCCTACACCGATTGTGGCAAAACGCCCGTGATAAAAGTAGGGGTGGCACACGCAGGATTCTGGGATTTATTTAACCCTTAGATTAATTTAATGATTTTAAATACTATAAATATATATTATTATTATATATTTATAGTCGTAAAGAAATAAAGTAGTAGATTAATACTTATGTACTAAATCAATGTAGACTTATCTATAAGATTGCTTACATTTTCAATGGATGGACGATGTGACTTATTATCATTAAAAAACCCATTTTTCATTATTCATAATATTCTATTTGCCTCCACAGGAACTTTGCCTTACTTTTTTGCTGTAAGTTGGCCTCAAAATCCAAAGTTCCAAAAAACTATTTTCAGAAAAACAAAAGCGCAGAGTGCCTAATACGGCTCCGGCCCATCTGTATCTTTCCCATTTCGACAACTAAATAAAAGACTTGCGAAACAAGTGAAAAAGTGTGCCAACTAGTAACTATTTTGACTTGGCATAATTCACTATTAGATTTACCTAAAGATTCAAGTATGTTTTAAAGAGCTAAGTATTTTTAATTACATCAATACGCACATTGTTTTCAGTCTCCGTCAAAAAAAATATATCCAGAGAAGAATTTTAATCCTGGAAAAACCGTTACGTCACAGACAATTTTGGTCCAAAATTGGCGCCATTTATTTCATTACTATTACTTCGTATTAAATCAAAGCCGGTAAGTTCAAACAGCTGTGGTTCCAAGCGAGGGTCTCAGCTGATTGCAGCTGCCCACCTGGCTAGCACGAGTTCCCACGCGCACCCTCCTTACGTCACCCTTACGCCACCCTGCGCATACGCACGCCAAGATGCTCCCCCATTCGCGCGCCAAAGAATACGCTCTTACGTCACAAGGTGACTCGTGGCGATGAATTAAATTACTGTCAAGGGATACAATTCCTTATTAAAAAAAAAAAAGAAAAAAAATCTGCATTAAGTCCTTATTACAAGTTTTGTTGTAATATTTTTAAATTGTTATGCTCTGGTCAATATTGTTGCACAATGTATAGGACATTCGTTGTTAAAAACCGGACTTGCTATTGATGTGCAAATCGTGGCAGAAAAAAAGGAAGAAATAGTTTTTGAATATTATTTTGGTGTTTAGTGGCAGCCCTGAGCCGTCGGCGCGGGCGCAGTTCTACGGCGACATGAGGCGCGTTATCGCCTCCGTCGGTCATACAGACAGAGTGACGAATAGAAATTATTACTGTCGCACCGACTTTTTACTGCTTACGTGTGTTATTAATTATTATTTGTACCTTGTGGCCTACTTCGGGAAATGTTGCCGTGACTGCCTGCACGGCTCACGACAAACTCTATTTGAAAACCAGCAATGTGAGTTACATTTTACAAATATTTTTCCTACAACTATCTAGTTTTTTCTTCCAGTCATTTACCGAGAAATTCATATTTCATAGAGGCATTACTGTTATTTATTATAGTTGACATGATTAATACTTTCTGACAGCCATTTAACTTCTAACAGATGTTTCTATAAATATAATTTAATAACGCCATTATTCACTGTAATCCTAGAACACGACGTAAAATTGCCGTTTATCACAAACAACATCCTTGAGTTACAAAAACATCATCCTAATTAGTCAGTCAAAACAATAACATTGACTATCACCTTGCAGAGGTGTGAGTTTGTTCCCAGCACCGCTAGTCGACTCGACACCGACCCATTGTGCGGTCGAAGCCGCCGTGACGCTACTTACTCCAATTCTGTCTTACGCCGCTAGACGGGAAAACGTCCTATGTGTCAACACCGCCTTCGGAATAGGCGAATCGTGCTCCGAACGCGGGCCACTTGGTGCTTACGACCTGTCGGCGCTGAGTGCCCGCTGACACGCGAGCAGATAACAGCGTAAGCGACGCTTCTCATCGTAGCCAATGAGACGTTCTTCTTCGTAGCGCGCCGTCGTGGGAAAGCCCGTGCCGCGCGCGTTCCCACACACTCGGCCGGCACAAGCCAACCGATAAATTATCATAATTCCATTGTGAGTGAGACGGTACTAAGAAATTTTATACTTCATCAATCGCCGCGTTGAATACATTAGCGCGTGGGCACCGCTTTGTTGATACGGTGACGCAAGCACAAGGAGCAAGGATACGCCCGACCTACCCGCGTGGCTTTATTTTTTCTATCACGTATCTATTTTATGACAAGAGCTATAAATTCCGTGGAGACGACGTAATATGGTGATGATATACACCATAACGTTGGGTTTTTTGTGTGAAAAGTAAACCGAGTATTCCACCCACGTTGTTGAGCTAGATACATAAAACAGTATGTACAAGGTGCCAGTAACGCTAAGTGAGTAAATATGTGCACTGCTGATCATGTAGTATCGATAATAAACATTCCAAATACTTACATGAATAGGTAAACTGCCTTATTGAAATATTCCAAGTCACTAAAAAATACATTGAGACATAATGTTTCTAAAATGAAGATTTTTTTCTATTTAGCGTAGTCACGTAGGACAGGTTAAATCTAAAAAAGGTGAGAAGACAATGACATCTAAACCTTTTTCCAAATTATCCTTTTAGAAACGTGTAAAATAATAGTTGATAGAAAAGATCTCTCTGGCATTCCTTTTTTTAATTTAAAAAATAAAAATTGCTTTCAAGAGCTGTCATGGAATAGTGACATTGACAGTTTCATTGGTAAAATTCCCTCACACTTTGCTGTTTGAGGTTGACTCGTTTCCTAATCCCTTTTTAGCAAAATGCCATACCTGAAACATTTGCTTACAATTTAGTGGAAATATAAAAGTCACGTCGGTACTCCATAAGGGGCCGCCTCCACGAGCCAGAGAATCGCGGCAATATTATCGTCCCTGCCACGTTTTTCTATACACTCTCTTTTTGGCCGTCACCACGAGCGAGAGAATCGCGGCGATATTATCGTCCTTGCCACGTTTTTCTATACACTCTCTTTTTGGCCGTCACCACGAGCGAGAGAATCGCGGCGATATTATCGTCCTTGCCACGTTTTTCTATACACTCTCTTTTGGGCAGTCTCCACGAGCGAGAGAACCGCGGCGATATTTTCGTTTTGAAATACGTTGAATCGCCGCGATTCTCTCGCTCGTGGAGGCGGCCCCTAAGTCGTAACTCCTGTTTCAGTAAGATTCCCTACATCGTCTACACTCTACATAACTGGAAAGGTTAAGTCGTGCCACGCCTCACGATTAGATTTGCTCAGTTTTATTATTATATTGTAGCTTCTGTTTTAAGATAGTATCGTGGACTTAATTCAAGACTTAGCATAGTTAAATGTCGAGTAAGGAATTTTGTAAAGAAGTTAGTTAGAAACTGTAAATTGGTAAAAGTGTCACTGGCGTTTGGAGTGACATGTTATGAGGGACATTTTGAGTATAAGATTTTTTACGTTGTTGAATAAAGATGTTGTATGAGCAGCCCAAATATTGGTTCCGAGGCAGGAGGATGATGGTGATCTTTTGGACTACCGATATATTTTTATAATCTGAATGTTTCTTATATTTTGAAATAAAGGGATACGGATTCACGATGTTACTTACATCATTAGAAACAATTGTAGAGCCTAGACTCGGTAGCCGAAATAGTTTTTTTACATTATGAAATAAGCCGATGACTGAAAAGTTTTGTGGTAAACACGTTGTACACCAGAAGTAAAAATAACTCTTTTTAAGGTTTTCTGTCAATCTTTGTACACGTGCACTCTGTGGGTTCGATATACGCAGAGGGCATACAACGCCCTCAGAGTTCAGTATAATAATACCTTCAGGATGTTGTTGGGGCTCCCACGTTACTGTAGCGCGTCAGGAATGTTTGCGGAAGCACGTACTGACGGTTTCAGTACCATTCTACGTAAGAAGACTGCTTCTATGATGCGCAGAGTGCGTGGGACCGGCAATGACATTCTGAAGGTCATTAGTGATAAGCCGTGCTGCACCATCATGGCTCATTGGGTACGTGTACATGATATACCCGGTGCGTCTGGTGAGTGCAGCAGATATATGAATTAAAACTTGTTTTTCGTTTTGTTACTAACATAGCTTATAAGTCGTGTGTATTACTAACATCATATGGATCAAGGTCTGAAATACATTTTTTTTTTTATCGTTTGGTATGGGCATGTGATGCGGAGGATTGAGGAAAATGTCATGAGGAAACTTTTGACTATAAATGTGGATGGGTATAAGAGTAGAGGAAAACCAAAGAAACGATGGATGGACTGTGTGAAGGATGATATGGCATGCAAGGTGGTCTCTGATGAGATGACAAGTAATTAAGTGGGATTAGGGGAGGATAATGATTATTATGAAATAAAGAATATGAATTCTACGACCATCGCAGAGAAAATGACTTGTCAACTTATTTGAACACACACACAATTCATATAGAAAAAACCAAATAGACAAACTATAATTCCCAGCAATCGTTCTTAAATTTTATATTTATTTTCAGTTTCGGGAGTATCGACCTTTTAACATGACTTATTGGAGGAATATCGTCGCGTAATCTATAAAAAATCAACAGAGAACTTATTTGTTATTTACTTTGAGCACTTGATATGAGAATATGTTATCGGACGGTTAGTAGTAAAGTTTCTGAAGTAAACAGGTGTGTACTTAGCGCAGTTAGAAGTCACTTTGTATGTTACTGTTAATGTCAAGTCAAGGAATTTTGTTGAGCCGAAATTACGTCATACGTTTAAACTTTTTTTTTATAATTCAGGGTTAGATTTAATATTTGGTTTGCTAAAAGCTGTCTTGTGTAGGTGAAAATAAATATTAGGTATGCAATTCTAGGTATTCACATAATATTGAATTTGGTTTTGATTCGGCGCCTTTGATGCATGTAAAAGCTGTAGGTTTCAGCTTGTCTTTCTCCCTCTCTTTTAACAAAAAAAATTGTTAGAGTTTTTATTTTTTTTAAACCTCTTTGCCGTTGGGTCTAATCTAAAGTTTATAAGGCTTCTTGTCATTTGCCTTGCTTCTATATTTTAAGTGCATAGTCTTCTAATCTTCTTCTTAGCGTGTCGATGGCAATAAAGGGTGTAAAACACCTCTTAACGAAGCCGAAAGGCACTTGTTCTCCCCGTCATTGCGATCATTTTTTTGTTCTACACCATACCTGGGAACCTTCTAGTTACGGACATATTGGGGGTCAAAGTTACAACTTTTTGACAAGTTTTTATTTTTAATACAAGTTTTTCATGTAAGATTTTTACTTTAAACACCTCCACGACCCCCGTACTATTCAATCCATCCATCAGCACAATATTTTGAGTGCGTTACAATGAGTTCTACCACAAAACGTGATTTTTCAACCCAAAAAAAAAGTCGTGTCGCAGTAATAATTTTTGCGTAAAGTTACCTAACAGAATGCTTGGTTGACGGCTTTGTGACGAGGTCTTTTACACCCTGTATAAATTGTGGCGGCCCAGAACTGAGCTACTAGTTTAGCGCTTTCGGTAGCATCCATCAGTTCCTGTAGTGAACAAACAACAGGACACGCAAGACAAGGTATTAAGTGCTCCATCGTTGTGGAACAGCTCCACATTTACATTCCAGGGCAGAGTCAGTACTGAATCTTCACTTGAGCAGGTTTTGACCACAGTGACCCTACTCTAAGGGTGCTATTCCACCAGAGATGAGCTATGCAGCTAAGCTGCGAGGATGTAATAGCTAAGCTGTGAAACTATGTGACCGTTTCCACTGATACTAAGCTGTGTAGCGGTGCGAGTAAGATGTGCTATGAAGATGCGTCGCGCAAAGTAGCTGCGCGAGGAAGATGTGCAGCTCGAGCCATGCGATGTATCGATAGTAGGGACAAACGCGGGTCTACTGTAGGGTACTCTGCTCTGCACATAGCTACACCACTCGCGACCATCCATAGCACGCATCCTTCCGCATATAAATATCATACCTTAGTTGAATCCGTTTCCACCAGTGCTCAGCTATGTGCACCAATGAATATGATTGGATATCAAATCCATAGCAATGTAGCATAGCACATCTCTGGTGGAAACGAACCTGAAAAGTGTAAATATCAGCAAGCAAGGCTATAGAAGATCCTGCCGGGGTTGCGGGACTATTCGAAAGAGATACCGTGGCCCCGGAACACAAAGGGCGATGAAGGAACATGGATGGGTTTTAGTCAGTAAAAGTCTGACACTCCCTCTTGCTCCGCTCAGAGCGGGAGGGGTCATTTTATGATTTCCCATCCGAAAAAAATAAAAAAGGCTATAGAAGATAGGTTTAACTCTGACTGATAAAGTATAAGTAAATGTCAACGGTGTTCCGCGAAACCGGGTTTTTACCGCTATCTAGTCGGTATATAGGTTAGGACTATCACGACTGCAAACTGTCTTAGTCTGAAACATGCTGAGACTAACAGCTGTCCTGATAAGGCAGTTGGATCTAGACTTGTTCTATTTTGTTGCACGTATTCTGAATAGTGTTTAAGGCGAATGGTTACGCTAAACTACGAAGTAGACTCTCTCTTTGAAGGCCTACTTCTCCCAAACAGATAGTCTAAATATTAAATATGTGATATGTGACATGTGTTTACAAATAAATTTTAAGTTTTACTTTTTTATTATTATTGTTAGTTTTGACAATAAAAAATCATATCCGTCCTCTTATTTTACGCAAGAATTGTCTTTCTACTTCTAAACGCCTGAAGCGATTTTGATGATTCTTTCACCAAATTATAGCAAATTTAATGGTTTATAAAAATTAAGTTTTATATTTCATGGTTTAATTTTATTTAAGAGTAGCTGATGCCCGCGGCTTCGCCCGCCCGCAAATGATATACTAAAACCTTCCTCATGAATCACTCTATCTATTAAAAAAACCTGGATCAAAATCCGTTGTGTAGTTTTAAAGATCTAAGCATACATAGGGACAGACAGACGCGGCGGGGGACTTTGTTTTATAATATGTAGTGATAGTGAAGTCAAAAGTGCGATTAATAATTCGCTAATTTATGAGTTTCATTGACGAATGTTACTACTCTGTCATGTGCGTGCGTTTGAAATTCGAATAGTATTTCACAACGATTTATTATGTAATCATTTTGATACTTCGACATCGCCTTCAGAAGAGAGAAGTGACTTTTTTCAACAGACTTTTGTTTGAGTAGTCGTACAGTTTTTGGTGAATTACATAACAAAACATTACGCCTGTAATCTCCGAAGGGTTAAGCAGAGATGTACTTAATAGTACACCTACATTTCGCGAGTTACGTTAAGTCCCATGTAATAGGGGGCGTGCCTATTGCCATCAACCGGGCACAAATCCAGACTCCGTGGCTGCTGCTACTGAGAAATTCCTGATGGAAAAACCCAATATCACTTTGCTCGACCCGGGAATAGAACCCAGGTCAGCAGTCCCGCTTGCAGCCACTAGACTAACGAGGCAGTTTGGTGAATTAAAGATATAAATTAAATAAGAAACTGTAACAACTAAGTACAATGACGTAAAACAGTGCTATTGCGGTTTGAAGCGTGCCCAGCATTTTTTCATTGCGTATGGCACTAATCAAAATTACTACAGATTACGTGTTTTTACAATGTTTCTAAGTTATTGGTGGCACGGTGGCACTGATATAATAATATTATCCACGACAACGCAATACTGAGACGAACAATTGTAAACATTGCGTAATTTCCGTTCGTTGTAAATTCTATGAATTTGCTAGTGCCGAAATGTTAAGGACAAGATGCAATTTCGTGCTTTCATTGTCAATTTGGTACACACACATGCAGATATCTATTATTACAACTTCATTTGATTATGTTTGGTAGATGGCAATAGGTTAGTCCTAGTATAGGACACTCACATTTCGCCGGTTATCATAATTAGGAGCGAGCCTATTGCCATCAACAGGGCACAGATCCAGACTCTGTGGCTGTTATTGAGAAATTCCTGATGGAATTCCTTTTTGCCTAGGTACTTAAAATATATAATAAGGCGCATGTAATACGGGGTGGTGAAAAGTGGGTACCTATACAATAAACTAACTCCAACACCTTTGCTAACCAACCAGGAAAAACTGAAAGTCTGGAGCCTTATGCTATAAGCCGATACAACGAAGACAATTATCATTCTCCTGCCGTTTTCCCAATTCAATTGTGGTCGGAACAGCAAGTCATCTTCTTCCATCATCATCATCATCATCATTTCAGTCGAAAGACGTCCACTGCTGGACATAGGCCTCCCCCAAGTGTCGCCACATTGACCGGTCCCGTGCGACTCGCATCCAGCGGATTCCTGCAACCTTCACCAGGTCATCGGTCCACCTAGTGGGAGGCCTTCCAACGCAACGTCTTCCGGTTCGCGGTCGCCACTCCAGAACTTTTCGGCCCCATCGGCCATCCGTTCTGCGAGCAATGTGCCCTGCCCACTGCCACTTAAGTTTGGCAATTCTTCGGGCTACGTCAGTAACCTTTGTTCTCTTGCGGATGTCTTCATTTCTGATCTCTCCCACACCTCTCTATCACTCGTCAACTCATCAGACACCTCCGTTTTTGCCATATTATTCTTCACACACTCCATACATCGTTTCTTTATTCTTCCTCTGCTCTTATACCTACCAATCCACATTTAAACTTAAAACTTTCCTCACGATATCTTCCTCATTACATACATACTTAGACGTATACAACGAAGACAATAAAGGATATCAAACAATGAAGTCTCGTCAATCGATAAAATATTAATGACAACAATAATAAAGACACCTGTTTATCAAAATTCCGTTGAGCCGAGATTAAAAGAATCAACACAACTGTGTGATTGATTACGTCATATTTGTTAAGTTTCTTTCAGACATAGTTACCATTAGCTGAATCCGCGCAGTGCATAGAGACGCAACTTTTCATTTCAGTAAAATCAAACACATTGTGTTGTGTTTGGCTGGACAGATTCAGACATATTATGTATTTTCTTCATACTTACATACAAGGTATTTCGGATGCTTCACGAAGCCGTCAAGCATTCTGAACATCAAATTAGGGGGCCCATACTCCCTCAAATGGTTTAGCATGATCCTCCGTTACGCCTTAAATACTGCAGCATTAATTTTGAAATAAATATATGGTAAAGATGAGGATTAATGCTAAGTACTATTTGTGACGAAAATAAGATTCCATAAACTTTTCTCAATAGAAAAAAAATCCAAAGTTACCTCCAAATCGAACAATAAACCGCTGGTATTCAAAAAGTACTTCAAATTAGATCATGAAACTTTGCATACTACCTGAACTAACTATAAAGCAGGTCTTATGTGTTTTATTTTTTTTGTCCAATCAATAGTTTTTTTTGTAAATCGCAAAAAAACACTAATTTCACACTATTCGGCCGCAGTGACTGATGTAACAACCGCTTTGTAGTGCAAACTGATTAGAACTTTATTCTAACAGTATTTCAAACGAAGTTTGAACAATCACAAATAGAGTTGCTAATTTTAGGGTTAGAAGACAGCAGAAGTAGAGATTAACGCAATAAAAACTTGGATGCATTGAATAGTGCAGGGTTCATGGAGGTATTTAAAGTAAAGTTATAAAAAGTTGTGAAAAAGTTGGAACCTTGACCTCCAATATCTCCGTAATTAGAAGGTTCAGGTATAAAAAAGTGATAGCAATGACTGCGAGAACAAGGTCCTTCCGGCTTTATTATACTCGTATCTAAATTATGTTTTCTTTGAAAAATAGTTAGACGACCCGAATGGTGCAGCGGTAGTGAGGCTGCCTTACGTGCTTAGGGTCCCGGCTTCGAATCCCGGCAAGAGCAAATGTTTGTGTGATGAGCATGGACATTTTTTTTCGAGTCATGGATGTTTATATGTATAATAAGTATTCAATATACAAACAAAAAGTATCTATGTAGTATATCAACTATCTGGTGTCCACGACACAAGCTTGCTTAGTGTGGCACTAGATGGCGCTGTGTGTTAATGTCCAGCGATATTTATTTATTTATTTTATTTTATTATAATATTAACTTTAAAATGCAATAAAAATCCTTTACGGTTACTTTCGTTTCTTTGTTGCCCCATATATCTTTTAGTGCCTGCCTATACCGTAGTGTTGTCGATAGTACAATCAAATATAGCACATAATCGCTGTTTCAGCGGACATGGCTCGTTCATGATCCGCTATACTAAAATAAATATTGATCGTAAATATTGCACGTCCGCTCTTAACTCTAGTAAGTAGCATTAGTGATGTCCTGTTTTTTTATCGATATTGCATGAGATTGATTCGTTTTTGTAGGCTTTCCTGTTTTGCTGTCAGGCAAAAATAACACCGGGGCTGCGGGACTGTTCGAAAGAGATACCGTGGCCCCGGAACACAAAGGGCGATGAAGGAACATGGATGGGTTTTAGTCAGTAAAAGTCTGACACTCCCTCCTGCTCCGCCCAGGGCGGGAGGAGTCGTTTCATGATTTCCCATGCGAAAAAATAAAAAATAAAATAACACGTGGACTTCTGATCTGGCTCTATAGCGTAAATCTAACCATATATGACTATGACTATCAGTTTTTCAGTGACTAATATAAATGATTGTTTTTAAACTTTCGCAAGGCAAGCTGACCAATCAATTGCTAAGAATCTTTGATAAACAATCCGACACATTATTATCTGCCTGCATGTTCGTAACAATATGTCGTGCGTTCGAACCCAGATAGACGCATTACTATGTGTAATTTATTTCATCACCACTGGTCTCAAAACGGTGAAGGAAAACATCGTGAGGAAACCGGCATGTCCTAGAACAAAAACTTCGAAGACATGTGACATCTACCGCACTGGCCCCGCGTGGTGGATTATAGCCCATTCCCTCTCATAGAGAGGAGGCCGTGTCCCAGCAGTGGGAACATTATAGGCTGATGATGACGATGATGATTATCTGCCTAGCCTATTTCAGCTATGTTGGTGTCGGCTACAATTCTATCCAAAAACAGCTGAATTTGGAGTTAATTTGGAGCGGCTGCCAACTAGTAACTCAGTGATACGATACGCCTCGGTATCACACACCATACGTAAGTACCAAACCAATCTAACACGACATCATCTGCCTAGCCTTTTCCCAACTATGTTGGGGTCGGCTTCCAGTCTTACCGGATGCAGCTGAATACCAGTATTTTACATGGAGCGACAGCCTATTTGGCCACCACAACCCAGTAAGTACTGGATAATTGGATACCCCTTGGTAAGACTGGTTGTCAGTTACAACTGTCAAAGATCTATAAATGACAGCCGTGACATAACGTGCAAAACAGGGCGTAGCGTGCTTTCCGATGCACGGAGGAAACTCAGTATGTAATGAGTGGTCTACCCATCCACGGACCAACCTAGGCAAGCACGGATAAATCTGAAGATCGACCAATCTAACACGTACAACAGTGAAATATCACATCTGCAAAAACTAGAACAAAAAACCAAAAAACTCAACAAATCATACCTAACACGACTTCAATACAAGTATCACATACACAGTTGCTACATACGACAACCCGCCTACCGCCCCGCCTGCGCCGGCGCAGTGTCGGACTTGTACAAACAACACGTATGTTGACAGATACCTGTGATTGTTCGTCACCCACGCTTGCACTTCACGGGCAAATGACGATGTTTTTCAACCAATATTTTGTAGCACATTTATGAGAGAGTAGGTATGATTTATGAGTGATTGAGACGAGGAAAAACTTGAGATATGACATTATTTCCATAACTTTTTCTCATGTCTGTGTATCAAATGCATTAGAATAATGGAAGTAATTGATATTTGTATGATGTTGTGCCGTATTTTCGTTGAAGAATGTTAGTTTTGATAGACGTCGAAGGAACGCGATGTAGAACGTAAATGCGCAATACTGTTGCTGAAAGGAAAACGTTCGACATCTGAATAGAAAATTGGTAAGGCCACTAATCATAAGACCAAATTATAAATAGATCATTTATTCACGTAAACGAGTTCCTAGAAAAAATAATTTTGGAAAAACGAAAGGTTAAAAACGAAGCATAATTTTGGGAAAGTCTGAAGGTTTTACGTGATTTCGTGAGTAATTCATAAATTAATATTTTTATCAATTAGGTATAATCATCATGTAGAATTGTAGATCAAAGTAATACGTAAGTACTACATTACGATTTTATTAGTTAGAAATACTTTTTATATATTAAACAAGATAATAATCTGTTGATTATAGGGGATCCCCAATCACTTTACATGATATTTCTTTTAAAGTAATGGTTTCAACGATATCCTGAAGAAAGTCGACGGCGTCAGCCGACGCTTTGTATTGATTCAAAAAAGAAGTTGAATGACGCTTCGAGGACGTTTTCAACAAATTAGAATAAAATTGTAAAAACATAACGTGATATTATTCAGTCCGGAATCTGTACTCGTAGGTACATACAAATATTGCAATTTAAATAAAAGCTTGTAAAAAAATAAACGTTTACTCCATCTGAATTTTTTTTGGAACAATCCTTACTACTCCGCTGACAATTATATCTCAATCTGCATATAAAATTATACTTAGTATACTTATTATATCAAAAGGGGCAGTTTTCATGAATAATCATTAATTAGTAGAATCATAAACAGCATTATACCTATTCACAAGTTTAGATACGTTCGTTCGATTTAGGTTTCACTGAAAAATGATCAAGTAGCTTATTAACTCAGCGAATTAACACATATTTACCGTGACTTACTGCTAACCAGGTGTCAGTTCTGCCAACGTAGTCTTAACTGAACGACAGTTACGCAAAGTTCCCAGTTCCCAGCCTGTAACATAAAACTTTAAGTACACGCTGCTGAACAATATTAATCTCGGTGCGCGTAAATTGTGTCTAAAATTACCACGTTTAGTCGATTTTGTTGCACTTCTAAAATCGAATAGTCGATTTTTGATTGGAATTTCTAACTGCCAGTATTGTTGACAAAAAAAGTTTCGAATTTTTAAGGTGTCAAAAGTTTGAAAACTAGAATAGCATTTTCAAAAGACATTCGACTGAAATTTGAAACTGGCCAGTCACAATGACAAAAGGTTTTAAACATTAAAGTTGCACGTAGCTGTGGGTTTAAATTAATTTTGCCTATGGCTCTGGCATATCGCAAAGGAAGTGGCACAATATTGTAAAACTGTGATAATGTTGTCAATATAATCATTGCAATGACATAATGTCACAGTTTCTTTCTGTTGTTAGTGAGGCCTGTATTCTGCAATTGACATTTTCGGGCTGTCTTCATGATGATTACGATACCAAACCTTATAATTCCCTAGCTTAATTATCACAAAAACTAAAAGGGGCCCTGATTAATCAGTTACACAATCTTAGAACATTTCCTTTACAAAACAAGTTACGTATTCTGAGAACATTAAAAATATTTATTTTAGTATGAATATTCATAGAATCTCCCAAGGTATTTTACGTAAACGTTTAAAGAGGCGTCTAATTGGTGAATATAATCTATCCAGCAGTTGATCTAGATGGAAATAACCTGTATATTATGTAAAGGGTTAAGAAGAAGATCGTATCGTGGAAAGTGACGGAGTTGTCACTTTCTATGTGGTTTAGGTCTCGCTGTAACGACACTGATAAGTATGTAGTAAGATACTGGTAAGTTTTTAATTGACTTGATTAAAATTAAGGTTATGCTAACCGATTCTTTCTTTTTTATGTTACGTTCTGAGTGGAACATTTAAATACTTCAGCTAGGGTTACATTAAATTGGTTGATTCAAGATCAATTTAATTTCGTCTAGTCGCCTGACTAGTGCAATTAAATTATTATGTCCCTTTTAGATATTGCTCTTAGAATTGTTGTTTATTGTTCTTGTGCTTGTTGCGTTACTTTGATTTTCGGACCCAATCCCATAATTGTCTGACGTCATAATGACGTACTTACACTATACGTATAGAATACGTCATTATGACGTTACAGTAATCATGAATCTTGTACTCATTCTATGACGTCATTATACGTGACTCTGACGTTGGAGTTTCCCATGATTCACTCTCATTTCAATTTTCTTACTAACTTACGTCTGCACGTCTGTTTTAAAACAAATATACCGTTTACTGGATGTCGCTTCCCAATTAATTAAAAATGCAAAAATCGAGTTGCCATGGTAATTATTTCTATAAAATACAGGATACGGGTCTCACGCTATTGGGCGTTCATTCACTTATCACGTCCGTGTGAAATTGGACACGATAGAAAAAACATCACGCCAACCGGTCTCGGGCCCGGCTAGCGGCTGGCGGATTTGCTAAAAGTCGGTAGCTACTCAAATTGTGTTCGACCACAGATGAGTGAGTTATTGGAGGGATAAGGGCACATTCTTCTATAGAGGCGTAAGAACGTGGACGAGAACTGTAGCATGTAGCGTTCTGTAGTTTCTGCATACCCCCAAAATGGTAAAAAGATGAGTTTCCTAACATGTCGGAGGCTACAATCACCTGTTGTTAAGGCTTACTTGTTAAAATAATCAACCATTTTTTATTTTCATTTTATCACGCACATCTGAATATGATAATTCGAGGAATAATTAATGAGGAGCTCGTGGCTAAATAATAACAGCCACTCGGGTCGATCGTTAGGTTAAGCCGTGCTTGCCTAGGTTGGTCTGTGGATGGGTGGCCGCCCATTACATACCGAGTTTCCTCCGTGCCTCGGAAAGCACGTTAAGCCGTTGGTCCCGGCTGTCATTTGTGATCTTTGACAGTCGTTATGTAGACAGAGGCCCAAAAAGTCTGACAACCAGTCTGACCAAGGGGTATCGCATTACCCAGTACTAACTGGGTTGTGGAGGTCAGATAGGCAGTCGCTCCATGTAAAATAATGGTATTCAGCTGCATCCGGTTAGACTGGAAGCCGACCCCAACAAAGTTGGGAAAAGGCTAGGCAGATGATCTGAATATGATAATTCCGAAACATACACATATAAGTATAACTTATTGTCTGATAGAGATTAAAGTTCTAACCAAGAAAAGAGAGGGGAAGAGAAATAGAAATTTCAACATGTTTGAATGTTTTGACAGTATTACCGCACATAATAGGAGAGTTGCGGGTTGCCAAGCTTGGTTTAGCAATAGCTTTGAGTAATATAAATAAATAAATCAGCACATAGCAGAACGGTTCCTTCCAATTCCTTTACTTTCGAGCATATTTTACAAGACTACGTGACGAAATCAGCCGCACCTTTACGTAAACAAAACCACACATTGATTTTGTACCTCAAACAATTTGTCACTCCATTGCTTACTTCTCCATGGTGCTTGCTAAACGTCAATGTTTTGATGACAACGAAATTTATGTCCTCGTTTGTTAATGATCGGTACCGCTTGTGGCAAATTATCGATACTTATGCTAATTTTGATTAGATATGTGTTAATTCTTAGTTTGAATGTGACTGTGGACCCTTGTTGGTAGCTTTATTACCTTTTAAAGTTACACCTAAACATCTCTGGCAATATTATGTAACCGGTTAGGACGTTACTTATGACGATGAGTCTGGGATAGAAACATGAAGATTGGCACAAACAAAAAAAATACAGTCGAAATGAGCACCTCCTCTTTTTGGAAGTCGGTTGAAAAGAGGCCTATACCCAGTATTGGTCACCCACTGGTGGTTTATAGGCCTCTTTCCCAATCAGGCATAATAAGCTGAATGCTTTATCATCGAAAAACTTAATATAAAAAAATCAAGGCATACAGTAGATAGAACAATCTATCATCATGCTTCATTAAAAGAGGGAGGGAGAGAAAGAGAGGAAGTTTTTGTGGGGACTTATTAGTAAGGCGTTACATCTAAAAATAAACGAAAGCAAGCGCAACGGAAGCGATAGCTGTGATTGGTGAAGACGGTAAGTTCGTTTATCGATTGCAGACTCCAGCGGAGTTTGGCAAAAAATGTGATAAAGACCTAGCGAAATCGACGATCAAATGCTAAAGTTGCCTGTTCACATCAGCGCAGTGTTGTGTGAAGAGTTCAATATTCCTTAATAGTTATATACCATGGAGTTTCTTGCCGTTTAATTTCTATAGAAAACGACCAATCTGACCCGAGCCACTAATTTTGGACGTTTCATGTAGGTTTAAAATGTGATATGAATTATTTTGAATTTGAAACATACTCCTGTAGTTTTGAACTACTAGAAAATTGCTATCCTGTGCTGAGTTTAGTTGTTTTAAATAATAAAGGACCGTGCAAACAGACTCTTCACGAAGCCGTCAACCAAGCATTCTGTATATCAAACTAAGTAACCCTACGCAATTTTTTTTGCTGGGAAATGACTTTTTTGGGGTGTAAAATCACGTTTTTCGGTAGGAGTCAATGTAACGCACTTAAAACATTGTTCTGTAGATGGATTGAACATTACGGGGGTCGTGAAGGTGTTTAAAGTAAAATCTTGCATTAAAAACATGCATTAAAAAAAAAAGTTGTGAAAAAGATTGAACGTTGACCTCCGTTTCTCCGGAGATATGGAAGTATTTTTGTTCTCGTTGTCGTATTTTTGAACTAGAAGGTTCCCAGGTATTGTCTAGAACAAAAAAAATATATCGCAATGACGGGGAGAACAAGTACCTTATTGGCTTCGTTAAGAGTTTTTTTACACCCTTTATTACACATTTAAAAACAAGATGAACTGAAATTCAAATTTAAGTCATCTTCGTCTACTATAGAATTACAATTACTATAAGTAGAATCAAATCTTAATTTTCTAGAGAAACCACAAGAAATGTGGCACTCGTCATGATCTAGAGACTTTATTAACCCGTATGCTCCCGGCCGTGCCCCCAGAGGCACAGTGCATTGTTATTTTAATTGTGTCTGTAATTGCGGGTATTGAAGTGTTAACGAGATCAGTGGTCGATCTATCTTCTCCTTAAGTCCTTGACACTGGACCAGTTTTAAATATTATCTGGAATCAAAATCTAGTTTTGGCCATAAACCAGTAAATTTTTGCGAATGTTCGAATATGTCTAATGTTCGAATATAATGTCCCCTCTATCACCAGTCAGTGTCCTATTACACTAATTTCGCCGTATCTCTTTGGCAACACCGCGACACGTGTATCTAGCACTTTTGTTTAATTTAATTCTACACACGCCAAACAATAAATCGATGGTTCTGACACGTGCCAGTTCACTTTACTCGTGGATATCGCTGCCATGACAGTTTTATCTGGGTGAATATTTTGCTGATGTTTTCTCGGTAATGCTGAATGTGGAACATACATTTTAGAATTCGTTCAAGTTAATTTCTTTTTAAGAGGTAGGTATGGAAGGGAGGGTTTTCACGGCGACAGATGTGTAGTTCATACAAACGTAATACTAGAATAATTTGTAAATCAAACATATTCTTAAGGTAGTGTGAATTTATTTCGATTGGATTACAGAATATCTATGTTCCCAAATATATATTTTGAATGGACAGTGATATAAAGACGAGATATATGAGGAATTTAAAATTTCGAAAACTAATTTTTCTCTAAACTCTTGTTTAAATCAGTGTCCATTCAAAATATATGTTTGGAAACCTACATATTCTGTAATCCAATCGAAATAAATACACACTACCTTAAGAATATGTTTGATTTACAAATTATTTTGGTATTACGATTGTATGAACCACGCATCGGCCTCTAAAATTTGTCTCACTGATGGACATTGGTACCCCATATTGCTCCAGTCCTCTCTATGTTTCACTTTCTCCGTTCAATCCGAGAAGAATCATGATCATCACGCCATTTTTTCTGTCCTGTTTCGGCGACGACTGTTGATCAACACGATGGTTGTTCCCTCATCATCATCCATCATCTACTTAGCCTTTTCCCAACGACTTCCAGTCTAACCGGATGCAGCTGAAGAACAGTATTATAAATAGAGCGACTGCCTATCTGACCTCCACAAACCAGTTAGTACCCCAGTATTAACTGGTTTGTAACGTGTGCGTGTATTACCTAGTAATACGATACCCCTTGGTAAGGCTGGTTGCCAGACTTTCGCTGTTCCGTCATTCATGAATTATAATTAATGTAAAGTTCTTTTGAACGGGCTATTCCCTGCTACTGTTATCCTGCATCATCCCACTGCTGGGCTAAGAACTCTCTCCATTGCTTACAGGTATTCCGATCCAAGGCCAACGTGAACCACTGGTCGTTGGTTCTATCCAGCTCGTCCCGCTGATATTATAAAAAAAATACAGCTCACAAATCTTCGGAAGCAAGTTGAAAAGAATTTTACAATGTATCACGATTGTCTAAAATGTTAAGAAATTAAAATTACATTTTATGGTTATAGTCTTTCACAAACCAGTTTTCGCTGACCTTTTCACCAGTTTGCATTAAAAGATATTTTATTTCGAGTTAAGCTTATAGGATTAGTTTTGCTAACAACTAATCCAGATTGACGAGATTCCATTCCGTCCGAATTCGCGTTTATTTATGGGAAAATAAAACACAGACAGAAGTATTTTAGAGTTACCAGCATTCTTTAAACAATATGATGATCATCGAACAGCAGATCTTCAACTTTTATCGCTGTCCCCACTGCTTAGGCAAGAGTAGTATCTGATGTCCCCCAGCTTGACGACGATTATAGAAAAGGTGACTGAGCTAGACTGGTTGTAGAAAGCAGCATAGGAAATTGTGGCGTAGCTTGAGAGAGGCCTTAGTCAAGCAAGGTTCTGTGACTCGATATTGATGGATTGCCGAGGCGTCTCTAAGCTATGAAAGTGGACCACTCGGTGCATGCTGCCTCCGATAGCATTCTGCATAGCTATTCAAGCTTCGATTCGACAAGTTGTACGTCTATCTTTTTTTGGCATTACGAAAGCGAGCAAGATAGACATAGGTACGACTTTCCGAATCGAAATCGAATCAAGGCGTTTGTGAATAGCTATGCAGGTCTGACCATGAAGGAGTCAAAATACGCACATTTGCAATCTTACTCAAGTATAATCAAACGGAACAATATAAAATACCTCAATTGCTTTTTCAAACAATCCATTTGCAGACAATCATGCAGTCATTTACCATGATGGGTTCATGCTCAAAAACGTCCGTCCGTCGATATTAAAAACGTCCGTGAAATGCCCGTTCTTTTTTCTATATAAATAAACAAACCGTAAACACACAAGCACCGTAATAAGAGATTTAATTATAAGCCTCAGTCCGTCCGTCCGTGAGTCCGTCTGTTACAATCATCTCATGTCAAACGCGAAGTACCGAAAGTTGCGCGTGCGCTATCTGTTTATTGAGAAAGAGAGAAACTTTAAATGTTTTGTTGACGTGTCCATACTTTTGTGTGTTTGGCAGGCATTATGAAGATCGGGAAAAAGTGTTTAATGAACTATATTGTTTCAAAAGTTTATGAAGTGTCTACCAACTGGTTAGTTAGAGATTTGTAACCTGAGAGGCATCTAGTATTGTTGACTTTCTCGTAGGTCCAGTGGACGCAAGCACGACTAGTGAGCGTTGGTTCCTGGGTTCGATTTCCAGGTCGGGCAGTGTTAATGGGTTTTTTTATCAAGAATTTCTCAGAAACAGCCAGGGAGCCTGGATTTGCGCCCGGTTGATGGCGATCGGCTCGCCCCTATTACATGGGGCTTAAACATAACTGTCGAAACGTAGGTGTATTATTAGATACACGCTTCTGGCCAACACTTCGGGGACTACGCTTGCCTTTGCTTGCAAAAACAAAATAAAAGAAAAAGTGAAAACAACAGTGTAATGTAATTGGCGCCCTGAGCGAGTCGACATATCGCTCGTTAAATATAAAGCAACAATAAAATAATAAACAAAAAGCGAATCGCTAACGATCCTTATCGACGCAGCACTATGTACGTGTTTAAGGCTCGGTACACATCGTGCATAATATGGGTATTGTAATGAAATGAGCTGGTTATTTTCATACCAAGGAAACCAGTAAAGTGTAGCCATAAAACATCCTTACCGCAAGTACTTTTTCCACTACTATTTTGGCAATGAAAAGTTACAAGTAGTCAGCACTGCCTGAAAGTCTTATTAAGGGGTATCGTATTACCCAGTACTAACTGGGTTGTGGAGGTCAGACATCAGGCAGTCGCTCCATGTAAAATACTGGTATTCAGATGGATCTGGTTAGACTGGAAACCTACCCCAATAAACTTAGGAAAAGGTTAGGTTAAATCGTTTTACGAGTATTATAGTTTTTGATTTCTTTCAAGTATATTAATTACTTTTCTCACCAGATTATAACATAACCCTTTAACATCAGTCATTTCAGCCCTCCACAAATCTGTAACACGACCAAACAACAATTTTCTCTACCATCAAAATAGCGTCACCAACTATCAAAGGAAATTTCTCCGTACATAAGCGCCCTAGAAGAATAATGTTATGTTGTATATTATTTGTTGCGATGCTAATGGTCCTTTATTGGACAAATTGCCCAGGGCACCAGCGCTAACATTTAAATCAGACTTAATGCAGCCCATTTCCATAAGTAATGCGAATGTCGTCAGTTAAGAGGTGCCAATGTGTGGATGTGGTACGTGGTACCAATACGAGGAACAAGTGAACAATTTATGAAGATCAAAATGGTTACAAAACGACACTTTTGTGATGGTATTTTGTTTAGTTAAACGGAAAAGGTACGTACCCAATATTGGGGTATTTAGTGAATTTAAGTTTCATATATTCATCTTCTTTATATCGCGGGCACGAAATACTTTAAATTTTGGTGCAATGGCAATTTAACTAGTATAAATTACATAAATTAAGATGAAGTTTTTACCATATTTTTTTTTTTTGTTAATTATGTATTTTAAATTTAATAGGGATTATTATCGTTTTGAATTTATTATTTTTATTATCTTTCACATGTTTTTTTTCGATTGTTATGTTTGAATGGATGTACTGTTTTATTTTTACAAAATTATTACCTAAATATTTTTCTGAAATAAATGACTTATGTATGACTTAGCGGAGTCTTAGCCTATGCAAAACTATCATCCATTTTTCGTATAGTATTGTTTTTCTGGAACCTCCATAAGCCGAAATCCAATAGAAAGGCAAAATAATCCTCCTGGTAGGCTTCGCCGCAGTTGGGTCAAAAGCAGATCAGTGAACCTGACTTTGGTACTTAGTGTTAATTTTTTAATGAAAAATCCATACGCATTAAATAAAACACACATGCATTCTACTTAATCTAAACAAAAACTTTTTTGCGTCAAAAACGAAAAACAGCAAAATAATACCGACTCATTTTCATCATAAATCCATGTAGTAAAATTACAGATTCATAGGTCTGTAGGCATATTCCACGTACAATTGAGTTATCACGTTAATGTGATTTAAATTGGCCCCCGAGCTGTTTGACACCTGTGCCGACCTATGGGAACGATTGGGCGACAAGAAACATCATCTACATGTAGGGAAACCATGAATAAAACGAGTACTGGATTTTCAAACCAGATTGTTGGGAGTAGTAGAGACAGTGCTCATCATCATCATCAGCACTCCTGGGATACAGGCCTCCTCTCTATCAGAGGGAATGGGCTATAATCCACCACGCGGGCCCAGTGCGGATTGGTAGATGTCACATGTCTTCGAATTTTTTGCAGTGCAGTACAGTGCTCAAGTTTAAAATATTTTCAGGATACAATGTCTCTGAAAGTGTTCTCAAACGTAAAGTGGTGGGTTTTAGGTGATCTCAATTTGAGTTTCTTTTGGCAGTTTTTTTTTTTTTTTTTTTTTTATATCATCAAGAAACAACCACAGAGGTTTGTTAGGAACGTTGATTCAACTCATAAAAATATAATACAATTATTTTTTGTGATTAATCGGTGTGCACATCGTGTAATAAGAATAAGCTAAGATATATGTAATGTATATGTATGTATGTGTGTGTGTGTGTATGGTGTATGTATGTGTATGTGTGTGTGTGTGTGTGTATGTGTTGTATGTGTATGTATGTTATATTTCAGATTTAAAAAAAAAGCTTTGAAAATTTCATTCACTGAAATTATGGCAACTTCGTAGTAAAAATCGATGAAATTACCGCAATTTCAGTTTGTCTTTAAGTTTAATTATGTTTCGCGATGTGTCTGTAAGATACGATGAATCTAATTATTTTTGGGAGAGACAGAACACAATTTTGAACTATTACTTTTCCCTAGCTCTTCGAAGTTACATTAACAGCAACAGTATTTATACGCTATTTGTCGTAGAAATTGATAAAAGCTACAGTCAACAAACTCAGTAGAACATCGTGATCAAACATGTCTCGAATACGTCCTCTTTATGGTAATCCTACCGCCGTGTGACTTATTGTGGACAATCCAACAGACCACGCGTATCCGTGCATAATTTCAGGCCAGGCTTATTGCGTTTTTGCATACATCTACCTATATACAAACACATAGGTAACTCGAATTAGTGACTTTTTGTGAAGTTAATGTGGTCATTATAGATGCTCGATTTTGTCATGGATATCTTCGTGTTTGCGATTTGTGGTAACGAATTGGGTATTGAGATTGTTACGTTGAAGCTTGTTTCGAATAAGACAATAAGTGAAGTCGTGAGCATGAAAAGTACCAGATTTGTTTTGTTCCATCCCTAATATTATAAGGAGGTAAAATTTATTTGTAAGTTTGTATGAGAGGAATCTCCGGAAATAATGATCTATTTGTAAAAAATGTTTCACTGGCAGAATGCAACATTATTCGTGGGTGCTACATGCTATAAATTATATTTATATGAAGCGCTCTTATTCTCTAAAGCACACAAAACTAAAAGAAATGCACACAAAATTACAATATTGGCCTAGCTATTACAATTTTAGCGGACGACGTCGCGGGCGATGTGCTAGTAAGAAACTAAATACATAAAACGAAGAGGTAATTTTCATATATATGCAAATTTTTTTTTTCGGTTGGGAAATCATCATATTATTATGACTCCTCCCGCTCTGGGCAGAGCAGGAGGGAGTGTCAGACTTTTACTGACTAAAACCCATCCATGTTCTTTCATTGCCCTTTGTGGTCTGGGGCCACGGTCTCTTTCGTACAGTCCCGCAGCCCCGGCAGGCATCGGCCCTTGCGGATCCCTTTCTTTTTGCTGACATCTCTTTGCGTCGCGCGTGGAACACGAACGCGCCGTCGACACGGCCTGTCCGACGGACGGCGAGCTAGCCCATAGCTCACCGTTCATAGGCCCCCGAGGACAATCAAACCTGCATTCATCTTCACACAGCTCATAAAGTAAATACAAGACTAACGTTCGGATAGTAGTCGATTCAATAAACATTCACCTTGACCTAAAACGTTCCAGGATTCATTTTTAGCTTTGAGTGTTGTGTTGTGCGTCTTTCTGATGTGTATGTAGAAGGCTCTTTCCTCTGCTGAAAGCTAAATCAACTGAGTTAATAGTACATTATGATATAAGTGCGGTAAGTTGAAAATTACAGCCGAGGTGATATTGCTAGCTCGAGCCGAAGGCGAGGGCTATAATAAAGCAGAGGCTGTAATTATCAAAGCGCACGTATGTCATACGACGTTTTATAACATATTTGCGATGAAATAAATAAAACTCGGACTTTCTTAAACGAATAAATCTTTTACTTGTTCACAAATTAGCGATGCGCGCGCATCAGCGCTTTTTTTTTTAAGGCAAAGACACAAAAAACAGCCAGTATTACTAATAAAGTAAATTAATATTTTTGTGTTTTTGTTACAGAGAAATGGTTGTAATTTATTGTCAAAATTAATTAAATTAAAGAATTAAATGTTTATTTATTATATTTCATCTCCCACAGTTAATTTTATTCATAAAATGTTGACCACTTTTCTGACATAAAAACTCTTTGCTAAGATTTTAAAAAGTACCGTTCCCTTTTGACCCTTTTGACGGAGCATCTTGATAAACCGTGCGTCTATATAGATACTCTGTGGTTGTACATTACATTACTGCACAAGTACGTAATGAGATACATCACGATATTGAAATGGGTGAAATAAGAGACCCTTTACGAGCAAATGTGTTATAAACCCTGTTACTTTCTCCTACTCACCAGCTAAAGGGGCTCCCTAGTGCTTATCACACATTTAATATTATCGTCGGTTTAACTGCGGTTTAACGATCGTTCAACAGTTTGTTTTACGAGGTTTCATTTATTTCAATGCTCTGACCATCAATCGTTTGACAATTGTCGTGATTGCAGGATGACTAACTAAATAGGGCTGTTACTAACCTCTTTTAGAACATTCAATAAACTAGTTTCCACCATCAAAAAATTGCAAATCTATTTAGTCCGTCAGTTAGAGTATTGGAAAATAATGGACACGTATTTTTTGTTTTTGTAAATCAATGAATATTAACAAAGATAAAACGCATCAAAACTCGGGAGTGGGGGTTCGTGACGTCACAACGCCCTAAAAATTATACCACGGCGTGACGTATTGAGAATTTTAAAAGCGTCGTATCTTCGTCAGTTTTGGTTTACGTAACAAAAGAAAAAATACGTGTCAAATATGTTTTGATAATCTAACTGACGGACTAATTGTATTTTTTCAGGACACAAGCCTATTTGCCTAATTAAATCTGTGTCAATTGATTGTTCTAGTGGTTGCAAGCGCGAATGCTGTGCATAAGGACCTGGGTTCGATTCCCAGGTCGGGCATGGGCATCAGGAATTTCTCTGTAGCAGCCACAAAGTCTGCATTTGTGCCCGGTTGTTGGCAATAGGCTCGCCTTCTATTACATGACACTTAAATATAACTGACGGAATGTGGGTGTACTATTGGGTACACCCTTGTGGGATTACAGGTGTGATGTAGTTATTTGTAATTTATATGTAGCAGCCACCGTGTTTGAATTTGTGCCCGGTTGTTGGCAATAGGCTCGCCTTCTATTACATGACACTTAAATATAACTGACGGAATATGGGTGTACTATTGGGTACACCCTTGTGGGATTACAAGTGTGATGTTATGCTATGTGTAATTTATATGTAGCAGCCACCGTGTTTGAATTTGTGCCCGATTGTTGGCAATAGGCTAAATAATAACAGCCGCTCGGGTCGATCGTTAGGTTAAGCCGTGCTTGCCTAGGTTGGTCTGTGGATGGGTGACCACCCATTACATAACGAGTTCCCTCCGTGCCTCGGAAAGCACGTTAAGCCGTTGGTCCCGGCTGTCATTTGTAGATCTTTGACAGTCGTTAGGTAGTCAGAGGCCCAAAAAGTCTGACAACCAGTCTTAACGTATCGTATTACCTGGTACTAACTGGGTTGTGGAGGTCAGATAGGCAGTCGCTCCATGTAAAATACTGGTATTCAGCTGCATCCGGTGAAACTGGAAGCCGACCCCAACATAGTTGGGAAAAGGCTAGACAGATGTTGGCAATAGGCTCACCCCCTATTACAAAGAACTTAAACACAACTGGCGAAGTGTTGGTAAGTGAGCCACCTGTCTTCATAGTCGGTTCAGAAATTTCCAGGTTGGCCATGGCACTTATACCCGAATTTTAGGATATCGGTAGATACACAAAGTTTTCGGAACTACATACTTGCATTGACGAGATAGGATAGGCTTAATTACAACAGCTAAATCCTCTTGGGACATACAATACTTGTAACAGAGAGTACGCACACTTATAACATTACTAACATGTAGCTCTACCAACACTACTTACCTACACTACAAGGTAAGCTCTTAGTAAGATCTTAAAAAGTACTTAAAAAGGAGGCTAGTTAATGTTAGAAACTCATTTTAAAGAAACCGAAACAGCAAATAATGAAGACACGCATGACAACACGCACGTGACATTTTACGTTTTTCATTTTTATAAGTCCTACCGTTTTATAATATTGCCTTCATTATTTATTAGCCCGCTTAGCATGAACGCCGTAGACACGAAAGAGACTCGACAAATCTTTTGTTCATCTGTCATTTTGTCGATTCAATGACAGATGAACAAAAGATTTGTCGTTACTCTTTCGTGTCTACGGCGTTCATGCTAAGCGGGTAGAGTAGCGGGGAGCTCGTGGCTAAATAGCAGACAACCGAGTCGATCTTTAGGGTAAACCGCGCAGGCCTAGGTTGGTCCGTAGATAGGTTACCCATGCCGTTGGTCCCGGCTATAATTTGTAGATCTTTGACAGTTGTTACAGGAGTCAATGGTGTCGATTCTGTTGTGCACAAACTAAACTAAAATTAGGCTTTTGCTATCTTTTTCTTTTTAATGAAACGAGAAAGAGACGGACGTAATTTAGAGCTGTCAAATTTAGTTAGAACTAATATTTCCATACAAATGAAGGGTGCACGTAAAAACATGTCGACTAAAAACACGGTGAAGCGCAAGGCATAAACTAGTTTGACACCTCTAACTTAGTTCATAGCTATAGCCGTCCTTTTCTCGCACTGCCTTTAAGTAAAAGATAGCAATAGCCTAAATTAAGTTTAGTTTGTGCATAACAGAATCGATACCAGTCGTAAATCTGACAATCAGTCTTACCAAGGGGTATCGTAACTCAGTAACTATGTTATTGATGTCAGATATGCAGTCGGTCCATGTAAAATACTGGTGTTCAGCTGCATCCAATTAGACTAGAAGCCGACCCTAAAATATTTGGGCCTTTGCCCAATAAGCCTATAGTCTTTACTATAGGCTTATGACCACTTTACTAGGATAATAATGGATGGCACTTGAGAAGTAGCAGCCCTACGAACGAGGTATAATTCAATGATTTGCAGACGCAATTGAAGCACAACTGTAATTGCAATTAAATTGTTCGCGACATTTGATGTAGACATTGACGGTTGCACGCTAATTTAGCGACTAACAGCCACTTACTGCTTATAAAGTATATTTGACTATATCTCGATGTCTTAGAGCTTTAATCAATAAAATTGATCGTCTTATTTCTTTTCAACTCAGAGAAAATTTATGAATGTCCCAGGTCGGGCAAAGTGTTTTTGGGTTTTTTCATCTGGAATTTCTCAATAGCAGCCACGGAGTTTGGATTTGTGCCCATTTGTAATAGGCTCACCCCCAATAACATGGAACTTAATCACAACTGGCATAATGTGGGTGTACTATTAAGAGGGCTATTACAATTTTTCTTGTTGTTGAGTCTTTTAAGAGTCTAGCACTCAAATAAGTACAAGAAAAAAAATGTTTTTTATTTTGAGCGCTCCCTAGAGAAATAATCAAACTTCATCGGACAATTATTTTTTAAAATTTTGTGGCCATATTTAGACCATAATCACACGACAAAAATCTCAGTTTAGATGTGTGATTATGGTTTAGATATGGCCAAGAAATAAATAAAAAAATATGCCCGAGAAAGCTTTATTATTTCTCTAGGGAGCGCTCAAAATAAAAATCAAAATGTTTCTTGTATTTGAGTGCTACTCTTAAAACACTCAAATACAGGGAAAGCCCCTCTCGTTGGGAGGAGGCCATGTCCCAGCAGTGGTAACATTATAGGCTGATGATGACGAAGACAGGAAAAGCCCTCTTAAATACACTTGCCTGACCTTCGAGATAGGTGAAAACATAAGTTATGAGAGAAAGGCACTATTTTCTAGCATTACAAAACTCAGCAAACCAAAGTATCAACGAAAATATATCTTTTTCTGCCTTTATTTGATTTATTATAAGAGCTCGACCTCGAGTTCGTGGCTAAATAATAACAGCCGCTCGGGTCGGTCGTTAGGTTAAGCCGTGCTTGCCTAGGTTGGTCTGTGGATGGGTGACCGCCCATTACATATCGAGTTTCCCCCGTGCCTCGGAAAGCACGCTAAGCCGTTGGTCCCGGCTGTCATTTGTAGATCTTTGACAGTCGTTATTTAGTCAGAGGCCCAAAAAGTCTGACAACCAGTCTTACCAAGGGGTATCGTATTACCCGGTACTACAGTTAGTACCGGGTAATACGATACCCCTTGGTACATGGAGTGACTGCCCATGTGACCTCCACAACCCAGTGGTTGTGGAGGTCAGATGGGCAGTCGCTCCATGTAAAATACTGGTATTCAGCTGCATACGGTAAACTGGAAGCCGACCCCAACAAAGTTGGGAAAAGGCTAGGCAGATGATTTGATTTATCTATACTAATATTATAAAGAGGTAACATTTGTTTGTAAGTTTGTATGTTTGTAAGTTTGTATGTAGGGGGTAATCTCCGAAATAATGAACCAATTTTAAAAATTGTTTCACTGGTAGAAAGGTACATTATTCGTGAGTGCTATAGGCTATATTTTATTCCCGTACTCTCACGGGAACGGGAACTACGCGGGTGAAACCGCGGGACGTCAGCTAGTTATAAGTAAATAGGTACGTACACAGTAGAGTATGTTGAAGTTATGTATAATTTCTTCTCAATTAAATATCTGCGCTTAATTTGTACGCATAATTGTAGGTATCTATTTAAGATAAGGAAAGGCTTCCTGTATCAATTTACACGATTTATGAACCTAATCTACATAGTAAAGACAAATTGGATTGAGTTGGGAGGAAATCCGATATATTTCAACAGTTAACAACATTAACTTTCCATCAACTCAACAAATTGTCAAAGAACATTAACCCTTATCTTGGTAGTAGTAAGAGGTAAGGTATACTTTTTGGAATGTAGCGTAAATGTCGTAATAATATTCATTGAAAAACCAATATTACGCCATAAAATCAAAGAGCTCACTAAACACGCATCCATGGGGTTTTACAACGTGCAAGTGAATGAATAGTGATTACAAATCCAGTTTCAACGGATATGAGATTACCGAAACAGCTGCATTTTTATATTCATAGGAAACAGTTAATATGGCACATTAATTTTGGGTAAATTTCAAGAAAATTTAAGAAAAATACTTTATGATCAACTCGAGATTGCGTGATGATCACTATTAAAAATATCAATGAAATTACCGTAAGCGTAACTCTGAATGAATATTTATTTAATCAAAATTTTAAATACACAAATTATAATTATACTGAGGCTGGCCATAGATAATTTCAACCAGTCAACCTTTGGGTGATCAAAGATAAACAGTGAGATATTGTAAAGAAATAAAGACATTACGTCCGTTCTTTCTTTTCTTGAATATTTCGGGTTATTCACCAACTGGACACGAGAGACTGTGCACACACGTGTGTCCAGTTGGTGAAACTCACAATTAGTATCACTTATGATTTCGTCATCTGGACATGCCAAAATTTGTACGCGTGTCCACATAGTGAAACTTAAAATAAATCACTTTTATGTTTTTGCCAACTGGACACACGTCCGCATTTTATCTGAATTCATGAGAAAGTACAGTCACGCAGATTGATTTTCTGTATCACAATTGTGCCGAACGGGCGTGATCCACTGAAGGCGTGGATGTATAACGTGTACCTAGCGGTCTGCCTATACCCTTTCTACACCGGGCGCACGCATACATTATACTTCGCTTTCAGACGGCGCTGACGTCCTACACTTACCTTACCTATTTAACTGTAGCCAATCTACGCAATCTCAGACGTAGAACCTAACGAGGGAAGGTTTACTGGGAAATAATACACTGATAAACTTTCATAACAGAAGCGATTCGGAGCTTCAGGACTTTTCGCGCACAACTTTTTCACTGTTTTTCTTCATAATATATTTGCCGTACTGATGACTACAATTCTTAGAAATGTTGTGTTTACTAAGTTACTCCGGAACATTACTGGAAGGAAAACCCTGATGCGCTTCCTGATTTTGCAAAAAATTTAATGATAATTTTGATTATCGATACATGCATCTATTCGGAAAATTACAATTTTGTGCTTATATCTAAGTACATTATTGTAGAAGTATTTGGTTGTTAGCTAGGCTCGAGCTTATGTGGGCAGAAGACGGGTTTCATGCTATGAAAACATACTTGATGCGATATACTATTTTATTTCACATTGCACATTGCACGGTTCGGTATGGTAGTTTCCATGGAGAAGAGCCGGCAAGAAACTCCATGGTTACTCTTTTCAAACAGATACATTGAGTCTAACAAATTACTTCACATTACACTTTGACACATTAACACTGGGCACAATGATCCGGGTACAGTTTTAAGACTTCTTAATAATTGTCAATTGTCTTCGACGTTCAGCATCAGAATGCCCTACTTGCCCGCTCGGGCTCCTGACCAAGACTCCTGCCGTTGGAGGGAAAATCCAGCGCCCTGATTGGCTCACGACTTTACGCCACGTCAGTCTCGTGATCCAATCAGAGAACCGCTTCATTCTCGCGCCAAATATTTTACAAATCAAATGATAGAAATATTGCCATTCTTACGGAATCAATGTTACCAGTTTACATAATAAAATATAAAGCATTTAATATTTTACATTATAAACAAAATTCTTTCTGAGAACATAGGAAATTGACTAGTAAAATCCGGAAACCTAACATTATATACATGATATGGCTTCTACATAAAGTTATTTATGTACAAACATTAAAATCACAATAATCTTTATTGTAATTAGGAAATTATTTCCAAAAAATCAGACAACTTTTCCAACAGTGGCTGGTAGAAGGATCTTCCAGGCTGAATTACACGAAAACTGCTGCTGTGACTGTACGTAAGTATACTATTGTTAAACCCACGATGGTTTGTGTGGTATGTTTAAGTGTAAAAAATATTTGTAAACAGTGTTTATTGAATAATAAAAGTTTAAAAAAAAGTTTATAATTACCATATACTAGACGAGTGCATGGCCTATCGAAAACTGTTACTTATTTTGTCGTGTCTGTATTTTTCAGCCTGTAACGATCCTTTAACTGTTATTCTTTTAGACCAAATTTTCCTATTACTGACGAATATAGCTGCGCTAGATTGTCATACTCTCATCAAAGTGGTTTTCCTGAAGGGCTAAGTTATTAAAAAAGACTATATCCAGGCCTAGGTCGCAACCTTTAGAGGCTACCTGGATCTTACTAAAATACTAAATTAAACTATAAACTCCACTTGAGAGTTTATATGAGTCTAGCGGTTATGTAAATTACTATTTTTTACTATTCTAATCACTGAAGGCACTTATTATTTGTCACTATATTGCCCATACACTGACTCTACACTGTTTTACTATAACAAAAACACTATATGCTGATTAGGTGACGTTCGTCGCGAACAACAAACATGTTCGGCCAGATTCCACTGTTGGGAACAGGTGATTTTGTATGTCAATGTAAAATATTCACCATTTCTGATATATTTTTTTTTTATTCAGAAATTGTCAAAATCACCCGTTCCCAACAGTGGAACGTGGCCGAACATGATTGTGATACAGAATATCAATCTGCGTGACTGTACTTTCTCATGAATTCAGATAAAATGCGAACGTGTGTCCAGTTGGCGAAAACATAAAAGTGATTTAATTTAAGTTTCACTATGTGGACACGCGTAAAAATTTTGGCATGTCCAGATGACGAAATAATTAGTGATACTAATTGTGAGTTTCACCAACTGGACACACGCGTGTCCAGTCTTTCGTGTCCAGTTGGTGAATAACCCAATATTTCAATACAATAGCTGAAAAATTGACTCTGCAATTGGGAAGATTGCGCCAACATTCCGCACAACCATAAATCTTGAGCCAATATATAAGACCCACAAAAAAAAAGCCTGCACCGCTACCAACCCACGCACGGTTAAACCTACGAATCATTTAATCATAAAAAGTCAACACAAAATGGCTCCCATTTTAATTAATAGTCGCATATTTACTGCCGATCTCTGCTACCGATGATTTATACCAGTGTCGATAGCTGGGTGGTCTTCTAAGAACCTTTATTATAATTATAATAATTAATAATGTACAAACACCTGTTTGAAACTCTGTTAATGATGCTGACTCTGATTGTTTTGAGTGCAGTCAAAAGTTGAAGTAACTGTTCGTTAGTAATTTGTTTTTAATTATTGGTTTGATTGAGGCTAGATTGGGAAATTAGTAGCCCGATTTTATATAATTTATAGCACAGATTAAAGAGCCACCGGTTCATGTTAAAATATAAAACATTTCAAATCAAAATACGTCTTCAACAAAAACAGTAGCTGAATTAAGGTAGCATTTTCTATCGGTCCGTTCTTGGACAGCTCTGCCCCGCGGCGAATTCGACCTGCCCCGCCTTTTATAATTCTTCAAAGCGAGGCATTAAAACTAAGCATTTGAAATAAGCTACTTCTTCTAAGCGTGTCAATGGCATTTAAAATTGATTTAGCCAAAAATTTGGCAACGAGTTCGGCACTTTCAGAAGCTTCCATCAGCTACTGTTCGGATCCCGGTTGGAGCAAATGTTTGTGTGATGAGCATGGACATTTGTTTCCGAGTCATGGATGTTTATTTATAATAAATATGTATTTACAAACAAAAAGTATCTATGTAGTATATCAACTATCTTGTGTCCACGACACAAGCCTCGTTGCTTAGTGCTCGTTGCTTACTAGATGGCGCTGTGTTAATGTCCAGCGATATTTATTTATTTATTTGCTGTAATGTGCAAATAACAGGACAGGCAGGACTCGATATCAAGTGTCCCAGAGTTTGTTGTCACATTTACACTCGGTAAAGTCATCAATGATTTTTTACCTGAACAGTTTTTCCTTGCTAGGGCCAACCTGTGCCCAGAGTATATTTAAAGACTTCCAGGTTATCATGGCAACTCGTGTTTAGGTGGAAGATTTGAAGAGAAAAAGTTACCATACCCAATCTATTTGTGCCACTTTTGTGAATAAGCTGTTTTCCTTTTAACAAACGATCCAATAATAAATGTTTTCTTTTTCACAGCGATTTCAGCAGATTTTTCAGTTTATGAAAGACTGATATATACTTACCCCTCTTGGACGCTATTGATACCGTTTAACTCGTAACTAAGTTATTATAGATTACTATCGACTTACTAAGAAAAAGAAATGACACCATATCGTCTATGCGACGGAAAAAATACTACCTTAATGTAATGCACCTATTTTATTTCTTCGAAAAATAATACTGTCTTATAAGTTGGTAGATAATTAACCAAAAAACAAAAGACGAAAACAATTGAACCAAAAGTATGTTCCATAATTAATTTAACCAAAGCTAATTAATGATCTTTGTTTAATTGACCAAAGACGTCGACCTTTAAAAACAAGTTTGATCTCATTATGGAGGATCAATTATTTATTGATTATTTTGTTGGGTACCGGATTACTGAGATAACATGACACAATATTTACTGCGTTTTTATTGACTTAGTTTTTTTTTTATTAGGAAAACATATTTTCTGTTATCATACCAATTATAAGAAAAAACCGGCCAAGTGCGAGTCGGACTCGCGCACGAAGGGTTCCGTACCATTATTATCAAAAAACGGCCAAAAAATCACGTTTGTTGTATGGGAGCCCCCCTTAAATATTAATTTTATTCTGTTTTTAGTATTTGTTGTTATAGCGGCAACAGAAATACATCATCTGTGAAAATTTCAACTGTCTAGCTGTCACGGTTCATGAGATACAGCCTGGTGACAGACAGACGGACAGACGGACAGACGGACAGACAGCGAAGTCTTAGTAATAGGGTTCCGTTTTTACCCTTTGGGTACGGAACCCTAAAAAGCAACAATTAGCGTTGAATTCGATATTATTTATTTTTTCTTCGTTTTGTAAATATTAAATGCAATGTCAACGCAACAGATCAGTCGAATATCTTAAACAATATAGCAAGTAAACAATGTTGCGAAAGATTGTTTTTAACTACCTTCAATTAGGTATTATTATTTACTTACAGCACGCAAGTCACAGAACTGCTGAAAATTTAAAAAAATCATTCGGTTTATTTCTGAACCTGCAAAGGTACATTAGACTATCATTATGATAATGTTTCCAATAATGAGCAAATAATTTAAACAAAACAGCAACAGACACTGTTAAAAGCTTTCACGATTTGTAACTTAACTAACACGGTCACTTACGGGATCTTCAGTGATTTTCAGTTACAATGTGCTCCCGATATTGCTATTGATATCGTTATTGGGAGCTTGCAACAGCGTCGAAATCTCGGGAGCTCACAATAATTGAAAATCACGGAATATATATATAGGGCTTCGACCAAGGTTGATTATTATAAGTCGTAACAACGTTGGTCTAAGAAGAAGATTCAACTTTCGGCGCAACATCAATTTAAAATGCAATTAATATCGATTTTCGTACATCCCGCAAATGACATTGTAAGTTTAAAACAACAACAATCTACGTCGCTATTTATACTATGCGCAAAACTGCAAAGACGTAAACCCTCCCATCGCGTGCCATGACATCACCACTCCCATAGATACCACTCCTATAACATAACCGAAGTCTAAACAAATCACACAATCATCAACAGTAAATGCATTTCATTTAACACACGTAGGTGTTCCAAGACGTTCGTATATGTTTTCAGATAACTTGACAACCGACATCCGTTGCCCTGTGGGAAAAGTCGACAGGTGTTGTCACGTATCGCCTTTTTAATACCATAAAACACTTAATTACATACACTACACAATTCAAAACACACCTTATAGTTTTAAGAACATGGTTGAGTTTCGTGTGCAGTGTGAAGTGAGTTTTGATGGTGTAGGTTGTGAAGCAGTCAAGTCAAATGAAAGACTAAGTGCAATGAGGTATCAATACAGTCGTAAAGCAGTATTGAAATGAAGATATGTTCCATGTTTTTTTTTATACACGTAGTGAGTTTTGAATTACAGTATTAATTATGCGCGGTTAGTCATTCTATTCGTGAGTGTAGCCATCATTTCAAGAGAAAAATAATTGCGTTTCTGCAACTTCTATTAGAAATCTTTTGCTTTTTTAGCTTTTATCATGGCCTAGCCTTTTCCCAACTATGTTGGGGTCGCCTTCCAGTCTAACCGGATGCAGCTGAATACCAGTATTTTACATGGAGCGACTGCCTATCTGACCTCCACAACCCAGTAAGTGCTGGGTAACACGATACCCCTTGGTAAGACTGGTTGTCAGACTTTCGGGCCACTGACTACCTGTAACGACTGTCAAAGATCTACAAATGACAACCGGGACTACTTAACGTGCTTTCCGAGGCACGGAGGAAACTCGGTATGTTATGGGTGGTCACCCATCCACAGACCAACCTTGGTAAGCACGGCTTAACCTAAACATCGACCCGAGCGGTTGTTATTTAGCCACGAGCTCCTCCTGCTTTTTTTAGCTTTATGGACCGTTTTTCTGACCTGTTTTCTTTTCTTCGGGCTGGATTTGTGGCCGGCTGATGGCAATAGGCTCGCCCCCTATTACATGGGACTTAATCATGACTGGCGAAATGTGGGTGTTCTATTAGCTACACCTCTGCCTAACCCTTTAGGGATTACAGGCGTGTTATGGACTGTTTTCCATCGAAGAGCTGAAGGTTTTTCATAAAGTAGGTAATATCAATGCTCATTATTTCTGTGTAAGAAGAAGTCTGTGTTTTGCAGTAGGTCAGTAAAAGGGTATGATGGAATTGATTTTATAGTTCATCATCATCATAATCCTGTTAATGTTCCCACTGCTGGGACACAGGCCTCCTCTCTATGAGAGGGACTGGGCTATAAGATAATCCACCACGCGGGCCCAGTGCGGTTCGGTAGATGTCACATGTCTTCGAATTTTTTGGTTCTAGGACATACCGGTTTCCTCACGATGTTTTCCTTCAGCGTTTTTGAGAGCAGGGGTAATGAAATAAATTACACAAAGTAATGCGCCTGTCTGGGTTCGAACCCTGTTCGTAAGTCGGGGCCGCCACCACTGGGCCACCGCTGCTCTTATCTTTTATAGTTGACTTTATCTAAACGTCAGTAAAGTTTTTGAATACCAAAATTACACAAAAACCTATAGAACTTCTTCTTTTTATTATCACTAGTATCATTTATTTGCCACATCGTTGCTTCTCGTGTTACATAACCAATTATACTCGTTATCTAAAACCGTCAAATTAATGCGCTTGTGATTTCCATTGCTACCGAATACCTTTCAATATTGATATCCTTTCTCCGAACTTTTGGCGTGTGAAAAGAAACCATATAAGATTCACAATATCATATCCTTACCACTTCCTTAACGGCCTTGAAATCTGTCCGAACTGTAAAAAGTGCACAATCTGTATTGAGTTACGTAAAGCCTGATAAATGCTGCAAAAAACCTTTTTGGAGATTTTCTATTGGTCACACGCCCATACTGATGCCCTGACTACTACTGGGTCTGACCTATATCGTTCTATTTAAGGGGACTACAGGAGCTAAATTAGCAAATCTATTTGTGGTGGTTCAAACTTCGTTTGAAACATTGTTAGAATAAAGTTCTAATCAGCTTGCACTACAAAGTAGTTGTTACGTCAATCACTGCGGCCGAATAGAACGAAATGAGTGTTTTTTTGCGATTTGCAAAAACTCTATTGATTGGACTAAAAAAGTAAAACACTATGATGCTAATATGTTGCTTGTAGAATTATTTGCCAAAAAATCAGTATGATCTCATGTATTTTAGTATGGTTTTTACTCGTGAAAAGATTATTTTAGAGATGGGTTCGTGATTTTTTTATCGAATAAAATTTGTTGTATTATGTTTTCAAAACACTATCGTACTAGCATATATCCTGAAGAATATCATATATTTTTCTGGTTTTGTTTATTGCAGTGAATCATATGCTTTTTTGCATCAGAAGACTCGCGTTTAGCTCCTGTAGTCGCCTTAATAAGTGAGTGATTATAATAAATAACAGCATTCATCATCATTTATTGACACACCTGAATTAGTTTGGGTTTAGTTTGATGATGCTGCTCTCCCCTTATTAATTTTACTACCTGGCGATCGAGCTCTGCTCGGTGGAAAATGGCGACAACGAATTTTCGCAGATATAAGACCAAGCTAGATCGATTTTTCACCCCCTTAACTACTATATTGCAACTTTAATTGAAATCGTTAGAGCCGTTTTAGAGAACGTGTTTACAAAATACTATATACAGGTTGTAAACAACCTCATCACGAAGCCGTCAACCAAGCATTCTGTACATCAAACTAAGTAACTTTACGCAAAAATTATTGCTGGGAAATTACTTTTTTTTGGGGTGAAAAATCATGTTTTGTGGTTGAACTCAATGTAAGTTGGAACTTTGACCCCCAATATCTCCGTAACTAGAAGGTTCCCAGGTATGGTGTAGAACAAAAAAATGATTGCAATGACTGACGGGAAAGAAGAAGGGCCTATCGGCTTCGTTAAGAGGTTTTTTACACCCTTTATATGAAAATATTGCTCATTTAATAGTATAGGATTGGATAGACATTTCATAGCGGTTGATTGTTAAAAGTCCTAATCAGTTTTCTAGAAACGAAGGGTTTTACTCCAATCCTCCGACACACAGGCACTAATATAAAACTCTACCTGTAGGCTTCACTACATTACAAAACCTACACAAAACTATTATCACTTCTAAAATACGCAGCTTCTTCTATTCGATAAAAATCACGGCTACCATAAAGCCGTTATCTCGTCTTCCTGACGTCATCATAAAAATAAAGAAACACGCTTGAAACGCAGCGATAATATCACACTTCCTACAGCCACTAATTAGACTGCACTTGTTAGAAAAACGTTTTAATTAAGTTCACTTTATTTCTTTCATAAGTAAGATGATATAGATATACCTGTACAGACTTAGTAGCTTTAAAAAGTTTCCATCTTCAATTTTTACGAATAAAAGATGTTTTCAGAAAGTTTTTTAACTTACATTGTAGGTGTTTGTGATAAATTTCCTACTCTATCTGCTTAGCCTTTTCCCAACCTTTTTGTGATCGGCTTCCAGTCTTACCGGATGCAGCCGAATACCAATATTTTTTATATAGAGCGACTGCCTATCTGAATTCCACAACCGTTAGTACTGGGCAATATTATGATATTGCCAGTACGTTTACGTCCGGGGGAAACTGACCAAAATACTAATATTAGCATGAATCAGGAAAAACGAAAATTTTATCAGCCTAGGGTAATTTAGGAACAGTCACATTTGCCTTTGGGAAACTGACCTTAATACTAATATTAGCATGAATTAGGAAAAACGAAAATTTTATCAGCCTAGGGTAATTTAGGAACAGTCACATTTGCCTTTGGGAAACTGACCTTAATACTAATATTAGCATGAATTAGGAAAAACGAAAATTTTATCAGCCTAGGGTAATTTAGGAACAGTCACATGTGCCTTTGGGAAACTGACCTTAATACTAATATTAGCATGAATTAGGAAAAACGAAAATTTTATCAGCCTAGGGTAATTTAGGAACAGTCACATGTGCCTTTGGGAAACTGACCTTAATACTAATACTTATTAGCATGAATTAGGAAAAACGAAAATTTTATCAGCCTAGGGTAATTTAGGAACAGTCACATGTGCCTTTGGGAAACTGACCTTAATACTAATATTAGCATGAATTAGGAAAAACGAAAATTTTATCAGCCTAGGGTAATTTAGGAACAGTCACATGACAGAATAGTAATTTCAGATTGGGCGGTTGTGTGTGAGCAATGGTGATGCCGCAAAAAAAGGGTAATCTAGTCAGTATATAAGGACCGTAACACAGATCTTGATTCAACCAATTAAATGGCTGTTAATCTATGCTCTAGACGAGATATGCGCTAGAGTATCGTTCTATATGCATTATGTTATACAAGAGTTAAATAGTTCTAACACTATCGACGTCAAACATAACAAACTGTTACACCAAAAATAACGTCAACCGAACATCTCACCCAGTAAATAATATACCTAATACATAAAGTAATTAGGTGTGATATCTTGTGCCACGTGTGCGCGCGCGCAGACCGTGAGAACCGCTCCCGAGGGAGCGAGCGAGGGACGTCTTACACAAGTAGGGATATTGTTTCTTGAGCACATGCCAGCCACGCGTATGGTTTAGTGTGGATATAACGGTTTATTTTTATTTTGGAATAGATTTGAAAAATTATAAGTTGGTGTTTTTAATATGCTTACAAATTAATAATCTGGGACGGCATTTCGTTTTATATAATTTAAGGGTTTTCGCAGACTATAAATCACAACTGTCTTAAGACAAACTATTGCTATGAGGATTATAGTCTGTCTCGCTCGCACTATTAGGGCAATAGTCTGTCTTAAAGCAGTCGTGACTATAGTCTGCAAAAGCCCTAACACCATCATCATCATTAAAAGCCTTATTTTATAGTTGGTGCCAGTTAAGATGAGAATAGCGGTCATTGCCCTTTCCCTTATATCTCTTCGTACGAACCAAACCAAATAAACCATATCGTTTTTTCATTACAAAAAATGTTGAAGATCAGGATAGACGACGATTCCAGACTTGAACAGTCTTATTTTTGGTTTTCAAAGTTAAGAAGTTTAATAAATGTAGGTGGGTGAATGACCGCTAATCGCTATTCTCATCTTAACTGGCACCAACTATACCCACTGTTAGGTTTAGGCCTTTTCCTTTGGTGTCATGCTTTCATGGTATTTGCTAGTCTCATTTAGAGTCTTTCCTGCGATCTTCGGTAAGTCGTACACCGTCCGGAAATAATTACATATTATTTTATTTTACTCACATTTGTCACCCACTTTTTAATTTTTGACAGCGTAAACTTTACAGTTTTCTTATTTATTACTTAGTTTTTGTTTCTAAGTTCAACAGTTAACAGAAAGCTTTACCTAGAAAACTTGTCTATACTGCTCACAACATTCTGATTAATTATATTCCGTTAGTGATACTGAATAAATTAATGACCTTATTGGTGAGGTTCTTCACAGAACACTCAAGCATGTAAGTACCTATGCCATGAGAAAAAGGCGTGGGTCTGGATGTTAGATACTGAATTTCCGTTTGTTTAGCTGAAAATGATATGTACAGAAAATTAAGGGCTGTTTGTGAAAATAGAAAGGGAAGATGATACCTACCGCATGTCAATATTGCCGAGATTGCCTCTTGCAATTTTCACTCAATGTATAACCACGCCAATTAAAACTAGCTGCCTTAATTTTAAAAAATCTACACACAAAACCGACATTTTATTCTCAATTCATAGCCTAGATACTGACTATAAGCTCACACAAAACTATTAAAAAAAGAAAACATTTAAAAATTACAAAAGATACCGTCTGATCCTCTATATTCTCCCGTAACTCCCGTCTGATTGAATAAGTCCCGCATAAAAGGATGATTCGCCATCTGCCGCATCTCCGCACTCAATCATAAACATAACACGACACCAATGTATATACCTATATAATTTATACATACACTATATATATTTAAACAATGTATAAATGTTTTATGAGTGCTCTCTTCAACGCCTTACTGTTCCAAATACATGACCCAAATTAATGTAAACAGGATATATCAAAATATGTGCAGTCTGGATTTTTTGTTTGGTCTTGATTATATTAATTAATTGGTTTTGATAACATGTGGGCGCCATAGAAATCTCTTTGTCCTAAAACTGTTCTAGTTAGATGACCTAAAAGTCTGTACATTCAAGTGTTTTATTAAAAAAATCTGAACGAAAAGGATAAAATAAATACCTAAAAGGAATACCTAGTTGGCTGTCAATATGCGAACTTCATGAATCTATCGCGTTCATGTAGGTATAAAAGTTGCCGTATTATAGATGTTGCCAATTATACTTGAATATAAAGTAAACCAAAATTCCTTGTAAGGTAGATACCAATAACAGAATAGTGAATCTCTAGTATCGAAACAAATTAATTTTACAAAAATTAAGCTCATCGTGCAATCTATTCGCAAAAAATAACTTGAGAGAAATTCATAAGGCACCAGTAGCAAAAACAACCGTAACGTATTATTTTGTAAGTATGCCAAAAACAATCTATAGGAGCAAATTCAACCCAGAATAAAACAAGAAAAAGTCAACACGACCGTTTGACGCAAGTTTCCCCAAAAATGAAAAAAAAATCCAATTGTGCTGCAAACACAGTTTTCCCTAAAAGCTACGAAACGCTACGCGCGCGTAGACCATTAACATTCCCATTAGTACGGAATTAAAAACATGTTATACATTCTTCTCAATAAAATGTAATTCGACGTATATTGTACAGTACGGTATATCAACCGAAAAATTAGTGTCCATACAACAATAATTGTAAAGTCCGAGCGGACCACGTGTCCCGTATAAAGAACTATTATTACCATCAAGCCGTGTAGGTAGCAGCGTGCGCGATCATAATTGTATTAATCATTCAGCGCGACCGGCAGACGTCGATTTTCTTCAACAAAGTGCTCTTGTTTGTTTTTTTCGTAAGGAAGTCGGCCGAAGGTGAACCGTGGGAACGTCGGGCGGGTGCACTTCCCAAAACATCGACGCACGGCAGCGAGTCCGACATGCGCCGGACAGAACGAGCTAAAACATCCAGCTGCCCAAGTAACAGAAAGAGACGGAGAATGTGACGTGTGCGCGCCAAGCGACAGCTCACAATCGCGTGATCATCTACAAGAAATAATAAAACGGCAATAAAAGAAACACGAGACAACGGTAACGATGGCCCGCGCGCGAGAGCGGGACGGAACTCGGTGGCCGAAGGCCTGCGCGCGCGCCGCTCGAGTTACCGCATTCGAATTTCAAAGATCAATGATCGATGCGATAGGAGCGAGACGCGCGACAAGCGCTCTAATACCGTTGAGTGAGAGGGACGCAAATAGTGTACGGCCGTTGAGAAAAAAGGATGGCATTATCAGCTTGGCTCGTGGCGGTTTCAGCACGGGCCAGCTCTGCTTCAACGCTCTATCGACAGAGGGCGCTGTTTACATTTCAGTGGCCATATTGAAAGGTTTTATGCTATTGTAATCGGCGAGTTTAATAACACATTGATTTCAATGGCGTTAAAGTGAAATTTGCAAACAGTTATGAGTTTAGTAAATACTAAGTGGTTTGTCGGTAAACGTCAGTTCCTACGGAGATTTTCCGTTGGAATAAAAGTTTCACCCTGAAGTTTTCATACTGTACTTTTCAGGTCATGGTTATAAATCTAGTTCTGAATGCAATTCAAGCTTTTCATCGTTTTAGACACCGTGAAGGAAAAGTGCAAAATTTGTAATTTGACCGAATCTAGTCACGAGCATGGCTAATTAAAATAAACTCCGTTGTAAAAATGTAATCAAAATCGTCAATTTTGTCGTGAAATCGATATTTTCTGTAACACTTTGTCGAGTGAAAACTGGCTTCAGTCGTAGCGAATGGGCGATGGCAGCGCTCGCGTGGGCGTTTCTTAAAACATTTGGTTCCGTTATCTTCACATAGATGGCGATACGAGTATTATTTTTAAGCGCACGTTTAGAAAAAAGTTTTTCCAAACTTTTTTAGAACTAGTATGAAATTATGAATTTGTAATTTTATTTTAAGTATGGAATTTGATTGATTGTCATCTTGTGGTCGGAATAGGTGGCAGATCCATCATTTTCAAGTAACAAATAAAATAGAAATTAAAATTTTAAATGTTTGATACCTCCCACTTCCAGACCAAGTACCTACCTAATAAAGAGAGAAAAATAGATCGTCTAGCAACAGACTCTCAAAGAATGTATGAGACGTTATTCCATATTTATATTGAATTAAGACAATTATTATAATCATATTATAAATAGTTTTGTAAGGTAAAAAACCGACTTCCAAAAACACAAAAAAGTGAAAAATAACTTTAGCTTCAGAAGTCGGTGAAAAAAAAATCTAAATCAATCAAGCAATGGTCACCGACTTCTGAAGCTAAAGTTATTTTTCACTTTTTTGTGTGTTTTGTAATCGGTTTTATTTTTTGCAAAAGAGTTTTTATTTTTCACTTTTTAGTGGTTCACATGTGCTTACTCCTTCACAGCGTACCGGCGTGATGATATGTTGTGAACTGGTGTAAAAAATAGACAGACATGAGATTTCAGCAATCCCAGTCCATATGCTTTCATTTATTGAGGAGTTCCGTTGCCTACCTCCGAAGTTCTTCATCAAATCTTCACCAAATTGAAATGGGACCAATCCGAGAAAGTACTCTTCCAAAAACTACCCAAATCGCTTCAAGTGTGCCTATAAAATTTGAAGAATTATCTCTATTTCTCCAGGATCCCATCAGATCCTGACTTGATGATCAAGGGACCGCCTGGGAAGTATACCCTTTCAAACAAAAAACAAAATCCAAATCAGTCCAGCCATCTTCGAGTAATTGGAGAACATACATAAAAATAATTAAAAAATAAAGGTTCCTCCTTTTTGAAGTCGGTTAAAAATTTTACCATACAAAACTTTTAACTAACATAAAGAAACATTTGTTATGATTATGAATCACACCGAGGTGATGGTTTATCAAATAATATCTGTTTTGTTTTACTTTGAGCACGTGGTACACATTTATCGGTTGTTTGAAGAATAATAAGAAATATTATTGTTAAACTCAAATAATTTTAGTGTTGAATAAAATGGTTGACGAAGGATATCACAACGTGACCTATACAGATACAGTCTGCATTTTTTGCTTTTTTAGAATACCTCCTTTCAGTGAGTACCTAGGCCAAATCTACCATGTGGGCTCAATGTGTTATGTTATGGGAGTGCCGAATTCTGATGATAAAATTTAACCAAGAACCACAACAAAAAATTGAATTATTGAACTGAATCATCTGCCTAGGCTTTTCCTAATTATGTTGGGGTCAGCTTCCAGTCTAAACCGATGCAGCTGAATACCAGTATTTTACATGTAGCGACTGCCCATCTGACCCCCACAACGCAGTAAGTATACGATACCCCTTGGTAAGACTTATTGTCAGACTTTCCAGCCACAGACTACCTGTAACGACTGTCAAAGATCTACAATTGACAGCCGGGACCAACGGCTTAACGTGGTTTTGAAACGATTGAACTGAATATTTTTTTTTATGTTTACGCAATGAGTTTAGTGCGAGTGAATTTTCAGCTACATAATCTTTGGCGTACGTTCCTTGTCTTAGCGTATCGATAGCATACAAATAGAATGTATAAGGTCCGAAATTCAGCTAAGCAAATTTCACTTACTTATGCATAAGATCCTCAAGTGTGCAGGTGGCAGGGCATTAATTACCGATGAAAAATGTCTATTTCCAAAATGATGTACTGAGTAATTGTGATTGGCTTCCCGGTGACTATGGTTTCCTTTTTTGGTTGTATTTATTAGCTGTAAGTCTTCCATGTACTAAAACAAAAATAACAAAATAAAGTGCGTGGTAATCGTTTTAGCGTCGTCGGTGTCCCTCCCTCTTGTATTGTGCTCCAACTTTCTAATCATTTTCACTTAACACATCCACACTTTACCTGTCTAAATCTCGCGTGCTCTTCGCTACAAAAACAGTGATTTCCGTGCCCAAATTGTAAGTGATCACGAAATGATTTTAATGTTGATGTTCGACAAAATGAGAGAATCGTTTCGATAAGCAATCGTAGTCCCGTGTGTTGATTCTAATTTCCGGTACTAACCGTGTATTGAGCGTGAGATTTAAATTAAGAACATAAACTTGATTTTTTTTTTCGTTTTTTTTTTTACTTATTTGTGGCAGGTTCTAATTAACTTGTGGATGTTTTTTTTTTTTAATTGTGGTTCTTGACTGTTTTAATAAGCACTAGCTTCTAGCCGCGACTACATCCGCATCGATAAAACAAAATATCATATGGCACTCGATAATAGCTGTAGTATAGTAAACGAATTTTAGAAATCAGATGAATATAGTCGGTGGTTTGTTTTCAGGGATTAAGTTCCTGTGACCGATGACCTTGTGAAGGTTGCGGGAATCCTCTGGATGCCAGTCGCACGGGACCGGTCAATGTGGCGACACTTGGGGGAGGACTATGACCAGCAGTGGACGTCTTACAGCTGAAATGATGATGATGTTCCTCTGAAAGGTGGGTAGATACTAGTCTTCATACTATGAGTATAAGTTAATGTTGTTTAGTTTTAATGGTTCACACTTATTCAACTTGTTACTGTATATTTCCTCTTTAAGAGAGAAACGCCAGGGTAGTCCGTGATATTTAAATTTTCTTACGTTTTTTTCAATTAGCAGATCAGTGTTAGCTTGTATGTTGATTAAAATATGATTCGCGGCCGTAACAAATCCGGCTTTACCGAGTTATTATCATTAAAATCATCAATATAACCCCTTTAACTTACACAAAAAATATTATAGTTATTTTATTTAATGGTTTAATTTAATGTTCAGTATGGTGTCGGACGTAAAGAATAGCACCATCCCATATCTTCCCGTGGGTGTCGTAAGAGGCGACCAAGGGACTTACCGGAGAATGGGCAGCAGCGTTCTCGGTGCTTTTATAACAACCGCACTGCGATCGCCAACCCCTGCCAAGCGTTGCGATTATGGCAAAACCCCTCCTTGGGGGAGGCCTATGTCCAGCAGTGGACGTGTTTCGGCTGATATGATGATGATTCTAATTTAATCTTATTAATAGGTAAAGTTTATCTACATATTAACTTTGATCCAGATTTCAATGTAACTGGCAGATAGATAATTTCCAAAGATTTGTTCTTTATTTTTCGTGTGGTTGGTGGCTAACCTGGTGTCAGAATTTATGCTGCCAGTGGGCCTCATAATTGGCTTTACATGCCGTCGAGAAATATCTATCAGGCATGGTGGTTGTCTCACGATGTTTTCCTTCACCGAAGCTAGTGATAGATACTTAATAATACAAAACCAGAGACTTAAATTGTTTAGATCACTACCAAAGATTTCCTCAAACTCACAAAATAAGATCAACGATATTCATGTACCTACTCGTGTATCAAGATTTCAAAACCGTTCATCTGACGATGCACGATCGTCGCACGTCTGACGATATCGCATCGCTCGTCCGACGATAGCACATCGCTGCGTGATGTTAATTTCCGTTTCAGTTGATTTATCATTTTGTATGTTAATTAATCGTTACGTCCGAATTGGTATTTTTGAGCGTGCCTTAATTAAAATAGGTGTATGATTGACTTTTACTTTAATTGGTGTTTTATAATACGAGGAGCTCTTGGCTACATAATAACAGCCGCTCGGCTCAATCTTTAGGTTAAACTGCGCTTGCCTAGGTTGTTCTGTGGATAGGTGATCACCCATTACATACCGAGTTTCTTCCATGGCCCGTAAAGAATGTTAAACCGTTGGTTCCGGCTGTCATTTGTAGATCTTTGACAGTCGTTACAGGTAGTCAGTGGCCCGAAAGTATGACAACCAGTCATAACAAGGGGTATCGTTTGACCCAGTACTAACTGGGTTGTTGAGGTCAGATAGGCAGTTGTCGAACCGATTAGACTGGAAGCCGACCGATAGTTGGGAATAGGCTAGGCAGATGATTAAGTGGGAATAGGCTAGGCAGATGATTAAGTGGGAATAGGCTAGGCAGATGATTAAGTGTTTTTTACAATGATATTTAATTAAACAGATATGTTATGAGCGCGCAATCGTGAAGACACGAAAACGTGTCAATTGGCCTGTTTTTCCTTTATTCTGCGTCACTGCGTGTATGTGAGCTGGCTCTCCCCCGCGGCACACTTTTTTCGGTGGTTTTGTAGGTGTATAACATATCTGTTTGTTAGAATATCATTGGTTTTTTAATAGAGGTAATTTTTGGAGCTTTTGCAAAATCGAGCGAACTGCCATAAGATATGTTAGAAAAGGGTTTTTGTAGTGAATTAATAATGACATGGTGTTGGTCATTGTAACGGACAATGATTTCAATAAAAATATTGGCAACTCATTCAAATCATCTTCTTAATAAACTGTACAAAGTCTACAAGCTTTATAGGCATATAGACAAAATGTTATGTTTTAAAATTCAAATGTAGTTTTATTTACATAAGAAAGCCTTCTTGATCCACTTATTCAACTCATTCAAACAACCTTAACGCTCTTAACAGAACAGAACCAAGCAGTTAAACAAACACTTGCCAAAATCTATTCATCGTCAAATAACGGTCGAAATTAGAACGCTCGAACGTCTATTTGAATTCAAAAATAGAAGTTAGGAAGGCGTGCATGCGCGCTTAACGCCCGTGGGCCGAAACAAGCGTTACTATTGGCCAGAGGTGAGCCAATCACGGCCTGATGCTGGCCTAGGCGTGATGAGGTTTTCCGCGCAAATTGTTTTAATGTTTGGGGAAATTGTGCTTAATACGATTCTTATTAGAATTTTGGACACTGCTTTGTATTCATAAATGATACAAATCTAGGGCGACATTATTATATGAACAATGTATTCGTAGTTAATGGATTTTTAAATGAGTTGCTTACATTGTTCTTAAAGCTATTATTACTTATGATGAATATTGACAAGGTGAACAAAAATATTATCTTCCAGATTGATAGCCTGCAAATGTGTAGGTTTTTCATTATTATGATGAAAATGTAGCTTATCTACGACCTAAACATATCAAAATGTAGTTTTATTTAGGTCTTGAATTGAAGATTTTTTCAAACCCATCAAAATGTAGTTTTATTCAGGTCTATGAATCAAAGCATTATTATGATGAAAATGTAGCTTATCTACAACCTAAACATATCAAAATGTAGTTTTATTTAGGTCTTGAATTGAAGATTTTTTCAAACCCATCAAAATGTAGTTTTATTCAGGTCTATGAATCAAAGCATTATTATGATGAAAATGTAGCTTATCTACAACCTGAACATATCAAAATGTAGTTTTATTTAGGTCTTGAATTGAAGATTTTTTCTAACCTATAAAAATGTAGTTTTATTCAGGTCTATGAATCGAAGATTTTTCTATAAATATGACACTCAACGCTCCCCTATGTAATTATAAATTGTATGAGGTCGATGCTTATTTGAAATCTCACATTTCTAAACTGCCCTACTCAAAACGCAAAAAACGAATTACCAAAAAAACGTGACGGACCAAATCCTTCGTATGCGCACAAAAAATTAACCAAATCTTTATCAAATTTTGCCCTAATGCCTTCGAAGTGAACAATGGGGTACAAAAATACGAAACCCATGCATATTTGAACAATAACAATAGAACACCTGTTGGATTGCCATATATTCTGGCCACATCGCTGTTTTTTGCTGACCCACAATTTTTGTAGACCATACCAATGCTCAGGTATGATTTTTTAAGTTGTCATTCTGATTTTCAAAAGGATTACGAAAGAGGAATGTTTTGAGGAGTGTGAGTGATTGGTTTTCATTGTTGAAGGTGCAAAGATTACGGAAAATAGCTAAATGCTGTGGCTACACAGTTTACGTTTAAAAATACACAATAAAATACTTCTCTGCAAGCTTCTCACAACTGTTTGTTGCCTTACTGTGTACGATATATACGGTGTATCGAAATTTTAAACTTCGAAGTTTAAAATTTCGAAAACCCCTAGCCAAGTTACAAACGTTTCGTATCGATTATTTTTCTACAATCGTAAACGCCTCGGCGTAAGCGATTGTAGAAAGCGCCAAATTGGTAGCCAAGTTGACACGACTGAGTCGATCGCTCATTCTCTAATGTCTAGAAAAACCTACACTTTAGTCTATGGTGAGCGTTCCTACCAAAGAGTTTAGCGATCAACATTGTAGAAACGATAACATTCTATTCTATCATTTTGAACGATGTAAACTTGTCTACAACTTTTCCTATTCATTTGTGATGATCACGTGATTTAACGTTGAGATGATTTTATTCCCATTCATTTGAATGGTTTTCTACTAGCGTTAACGATTTTAGATTGTCAACTTGGCTAGGGGTGCAGTAATACAGACGTTTACGATCATTAACACAATCACAAACAGTCAGACCCGGAACAAACTTTCGCGCACATAGATCGGTTAGCTAGTATCGGTGTTATGGGAATCGCAAATTAACCTACTTGATTTACTTGGTGATGGATTAAGTTTATTGAAATAAATTACAAGGAGCAAGAATGCCGCTCCGACTAATAAAGTTTTCGATAATTGCTCAAATGTAAAATTAGCCAGTAACTTTTATCTCCGAGTTCTATTTTTTCCGTGCGGTGATCGAACCCGCGACACACAAATCAGCAGTCATTCGCTTAACCACTACGCCAACCGTGCCGACTTGAAAGTGCACCAATACAATAATTTTAAGTTGTCGCTTAATGTTAGTGAAAACGCGCCTTAATGGCACATTAACAAGGGTCAAACCTCTCACATTTATCCGCTGATTAACTAATGTTAAAGATGCTTGATAACAGATGACTTCCTGTATGGTTGCAGAGGTTAGATGGCAATCACTTCGCATATATTATTTGAAAATAGCTGTAGTGATCTTATGCGGTATAGGGCCATGCGTTGGAATTTTATAGTACATTACTGCAGCGGCCAGCAACAGAGGCATTGATGGACGAACGAAGCCGAGGCATACATACCTACGTAAGTCCATCAATGCCTAATTGTGGCCAAGGCTTGTATAGTACTTTTCTCAAATACCTAATGCAAGGACAACTAGTATCGGTGTTATGGGAATCGCAAATTAACCTACTTAATTTACTTAGTGATGGAGTAAGTTTATTAAAATAAATTACAAGAAGCAAGAATGCCACTCCAACCATATCCAAAGTTTTCGATAATTGCTTAAATGTAAAATTTGCCAGTTTTCATCTCCGGGTTCTATTTTTTCCGTGCGGTGATCGAACCCGCGACACACAAACCAGCAGTCAATCGCTTAACCACTACGCCAACCGTGCCGACTTGAAAGTGCAACAATACAATAATTTTAAGGTGTCGCTTAATGTTAGTGAAAACGCGCCTTAATGGCCCATTAACAAGGGTCAAACCTCTCACATTTATCCGCTGATTAACTAATGTTAAAGATGCTTGATAACAGATGACTTCCTGTATGGTTGCAGAGGTTAGATGGCAATCACTTCGCATATATTATTTGAAAATAGCTGTAGTGATCTTATGCGGTATAGGGCCATACACGTTGGAGTTTTATAGTACATTACTGCAGCGGCCAGCAACAGAGGCATTGATAGACGAACGAAGCCGAGGTACACATACGTAAGTCCATCAATGCCTAGTTGTGGCCAAGGCTTGTATAGTACTTTTCTCAAATAATGCGAGGAAAATAAAACTCTCGCGTTGAAGAGTTCATTTGTTTTTTTTCAATAAACCGCTTTTTATTTGCAAGCCAATTCGAAATTTAAATAAAACCTTTGTTATGTTACCTTCTTGGTTGCCATGCTTCGGAATAAAAGATCGTTCCATTTTTAAATAACACGACCGATATGAGTTTACTATGTAATTTATTTGGCCGCTAAACACGACAGATATGGATTTTCCTACAACTTTTGTCGGCCGCTGGTCGCATATGTATCTGGCCAGTATAGCAATTTCGATATATCTCGAAGAAGGTTATATCTAGAAGGTTGCCAAAATAATGCTCAAATTTCCAAATACGTTTGAGAAAACTAACATAACATCACGCCTGTAATCCCCGAAGGGTTAGACTGAGGTGTACACAATAGTACACCCACATTGCACCAGTTATGTTTAAGTCCAATGTAACAGGGGGCGAGCTTATTACCATCAATCGGGCGCAAATCCAGACTCCGTGGCTGCTACTGAGAAATTCCCTATAGAAAAACATAATGACACTTTGCCCGACCCGGGAATCGAATCCAGCACCTCATGCTCAGCAGTCGTGCTTGCGACCACTTCACCAACAAGGCAGTCAATAACAGTTTCAATACTTCACAGAATATCTTTTAATACATACAAGGGAGCCATGTCTCCTACTTATCTAAAGGGTTTTAAAAACCTCTTAACGAAACCGAAAGGCACTTATTCTCCCTGTCATTTCGAACATTTTTTTGTTCTAGACTAGACCATACCTGTGAATCTTCTAGTTAAGGAGATATTGGGGGTCAAAGTTCCAACTTTTTGACAAGTTTTTTTTTAAGACAAGTTTTTAATGTAAGATTTCCACTTTAAAAACCTCCACGACCCCCGCACTATTCAATCCATCCATCAGCACAATGTTTTGAGGGCATTACATTGAGTTATACCATACAAAACATGATTATTCACCCCAAAAAAAAAGTCGTTATCCAGCAATCATTTTTGCGTAAAGTTACTTAACTTGATGTACAAAATACTTGGTTGACGGTTACTTATGAATTCATTATCTAGCAAATCTATGTGCTTCTGTTGGTGTGCTTCTCTTAGAAGTTGTTACGAAAATCGTCATCTTCCTGCACTTGTCGCATTCTACTTGGGGTTGGAGCAGCTCGTTTCTTCCTGCATTCTCCCCTGTCAGACTTCACGACATCACATATTTACTCCTTTTGTTTTTAAATCATTCCTCACTCAATTCACCATCTTTTCTTTGGCCTATCTCTCCCTCTCTATCCATGAACATTCATATCCATCCATCACTCTTTCACATGCGGTTTATTCCTCCTCATTACATGTCCATACCAAGACAAACGACGACAAGTTGCTACGAAAAAATACCAACAATCTAAAATTTTCATTGAAAAAAAAAACTACTCCAGAGCCTCTATTCTATTAAGCCTCTATTTAATTTACCAACCGTTACCAACTAGTGAGCAAACTACATACTCAAACAGTATTAACGACTGACATTAATACCATTATAAAGTTCTAATATCATTCATAGTCCTAACTAAAAACAAAAAAGGACACTGTCCAAAACCAAAAAGTTGCAAAAATATTAGCAATAACACTGGCCGTTAACTGACAGCCATAAACGTGCCATAAAATGAAAGACGAGGTGTGCTTGCACGAAAATTCAAAATTGGAAGGAAAGTGGTTATTTTAAATGCAAGAAGGTTGTTTAAAAAAAGGTTGTGTGTTACACCGTGGGAGAATGGGCAGGTGTGAGCTAGCGGGTACACTTGAGATCGTACGCGTACATTTTTTGCAACCCACTATATTGATTTTTAATTAATGCTCCTCGAATTAAGTTTTTTTTTGTATAAATAAAATTGTGCTCGTTTTGGGGGTTTCAAGTTTTGATTGGGTAATTTTGTTTTTGATGGGTTATTTTGTGCGACAGGGCAAAGGGGGACTTTGATATAATTATGTTTATGATTAAGTATAAATATTTCCGCATCTTAGCAAAGTAATATTTGATAAGATAGTTCTTGAAACTTAAGAGGCAGACGATAATTTCTAATGCTAATTAGAAAATAAGCCAAACAACTAATAAAATTAACAACCAAAAAAAATTAACCACTCAAAAACACCACTCTTCCCCTCTTTTGTCTAGCCCAAAGCATTAAAGAACACAACGTACTAATTAGGCCCAATATAAAATAAAGCATAAAGTAACAGACTCGCCTTTCATAGTCCCGATGATTTGTCACAATATTGTCCTGCACCGGTACCCATAACGGTTAACCGCTTCGCCATTTTGTTTTTTTTTTACTACGACAACCTTCTTCGGTCAGGTTTCGCAACTTTTTTTTAAAGCCTAAGAGGACAGTATGGACTATTTTTATTCCTTCCATTTTTGTTTTCATTTTAATGGTAACGGATCGGACTTAAAAATAGTACGTTAGACTTTTTATAACCGTTTAAGGAGCGGTACTGTTTCTTATTTGTTTTGTTCACATGGTTTATTTTCGGACTGTACTGGGAAGATGTATTTTTAGCTTTAGAAAAAAATATATACAACGGGCTTGTTGGGGTGTCGTGTTTGTTTAATTTAATAGGTATGGAAGTGTCAGTTTTCATCGATTCTCATTATTTATGATAAATTGAAAATTGTTTTCCTTTTTTTTTGTTACTTGAAAAATCAACCAAAGAACTTCAGTGTACTTCACGATAACTTGATTATTGTTCATATGAAGTTTGGGTAGTTATAAATTCTAACACAATGTCTACCTCGAACTGATTTAAAACCCATCCAGATTTTTTTTATCGGCGACTTAGACTAAATAATCAAAACATAACATTACTATCAACGGTCACTCTCATAATTAGATAACGAATGTTAAACTAAACGTAATAAACGAATAATATTCATGGGCACGTCATGTCATGCACATAAAAGCATTAAAGGGTCGCGCCACACAGATTCGTCGCGTGACAAGATAAGCGTGCGTGTTTCTATCACTGTAAGCGACGCCCGCGCACCCGACCGCGCCCGACTTCACCCGAAGACGGCCGAACGCTGTCGTGGGAAAACGTGGCAGGTGTTACCGATCCGTAGCACTTCTTACTGAGTAAACATTCAGCGTATACAAAATTATAACCGCTTCGAAGCGTCTGTGTAAATGGAAAACATATTTTGTGTGCTTAATGATACTGCTTGCTTTTTTGGTGTGGCTCGGTTATCAGACGACAATGTTTTTTGCGACGGTTTTGAGGGCTTTGGGTTTTTATTTTAGTTAAATTTATTGAGGGACCCTTAATTGGTATGGTTAAATGAAGTGTGGTTAAGTGTGCGCGTGACCTTTCTGTTGCCATTGCGATTGTGAAGCTTCATGGATATAATGGTCGTATATTAATGTGTCTTTTAATATACATTTTGTGAAACTGTGTGCGTCTTTGGTGTGCACATAAATGTATATTGCTGTATATGCGCATAAGCTTTTCTGGAGAGGAATAAATGTCACAATGAAGTCTATGGTTTATTTGTTTGTGCGCTTTTTAATGGTAAAAGAAAACATTAAATTGCTTTTTGTACTGCCGTTTAAGGGCCCACGTTTAATTTGAGATTAATAAATATTTTTTAAAGGTCATGTGGATTTGTTTTATTTTTGCACAATTGCTCATAGAGTAGTGTTTTTTTTATAGAAATAAAACTAAAGCCCCCTGAAAACTTCGTTCCAAGAATTATATTAAAAGCTTATTCATTTACGTTTATCTCATAATTGTAGTAATATACTGCGTATTTTAATATGAAAATACAACAATAAATGGATTCATAACTGAGAAAAAAAAGGCGTGATGAGCTTTACCTGAAAAAACTTTCAGTGGTCACAGTATTTTTTGTCTTATATTATTTTATTCAAACCTTATTTTATACAAGATGTAAATGGATATTTCACGAAGCCGTTAACCAAGCATTCTGTATATCAAACTAAGTAACCCTATGCAAAAATGATTGCTGGTAGACAACTTTTTTTTGGGGTGCATAATCACGTTTTACGGGAAGAGAAAAGTTCCTGTTTTTCGTGATAGGTTAAGCCTTTTCCAATTAGCAAGAAAACATGTTTAAATTCTTATTTGAACATGTATTAAAACATAAAACCTGAAAATTCCTACAAGTTCATACAAAAAAATAATATTTCTGAGAAACAAACGTGATATTCAGAGCAGTAATCACGCACTATGAAAAAGTGGTACCTAGTACCAAACTCTTAATTACTCCACGCAATTACTTACAAGCTACAGGTGTCGTGTAATTGGCTAATGTTATTGTACCTACTTAATTTAAACACGTACTACAGCGGTACTTAATGACCTATCATTGATTCTAAAGTAGGCGTACATTAATGAGAATTAATATTGGACTTACATTGTTGCGTCGGCCATCTTAAGGAGACGGGGAATGCAGATGACATAAATTGCTGATGTCGACAAAATACGTGAACATATTTTTTAAACGTTATGACTAGGGATGAGACGTATGTGAATTAAAGAGTGATGGAAGTTTGATCTGCTTCTGGAGGGAGGTGAGCTGGTTGGAGTAATCGGCCACCATGGCTCACGCACATTGGTCCACTTCAAGGACTAAGTGCGGAAACCTAATCCCCATGATATACAAACTGTTTTTTTTTAATATCTTATAACTCTAGGGTATTATTGAAACCATATCAAAGAATCAACTGGCATATGAATTATGTTTCAATCATCCTTTTTTTTAGTTTTTATACAAAATAATTCGGCAAAGTCACGATTATTAACGTAAAACAACACCCTTTTTTTTCGTATGGGAAATCATCAAATGACTCCTCCCGCTCTGGGCGGAGCAGGAGGGAGTGTCAGACTTTTACTGACTAAAACCCATCCATGTTCCTTCATCGCCCTTTGTGTTCCGGGGCCACGGTATCTCTTTTGAATAGTCCCGCAACCCCGTAAAACAACATCTTTAAGTGAAATATGACAACGTCGCATTTTCTTAACTTAAAATATGAATGATTGGTCTAAATTAAAATGAATTACTCGTATTTATCAATTAAACTTAGATACATGTTTTATAATTATGATTGATGATATCTCCGAAACTGTGCATTGTTGGACCACTTAGTCTAGAAGTTTTAGTATTATTGTTACCTACACAATATAACCCTAGAAGTATGGGATATAAAAAAACAGGTTGTATATAGACGAGTGATGGACATGAATGTTGATGGATAGAGAGGGAAAGAAAAGTCAAAGAAAAGAGGGACAGATTGTGTAAGGAGAGAAAGAAAAAGAAGTGAATTATGCCGTGATGTCTGACATGTTACAGGGAAGAACGGAAGACGAAGACGTGTTGCATCGATCCCAAGTAGAATGGCACCACGGCAGGAAGTTGATGATTGTATGACTTATAGTCATACAATCATCAACTTCCTAGCCTTAACTCATCATCTGCCTAGCCTTTTCCCAACTATGTTGGGGTCGGCTTCCAGTCTAACCGGATGCAGCTGAATACCAGTATTTTACATGGAGCGACTGCCTATCTGACCTCCACAACCCAGTTAGTACCAGGTAATACGGTACCCCTTGGTCAGACTGGTTGTCAAACTCTCTGGTCACTGACTACCTGTAACGACTGTCAAAGACGTACAAACGACAGCCGGAACCAACGGCTTAACGTGCTTTCCGAGGCAGGGAAGAAACTCGGTATGTAATGGGTGGTCACCCATCCACAGACCAACCTAGGCAAGCACGGCTTAACCTAAAGATCGGCCCGAGTGGCTGTTATTATTTAGCCACGACTCCTTTCTACGGCTTAACTATAAAAATTAAATTATTTCAGGAATAATTTCATGAATATCGAGGGTATAGCTTGAAAGCCAATAAACACAGCTAAACCACAAGCGCGGCGGTGGCCCAGTGGTGGCGACCCCAACTTACGAACAGTAAGTCGTGGGTTCGAACCCAGACAGGCGCATTGCTTTGTGTAATTTATTTCATCACCACTGCTCTCAAATCGGTGAATGAAAACATCGTGAGGAAACCGGCAATTATCTTAGAACCAAACATTCGAAAACATGTGACATCTACCAATCCGTACTGGGCCCGCGTGGTGGATTATAGCCCATTCCCTCTCATTGTGAGGAGGCCGTGTTCCAGCAGCAGGAACATTATAGGCTAATGATGAAACCACAAACAAAAGCTGCCAAATGACTGCGTTGATCGCGTTCAGTTTTATCCGTATGGATCGCCCTAGGTGGCTGTGACAGATCGTCAATGCGAACCCTACTCCAAGCGCTATTGACGTTTGGTGAGCCCGTTGCTATTGTCAGTCCATTGTTTGGTTAAGCTAAAAACGTCATTCGGATAAAACCACTTAGTAAAATCGATTTGAGGATTTGCTTACACTTTCTTCTCTATAGTGAGATTAATACCTAACCTGGTGTCAGAGTATTTTTACTGCCCAATGCGGCCGGCCGGTGAGCCTGACTTGGCTTTACATGCCGTCAAGAAATATCTCTCATGCATGCTGGTTTCCTCACGATGGTTTTCTTCATGTGCTAATTCAGCATGTGATAATTATACAATACGCATGAATTCCAAAAATCAGAAGTGCGTACCTTTTTTTTTTTTTTTCGCTCTTGGCGGAGCAGGAGGGAGTGACAGACTTTTACTGACTAAAACCCATCCATCCCGCAACCCCGGCAAGCATCGGTCCTTACGGACCCCTTCCTTTTTGCTGGCTCTCTTTAAGGCGCGCGTGGAACAACGAACGCGCCGTCGACACGGCTTGTCGTCATGAGACGGACGGACAGCGAGCTAGCCCATAGCCCACCGTCCACTGGCCCGCGCCTACGGTGGCCCCTGACGCCCGGGCCGTGCGTGCCTTGGGTTCTAACTCGAGACCTATGACTCTAGGCTATCACTGATATAATACATATGTACAGCTTAGTGGTGTAACACTAATGTGAGTGTGCTTACACTGGTTCAGCCCTAGAACCTTCCCAAAACGATACCTATAGTCTGCGTCAGATAAGTAGGAATTAAAGGTCATTACTCTTTCCTTAATTTCTTTGCGTAGGTAACCCGACAATGCATTATGAATCGTTTTTTATTACTAGAAAAAGTCAAGGATCACGATAAAGGTAGTTTCGGGACAAGTTCAAGTCATTATTTCTGTTTTCGGAATTAAGTATTTGAATAAATGTATGCGGGTTAGTGACCTTTATTTCCTACTTATCTCGCGCAGACTATAACTTAAGACATTTAAAAAGAATCCACAGTCCTCAGCCGATCATTATACCCCAAGAAACAAATTACACAGAAACATCCAACTTACAGAGAAGTGAGATTTTAAAAATACTACATAATGACCTAAATGCTGGCCCATTACGGGGCACACCCCATAATATGACCAAGTGTTTAAAATTATTGCCTAGGAACTCAAATAGTATAGAAAAATGAACGTCGCAAGGCAATTACTGGATATTTTCTTTTAGCAATAAATGTAATTACTGTCATATTTTAGGGTTCTTTGCGTTGAATAATAAATCGATTGTAATGGCTTGAAGTGAAATATTCGACACTCCGTTGTTTATTTTATTTATTTAAGGACAGGACTGGTATGAAAATTTAAATATAATTGACATTCATTAAAATATTTTATGATCAGTGAGTTATAAAATTTAAGTATGTGAAAGCATGAATTGGAATTGTCTTATCCTTAAATGGAGTGATCATTTATTTTAATGGGTAATATTAACATGATTTTAATTGCTATTTGTCTTCCTGGTTGGGATGAATAATTATTAACATTAAAATTCCTATTTTCTTCCTACTTGACAGAAACATCATTTTTTTCTTAAAACTTCATTTTCTTGGTTAAAGTGTCACATTTTTTAAAGCATTATTTCTACTTGTTTCAAACTAAATAACTTCACGATATAAATACCTTTGATACTATCTCTCAACTCATACAGACAGTTTATCATGCTAGTTCTATCCGTATCCCTAGTATCTTACTATATAATATTATAATTGCGAAAGTAAGTTTGTTTGTTACCCTTTTACGCCTAAACCACTGAACCGATCATTCTGAAATTTTGCATATACGTTGTCAGGTGTACAGAAACGGACATGAAGTAACTTCCTTCCCGAAAAAAAGTACTGTTCCCGAGGAAAACAACAATAACGTTCTTATGAAAATAGATGGCGCCACATGTCTTTCGAATCATGATTGAATTATTACAAGCGGAGTAAAAAAGAAACGTGGGACGAGTTGCAGAACGAAAATATTATTATTTATTTTGATTTTTGTCAACTCGTCCCAAATGGGCCGTGGGCTTGCGGGACGAGTTAATGAAAAATAGTACATTTTGATACAAGTAGAGACAGTTTTTTTTTTGTTTTTCTAATACCCCGTAGAGAAGTTTCACTTCAATAATAAATTCATTTAATTGTTGATCACAATATTATTTCAGCTTAGTGTACTCTAACTTTTTTTTTCGTGTGGTGCCAAAATACCACTTTAAAATATTTAAGGGGAATCCGGGACCGCGGTCCTGGTCCTGAAAGCCCCCCGACCCACAACCCGAATTCATTGTCAAATTCTAAATAAACGCAAGCGAAGCCACGGTCAAAAGCTAGTGGATGATAAACACAACTACAGTTGAAACGTAGGTGTGTCATCTAATCTCTTTCTACGAATTACTGCGATACATTACAACGACACATGAACAAACCTCAAGCTAAAAACACGATCTATCTACTCGATAAGACCTAAGTTCAACATTAATAATTAAGTACACAGTTAACAAGTAAATGGAGATGCATCTATACCAATTATAAAGACGGATTGATGGAGCCGAGCGGCCGATGTTATCGTTAATCACTACGGAACCATTTGAACTAATGCGCGTTCGGACTTGCGTAGAAACTGGTGTAGAGTGGGGCGTTTCTTATTTTCTAAGAATTCTCGCCTCTGTCTGTGTTATTATGACAAGAATATTTTTTAATATTATTTATTTGGATTATTGCGTGTCGTGCGTCTGTGTTTATGGTTTTAATTATGTGGCCGGCTGTAATTACGTTTTGCATACAATAATCTCGTAAAAGTTTTATTTTAACATAACATAAAGGGTGTAAACAACCTCTTAACGAAGCCGAAAGGCACTTGTTCTCCCCGTCATTGCGCTACACCATACCTGGGAACCTTCTAGTTACCGAGATATTTAGGGGTCAAAGTACCAATACTTTTTGACAAGTTTATTTTTAAATACAAGTTATTAATGTTAGATTTTTACTTTAAACACCTCCACGAACCCCGTTCTATTCAATCCATCCATCAGCTTTGAGTGCGTTACATTGAGTTCTACCACAAAACATGATTTTTCACTCAAAAAAAAAAGTATTTCCCAGCAATAAATTTTTACGTAAAGTTACTTAGTTTAATGTACAGAATGCTTGGTTGACGGCTTCGTGATGAGGTTGTTTACATCCTTTAAATTATTATCATGCCTGTAATCCCAAAGTATATACCACTCACCTTCCACTCACCAGTAATTTGAATATTCTATTGCCATTAACCGGGATCTAAACAACGACAATTTTTGTGAAAAAAAAATCCCATTAACACTAACCCGACCTGGGAATTGAACCCAGGACCTCATAGTCAAGACAAAAGAGGCAGTTAAGAAAATGAGCAACACCAATGTTTCAGGAAACAGAATTAATAATGCCTCCACAGTAACCTTCAAAATCATGGCCAGCAAGGCCCACAAACAGTAGCTCAAGTACGACAAGTGACGAGATGATTACAGCCTCAGGGTCCACCCAGTACATGATTAAATTTGAAGAACTCGTTCATAATTATAACCGCACTGACAGCAAGTCGCACCCGTGGTACCTAAATGTGACAGAATGGGCATGTCCCCATACTGTCAGATTTGTGAGACTCGGCCTATAATATTGAGGAAGTGTTTTCTCAATATTACAGGCCGGATCTGTGAAAATGATGCATACATATTACTGTCAAGAATCGATTTTTTAAAATGAAAACTTTTAGCATGTACAGCCACTGATCACACGTCAAACAGTAGCTCAAGTACGAGATTACAGCCTCAGGGCTGACCCAACACGTTATTACGTTTAAGGAACTTATTCATAATTATAACCACTGCGGATACTACTCAAAGACTTGAAAACGAAACCTGGGACTGGGAGACTGGGGCCATTTCCTCAACATCAATTGCATAATTTGCAAACTTACGCCGCAATTTAAAAGTAGTAATTTTTCTTGAAAAAAAATTTCAGCGGGAAAACCTTTTCTATCTTCTGCCAATAATAATGTCATCAACCGGGCATAAATCCAGTTTCCAAGACACTATTGAGCAATTCCTAACGGAAAAACCAAAATCACTTTACCCGAGTTGGGAATCGAACCCCCGCCTCACGCTTACGGCCACTAGATCAACGAAGCAGACAATTCTCAAAACCATCTAGATATTTTACAAACCTAAAACATATTGTAGACCTACCATGTAACCTAAAGCATGTGATGTAGATGGTTCCGTTCAAATAAAGGTTTTTAAAGGAAATTAGTACTTATGTATTAATTTCAAAAACCCGAACCTAAAAACCCTTATTTGAAGAGGTCCCCTTCATTTATTGATAAAGGATAATCAAAAGCTACTTCTTTCCTTCTTCATTCAGAAGAAAACCTTTCCCATCCTCAACCAATAATAAGATACGTCAAGTAACTCCAAACAGTAGCTCAAGACGCGATGATTACAGCCCCAGGGCTGACCGAACTCATAATTATGAAGAAGGAACACGTTTACATACTTCACAATATATGTATAATCACTAGAGGAAAATGTCACTTTGCCTAAGGACATGAGTAAATGTTGATGGGTTATCAATTACTGTGAAGGTTCAATGTCATTAAAGAAGTATTTTGTAGGAAAATTGGAGTAAGGAATTTCTCGGTTGCTGTGGAATTGTGCCCCGTTGATGGCAATAGGCGGCCCTTTGTCACACGGTTAATTGTGGGTGTAAAAAGGTGTGGAACTTTTTACACCCACAATTATCCATGTGTCAAATAAAGTATAAAAATATAAAGTAGCTTATCAGTTAAAGTTCTCAACTCTACATCATCATGTTAGACAGAGGTGGCTCTACATCATCATGTTAGACAGAGCCACCTCTGTCTAACATGATGATGTAGAGTCGAGGACTTTAATTGATAAGCTGCTTTCACTACTTTCCAATTTTGCACTTTTATACAATCATCATCTGGCTAGCCTTTTCCCAACTATGTTGGGGTCGGCTTCCAGTCTAACCGGATGCAGCTGAATACCTGTATTTTACATGGAGCGACTGCCTATCTGACCTCCACAACCCAATTAGTACTGGGAAATACGATAGCCCTTGGTAAGACTGGTTGTCAGACTTTTTGGGTCACCGACTACCTGTAACGACTGTCAAAGATCTACAAATGACAGCCGGGACCAACGGCTTAACGTGCTTTCCGAGGCACGGAGGAAACTCGGTATGTAATGGGTGGTCACCCATCCACAGATCAACCTAGGCAAGCACGGCTAAAGATCGAACCGAGCGGCAGTTATTATCTAGCCACGGGCTCGATAATACTTACTACGCACTTTTATACATTCACGAGTACGAATATTACCAACTATACTTCATAAAAAATAGCTTGATCTCTGCGACATAATTATGTCAAAGTCATAGAACAAAGTTCAAAATAAACAAAATAAAAAGCCTGTTAAAAACTAAGTTAATATTGTAAATTAAGCAAGGACTAACCTTGCTTAATTTACAATATTAACTTAATTTCTAGTGGGATGTGTTAGTAGATTAGTTTCTTGTTTGAAATGTAGTTGTTAGTGTTGTTATTTATCTTCCGATTTGTATTACACGGCTAAATTACGAATAGTGGCAAGTGGTTTATTAATTAAAGTCCTCGACTGTACGTGATGGTGTGGAAAATGGAGTGTGAAATTAAGCTAAGAATGATGTTGTTTGGGTCAGCTTTATGATGTCTGTAGGTACCTAATAGTACACCCACATTTCGCCAGTTATGTTTAAGTCCCGTGTAATAGAGAAACACCCCGTGATACAATCAAACGGGCACAAGACTCCGTAGCTGCTACTGAGAAATTCCTGATGTAAAAATCCAATGACACTTTACCCGGCAGTTGCATTTGCGGCCACTAGAGAACCGAGGCAGTCTGACGAGATCTCTGAATTTGTAGTTTGTATAACCTCTTTTTATGACAATGTTTCTTTTAGTGATAGTATGTATAAACATTTAATTTTTTATTATTCATTTCATTCATTTAGTTTTTTTTTTTTTTTTTTTTTTTTTTTTTAGTTCTGATTATATAAACTACGTACTAATTTAATAACCAAACTCATCTCAATTACATTTTCATTTAAAAAAAAGCTGCATTTTGATACAAGTGGAGAAAGTTTGTTATTGCATTCGAGGCGGAATTATAACACACGAGCCGTAGGCGAGGGTGTTTTTAAGCCGAGAATTGCAATAACAAATGTCCACGTGTATCAAACGACGTTTTTCAATACACTTTTGAAGAAATAAAATAAAATAACGTAAAATATTTATGTCACGAATTAAGAAACTATGCTTTTTTTTTTTTTTTCGCGCTTTGATTTCGCCAGGTTGATGGAGAGGCAACGGTATGAAGCCGCTAAACAGCCTAATATAAAAAATAGATTTATTTTATATTTTTGCATTCAGAACACAAATAAATGTTAATTTGTGTATAAAAGTAAGGATTCGTTTTTAATAATCATGTTTATCTATGATATTCTATTTATAAACACAATTTGAATATTCAAAAAATATGTATGCCGTCAAGACGCGTGGTACTTTGCCGAAATTTAAAAAAAAAACATTCACCTCAGACTATAGGCATTGAACCACTTTGGACTAAGTACAGGTATAGTTATCTGTGGCAATTTTCATTCCCGCACACGTGCGGGAAAATGGAAATAATCACACGCGTGTGAAATACATTGCATGTTGTACCTAATCGTAGTGCGTTATGGACCAGTTTTCGAGGAAGTGTATTGAAAAGTAATTATGCAAACTACATCGTCTACATTTATGTACATCACTTCTAGAATTTATGATCATGCTTAGGTTGGGTGAGTATTTGATTGGAGGAGCTCGTGGCTAAATAATAACAGCCGCTCGGGTCGATCTTTAGGTTAAGCCGTGCTTGCCTAGGTTGATCTGTGGATGGGTGACCACCCTTACATACCGAGTTTCCTCCGTGCCTCGGAAAGCTCGTTAAGCCGTTGGTCCCAGCTTTCATTTGTAGATCTTTGACAATCGTTATACAGGTAGCCAGTGGCCCAAAAAGTCTGACAACCATATTGCCCAGTACTAACTGGATTGTGGAGGTCAGATAGGCAGTCGCTCCATGACTGTAAAATACTGGTATTCAGCTGCATCTGGTTAGAATGGAAGCCGACCCCAACATAGTTGGGAAAAGGCTACGCAGATGATGATGTTGGGTGAGTATTGTTCTGTCCTTGGTACAACTACTTACTGCGAATATCTAAAGACCAACAACCTAACATACAATTCAACCCCCATTAACCCTTAAACACTCATTACATTAACCCTAAAAAACGCAAAGAAGAATCACCACCTATTTACGGATGACAAAAAGTAACATTATTACAAATTATATCGTGAGGGTGGTACAACGGCCATAGGGCACGGCCCGGAACGGGACACGTACCGGTCCGGAACCGTCGACAGGTACCGGAACAAGTGCGGAAAGGTCAACGGTGAATACCGATTGTTATCAAATGTGTAGTAAGTGTGGCAACGGCTTTTGTGCGCAGTTGTCAAGACCGATTGTTAGATTAGTGAGTGATTTGCCTTTTGATTTGTAAACTGTCTTTTGTTTTTCACCCAGCTTATAGAACAGTGGGTAACACTATCACTACATATTATAAAACAAAGTCGCCCGCCGCGTCTGTGCCTATGTAGGTATGCTTAGATCTTTAAAACTCCGCAACTGATTTTGATGCGGGTTTTTTTTAATAGATAGAGTGATTGAAGAGGAAGGTTTTAGTATATAATTTGCGGGCGGGTGAAGCCGCGGGCATCAGCTAGTCTATAAATACGTCAAAGTGATTACTTGATAAAAGTCATTATTATAGATACGATTTTAATTCTGTAGTTTAGTCACATGCTTGAAATTATAGAATGGTCAAAAGATAGAATTCAGCTTTGTTTTCTTTGACGGATCTTATCTTTATGGACTGTGTAAAGAATGATATGGCAAGAAAAGAAGTGTTTGATGAGACGACGAAAAATAGAGAAGTATGGAAGAAGAAGACATGCTGCGCCGACCCCAAATGAATTGGGATAAGGGCAAGAGAATGATGATGATTTCTTTGACGGATCTTACTTTGTTTAAATTCTTGTCTATTGCATAAAAAATGTTGTTTGCATAAATATTTGAACTCAAGTAATTACTTTAAGTTGACTATAGACACGAATAATGAAGAATAATAATAGAATATAGAATATAGAATAATGGTGTTATTGTTTTGTTTTTCAGAACGTCTATGTGTTTTGTAAACGATGGAGAGGAATGTCAGAGTTTTCTACATAGTTTTGACAACTTTATCAGTACCTAGATTTATTGTGTTAGTGAATGTGAGGTTACGTCTGCTATCCTCAGAGAAGACAGAATTTAGTTTTAAGCTAATCGATACAATAAAACGAAACTAAAGTTTCGTTCTTATTGTATCGATTAGCTTACTTACTCTATGCGCTTTTTAGACTCTATGTTCACTGTGTATCATTTAAACATGCAGAAATGCCTTCTCGCGCCAGATCATTCTCAGAACAGTCAACCAGTTAGCTTATCAAATAGGGTGGTTCTATTTACAGACGAGTGCAACGTGTCGCATGTCGGGTGAAGCTCTGATAAGATGGAAGCAAATCAGCAAGTTGTGTTCGTGTTGAACGTGAGCGACGATAGGAGAAACACGTTCACAGATCACTTGATACGCTAGAGGCAATTAACTGATTACGCTGATAACATCGCAAGCAATCAGGTTTGGAATCATCTACGTGTAGGGAGGTTTTGTACGAACACGGTGTATGAAACAAATTAACAGAAACTGGAATCTTACTGATTGACGTGTTAATAAATTGTATGAAATTAAAAGTGCTTAATTACAGTAAAATGACTTTTGATTTCACGAGAGGCTGCTCAAGAATGGGGTTATAACAGCCGCAAAATATACACACTGGACACCGACAAAAACCATTTAATGACTTTTCTATAACACGAAATTATTGACGCAATCGATTAACTCGGAGAAATCTTCATCGACACACCCCCGTCCCGATACCATCGGCTTCAGTATCATTAAGATAAAATTAATTGGGCTCCACGGCTTCCGCGTCCTCGCCGAGATGAAAAAACTGGGCACACGTGGTCACTACCGTTCATTTACGAACGCGAATTATGCGTAGTACGGCAGGTGGCAGGTGGCGAGAGCATGGGAACCCGGGGTTGAGGCGAGTTCCCACGGCCGCGTCATTCACCACGCCACACCTGCGCCCCTTAACGGGGATGCTACACACACGCCCGCCACGCGAAGGAAAGCGCCGATTAGAAGTGCCACGCGAGTGTGCGCGCGCGCCGTACGCGTCCCCACGCGCCCGGCACGTATGTGTGCGCGCAGCTCGAGTTACAGGATTTATTCAAGTAAGTGCCCGTAGAAGGGCTGTTTACGTTATGTTCTACGTCGCTCGCACGTATGTGTTTTAACAGGTGGCGTATGTGTGTGTTGGCGTTTGATTTATTCGCTTATGTTAGTTTTATGATAACGACGGCCGTGTTACATTTTCTTTTGCTTCTGTAATTTATTTTTATAGAGTGATCTGTATGATAAATACCCGCACAGTGTTTTTTTGAATTTCAATACAATCAACGGAGGCTGTCACATAAAATCTTCAGCGTGCGACAATCTGACGCTATTGATATCCTGATGGGAGAGAAGAAGCCATTATGTAAATGTCATTTTCCCTTGAAAGTCTTGTCTCATTATGCTTTTATATTAACTTAAAGATAGTCTCCGTATACATAGTGGTGGTTTTACAATTTACACCTTAAAGGCTTAAATAAGCCAATACCTATTCAGTGAGGAATTTATCATTAATAACCGTATGCATTTATTCATGAAGCATTCAATAAAAGTTTAAGCGTAGCCATGTTGACGGCTTAAAAAAGTGTCAACGTCCTAAATGAGATAGCATCGTTATTTTATTAGCGTCCGTTTTATTAATAACCAATATAGATTTGGGGGCTTATCGTAGTTATGATAGATAGGCATGCATACAAATGGGTGCCCTTCGCTTGACAATGGGGTACGCGATCGAAATGAGCGGCGCGCGTCATAGTGGGATCATGATCGCCCTTACTAATATGAAAGCGTGTAGGCGCGTGTAATGTTGCAGACAAATAACGAATATGGGAGAGTTTTGAAGTGTCTATTTGTTTGCAAAGCTTTAAGTACTTGAGTAACTACATTAATTATTTCAAATAATGTGCTAAATGCAATAACTTCTCTCGGCAATCGAAAAGCAAATTGAAAGATTTATTTTTGACTCTTAGATAAATATAGTTTTAATCATTGAGAAGAAAGACATTAAGTGACCAAGGTCATAACTTAACAGCTCCAAAAAAATAACGATTTCAAGACTAGTTAAAATTCATCTCCAAAGTCTTTTCCATTATTTTTTACAACAATCCTCCACAGCAGCCCGCTAACAATACAATTAACCCATATCTTGCCCGCTGCTCTATTGTCACGACGCACGCAAAGGGATGCATACCGTGCGGCGTGCGCACACGCAGGTCCTGACCACGTGATCGCTTTAATTACGTTCTTCCAGATCGTGATAGTATTTTAGACTCCCGGTAGGAGCAATAATGTTTGTGTGATGAGCATGGCCATTTGTTTCCGAGTCGTGGACGTTTATATATGTATATTAAGTATGTATTACAAACAAAAAGTATCTATGTAGTAAATCGACTATCTGGTGTCCACGACACAAGCTTCGTTGCTTAGTGTGGCACTAGGTTGCGGTGTGTGTAATGTCCAGCGATATTTATTTATTTATTACTGAGTTCACTGCCACTTCACCCTTATGCCTAAAGGAATAAGGTTGTAAAATGGTTGACCGTCAATGTACTCGGTATTATTTACATAGCTCGATGGACCGACGATCTTAAAACGTTGTGTCGAACTTTGGGAGAGGCCCATGTTTTTATTAAAATTATTTCTGACAGTAATTGCATTCGGTTAAAAATAATACTGTGGGGAAGCCTTCTCAGTCAACGTTAAAAAATTTACGACAAAATTTTCTTTCATCATTTTGATCGACGTAAAGCTGACTGTAAGAACAAATAAAAAAAATCTTATTTAAAGTATTTTCCTAGTCATTTCCCAATTCCCCTACTTCAAACACTACAAATACATCACCAGTGACAGCCCGCATAGTCGATGGAATGTCATTGTGACAACACTGACTACTCGTGTCTTGCGCGCACATATCTGACAACGTGATTGTTTTATTGACGCCTCTGCCGCTTGAATAATTATAGCCCATAATAGGGTAACGAATAGCACTGTTTTGGTAAATAATAGTTATGCAGGGCATAGAACTATGAATTGATGAAATATTTTTCTTAAACATCATAACATCACGCCTGTAATCCCCAAAGGGTTGTGTAGAAGTGTAGTACCTCCTAGTTACCCACATTTGGCTAGTTACCTTTATGAAATGTAAAGGGGGCGAGCCGGTTGCCATCAAATGATAAACAATGGCAGAGCAGCGGTGGCCCAGTGGTGGCGGCCCCGACTTACGAACAGTAAGTCGTGGGTTCGAACCCAGACAGGCGCATTACTTTGTGTAATTTATTTCATCACCACTGCTCTCAAAACGGTGAAGGAAAACATCGTGAGGAAACCGGCATGTCCTAGAACCAAAAATTCGAAGACATGTGACATCTACCAATCCGCACTGGGCACGCGTGGTGGATTATAGCCCATTCTCTCTCATAGAGAGGAGGCCTGTGTCCCAGCAGTGGGGACATTAATAGGCTGGCGATGATGATGATAAACAATAGTTATAGGCATAGAACCATGATGTGAAAAGAATATTCCTATTGTATGGTAAGTGGTGTGAGTAAAAATCTTATAGGAAAGGGTAATTTTCTTTGTTGGTAAGGCGAATGAATTAATTTAGTATTGAAATTAGTATATCTTTTATGGTAGTACAATGCATTTATTTAATGGGTAATAGTTCTTCTTTATTCCTGGGGATTCCACATTACATATTTATTGCTTTCTACTAAATGCCACCATTATACCCATACATTTAAAACCGTTGTAAAAGTAACAATTTCACTACAAAGTATTCTCTATCTGTTTAACTAAATAAAAAACGAAAAAATAATCAAGACATCATCATCAGATGATGATCTAACGTCTTCAAAACCCAAACCAAAATGAAACCATCATACAATTTTAAAAGTGCACTGGAATTTCCTCAATGAAGCACATAAATGAATATGAAGCATCACTCTTCATCAAACAAGACAAAACAGATCCTTACTATCACGCAATAATGACCCTAAATCCTTTAAACTAAGTCAACAGTACCCTGGCGTGTGTTGTCCACACTTCAAACACACACACACACACAGACAAACACACACATAAATAATACATTATATTATACCATTGTACCCCTGATATACAAAGTTCCATTTTGTAACCCTACCCCAAAGGAGACGCGGCAAAAAGTGAACACTTTTTTTAAAAACCATCGATGCACGTGGTCGGGTTGTGGTCGAAGGATTTTTTTTTCCTTTTAACGAAAGTATTACGTTGTGAAATTCTTTAGTAGAGTGGAGGGTATCGGTTACCCTTTAGGTTTTAGTTGGACTGGATTTTTTTTACTTACTTTACTCTTACTTAGACAGTTTCTTTTCAATTTTAAAATTGTAAAAGACGCTTCTAGATATTTAAGCTTTTTATCTTTGAATAGGGAAAACACGGAATAATCTTGTCTTATTAACTGTACCAGCTAACGTTGATAAAGTTTAAAATTCCACACAAAAAGAAACGTGGGACGAGTTGGGGAATAAAAATATCATTTATTTTGATTTTCATCAACTCGTCCCTAATGGGCCGTGGGCATGTGGGACGAGTTATTGAATTTCTCATTAGAACCAAACATAGAGAAAAACAATCGAAATATGAAAATGTGTTGCTGTTATCGCTCATTAGATTTTCTCCACATCACAGAACCAACAGTCCAACTGGAAAGAATTTGCCAGCATTCTCATTAGCATCCTATTTATGATTATTGTTAAATCTCGTCGGTTCTTATATGAATATTGTTTTGATGACGCGAAATTAGGAAATTATTTGTTAACACAATTACGCCCTTAATATAAAATTAAGGACGATAAAAATGCCATAAAAATTTAGTGTCAGGATCACTATATTTCTTTAATTAGATAATTTTATTGAGCTGTTAAAGAAACGTCTTAATTAAAGCTAAAACAAAACAAAGTACAACATTTTTAGTATCAAAGGTGCATACAATTTTAAGTTTGGGCAACTAAAACCCTTTTTAACTTGAAGTTATATTGCGCATTAATATCCTTTTAGTAACTCACACCCTTATCAAAAACATAGCTTTTATCAGTGATATGACTCAAAAGTAGCATCAAACAAGCCTAACGTTATGACAAATATTTTCTGTTCAACTAATCTGTCGAAACTTAGGATCGAGTGCAAAAGTGCATAACACCAAACTCGATCACTAATCAGTTTTTTCTTTCACGGTTTAAAACTAAACCTATACTCTCACTTACGGGATATTTTCCGTGATTATTCATCATTTTGAGCTCTCCATGTTTCTGTTTGGTGTCTTGCCGTGACTTAGTGTCGAGTTCCAGTAGTGCGCGTAGCAAAAGACAAACAAAAATTGTAGACATATTTGTCGAAACTTAGGATCGACTGCAAAAGTGCATAACACCAAACTCGATCACTAATCAGTTTCTTCTTTCACGGTTTAAAACTAAACCTATACTCTCACTTACGGGATATTTTCCGTGATTATTCATCATTTTGAGCTCTCCATGTTTCTGTTTGGTGTCTTGCCGTGACTTAGTGTCGAGTTCCAATAGTGCGCGTAGCAAAAGACTAAGAAAAATTGTAGACAGATTTGTCTGCACCTAACAATTTATTTACCATCCACCAGCATTCTACAGTCATTCCACGATCATGGCGCTTGCAACAGCGTCGAAATATCGGAAGATCAAAATAATGAATAATTACGGAAGATATCCCGTAAGTGACAGTATAAGTTTCGATCACTGATATTTAAAGGATATTTAAAACTGTTATCGCATCCGTTCGCAATACCCAAGTTAAAAGAACTCATTAGAATACATTATGTACGCAATAACGCACTTAAAGTAACAACAACCACGTCGCCTTTATTGATTAAAAATAATTTTATCAACACCAAATAAATATTTAGTTTTATTAACCATTAAATAAGTTAAATAAAGTTGTTATTACAGTTTGCTATACTTTTAAGTGATAGTCTGATTGTTTTTCTCTTCCTTTTATATATAAAAGTGTGGCAATTAAAAAATGGCATTAAATTTTTATATTTCAATTTAAGAGCATTACTTTTTCGCTTTAATTTCATTGACGGCACTAAAACATGGACGAGTTTAACGCTAGTCTCGTAAAAATTGTATTTAGTGCAAAACGTCGCACTTTTATTAGTGTTATTAAAACAGGTTAATAATTTTAATAAAGTACGATAATTGTTGAATAGTAACGACTCGGTATTTAATGTTTGTTTACGGACTCGTATAATTACAAAGATGAGAATATCTTCATCAGTGCTTGTTTTTTTTTAAAGGCATTTCGCACGTCATCCTATGAGGTTAGCTTCTGCCTCAGATCATAGATTTATGATCTGTGGCTTGTGCTTAACCGGACTATCCTGTGGGTGCCTTAAGTGTAAGAACTTAAGTCTCATAAGTTCTTGAATGAAAAACAAAAGTTTTTTAGGCAGTCTTATTACAAGTATTAAAAATATTTTGAGGATTAAAAAAAATAATATTACAAAATCTTATCAGACTTATTGGAAATGCCTAGTATCGTAGAAAAAGTCTCCTTGTCACATAAATACCAAACATAACATTACGCCTATAATCCCTGGAGGGTTACTCAGATGTGTCCCTAGTACTAATACACCCACTTCGCCAGTTATGTTTAGGTTGACAACACAAGACTCGTTGCTTAGTGTGGCGTGTGTAATGTCAAGCGATATTTTTTTTATATTTATTTATTTAAGTCTCATGTTGTTTGATTCTTCTTCGTTTGTGGACTGTTTTAGGTCGGTTTGGAATAAGAGTCCCAGCTTGGCACAGTCAAAACTAATTTAATCACAATTTTTACACGGACACATGTTTTGGTTATCGCAGCATATTAGGAAGAGAGAGTCAACGATACAGAGACCAAAAAAGCACTTCAATACAGACTAATAATATAAAAATATCATAGACAACTTGTGTTGCTAGCAATACATGTAATAGGGGGTGAGCCCATTGCCTTTAACCGGGCAAAAATCCAGAATCCATGGCTGCTACTGCAAAATTCCTGATGTTAAAACCTAATAACAATGTGTCCGATCCGGGAATCGAACAAAGGACCTCATACTCAAGAGTTGCTATTGCGACCACTTGACTAGACCAACATAACATAAACGTAAATACCTGCTTGACAAAAATATAAATTTAGCACTGGAATACACTTTAAAATGTACAAACAATATTAAAAACAGAACAGTCGTACGCGTAATTAAATATTTATAAACCTGTATCAAAAATCACATTCCCTTATAACCGTTTATACTTTTAATGTTTCATTCTTGAAATTGCTTTCTTCTTAACAATATTAAAAACAACACTATTACTATAATAAAACAAACAATTCTAAAACAAGAAAATATTAAACAACAGATTCCGTGATAAAACGACACCGATTAACGAAAAGTTTCGTGATTTTAAAAAGGTATCCTATTACAAAATGTTCTATAAACAATATAATTTGCATATGATATGCATGATATCTGGACAAACAGTTTTAAGATTATATCAAATTATTAATAAAATAATCGGTAGCGTTTCAAAAGCGCGATCTATTATGTAAAATGGGTATTAAAATTGATAACCATCATCTAGAAAATATTTTTTTGGTGTTTTGTATCCAGTAGAATGTGTTGGAATCTGAATTGTATTGTAAATGGTTGAATTATACATTTTGCTGTAATTATGTACGTTTTTCATTAACTAAGATGGTCGCAGGTTACTTTAGAATAATTACGACAAAAGGTAAAGAATTGAAAGTGGAAAATAACTTTAGTTTCGGAAATCGGTGGCAAAAAAGTCACATAAACAGAAAAGTTTTTTTTTTATTTATTTTGGAACATAGTTTTTTCTAAAATTTGTACGTAGAAAAAACTTGTTAAAATAAGCAATAAAGCCAGGTCGTTCACTTGTTGTATACTTTCATTTTATTTAAAATAATTCAAAATCGTCAAACAACAATTCGACAAAAAAACACAGGTATTGAAATAACTTTAAGCAAAACAATGTAAACAAAGCCACAGCTGGCGCCATACTAAATTACAATTGTAACTTACGTTTCAAACTAAAACTGACTGCAAGATAAACATTAATTCAAACTAGAACACGTCATTATCTTAGTGAAGGTCTACGAGTTTTGGGTGCTACGAAAGTGCTACGACCTCGTAGCACGCGTAGACTTAGAACTTTTTTTTCAAGTTGTATTTTTTTGTTTTGCTGATTAGTTTCGTTTGTTTTTGCTACTGTAAAACTGTTAAGGTTTGTGTTAATGCTCAATAGAACGTATAGTTTATTTAAACATTGACAAAGTTTTGCTACCAAAAAGTTTGTAAATCCAAAAAACCCAAACTTTTTCTATCACTTCTTTGAAGTATAAGTCTGGTTTCTAAACGAGACAATATCGAACGTGCCCATTTAACCGTCACACACAATAAACGCTACCTTTAACGGTCTTTCCATTCACACGGCGCGGGCGCAGACTTCAACTGCGTACAGACATGCGATTTGTATGAAACTTTGTTGTTTGTACTGAGAACTGTTGAAGTGTTTTAGAACTTGAGACTGAGTGTAAATTTAATCAAGACTGTCTATAAGACAGACTATTGGTCTAAAGTAAGCACACGAATGGCACAAGCAATAACACAGTTTCATAGTCTAAGTTTTCAGAATATCCTTTAATTAAGTACTGAACTTAAATCCAACTACTGTAAATCCTATATTGACACACGTAAAATTGTTTCACTTCTTTGCTCACGTGGAAAAATAAATTGTCAAAATGCCAATTTACGTGTATCTGATCCCTAAAACAAAAGTCGGAAGCAAACATTCCTTTTGCTTAATTTACCATAACCTTACTTTAGCTACGAAGGTTTTTAGGCCAAGAAGGACCGACAGAACCTATATCCTGTATTCGGACACGGAAATCAGACACATGCTGACTTAGACAGCCTTAGTATAAGAACTATATGCGTAGGAGCCTACTTAACAACTTGTGTTTTTGACTTTGGCCATAACAAATTGCTTGAATTGTAATATCTTGTTACTACTAATATAAATGGGAAAGTTTGTGAGGATAGATGGTGTTTGTCTTCACACAAAAAATACTGACCGGATTTAGATTAAATTGCACACAGATAGCTGGATTAAGACAGAATACTTTTTATCCCGACAATTACGGAACTCTACGCGGGTGAAACCGTGGGCATAAGCTAGTTTGTAATAAATGCTTTGAGTTTGAGCTTAGAGCTCGTAAGGCAACTGCGAAGAAAACTCAAAATATTATAATACTTATAAACATTATTATAATTTAGCCGTCGCTCGCTCAACTGACCGGAGGAAATGATTTATCAGTGCTGTGTACGTGATTTGCGAGCGCGGGCGCATGCGATTTAATCACAGGAAGCAACACCGGCGTGCCGTGATAAATCTGCAGGAACTTATCTATCCGATGGCCAGCTGCGGCCCGTGATTCATAATGCAGCGATACTGCTGTTTATTTTGCTAGGAACCGCCTTAGGTGACGGCTAGCTAAGCTAGTATACTACTATTACCTATCCGAGACACCGGCCTCTTTGTACGTCTTGTTTTATTGTCCAACAACAGATTTATAGCTAGAAAACTAATGACAAATTAATTCAATAGCCATTTTAATTCTTTTTCGCTGTGTGTCTTCAAACTTTCCTTATATGGCTTAGTTTATGCAGCCATATATTATGAAAATGGCGCGACATTCACAACCAAGACGAGCAAGAATACTGATTTATTCGTAGCGCTATCAGACACGAAATCTAAAATAACTACAAGTCATTATGGTGAAGAAAAACAAAATATATCAAACTCATCTTGAAGAGAACCCCATATCAGAGCAAGTTAGTCATCAATAAAGCTTTACGAGCACAATCTTCTCGTACTCTGTAACTATTCCAAGTCGCGGCACGTCAAAGCCTCTATTCGTAGAAGTTGTTCGTAAAAACCAGTCTGTAGGCGCGCGCTACCGCTCGCGTGCTGCGCGCGCGTCGCCCCGCTCCCGTCGCACGCGCAAGCGCGGCGCGCGCTCCTCGGCCCTACTATATAAACCCCTCGCCCTTCCTGATTCAATCATTCCCTGCTGACGCATCGTGCGCGCATGACGCTCTGTATCTTATCATAGTCGCCCTGTAAATACGTAGCCGTAACTTGTTTAGTCTAAGTTCGTCGTAGTATAACAGTAGTAAATAAATAGTTAACATGTGTTTGGCTAAGGATGACACGCAATCCCCGCAGAAGGAGGTCCCGTCACCTCGCTCGCCTTGGGCGAAGCTTTTGAGCCGTCAGGTAAGTTTCGAGATTCAACCGTCTCCGACTTAGTCACTTGCCACAACTTGTCCCTCCGTAGCCCTCCCTCAACGCACGACTTGTTGTCCAGTAACATGTTTACTCATTATTTTTTTTCTTTGTTTACAGAGCTCCAAGCCCCGGCTTCCCCGCAAGGTGACGACCTCTACGCGGGTTAATCTTAACAAGTGCTGGTCCAAGTTGGGAGAGTTGATCTCCAACTCGGGCCCCCGCACTGACCTACCATCGCAAAAGACTGCATACCCCGAGGAACCTGTTCTTATACCTTTCTCGGACTTCTTCATGCCCTTGGACCCGGTGAAACCGGTGCCGGTCGAGGAGAACGACAACGCTGAGAACCAGAACATCGCGAACAACCGCTTCGAGCTCATCAACAAGGATCTGGAGATCAGCGACAACCTGGCCAACGAAGTGCGGGAGATCTGCTACTCGGCCACTAAAAACTGCTTCGTATGTAAACTTTGTTATTAATTACTTTTAAACCTTCGCTTCAGTTCTTCCCTTCGGTACTAAAATGCAGTGAAAAAAAAACAAAATCGCGTCTTCCATCAGTTAGGTTTAAACGTGCTCGGTAGCACAGATCCAATGTCTTCCATTAGACTTAGTGATGTGATTGGTGCGACGCCTCTGCCTGTGATGTAGCCATATGTTTGTGATCTCTAGTAGATAGTAGTAAGGCGTTGTGTCATCCTTTAATTAGTGTTGTAACAGTAAATTGTCACAAGTTTTGGTAGACAGCTTTAATTGAACTGCACTGTATAAATCATTGCACCAATCTCTAGCTATCCACTGAACTTCTAATGCGTAACAAATCTGCTTTTGTTTCTCTTACTTAATCCAACGTCTTCCAGTAGTGTTAAGTTTTTGCCTGTGATACAGAGTTTATATAACGATTGAAAGCTTTAACTAGATATAAGTAAAGTTTATTATTGTATAAGAAAAGTTTAATAGTGTCTAAGTTCTAGATTTGTTCGCTAAGTGTTTTTGAACATCGCTTAATATTGTGTAGGTAACTTTAGTTTATTTTTCATGTGATATTTGCAACACTAAGTGAACTTTATTAGTTGATAGACGTTAGAAATATTGATGTGAACGTAACATATCAGTTGAATGAAGCTTTAATAGTTTGTAAGATTTTTAGGTTAAGTTATCACTTAAACTTCCATTTTTTATTTCATTGTGTAATGTTTAGATCATTTCGTTTTTTTTTCTAAATTTTCTTTTTATCATTTTGTAAGTTTAGCAGAAGTGGGCCGAGCGTGCCAATCTTAATTAATTTAGTTTTAGTTATAACTTACTAAGAACTCCTTAACTTGATAAGTTTTAGTTAAGTTACTTTTTCTAATTTGTTTGATGAATTCTTCCATTTGTGTCAATTGTTTAAGGTGTCTTTTTTTTCTCTTATCATTACAATTAAGTTAAGTTATTAAGTTAGATAAGCACTCGTATCTTAGACTGATAATGTTAAGAATTCAAGACTTTCGTTTGATCTCCGATTCTTAATAAACATAAATGTAATAACTTAAACATGATTCTTATTTAATTACCCTATACCCGTTACACATATATCGTAAAACGATGTTTCAATGTTTACACATAAAAACAAGTGCGAAACACGTGCTTAATATAGCCATTCACATTATAAAACCAGATATTAAATAAAATAATCACAAAATAATTAAACTAATTTTATTGCTCACAACACACACTTAAAACAAAAAAAAAACAGTAATCGATAACTATGTTGTTGGAACAACTTAGTTCCAACAACAGTTTTCGATTACTGTTGAAGAGTACTTTGCGCGCGAAAGTAAACAAAGTTCCCGCGCTTTGCAACAGAAAAACAATCACAAAGCTAAATCGTACTACGATCAAAGCAGACCATATACGGAATCAATTGTCTTTTGTTTTTTATTAATGAGCAAGTTTTTGAGGAAGATTCTCAGGGGGAATAGTGGAATAACTCAAAATGAAAAAGGGGGTTTCTGGATTATTTTTACATTGAAGTCCAGTTTTCATCCCTGAGGGGGATTCTCTTAGGGGGGATTTGTGGAATAAGCCTATGATCATCATTTTCTTAACCTTATCTCAAGTCATTTGGGGTCGGCCCAACATGTCTTCTTTGAAACTTCTCTATTACACGTCATCTCATCAGACACCTCCTTTCTTGCCATAACATCCTTCACACAGACCATCCAACGTCACTTAATGAGCAAAGTATGTTTGTATCAATTAATACAAAGTACCAATATCTCAAAACACTACAACACATACAGTCTTGTTTGTCCAAAATTGTTGAACACTTTGTTAACAGTAGTAACATTTAGAATATTAATTTTGTTTATTGACAACACTGATTTCTATTTTAATTAGTTCGTGACAACTCTGTCGCTCTTGCCTCCATATAACTATACTGTAACGACATGTTCTGTGTGCTACTTTGTACTAAAATTTGATTATTGTGAAAGTTATTGAGGTTTTCAATTCTACCAGGAATCCTCGAATTGGAAACAGCATCCACTACAAATAATACAAGGGAGAAGGGGTAAACCCCAACAAACACAACAATTGCATTTAAACATACCTATTGCATATTTGCATTCTTTGAAACGAAATATCCGTAATAATTAATTTTAAAACTTCAATGTATTTAAGAAGTTTTTCTAGACAACAGGAACACACGCTGCGCCGACGCAGGCAAAGGAAAAAAACAGAAAAATGATGATTGTCCTAAAGTTTTTAACCAATTTTCGCAAATAAGTGATTTAATTAAGTAGTTTTAACACCGAAGAATTGCCAAACTTAAGTGGCAGAGGGCAGGGCACATTGCTCAGAACGGATGGCCGATGAGGCCGAAAAGTTCTGGAGTGGCGACCGCGAACCGGAAGTCGTTGCGACGGCCTCCCACTAGGTGGACCGATGACGTGGTGAAAGTTGCGGGAATCCGCTGGATGCGAGTCGCACGGGACCGGTCAGTGTGGCGACACTTGGGGAGGCCTATGTCCAGCACAGCAGTGGACGTCTTTCGGCTGAAGTGATGTGATGTGAGTGATCTTAACACACCCCTTATCTTTGAAACTTACGTTTTTCACCAATTTTCTGTTGACCTATCTGACCACAGATCTGAACATCCGAAGATTGGGTAATCAATACTTAATATTTAGCCTAATTACTAAAACTCAAAAGGCTATGTTGTGTAAATGTGCAATACTTTACAGGTTCACGTAATTACGGGCCCTGTTGTTCGACCCACGTCTAAAGTTACGAGCGAGAATGAAAAGGTCAACTCGTTGCTCACAATCTATGACAGTTTCTGAATTTATGAATCAATTTAAGTTAAACACGCTTTCATTAAAGTTTGCGATACTTTATGCATTTAAAAGCTTGCGCAAGAGTAACACTTTTGCGCGCGAAACTTTAATTGCTTGATGAGAGACATCAGCACAAGTTACGATGATATTAATAATTAGTTTGAATAAACAAATAATATGAGAAGATGGTATATGAGGTATACAAACATACACGTATACCATCACGCCAGTAATCCCCAAAGAGTTAGACACAGGTGTATCTAATAGTACACCCACATTTCGCCAGTTATGTTTAAGTTCCATGATTTTGGGACGAACTTATTGCCATCAACTGGGCACAAATCCAGACTCCGTGACTGCTACTAAGAAATTCCTGATCGAAAAACCCAATAATAATTTGCCTAACTCGGGAATCGAACCCATGACAATTACATGACACGACATGCACTTGACCATGACTCAGCAATTGCGACCACTAGATCAATGAGGCAGTGAGTTAGAGGAGGTAAACATTCGTGTAAAAATTGTAGAGATTTTTTTTACAGTTAAAATGAATCATTTGAGAGCAATGTTCCAGAAAAACTTTACCAGATTCTATACCAAAATATTTAAAACTGTTCAAAGCTTTCCTAGGACCGGCCCTACTCCCAAAAGTCAAGCTAAAAAATTACCATAAAAACGATTTAACACTCATATCATTTCAAACTTGCAAACTGCACACGCTAACCTTATTGCAGTATTGATGCAACATGATACGAGCACCAACTTGTATCTACAGGTTGCGACAAGTCCTGGAGTCAACGCCGACACATCATACCTGCTACCTACACTGAATAAAAAATAACATTGTGAGACGCCTGACACATTCAATATCTTTTTATAAATCCAATTATGCCATGAAACTTGTTCTTTGAGCAAAAGCTAGGTAACATTGTAAAAGAAGTATGAATAAGGTTTAAGATTTATTTAGAGACTAAGGTATCATCTAGTAGGTAAGTGTCGATAACTAATCGTAATTGCGTACACACCAAAACACTCACACTCATTTTACACCAGTAACACACTCACAAAAGCACCCATACACAGACACACTATCACACCTCACACCAAACACAAAGTACTACCACACTTAAATTCCTTGTTTAATTACTTTACGATTTTTAATTTTCTTTATTTCTTAGTCAGTTTTCATATAATTATTGTATAATATATATTCGTGTAGTAAATGTAGTCTAAAAGTGTTGGAATTGTCATCAATTAATTCTATAATTTTAATAACGAAATTTTGTCCATGGAAGTGTACTCAAGATAAAGGTTCTTTACCTAGTTTGGAAGTCAGGCGTCCTTTTAGTTTTTTTTTGCAGCCTTCTTTGTACAGCCCCTAATGGATGACATTGTATTAGGCTATATTTTTACTGAGTCCAATAAACGATTATTATATTATTATAATCTGAGGGCAGGGCCGCAGTCTCGACAGAGATAACGACAAATTCGCTAACTTTCGATTGCTAATTACTAACTAACTAAGAATAAATTCAGTTGCAATTATGATGCTTGCGTGCGAGTAACGCAAGTCTCTACATCCAAGATACGTTTCTCGCAAGCATTATTATTACAACCGAATTTATTCGTTAGTAATTAGCGATCGAAAGTTTGCGATTTTGTCGCTATCTATGAGATCGAGACTGCCAGCCCAGCCCCAGGTAGTGACCCCGCCAAGACGGTCTAAAAAAGTTTCCCGAATTGTAATTGACCAGAATTTTCTGTATAATGTACTCTTATTCTTATTGTTTTTCGAAAAGGGCGTGATGTTGACGTCGATCACGCCTGATGGAAAGCGATGGATGAGGTCTATAATGGAACGAGCGTGCCCAGAAGAAATATTATATTGAAATCAACAAAAATACCCATTTGGTTCACTGTTGCTGGACAGTCAACATCGTTACTTTTATCATCAATCTTACTGATTGACTGACCTTAACTTTTGATTACAGCAATAAGCCATTTAATATTAGTATTCTTCTTTCTTCTTATTATTATTATTGTCTTTGACCAAAGATAAAATTGATCATCTGGGGAGACTATAATGCTGTTGTGTCCATAGAGCTGAAAGTCAGGTTCTTGGGCGGCATAAAAACTGTCACCAGGTTAGGCACTATAGTTGGTGCCAGTTAAGATGAGAATAGCGGTCATTGACCCACCTACATTTATTAAACTTCTTAACTTTGAAAACCAAAACTAAGCCTGTTCAAGTCCGGAATCGTCATCAATCGTGATCATAAACATTTTTGTAATGAAAAACGATACATGGTCTATTTGTTTTGGTTCGTATGAAGAGATATTACAGAAAGAGCAATGACCGCTATTCTCATCTAAACTGGCACCAACTATAACCACTGCACGATAAAGAAAGAAACTGAAAATGTTATGCAGCCCATTCAAAAGTTCACACAGGAAAGGCATCATATTAAAGAAACAGTTTCACTCATTTACCTACACAGTTCATTCCAATTTCCGTCAAGAAACAGTGGCTCCTTTATTTAGAACAGTATTAACAAGGAGAAAACCAGGTAATGTTAGAATTATTCACTACAATTCCAGTAACAAACCTTACTAAACAAGACTAAACTTAATGACAAGGGACTATCTTGCAAGCAATGGTACTAAACCTACGTTTATGTTACGTAGTTAGGAACAACTGTACCGTTTAGCATAATATCCATGTCTTGCTAGACATACTATGCTTGGCTTAAGTTTAAACAACCTAAATAACAGAAACATCCAAACTCGCAAATTCGCGGGAAAATAAAAGGCAAAATTAAATGTCACAATTATTTAGATGTATTTTTAGTACAGACAAAAAAGACATCTAAATAATTATAGCTACCCGAAACTGTCAAATTTTCCCAATCAACCTTGAACATAAAGGCTCCCAACACACAGGCGCGTTTCTGCGTCCCGCGATATTGCGGTATTTGTTCCCACACACAAGCGCGTTCTTGCGTCCATACCAAATGTTATATGAACTCATATCGCAATATCGCAGGACGCAGAAACGCGAAAACGCAGAAACACAAAAGGCGCCTGTGTGTGTGGCTTAATACTTTAGCGATAGAGTTGAAAATCTATAATGGAAATTTGATACATTGTAGTAGCTTGATATGCTGGCCGTAACTTCCGTACTCTTAGTATTAAGACCTAAATAAAAGATTGCCATCCTCCAGACATAATATTAAGACGGTTTTTTACCTACACTTTTAATTATTATAGAAAATATAGAAATGGTTCAAATGGTGTCTACCACACCTTAGATAAAATTGACATTGATTAAATATCCCATCATAATCGTTACTCAGAGGAACATATTTTCTTTTAAACCCAGATAATACGTAAAATAATGTCCAAAATACATTTGGGAGTAATAACGGTGAAGATACCTATCTTTATTGACAGTTTGGAACTTTGGACGAAACTAGGGTTACCTTTGATCCGGACTTGCCGCGTTTTAACCGACTTCCAAAAGGAGGAGGTTCTCAATTCGAATGGTATTTTTTTTATGTATGTACACCGATTACGCTGACATTTATGATCCGATTTACGTGATTCTTCTTTAGTTTGATGCGAAATAGTTGCCAATTGGTCCCATAATTTAAATTTAACATAGTTTGGCTTTTTAGTTTTCATTTTATGAACATTTTTACTTCAGTTGTGTGGTATAATTTCATGTATGTTCACCGATTTCTCCTCCATTTGTGGAGCGATTCTCAAAATTCTTTTTTACTTGAAAGAGTATACTCCTGAGATGGTCGTCTTTAAATTTGGTGAATATCTGATGCTGATCTTCGGAGATATACAATGGAACTCTACAAAACTAGATAGTAAATCGGTCGTGATTGCTGCAATCGCTTGGATGTTTATTGTTTATACAACATCACGACGTAACATCACGCCTGTATGCTCTGAGGGGTACGCAGTGTATGTGTATCATACACCCAAATTTCGACAGTTTAGGTATGTTAAGTTCCATTTATTGGGGATAAGCCTATTACCATGGCATAACATGACGTGTATGTGTTAACAATGTAAAATAAATGCATAGCAAATATTTGTATAGGATATTACAACTAAAAATAGAAAAACAAAAAAACTTTTCTTCAAAAAAATAAAACCGTCTTCAAAACACATAAAAAAGTGAAAAATAACTTTAGCTTTAGAAGTCGGTGACAAAAAAAAAACCCTTTAACTTTGTTTGAAATGAATCAAACAAAGGTCACCGACTTCTGAAGCTAAAGTTATTTTTCACTTTTTTATGTTTTTTGAAGTCGGTTTTATTTTTTTGCAAAAAAGTTTTTCAAGATCTTTGTGGTCATTTGTCTGGACACTGACTGTTCAACACACAACATATCCGTATTTTTTTAAACTAAAATACTCCTGAAACGCATAACCCAGTCTCAGTCATCATGCAGTAGGGTCTTTCTTCTTTATCGTGTGGTTAGTGCCTAACCTGGTGTCAGAGTTTTATGCCGCCCATGAGCCTCTGAGTTGACTTTACATGCCGTCAAGAATTATCTGTCAGGCATGCTGGTTTCCACGCGATGTTTTCCTTCACCGAAGCAGGTGATATGCAGTAGAGTAAAAAGGGTAAACTAAAACTAAATAAAGAAACATTTAAAAACTAAAATATCCGGACGATTTTTACATAACTCAGGATGTTTGTCAGGATTTTTCAAGTTTCGAAACCCCATAAGAGAACTCTTATCTCCACTACAACCCTGACTTATTTCCATTTGCCATACTCATAAAAAACAACGACAGTCATCAAGTTTTACAACCAAATAATTATGTTATTTAAAGCCCATTTACTTATCTTTTACATGGAAGTTTTATTTTATTGGTACGTAAGTACATTAATATTATACTTATTATACTTATTTGGTTGATTTGAGAGGCATTGGTTGCAGGTGATAAAATAGACAGGAAGATATTTGGTCTAACTATAGAATTCTACTAGTATACAGGGTGTAAAAGACCTCATCACGAAGCCGTCAACCAAGCATTCTGTACATCAAACTGAGTAACTTTACGCAAAAATTATTGCTGGGAAACGACTTTATTTTTTTGGGGTGAAAAATCATGTTTTGTGGTAGAACTCAATGTAACGCACTCAAAAAATTGTGCTGGTGGATGGATTGAATAGTACGAGGGTCGTGTAGGTGTTCAAAGTAAAAATCTTACAAACTTGTGAAAAAGTTGGATTTTTGACCCCCAATATCTCCGTAACTAGATGGTTCCCAGGTATGGTCTAGAACAAAAAAAATGATCGCAATGACGGGGAGAACATAGAGCCTTTCGGCTTCGTTAAGAGTCTTTTTACACCCTTTATTTAATGCTAAAACTTGGAACTTTGACCCCCAATATCTCCGTAACTAGAAGGTTCCCAGGTATGGTGTAGAACAAAAAACTTATTGCAATGACGAGGATAACAAGTGTCGTTCGGCTTCGTTAAGAGGTATTTTACACCCTTTATTTAGCACATTTTGTCTCATCCAAAACTTGTTTGTATTGATACCAGTTGTCGATTAATATATAGTATGGGATACCTTGTAGAACGACCTTCACCGTGCTGGTCAATGGATGAAAAAAAAATATATCAAATTGTGCCAAAAAATATATTGCAAATGGATTGTCTAGAAAATTTCAGTCCAAAATAAATTTTTTTTTACATGCGAAATGTGAAAAAATCATCATCATCATCTGCCTAGCCTTTTTCCCAACTATGTTGGGGTCGGCTTCCAGTTTTACCAGATGCAGCTGAATACCAGTATTTTACATGGAGCGACTGCCTATCTGACCTCCACAACCCAGTTAGTACCGGGTAATACGATACCCCTTGGTATCAGACTTTTTGGGCCTCTGACTACCTAACGACTGTCAAAGATATACAAATGACAGCCGGGACCAACGGCTTAACGTGCTTTCCGAGGCACGGAGGAAACTCGGTATGTAATGGGCGGTCACCCATCCACAGACCAACCTAGGTAAGCACGGCTTAACCTAACGATCGACCCGAGCGCCTGTTATTATTTAGCCACGAGCTCCTCTCAAATGTGAAAAAATATGTATTCTATTGTTATTCATACTTTCAGTTGGTATTGAATTGTTCTATTTAACCGAACTAGAGAACTGATTAAAAAATATATATCATTTTTAAATTGCTAACTAATCACGTTCTGGACTGAATTTTTTAGTCAACCCATTTGCAATATATTTATTGACATATTTAATTTGATATAAAATACTTTTCATCCATTAACCAGCTCGGTGAAGGTCATTCTGTAAGGGATCTTAGACTAGTAGCTTTGAGAAAATATTAAAATGGCGGAAATTAGGCCGGCCATAAAATTCAAGCCCCTTTGAATTTCCTAGGCCAACTTAGCACAGCGTCCTTAAGGAATTTTAAGTAAATCAAACATCGGTGGGAAAATAAAATCATTCGTAAAGGGGAATATCATTTTTTTCTCACCGTCATCTCGCGAACGAGTAAAACAAGCTTGACCACCCCTAAATCCTTGAATAAAACTTGTTGAAAGATTCTGTACCTAATAACGTTGTTTTGAAACAGGGGTGTCCGACAATAGCACAACAGCTGGGGTGAGCATTCACTCATTCACTCGTTCATTCATTCATTCACTCGGTGGGAAAGGTCAGACACTGTGAGAAAGGTTATGACCCTACTGTGTCGACTCGTGGCTCATTTTGCACTGTTCAAAGGGTGTAATAATGTACCTTATCTAAATATATAAAAGAAGAAACTGACTGACTGACTGACTGACTGACTGACTCAACTATCAACGCACAGCCCAAACCGCTGGGTCTACAGATTCCAAATTTGGCAAGTAGGTTCCTTATGTGGTCTAAGGGTGCACTAAGAAAGGATTTTTAAAAATTCACCCCCTGAGGGGGTTAAATGGGGCTCCAAAGTTTGTATGGGGAAACAAGATTAGTTAGACTATTTTATTCGAAACTTCACAGGAGTGCTCCTATTGATAAATGAATAGAAACCGGTTTCAGGGTTTTTCAGAATTCAACCCCTAAGAGGGGGAAATGGGGTGGCAAAGTATAAAAATCAATGCACAGCCCAAACCGCTGAGTCTAGAGATTCCAAATTTGGCAAGTAGGTTTCTTATGTGGTCTAGGGTTGCACTAAGAAAGAATTTTTCAAAATTCAACCCCTAAGGGGGTTAAACGGGGCTCCAAAGTTTGTATGGGTAAACAAGATTAGTTAGACTATTTTATTCGAAACTTCACAGGAGTGCTCCTATTGACAAATGAGTAGAAACGGGTTTCAGGTTTTTTCAGAATTCAACCCCTAAGAGGGGGAAATGGGGTGACAAAGTCTAAAAATCAATGCACAGCCCAAACTGCTGAGTCTAGAGATTCCAAATTTGGCACATTGGTTCCTTATAAAGTCTAGGGGTGCACTAAGAAAGGATTTTTCAAAATTTACCCCCTAAGGGGGTTAAATGGGGCTTCAAAGTTTGTATGGGGAAATAAGATTAGTTAGACCATTTTATTCTAAACTTCACAGGAGTGCTCCTATTGATAAATGAGTAGAAACAGGTTTCAGGTTTTTTCAGAATTCAACCCCTAAGAGGGGGAAATGGGGTGGCAAAGTATAAAAATCAATGCACAGCCCAAACCGCTGAGCCTAGAGATTCCAAATTTGACACATAGGTTCTTTATGAGGTTTAGGGGTGCATTAAGAAACGATTTTTCAAAATTAACACCCTAAGGGGTCGAAACGGGGGTCCAAAGATAAATAAAATTAGTTAGACTACTTTTTTCGAAACTTACCAGGAGTACTCCTATCGATAAATGAGTTAACATTTGTGTTTCAGGTTTTTTCAGAATTCAACCCTTGAAGGGGAAAATGGGGTAACAAAGCCTGAAATTCAACATAGGTATTGTTTGTATGGTAAATTGGGTTGGGTGTATTACAAAAACAACGATTTTAAGATTTAATGTGGCGGACCTGAAATACCATCATTCCCTGTTGGGGTGCGATGGGGTCGAAATGTCTAAAAATCAATATGGGTGTCGATACCGAGATTATCAGGGGTGCTGATTACGAAAATTGCATTTATTTTGAGATTCAGAAGATGGCGGATTCGACTTCTATACAGGGTTATTGTCGATTTATTGTGATGATTGTGATAACGATGATGATGATTGTGATAATGATGATGATGATTGCGATGGTGATTTTGATTACGGTGCTAATGATTGTGATTACGATGATGAAGATTGTGATAATGATGATTGTGATTACGATGAAAATGATTGTGATTACTATGATAATAACTTTGATAACGATGATGGTGATTGTGATAGTGATTGTGACAGTGATGGTGATTGTGATAGTGACGGTGATTGTGATAGCGATGGTTGTGATAACGGGGATGGAGATTGTGATGATGATGATTGTGATTAAGATGATAATGATTATGATCACGATGATAATGATGGTGATAACGATGATGGTGATTGTGATAGTGATTTTGATGGTAATTGTGATGGTGATGGTGATTGTGATAGTGACGGTGATTGTGATGGTGATTGTGATGGTGATTGTGATGGTGATTGTGATTGTGATGGTGATTGTGATAATGATTGTGATTACGATGATAATGGTTGTGATAACGATGATGGTGATTGTGATAGTGATTTTGATGGTGATTGAGATGGTGATTGTGATAATGATTGTGATAAAGATGGTGGTTGTGATAGTGATGGTGATTGTGATAGTGATTCTGATGGTGATTGAGATGGTGATTGTGATAATGATTGTGATAAAGATGGTGGTTGTGATAGTGATGGTGATTGTGATAGTGATTTTGATGGTGTTTGTGATGGTGATTGTGATAGTGATTGTGATAGTGACGGTGATTGTGATGGTGATAGCGATGGTAAAGGTGATTGTGATTGTGACAGTGATGGTGATTGTGATAATGATGAAGATGATTGTGATTACTATAACAATGATTGTGATAACGAGGTAAGTGATTGTGATAGTGATTGCGATGGTGATTGCGATGGTGATTGTGATTGTAATGGTGATTAAGATTGTGATAGCGATGGTGATTGTGATAGTGATGGTGATTGTGATGGTGATGGTGATTGTGATTGTGATGGTGATTGTGATGGTGATTGTGATGGTGATTGTGATTGTGATGGTGATTGTGATAGTGATGGTGATTGTGATAATGATTGTGATTACGATGATAATGGTTGTGATAACGATGATGGTGATTGTGGTAGTGATTTTGATGGTGATGGTGATTGTGATAGTGACGGTGATTGTGATGGTGATTGAGATGAAGATTGTGATAATGATGGTGGTTGTGATAATGATGGTGATTGTGATAATGATGGTGATTGTGATAATGATGGTGACTGTGATAGTGATGGTGATTGTGATAATGGTGGTGGTTGTGATAGTGATGGTGATTGTGATGATAATAATAAATTGTGATGAAAATATAAATTTTGCACATAGATAGTTTATAACTTGGATTAACATGTAGGACACTACTTATCCCTTTAGTATGATTCAGTGGGACAGTTACCGAACTGCACGCGAGCGAAGCCGCGGGCAACAGCTAGTAATACATATTATTATATTGTTGGTTCTTTTTGTATGGATTTTTGTTATTTTGTTCACAAAGGAATTGGTTTTTTTTAATGACAATTATTATATTTCAATGTTAAAATATCCGAAAAAAATATTTTACTTGTTAATTTGTGCAATAAATGTATCACGTGTGTTTATGTGTTCGGTCAATTGTCTAGTGACACACGATTTCTTGGTAAAATTAATATCACTCATCTGATTCCTATTTATTTAAAATACGTGCACAACAATTTGTCCAAAACTTTATATCGTTTAATATTTCAATATAAGATACTGTTGGAATTTATTTGGCGAAATGTTAATGAAATAAATATTAACTTTAAGCATGCGTGACATCAATTAACAGCGGTTGTTCATAATAACCGCTTTCCATTTTTAATCTCAATTCAGAAATCAGATCATATAAAACCAGAATCACATATACTCATGTTAGTATAACACTTTGTGATCTTTACCGCTCATTAGGTATTATGGAGGAGAAAAAATGGTAGACATTACTACGATTGTCGATAAAAGAAACATAACTTTGGCATCACTGTAATACAGTCTGAAAAATGTTAACTTGGAAAAACGAGCACACGGATGTGTCGGTACTCTGAGAAAGCTTTTTTAAAAAATCCGCAGCGCGATAAATATAAACTTTCGGCTTTACCAATATCTACTAATTGGGAAAAAATAAAAATTAATTATGATCTTCTCTTCGACCAACTGTACAAAGAAACCTTTAATCAACATCATGATACCGACATCGATATTATAACCGAAATCCAAACTTATCAACCATCTTAATTAGTCCTTTAATTGCAATCCTTTTAACACAAAAAACTTTTTCTTAACATAAGTTACAGCCACTATCTTTTCCGAATGTCAATTATTTCCAATTAATATAACTTATAAAAACAATATTAATATTTTAAAAATAAAGAAGCTTTCGCAATAACATAAAATGCGTTTTCTTGTACCATCATCTCGTTACGCATTATTTAAAATAATTACAAATACAATAATCTTTAAAAAGGTTTTCGTCATAAAATTTTGAGTTGCATTTAAATGGTATATTTCAGAAATAAATTGGTTCTGCTGGCTAATTTCTTCGTTAATTATTTCGTATTAAAATTGTCGTAAACTGCTCGGTGAGGCCTGGTACGTTTATCCTGTACTTAAGATGATGTTGCGCCTGCATTTAAAATGATGACCAGGTTTTGGCTACGGTTGTAATGAGAAACACTAATTATTAGCTTGTACTTAACCATGCGTTTCGTTCTGCCAGAGAATTTTAATTTATGAAGCGCATTATTGTTTTTATTTTCGGAAATAAATATTTATTTGGAAAGTTTCAGGAGTGACCGGCTATTATTTTATACTTCAACATTAGCGGCAACAGGCTACTAGGCAGCGGTAACAGGGATTCCTATTTATATTGGAATAGATGCAGTCCTGTGTACTTACAGACACCAACACATCAAGCTACTACTATTTATGTTAAACTTATTTTATAGATTTACAACTTTATCGCTTAAGCATTAGGTACATCATATCATCAGATTGATTGGAAAAATATGACAATTTCGGGTAGTTTGATGTGCATAGAAAGTACACAAACAGACCAAAAAGAGTGAAATCATATTTCGAACTTTCTTTTACATGGTTTCATAACCACACAAACTACAGACTACCTAGATAACTCAAGTATATCACGATCCGTATGAAAACAAAGCGTGCTATTTTTTGACTACCTACTATGACGTCATGAGCACTATTTAGTTACAACAACAACAACAGCCCATAACGTCCATTGCTGGACATAAGCCTCTCCCATGATGGGAGGAATTTGCCGTAATCTCCACGCTTGGCAGGCGGATTGGAGATCGCAGTGATGAAAGACTAACAGAAAACGCTGCTGCCCATTCTCTGGTCTACGGAGGCGCAAGGTGTACTGCCTCAGACATTAGTTGCCTTATACGACACCCGTGAGTGTAATGGGTTGGTTCTACTCTGCCGGATACAATACGGCTTTATTTAGTAACTTATTGGTATTTCGTTACTACACAAACAATTTTCTATAAAAAATAGACTACGTTTTGTTCTTTAAATGTCTAGAATTAAGTTCATGAATTGTAACGTTGTTGTTTTAAACAAATTAGCTTACTGCGACAGTAGCCACGTTAAGCATAAATGCTTAAGCCAGGCATGAAGTAGGTGCTCTTGCGTTATCTAGGTATATCGATATCTGGGTAATTAATCATGCGTTTCGTTCTGCTAGAGAATTTTAATTTATGAAGAGCAATATTCGTTTTTTTTTCTGAAATAAATATTCATTAGGAAAGTATCATCGATATCTGTGATAGAAACTGACGCACGGGGGGTCACCAAGACACCAGACTTCTCCTTCACATACCTTACCATACCTACATTCTTTAAAAACAGACCTACGTGTCACGAATACGTGACATTTGCTAAGGACGAGGGATGTCCATTTAGTTCGCATCACAAAGACGCCTAGCGAACGGCGGTTAAGAATGATAAATCGGTCGCCATTCTGTTCGCGATTCGTTCCGATTCGACGGTGCTTACAAAAGTGCGACACCTTAAGGTAGACAGGGGTTGTAAACCTGTTGTGGGGTGGTTTGATAAGTGGTGCGTTTCTGGGTTCATAAGAAAGGTATTGGGTAGTTACATTGGATGGTCAAATTAGCTAAAATCACTGTGAGTAAACAACTGTGTATCAATTAATAAATTATAGATTTTTTAAACATGCGTTCTTCATGAACGGTGAAGCAAAAGAGATTTATAAAATAACTAGTATTTGCGTGGGTGCGCGAGCTGCGCGCAGCTCGCGTGTTGTCGTGTTCTTGAGAAGTATTCCTTACCATCATAAAATTTTGAGAATCCATAGGAATCCTTAAAATAATTGGATAATCCGTTACAGCTACCCCTATATCAATATGAAAACCCTTAAGAACCCCTTAAACATTCTAAAAACCCATTCTAAAAAACATAACCCTAAAGTTGCTTGTCGTCGCCCCTGAGTTACGCTTCACCCACTCAACCTTCGTTACGCTAAGGAGGTCGCCGGCTCGCTTCGCTCGCCACCTCCCCCCTTCGCTCCACTCGGTCTCGCAGGTTCGCTCCACTCAGAACCTACCACCACCGGACAGGTTTCGACGCCTACTATAATATTTGCTCAAGCACCCAATGGCTATCTCTAACCGTTACGAAGTTACAGCCCTTTCAATTTTAGGGGAGGTTGGGGAGGGGAGGGTATACAAATTTTAACGTCCCTCAATAGTTTTAGGTAAGAATCAAAAAGTTTTTCAGTAGTAAAAAAAGTGGTGAAAAGGGGGGGGGGGAGATGAAGTGGGGGAGAGCGGGGATTTTTGGAAAAAATATTTTGACTTACGCATTGCCCCTTTATATGAATCTGAAAAAAAAAATGTTCCAAGTCTCTTAATTTCCGAGATCCGCCTAAAGGGGGGAGAATGGGGAAAAAGGGGTCAACTTTGAAAACTGGTTTTTACTTTTTCGAGCCTCTTCTATACGAATCTGAAAAAAAAAATGTTCCAAGTCTCTCAATTTCTGAGATCCGCCTAATGGGGGGAGAAGGGGGGCAAGGGGGGCAACTTTGAAAACTGGTTATTACTTTCCCGAGCCTCCTCTATACGAATCCGTAAAAAGAAAAAAATACGGGTCTCTTGGTTTCCGAGATACGATAGGGAGGGGGAGGAAGGGGGTGAAAAGGGGAGGTTTGGCACTTTTCCCATACTCGCGGGAGTTACTTGTTTATGAATCTGTCAAAATATACCCACCTCCCCATCCACCATCTGGGAGAACAATTCTGTCAGTGAGTCAGTCAGTGAGTGGTAATCGAGCTTTATATAGTATAATTTCTGTGCATTTTGTACATTACGAATATGTCGTGTGTCAGATCTTCATGAAAACTTTTAATAACAGCTTTTAGCAAGCAAGCTCCTTTGATTACGATCAATCCTATTAACTGAAAATTTAATCTAATCTTACTGATTTTTTTATACTCATCATCATCATCAGCCTATTAATGTTCCCACTGCTGGGACACAGGCCTCCTCTCTATGAGAGGGAATGGGCTATAATCCACCACGAGCAGTGGTGGCCCAGTGGTGGCGGCCCCGACTTAAGAACAGTAAGTCGTGGGTTCGACCCCAGACAGGCGCATTACTTTGTAATTTTTAAAACTAGTATAAAACAAATCAGTTCAAAAAGCTACAGCCTTAGATTAAAAAATGTCCAGATTCCGTGTTCGAAACAAAACGGAACGTTTTAAGTGAAGCTACTGTTTTTTATATATGTGAGTGAGCGCCGCGCTCGGGAGTGTATTACGTATCGGATTTGCGTTTGTGTGCAATGTGCGTGTAATACCAGTGGCGGAGACTTACCCATAAATGTGGGAGATTTTCAGTATTTTACGTTAAGCGTAAAATATATCATCAACAGTAATGACATGATTTTTTATCATTACGGTTGGTGATTTTCAACGTTATTTCTTTAATTTGTGTAATTTAAAAGTTAGTAAAAAAGGAACTGTAAATATGCCTGAAATACGAGCTCTCATAAAATACTTTCGAACTACAAAAAACGCGATTCTGACCGAATCTGACTAAGCCTGAACGTGTCTGACCGAGTCCAAACGAATCTGACTATATCTGAACGTGTCTGACCGAGACCAACTGATTCTAAACGTGTCTGACCGAATCTGATCGAGTCTGACCGAAACTGACCGAGTCCGACCGTTAAGCCGGGTCCAGACTAGCGTAATGTAACGCGAATCCACCGTGTAATGTAACGTGAATTCTAGGTGTGGACGGCACCGCGAGCATTACATGTAACGCTCGCGCATGTATCCATCGGCTGTTGGTTTTTGCGCGAACACAAAGGCGCACTCAGTATTCGCGTTTTCAATTCGCTTTGAGTTCGTGTGCCGTCCACATTGTTGACATGAATTAAACGTAATCGTTACATTCGCGTTACGCCAGTCTGGACCCGGCATTAGTTAGTTTGACTCTTAATCTGACTCTGACTCTAAATGAGACTTTGAGGCAATGGACAAAGCGTTTCGAATTCAGTAATTAAGCCAAAGCTTTTACATTTATAAAAAAAAAAACATCGTTTAAGTAAATAAAACTCTTTTGTAATTTCTCGTTCTGAAAAGATTTTTAAAAGTTACAAATAATGGGTAAAAAAAATTATGCCCCTGGCAACACTCAACAAATATGGCGTGACAGTAATGTCAAATTATACTTTTTGTTTACTTAAGTTTAAAATGCGGTAACAAAGAAATACAAAGTGAAATTGAATACTTACTTGTGAAATGATATATAGTGGCACATTCCTTTTTTTTAGTGTGATTTCTACACCATTTCACAACACAAACCTTCATTTTAAAATATCAAAACACGGACTCGTGACGTAGTTTACGCGGGGAACGTTCCTAGGCGACTGACGTATGGATCGTACGACGCGGGACATGTGTCCCGCGTGTTTTTCGCTTCAATTCTCAGTGGCCTACTATCAATCTGGACATTATTTAATCTAAGGCTACAGCACAACGCAACGAAAAAGGTTGACAACTCCAACGCACACCGTCAAAAGTTTTATCGCACGCAGGATACAGTAATAGGGCACCGTGAAATCGCGTGCGCATCGAATCGCTGAAAAATTTCGGTTTTTCGGTTATTTCTTAGAGATTTGTACGGGCTTTCTTCGTCGATTCGATACACTGAACGGGTGTCAGCATTGTAAACACATGTCTTTTGATTCAGGGTTTGTAAGCTATTCATAGATGTGACACGGCTTTTAGATTTTCGCGCGATTTCACGGTTTTCTAGCCGTTACATTGATGTTGACTTACCTTCCGTCACAGCTGCTGCTTATGAATCTTGATTTTGGCAGTCTTACAGAGTTCTGTAATCCTTATAATAGTAGGTCCATTATTCATGTTAACTATGTATGTCACCTGTCCCATAAAATTGTGTGATACCTATTGCATTTTGTTCGCTTTGTCTCTGGGCCCTATACCAGCGCTGTGACGTTTATTTTAAAAATGTTACAGCACCATGCTGAGATACTTTTGGCCTCGTACAGGATTGGTCCTGTACGAGGCCAAAAGGTTTCATTTCATGTTTTTTTTTTTTTTTTCTCTTTGTTTACTTTTTAATTTTTATTAGATGTAAGTACTGTTAATTTAACCATTTTTATTTGTGTATTGTCCTGTGCGGGCTAATAAATGCTTTTTCTTTTCATTTCTTTTCTTTTCTATAGAATTTTCTCAGTAGCAGCCACGGAGACTGGATTTGTACCCGGCTGATGGCAATAGGCTCACCCCCATCACATGGGACTTAAAACATAACTGGCGAAATGCTGGTGTTCTATTAGGTACACCGTTGCTTAACCCTTTTGGGGATCACAGGCGTGATATTACGTTATCGTTGGCTCTTAAAACTATGTCCTATGAAGATCATCATCATCATCATTTCAGCCGAAAGACGTCCACTGCTGGACATAGGCCTCCCCCAAGTGTCGCCACATTGACCGGTCCCGTGCGACTCGCATCCAGCGGATTCCTGCAACCTTCACCAGGTCATCGGTCCACCTAGTGGGAGGCCTTCCAACGCAACGTCTTCCGGTTCGCGGTCGCCACTCCAGAACTTTTCGGCCCCATCGACCATCCGTTCTGCGAGCAATGTGCCCTATGAAGATACAGAGAAGTTATTACTCGTGCTAAAGTAAATATTGTCTATATTATTGTTATTTTTTCTAATTAGCTAAGTTAGAATAGTATAATTTTACCAATAATATTAATATGATATATGATTATTTAATCAATTAATGTCAACTCAAATCGCCTGAAACACAGGATTACCTAGTTCAGGCTCACAGCTTGGGTGAACTTGACATAGATTTAAGAAATACTGTAAACGCTTACCTTAATTCTTTGAATAAAATTTGATTATTTCCTTTATTCATTTATAAACAAATTTGTTACATTTTTAAATATTAATTAAAAAATAAACTTAAAAAATTTGTTAAATTTGATTTATTATTATGGTATGTTCCTTAGGAAACGTCAGAGAAACTGCACTAACATTTTGTTTGATATAATCGGAGCTTTATCAGTTAGCTACAGCCTGAATATTACCTACGACCACCAAAACAGCCCAATTAAGCACACTGATGTAATTACACTAAACTATTATTAACTATTATCTTTAGGCCAAAATTATCGTGTTAGCAACTATATTGCTAGATCACAAAACATGTGGTTCAAGTTCACTTATAGTACCTAGATATAGCTCTCCTAGAATTTATATTGACCGCAGTTAAATTTAATTAATACACCTACAAAGGGTGTAAAAGACCTCCTAACGAAGCTGAAAGGCACTTATTTTCCCCATCATTGCGATCATTTTTTTGTTCTACACCATACCTGGGAACCTTTAAGTTAAGGAGATATTAGGGGTCAAAATTCAAACTTTTTGACAAGTTTTTTTTCTTTTAATACAATTTTTGATTGTAAGATTTTTACTTTAAACACCTCCACGACCCCCGTACTATTCAATGCATCTATCAGCACAATGTTTTGAGTGCGTTACATTGAGCTCCATAAAACATGATTTTTCACCCCAAAAATAAAACTTATATTAAACCGTGAAAGCTTAAAACAGTGTCCAAAAAAAAAAGTTGTTTCCCAGCAATAATTTTTGCGTAAAGTAACTTAGTTTGAAGATACAAAATGCTTGGTTGACGGCTTCGTGATGAGGTTGTTTACACCCTGTTTAACTCAGTATGTAAATAACGATTATCACTTATAAGCTTATCTCTTTGTCTATCATCTGTTATGTTACGTAAACTCAGGTCAAGTGCCAGAAATAAGCTGCATAAGGATCAAATGAATATCTGTGACATGCTTACCCTTTGTGGGATTACCAACGTCTTTGTCCGATAACGGATAAGATATAGTATTCAAGCTAGCGTCTCGGTTATTCCGTACTTACTTTCCCCTTTCATAGTCATACAAACCTTGTGCCAGAGGACATTTTTCTATCAGCAATAATGATCTAAAATCAGCATAAACAGCATAGGCCCTGCCATAGCACAGCCATGATGACTTCAAAAGGAGTTTTTTTTTAAATATTTGGCTGCATTCCATAGTTTGTCCCTGTCATTAATGATGAATATACATTTTTGCATTCTTTTAAGCAAGTGTTTTTCAATTCTTCTCTAAAAACTTGATTATCCTAGGTTAATTTTCCAATAATCTTCAATTCTTATCTTATCTTCAACAGGTATCAAAAAAAATATAAGCCGTGCCTAATGTAATAATTATTAAAAATTATAAAATCTATAAGTTGTGCCTAATGTAGTCAAAATCAAAATCAAAGCATTTATTTAAAGTAGGCTAGTTACAGGCACTTTTGAACTGTCGAAACAAAGATGAAAATTAAATGTAGCTACAGTCCCAGTCACAAGACATAAAAACTGTGAAAGTACTGTAGTTGCCCATTCCCTAGCGTAGATCTCTATGTCTCTTAGTACTAGTACTAAGCTGGGTAGCGGAGGTCAGATAGGTAGTCGTTCCATGTAAAATACTGGTAGTCAGCTGCATCCGGTTGAACTGGAAGCCGACCCCAATAAGGTTGGGATGAGGCTGGTATGGATGGTCGTATAAGTTTGTGCCATAAAGAAACCTCCACCTATTATATAAGGCCAGATAAGTCACACATGGAACAAATGTTCATGTGTGGCACAAGACGCTGCTAGTGAATACTTGTGACCACTGTGAGGATACCAGCCTGTTTGTCTTTGTTCATGTTGCATATACGTATAGACATGGGTGCATGTTTATTTCTCGTGTACTTTAATCATGAGCATGTTTTTGCGGGCACGAAGGTATTGCTTGCATCCAGCATCCAAGCCTGGATCTATTTGCAAACTTTGCATAGCACTTAGTTACAAAAATTGTCAAATTGATCTTCGTCCTACCACAATTCCTTATGGCAGCCGGACAGCGCACAAATAATCCATTTCAAATTCATGCCTACATATTACATAAGGCCAGATAAGCCGCATAAGGATCAAATGTTCATGTGTGGCACAAGGCGCTGCTCGTGACTATTTGTGACCACTGTGTGAGGATCGCCGCCTCTTTGTCGGCGCCTTTGTGTCATCCGACTGAGATACTCAGTTATTTAGAGCGGTATTGTATGGTTGACAAAAAAGTGAGCTCGTGTTGGTATTGATTTGAAAAAAAGATTTATGTTTTGATTGTGATATTGTTGTTAGGAAATACTGAAAATCTATACGTGTGCGTGAATGGTCTATGGATGAAAGAAATATTTACAGTATTGACAGTCCTACATTTTATTTAAAAATCAAAAATCATTATATAAAATAATCATTAAACAAAGTAGTAGTGTGTGTGTGAGTAGTAGTGTGTGTGTGTGTGTGTGTGTAGTATGTGTGTGTGTGTGTGTGTAGTGTGTGTTAGTTTTTCAGTTTTTTTATTTTATTATTTTAATCTTTTTTTTTATTTTTTTTTTTATTATTCAACATTTTATTTAATGTAAATTATACAGCATGAAAACTAACTATCACGACTGTAATCTCCGAAAGGTTTGGCAAAGTAGTACTTTGAAAGTACCTAATATTACACCCACATTTCGCCTATTGCCATCAACCGGGCACAAATCGGATTGAGCAGTGGTGGCCCAGTGGTGGCGACTCGACTTACGAACAGTAAGTCGTGGGTTCGAACCCAGGCAGGCGCATTACTTTGTGTAATTTATTTCATCACCACTGCTCTCAAAACGGTGAAGAAAAACATCGTGAGGAAACCGGCATTTCCTAGAACCAAAAAAAAATCGAAGACATGTGACATCTACCAAACCGCACTGGGCCCGCGTGGTGGATTATAGCCCTTTCCCTCTCATAGAGAGGAGGCCTGTGTCCCAACAGTGGGAACATTAATAGGCTGATGATGGGCACAAATCCAGACTCCGTGGCTGCTACTTAAAAAATAATTATGGAAATACTCAATAAGACTGCCCGACCTAGGAATCGAATCCAGGACCTTGTGACCAACGAGCCAGTCTAAATACTATTTTTTTTATATTTTAGTTATCTTCAAAACAAACAGCACTAGATATAGATAAGTGGAAGGAGAGGAGGGAGGCCTTTGCTCTGCAGTCCCGACTGTGGGACTCAGATGGCTCGTAATAAATAACGTGCCAATTACCCTTTTAATACTGAAACAAGCGAACGTGACTTTATCAGAGAGCAAAATTGTTGTACTCGTACTTATTTAGCTTTTCAGTTACTTAAGGGCCTCAAATGGCTTAGCATGATCCTCCGTTACGCCTAAAATACTGCAGCATTAATTACTTAAATAAATATATGGTAAAGTTGAGGATTAATGCTAAGTCTTATGTGTGACGAAAACACGATTCCATAAACTTTTCTCGATAAAAAAAAAAATCCAAAGTTACCTCCAAATCGAACAATAATGCTGGTATTCAAAAAGTACTTCAAATTAGATCATGAAACTTTGCATACTAACTGAACTAACTATAAAGCAGGTCTTATGTGTTTTATTTTTTTAATACAATTAATAGATTGTTTGTAAATCGCAAAAAAACACTCATTTCGCACTATTCGGCCGCAGTGACTGACGTAACAACCGCTTTGTAGTGCAAGCTGATTAGAACTTTATTCTAACAGTATTTCAACCGAAGTTTGAATCACCACAAATAGAGTTGCTAATTTTAGGGTTAGAAGGGCCTTAAGCATTATTGGTAATTTAGTACTTCTTCAAACTAATGAATACAGCTCATATTACTTAGAAACTGTTTAGTTTACTTTTAATAATAAACCTTACTTGCTACCACTACTGAACAAGGACACAACTAATGCCAATCATATCAACTGCAAAAGAATGCGACCAAACACCCGTTCAGAATCACAAGTACACGAACACAGATACCGACACTTGGCTTGTTAAAATTCACGGCCCCACACAATTCCCTTAGAAACGACCTCATCTAAAACAAATAAGTCTTGCGTGAAATTCAGATAATGTTGTTGGTAAAACTGTTGAAATACCAACATATCTTTTGCAGCTTCAAAACATAACAACCATCAAGTACGCCTTTCGCTCGTTACGATAAAGATCAAAGTGTCCCCAATTCGAGTTGGAAAATGGCATTGATAAGTTTGTATGAACAGTTCACGCTTCAATATTTCAACAAGGGAAGCAAGCCGAAGTGCCGTATTTAACAAGTCCTCAAGTTTTTGAGGGTGCCAATGACTGGTTCACGGGTCTTAGGTTTGTTAAGAAGTAACGCTAATATTGATTTATGGTCAAGGCGTGAATTTTCTCTAAGAAACTCCGGTGGTTATCGGAATAATTTCGTCAATACAGCTTTTACTTTGGTTAGGGACAAAGGAGATTAGAAATCGCTGAATTGAGATATATGCTTTTAATATAATAAGGCTTTGCAACTGTTCAAGAATGTTAGGATAAGCTCGATCCTATTGTTGTCCTAATCAAATTTGCAGCCTGTAGCATGTCTACCAGTTATTTTAGAATAACAACATTCAATGAGAACGATTACCTAGTTAGACAGGCAAGCGTAGTAAAAAGTAAAATTACATAATAGGCATGACGACAGTATCAAAAAATTGCAAATCTATTTAGTCCGTTAGTTAGAGTATTGGAAAATAATGGACACATGTTTTTTGTTTTTGTAAAGCAAAGAATATTGACAAAGATAAAACGCATCAAAGCTCGGGAGTGGGGGCTCGTGATCGTGACTTCAGAACTAGGTAAAAATTATACCAAGGCGTGACGTATTGAGAATTTTAAAAGCGTCATATCTTCGTCAATTTTAGTTTACGTAACAAAAGAAAAAACATGTGTCCAATATTTTTTTGGAAATCTATCTGACGGACTAATTAGATTTTTTTTGTCGTCTCGCCTATAATCAAATTATATTTACTTCATTTGACGTTTTGGCACCTTATTCTTCTTTTCTTCTTCTTCGACCTTTGGCCACCCAATGCTGAGTGTAGGTCTCTTCCAAATCTCTCCACTTTTTTCACACTCTCCGGTTTTGTGTCATGGCTATCCTGTTTCTACCTGCTACTTTTTGGCACCTATTCGTAATCAAATGAAAATTTTACCGACCACTTGATTCTAGTGTGGTGTTTCTAACCAACACTCAAGGTGCGAATTCAAGGGTCCATTAAGACCCTCGTAAACTCCTCTGTCCATTTAAATTCAGCATAGCTTCCATCTGGGCCAAGAAACAAGAGGATCTAAGAATCTATCTAAGATCCTTTAGATCAAGTGCTAAAACCCTTAATATAACCAAAAACCATTAGCACTTCAAACAATTGCAACAAAACAAAAAAGCGTCGCTTCCATCGGCAGCCAGCTATCACAAGTGGTTCCCACTGTGTAGACAATGGGCGGCCACGGCTGCCATTGACACGACACTCGCATTAGTGGTGAAGAGGCTTGTTTTTCGCAGAGCACCGCTTGTACAGGAAGCTATTACTGAACGCAGATAATTAGGTGCGTTGGGTAACACTTAGGCGCTTCCGATTGGCGTGTAGGGTGACTCTGGAGTTGCGAAAAAGTTCGAAGTTATTTTTATGAAGATAGATTGAGAGTGTTTGAGTGTTCATTCAGTAGAAGGCACATTTAAAAAATATATAATTAATAATATATATTTACTGCCTCGTTGCTCTAGTGGTCGCAAGCGCGACTGCCGAGCATGAGATCCCGGGTTTGGTTCCCGTGTCGGGAAAAGTGTGATTAGGTTTTACCATCAGGAATTTATCAGTAGTAGCCACGGAGTCTGGATTTATGCCCGGTTGATGGCAAATGGCAATAGGCTCACCCCAAAAACATATCTGGTGAAATGTGGGTGTACTATTAGGTAGGCTTCTGCCCAATCCTTCAGGGATTACAGGTGTGATGTATAGGTACAATTGAATGACGACCTGAATTGCGCAGCGGTATTGAGGCTGCCTTGCGTTCTTAGGGTCCCGGGTTCGAATCCCGGTCGGAGCAAATGTTTGTGTGATGAGTATGGACATTTGTTTCCGAGTCATGGATGTTTATGTGTATAATAAGTATGTATTTACAAACAAAAAGTATCTATGTAGTATATCAACTATCCGGTGTCCACGACACAAGTTTCGTCGCTTAATGTGGCACTAGATGGCGCTGTGTGTAATGTCCAGCAATATTTATGTATTTAATTGTTAAAAATTAGACGTCATTTTCAGTACTTACGTGTTCGCCACTCTTTTAGGTGGAAACATGCATTGCACTGCAGAAGGACCACTGTATCTACTATAATACAAATAATATTTTTCCTTGCTATTACAGCCTGACGTAAAAACTAATAGCCAACCAAAATTTAATTAAGTATTGTGACAAATAACACGAAATTAGAGAAAACGACTATCTATAATCTCAAATCCAACCCAAATTCCTGGCCACACGACGAAATAGCAAGCCAAACGCCTCACCCGCAATATTTGACGCAATCAACGAAAGGAAATGTGGCGACAACACGGGCCCATTAGCCCAATACACAAATAACACACAAATCAGAAACACGTGTCACAAAATACTCCAAAATATACGAATTCCAAGTTTCTTCTTCCTTTTTGTAACTTTCGCGGTATTTTTTGTAACTTACGCATATTTTTTGTTACTTACCAACATTTTTTTAATAGTAACAAGTGGTATTTTTATCTGCACGTGTGTGTAACGGCGGCAATTTCGTGCGGTTTTAAATTACGAAGCATTCCAATTTTTTTACCGGAAACTGCGGATTTTTGTACGTTCTGGAAAAAAGTGGCGAAATTTTTGACGACGACGAATTTTATGTGATGATGGATAAAGTGTACCCCGTTATTATGTCTTGTCTGACGAGTTCTGATTTTTTTCAAATAAAATGAGCTGATTTTGCAGAACACAAAGAACACTAAAGTCATCGTAGTTACTTAATGACAATTTGATTTCTGTTTTCCATTAGAGAGATTTTAACTCATTTTGTCAAAAAAAATATTGTAGGTAAGGGATACTGATTTTGTCTGATTACCTACTATATCACTGAAAAAGCACTCGCACACAAAAAAAAAATTAAAACTTTTTATTTCAAAAACATTACATTAATTCTGGTTAAACACACATCGCTTAATCTTAATTTTGAAAGATTACACTGCGTTACAAATTAAAAAAAATTTTGAGTACCCGCTTTGAAATGTCATGTTTTCTTATTTATACCTATCGCTTATTAAACATACATACAAATTTTCTTTTCATCACGTCTCATTTTTCTTCTGTAAGAATGTGCCAATTTATATTAAAAATTAAAAGGCAAAAACATATTTTAAAGAAATCTAATAAAATCAACCAGAATTTTTTACATTCATCAAGTTTAATTTTATCATTTAGGTAAAAAAAACTCAAAAAAAGCCATTTTATAAAATTTTAATACAAAATATCATGAAAATTTAACTTTTTCTTTTGTGCTCTGAATGATCTTCTCGTTTTAAATGCCAACAGTAATCACCTAGCATGGTTGTGTCCCAACGACCTTGAAATCGTTCCTCAAGCTTCTTTACATCCTGGTGGAACCTCTCACCCTGCTCATCACTGACCGCACCAAGATTAGATGGAAAGAAAGAAAAATGAGAATGAAGAAAGTGAATTTTTAATGACATTCTGCAACCCAACTTTTCGTATGCCTTTAACATGTCGTTAACCAGCTGTTCCGCATTTTCGGCTCTGTGGTTCCCTAAAAACCCTTTTATAACTGCTTTAAGTGATAACCAGGCGTCAAGTTCCTTATTAGTAAGCTTTTTGTCGAAATTTGGGTCTTTCATCAATGTGCGTATTTGCGGTCCCACAAATATCCCTTCCTTGAGTTTTGCATCACTTAATTTTGAAAATACTGTCTTTAAATATAAAAATCCATCTCCCTCTTTATTCATAGCCTTCACAAAATTTTTCATCAAACAAAGTTTTATGTGGAGGGGAGGTAAAATGACATTTTTAGGATCTATCAATGGTATATGTTTCACATTAGATTTTCCGCAAACAAACTCTGACCTTTCTGGCCATACTTTTGTAGTATAGTGCTTTTCTGTGGCTCTGCTGTCGCGGCGGTAACAGGGTAGTTATAATTTTTTTTTACATCATATTTTAATAAAGGAGATAAAAACAAACATTCCAAAGTAAAGGTATTCCTACGATATAATTGACTGTACCTCGAAAACTAGACGTGATGGATACCACATATGTTTGGAACATTTCATCTGTGACTCATTACCTATTCATTCCAGCTATCAGTTAAGAGGGTACCAAAATCGTGTAACGCAGTGTTATGTGCGAGTGAGGCGTCTCGCTTGTTTACATTAAAATATATTGTTATACAAACATCGATATATTGTCTCTTATGTAATTTAAAGACAGTATATAAAAGGCAGGTGCAACCGTTACCTATAACTGAGACGTCCAATAAAAACCGTGGCTACTTATCTCCAACAAAACGTGTCCATTCTAAAAGATGGATTTATACAAAAAAATCGCCAAAAGAAACCCCAAAAACTCACGTATACTGCAAACGGTTTTTATCAAAAAACTATTTTATCTAAGATTCGGTAACTTAATACTTACCGACTGACCGAAAAAAGGAAAAAAAAACTGAAAAAAAAAGTTTAATTGTTCTCGCAAAAATTTGGTCGAAATCCTAGCCTCGGGCACAGGAAATGACGTGGCGGCAAAAAGCTCAATAGAAGCCTTCGAAATGTCTTCGATTTGATGGATCGCCGTAACACAATCATTTTACGAGAGAACTTAGAAGAGCCTTAAAGTGCCCCTTAAAAATCAAGAGATATTCTTCACTTTTATTGATGCTGTAAACAGGTATCCTCCTGAACCAACCACACCCCAAAACAAACTCTGTTCTCTTCAATCTAACGTTCAAATTCAAAAGTACAATCACCGTCACTTACACCATTCTACCACGGCAACTTTTCAGAAGTGCGAAAATTTTCATCAACGAAGTGTACACCCTATTTTTTTTTCGCCAAGGTTGGATTTTCTTCAATTCCTGTCAGGTTATTGTATCAGTACAGTTATGTAACAAAGCATTTTGAACACGTGTTAGATGGCCACTAGAAGGCATTGGAGCTTGTTTGCGTGTATCCAACAGATAATAGGGAGTCGTTATCGCAAGTAGGACGGATGCTACTGACAATAGGAGTGACCTATGGATAAATTGTTTGTTATAATGGTTGGGCTTTGTATTTTTATTGAGGAAATTTAAGTGTGTAATTGTTTTGGAGATGTTAAAGTCTTATGGTTTGAATTTACCAGTCAAAAAAATATTATTTCATCATCACTAGACATTCTAAATCCCCCCGATCAGATGAACTGGTTGTCCAGCAGTGGCTTAGCTAGAGTATAAAGCACTGACAGCGTTTATTTAAATCTTTTTAATAATTATTTTATTTTTGAAGACAACCTTGTAACAAATCTACTTGCTCCTATAGTCTAAAAGGATAAGCAGACTTGTTCAATTAAATTTAATTTAGGGGAAAAAAATACACCTAGTTATATAAAAAAACTACCTACCACGCACTCTATAGTTTTATAGTTCACAGTTAGAAATCACGGGAGCAGGCGTCAGGGTAGCAGGTCGATACCGGAGCAACCTTGAAGTTCAGCTCTGAAGCAGTAGAAACGGTGGCAGCGCAGATCTCAGAGTTCACCAGGACAGCTCAGCAGCAAGGCAGTGCAGAACTCAGGGCCAGACGTAGGACAGCCCTGCGAGACCAGTAGACAGACAGGCACGTAGTAAGCCTCCGAACATCGGGAGTAGAAGCCCCAGGGGAATCTTTAGCTGGATCCCCTGGGCAGTTTTAGAATCTCACAGCGAAAACCAAGCTGCTCTCTGATACTCATCAAATCAGATCCAATCGTCCACCTTTGTTTTAGCCGCCCGTCAGCTCGTTTCTCCAAAGTAGTCTTCCTTTTTTAAATCTTAGTTTTCTTAGTGTCGCTATCATCTCATCTGACAAGTGTAGTCGGCCAGGACATATCCATGAGTGCGTTAAGAATTTTATAAATATAATCATTTAATATTAAGTTATTAAACAATCGTAATAATTTATAAAATACATTGGCTAAGCATATTGATAAAAATAATTTAAATTATACAAACCAAAAAGAGAAATCATAGAGCTAGACCATAGACTGAGCAGAAAGAGAATTAATAAACTAACTGACAGTTTGACAATTTGACGCTTGACGTAAATATCACAACATGAAAATTATAATAATATTTTATGATACATACGTAAAAGAAAGATAAACCAATAGAAACTTGGCTTTAATTAACTATTTTCACAAGCCATAGAAATAATATGTATTAGATTGACAACACTAATCAAAGATGACAACTGACATTATAAAATACTATCAGCCAGTTAGTAAGGAGATTATATATCATTCACCCCCTCTATGTTTTCTTGATCGAGGAGGTAATCATTAAGACGAATTGGGAGTCTCCTTAACCTTGCTGATCTACGAACAGCCTGAGGTTGTTCGGCACCGTTGTTATTGGTTTCAGGAGTTCTAAAAATGTCTTCATCATTTTCATCATCGTTTGAATCATTTCTGTTTTCTGTATTTCGACAACTTAACTCAGCTTCATCCACCAACGTAACAGGAAGCGGTGCCAAATGCCTGTTAGATACTGTCGATTCCTGGCCATTGGTGCGTCTCACGTACGAGTAACTTGGGTTACTATGCAGGAGCTCAACTTCCTCCACATAGGGATCGGTCTTAGAACATCGTACATATTTTTTTAACAATACTGGACCTGGAACGAGCCACGATGGAAGGGATTCTCCAACAGGTGTTCTTCGAGGAAAGTTAAATAGTCTCTCATGTGGAGTGGCATTTATCGATGTGCACAAAAGTGAGCGCACGCAGTGTAGCGACGGTTTTAAATCTGCTCCCAGTTTTCAATGGGTAGATTTTTTGAACGTAAGTAAAGTTGTATTGTTCTCCAGAGCGTTCCATTCAATCTTTCTACTTGGCCGTTTCCTTGCGGATTATACGGCGTAGTGCGAGAAGACGCGATGTTACAATTTCGTAAGAAAGTTTGCAGATCTTCTGACATGAAGGAAGCACCTCGGTCACTGTGTATATATAGGGGTTGACCAAATTCAAAGAAAATATTTCTGAGACAGTTTATGACAGTCACAGAGGTCATGTCCGCGCAAGGATAGGCAAACGGATACCGTGAAAATTCATCTATTATCGTGAGTATATACTTGTTCTTAGTATTTGATGGCAAGGGGCCCTTAAAATCAATATTCAGCCGTTCAAAAGCTGATGTAGCTTTAATAAGTGTTCCCTTGGATTTTGCGAAACGTGGCTTAATTTCTGCGCATATTGGTCATGAGGCAGTCATTTGCTTAATATCATTGATAGAGTAGGGCATATTTTTCTGCCTGATCCAGTGGTACATTCTAGTTATTCCTGGATGAGAAAGGGCATCATGTAATTCATATAACTTGTTGTTACTCATGGATGCGCAAACTCTGGAGAGGGCATCAGCTGCAACATTTTCGTTACCTGGTCTATAAATTATGTCGTACTTGTAGCATGATAGTTCTAGCCTCCATCTTTCGAATTTGTCGTTTTTTATTTTGCTTGTATGACTTTGGCTAAAGATGTGGCTCACAGATTTCTGATCCGTTATAAGAATAAAATGTCTATTCAGTAGATAATGCCGCCATTTCCTGAGACTTTCAACGATAGCACAAGCTTCCTTTTCTATAGAAGCATGCTTGCGTTCACTATCTGATAGCGTTCTTGAAAAGAATGCAACGGGGCGACCTTTTTGAGAAAGCGTCGCGGCTAAAGCAAACTCAGAAGCATCTGTTTCAACTGTTAATATTTCCATTTCATCAATAGCAACCAATGCTGCCTTCTGTATGTCTGCTTTTAGTTGCTGAAAGCTGTTCTGCGCAGTCTCATTAAGAGGAAAGTGGGTTACATTAATTAACGGTTGGATCTTCTCGGAAAATTTGTTGACCCATTTGGCGTAGTGGGCAAACAGCCCTTGTGCTCTTTTGAGTTCAGCGGCATTAGTTGGTAGCGGCAAATTTATAAGAGGAACAAGTCGATCTCTATCAGGCTCAATCGTATTATTTGTAATCGTGTAACCCAAAAGGCTTATCGTACTTTTACTAAAGTTACATTTTTGTTCATTTAACGTTAGTCTGTATTTCTTCACTGCGGCCATAAATTGTCGCAAATTCATATCGTGTTCCTCCTTGTTTTTGCCACAAACAGTAATGTCGTCAAGATACGCAAAGATTCCTTGTAGTTTTTGTTCGTATCAGAACATAGGTTTTATTTATTCTGGCTACATTGAAATGTTTTATTTTTTTATACTGGCAATAAGGCGTTATATTCTATTGTTTCGTACTTGTCTAGTATGGATATAAAAAATGGTCGAACAACGGAGACCAGTAAAATAAGATTTATTGATTTTTGATCATATGAAATAAAGTGATACAAAGTTTCACAGATAATTTTATTTATGTTTACGCCACGAACATAAATTTGGTTCCGATACCAAGAAAATTTTGGTTCCAATACCTAAGAAATTTTGGTTCCAATATCGAACATAATGTGTGGTTCCTGCTATAAATGCAAATAAACCGCGTGGGCCTGGAGGAGAATTTCCTGCGGTCTTGGCGGAGGGCCCAGAGGATTGCTGAAAATTCAGTATTAAACATCGGGGCTTCATCTGCTGGCTTGCGGGGCCTTCAAGTGTCAAGCGGGGTGTCAAAAATTTTCATTGAAAAAACAACTCACATTGTACTGTGCAAGAAAGAAACGGCAACAAAATTAAGAATAACATCAAACTTTCGTTTTTGTTCTGGTGCTGGAACGCAAATAAAGTGAAGGAAGTGAGGGTGCGGCATCCAATCAGAAGATAGAATAACGGGACTGGGCAAGTTATACCAACATAATCAGCGTTGCGGAGCCTCGTGATTCGTCAGCATTGCACGTCATCAGGTTGTCTATCTTGAAAAAAGAAAAGAAAAAACGCGTTGTGTTGTCTGCGATGATTTTGTCAAGTCTTCAATAGCTGCGCCATTTTGGATTCGTATATTTCGTATTAATTTTAATTTTTAGTTTTACTTCCTTTGTGTTTGTGTTCTGCGCAAGGAAATTGGACAAAGATATTGTTGTTGCAAAAAATCGGTATAATGGCCGAGTTACAGGAGCTCATTGCTCAAAGAGGCTACGTGAAAGGTAGTATTACGAGAATTTATAATTTTTCACAAAATAATCTCTCCGAACTGCATCAGGAATTGCTTAAAGAAAAATATAAGAAATTATCTGAGGCATTCAGTGAGTATGAAATTCTAAATAAAAAAATATTGTATTTATGTCCTAACGATATAACTAGGGAAGATTATTCTGAAGTGGAAGAAAAATATTTCACGGCAGTTTCCAATATAAACACAGCAATTAGTGCATTATCTATTCGCGAAGATGCCAAACCTCATAGAGGTGAATTTAAAAGGTTGCCTGTTGTAAACATAGCTTCATTTTGTGGCAAAAATGTAGTGGATTTTCCACCGTTCATTAACATGTTTATGTCGGTTATTGATGCAGATAATCGGCTAAGTTTATGTGAAAAATTGCATTATTTACGCTCATTCTTGACTGGGGAGGCTCTAGATCTAATAAAAAATTTAATGTTGACTGATGAAAATTATAATGTTGCATTGGAATTGCTAAACAATAGATTTAACAATAAATTACTCATAGTCAATCATCATATTAATAACATTCTGGAGTTACCCATAGTCACAAAATGCACTGCTCAAGGTTTGAGGTCTCTTGTTTCAGTAATAAATTTAAATATTGCTGCACTAAGGAATCTGAAGGAGCCGGTGGAGCACTGGGACACCTTGCTAGTTAATATATTGTCCAAAAAGGTTGATAACTACACCAACCGAGGGTTCCATCAGGAACGGCTTAGTAAGGAGATGCCTAAGTTGCCCGAGTTCCTAGATTTTCTGGAACGGAGGGCTATTGCAATGGAAAACACCCCTGATGAGAAGGCCTCCCATTTCCAGAGGCCGGTCAAGGTAATGAGTGGTGTAAGCACATCCAAGTCCACATTATGTAAGTATTGTCAACAGGCACACAAGCTTTATGAGTGTTTAAAATTTAAATTAGCTTCTGAGAAAGAAAGAATATCCTTTGTTAATGACAATAAGCTTTGTAAGGTATGCTTAAATAGCCATAATGGAAAGTGTTTATTAAAACTAAAATGTGTGACATGTGGACAAAGGCACAATACACTTTTGCATGATAATGCATCTAGTAATGCAGCATTGCTGGATAAACCAGAAAATAGTGCAGGAGTTAATAGGGTGGCATTATCAAATGCTACAGCTTATACAGATGTTTTATTGCCCACAGCTATGGTACGCTTGGTAAAAGATGATGGCACGTTCATCACTGCTAGAGCTCTACTTGACTCGGGGAGTCAAGTATCATTTATTACTGAAAGCTTGGCTAATAGCATTAAATGTAAATTAAGTGAGAATGATCAGCTTATCATAGGTGTGTGTCAAGGAGGTGAACAAAATGTTTCACACAGGGCTAATTTCACTGTTTACTCAAACATAAATAACAACAGTGTTGAAGTTTCATGCTGTGTTGTAAAAAGTATTGCATGCCCATTACCGCAGCAGTCGTTTGACATTTCACAATTTACCTTTCCTTCTTATGTGGAACTGGCTGACAAAAACTTTAATAAAACTGGAGTACTGTCTTTACTATTGGGGTGTGACATATTTTTCCAGGTGCTGCTCCGTGAGACCCTACCAGTAACTCCATCAGGACCATACCTGATACACACAAGCTTGGGATATGTAGTAGCAGGTAGTCTGCCTATCACCTCAGGAGGGATAAGCTCTTCTAATCTTTGTTTGACAATAAAACCATATGATTGTATAAAGGTATGTAATACATCCATTACTAAAGATAGTCAGCTTGAACAAACAATGTTAAAATTTTGGGAATGTGAAAATGTCACCATGGTATTTAAAGAGGATACTTCTGAACATGAGCAAGCTGAACAAATATTTCAGGATTCTGTAACATTAGTAAACAATAGGTTTAGGGTTGCTTTACCTTTAAAGGTTGATTTGGATAATCCAGGGTTAGGTCATTCATTTCCCATGGCTTTGAGTAGATTGCACAACTTGGAAAGGCGATTTGCTAAAGATATTAACTTGTTCCAACAATATAAAAAGTTTATATCAGATTATATAGAGCAAGGTCATGCAAAATATTTAGATACTACAAATCAAGGCCTAGATATTTGTAAATTACATTTTATTCCTCATCATCCTGTTATAAATCCTAATAGCAAAACAACACCAGTCAGGGCTGTGTTTGATGGAAGTGCAAAAACAAAAAATGGCTTAGCATTAAATGATATTTTGTTGAATGGACCAGTTGTCCAAAGTGATTTGTTTGACATATTGACTTTGTTGAGAACATATAAATATGTAGTTCTCTGTGATGTTAAGGCTATGTATAGACAAATATATCTGGATGAAAAATATTGTGGGTTACAAAATATTCTTTGGCGTGAAACCAGGGAAAGTCCTGTTCAATGTATTCAATTACAGACTGTGACATATGGTTTAAAAAGTTCTGCCTTCCTTGCCACTCGCTGCTTAGTTGAACTAGCGCATAGATTTAAGGATCAGTTTCCTTTAGCTGCATTTTGTTTGGAGAACTCTAGTTATGTTGATGATATACAATTTGGCAGTGATGATATCTATGAGCTAAACCAGACAAAGAATGAGCTTTGCAAATTATTAAGCATGGGGGGTTTCCCATTACATAAATGGTGTTCTAATGATATTACCTTACTTTACGACATTCCTGTCAATTTACATCAATTAGATAAAAAGGATTTTGATAAAAACTGTTTGTATGTTAAAACATTAGGGTTAATCTACAATGTGAGAACCGATAGTTTGGAAATACAATGTCCTGTAAAAGAGTTAAAACTCGAATATACTAAGAGGGAAATGCTTAGTTTTATAAGTAAATTTTTTGACCCACTTGGTCTTGTTGGACCTATATTGGTCTCAGCAAAACTTTTAATGCAAGAAGTGTGGTTTCATGATATAAGATGGGATCAGCAGTTGCCCTCAAATATTAATAAAAAATGGGTTGAATTTGCCAAAGACTTGATAAATATGCCATGTATTGCTGTTCCTAGGAATGCAAAGGGTATTGTATGTAACAGCTTTGAACTAGTTGGATTTTCTGATGCATCTAATGTTGCCTATGGCTGTTGCTTATATTTAAGGGTGATAGGTCCTGATAAACGTGTATATATTAATTTATTTTGTTCGAAGTCGCGCATCAATCCTAAAAACAAAACATTAACAATACCTCGGCTTGAGCTTGAAAGTGCATTATTGTTATCTATATTGGCAAACAAAGTTAATACTAAATTATCTTTAAAATATAATGTGCGTACATATTTGTATTCAGATTCTAAGATAGTACTTGCATGGCTTAAAACAGAACCTGTAAGGTTAAACATGTATGTTGCTAATAGAGTTAAGAAAATACTTCAGTTAACTTCCTCATGTAAATGGTTGTATGTCAATACAGCAGATAACCCAGCAGACTGTCTGTCTCGAGGTGTAAGCCCTTCTTCCTTGCAGGATAATTTAATGTGGTGGCATGGACCCAAGTGCATGGGAAATGCTGAATTTGTGCATGGTATTATTCCACTGTTAATGTCCATAGAAAATATACCTGAACTAAAAGAAACAATTCCTAAATTAAAATCAAGCAATGTATGTGTTAAGGGCAACACGTTATTGTTGATGGTGGAGAAATACTCAGATATAGAAAAAACTACTAGAATAATGGCATATGTGTTAAGATTTATAAATCTTTGTAAGGCACAACACGTTGGAGGTGTGAAAAAATTTAGTCCAAATGAGCTAGATTCTGCCTTGCAGACAATAATTAGATTAGATCAGGGTAAATACTTTGAAAGTGAGATTCAATGCTTACAAACTGGTAACAATGTAAAATCCAGTTTGAGTAGTCTCAATCCTTTTCTTGATTCTTGTAAATTATTAAGAGTAGGTGGTAGATTGCAAAATGCTGACTTACCTTTTACAGAGATGCATCCAATAATCTTACCTAAAAAATCTAATGTTACTAAGGGGATTATATGGAGGCAACATATTCAATTAAAACATGCAGGTCAAAGTTTAGTTCTTGCTAGTTTGAGTGAAAAATACTGGATTCTTAATGCTTCACGTGAAATAAAATCTGTTTTATATAAATGCATTATTTGCTTTAAATTAAAGGCTAAGAATGCTACCCAATTAATGGGAACGTTACCTTTGGATAGGGTAAATATGACAAGGCCATTTCAGATAGTTGGCACCGATTATGGTGGCCCTTTTAGCGTCAAGCAAACTCGTATTCGTAATCCAGTAATAACAAAGGCTTATATTGTATTATTCGTTTGTTTTGTAACTAAAGCGATACATATAGAACTAGCATCTGATATGTCAACAAAGACTTTTATGGGTTGCTTGAAAAGATTTATATCCAGAAGGAACAAGCCCACAAAAATTTATTGCGATAATGGTGCCTGTTATAAAGGGGCTGCTAATATGTTAAGAGAATTATATGATTTGCAAGCTTCCACAAGTCACCAAGACACTGTTATAGATTTTTGCAATACGGAGAGAATATCCTTTCATTTCATACCAGGTTACTCCCCTGTGTTCGGTGGTTTGTGGGAAGCGGGTATTAAAAGTGTTAAGTATCATATGAAACGGGTAATAGGCAATACAGTGTTAACCTATGAGGAATTGTATACTGTTATTGTGCAGATTGAAGGCATTCTTAACTCGCGGCCGTTGACGCCTCTATCTAGAGACCCAGATGATATGTCTTATTTGACACCTGGACATTTTTTAACAGGATCACCATTGTCTTCTTATCCTGAATTGAATCTAACTAATGAGAATGTTGGAAGATTATCATTTTGGAAACAGTGTGAACAAATGCAACAATTATTTTGGAAAAAATGGCATAAATATTATTTGGTGCTTTTACAAAATAGACCAAAATGGAAAACTATCCAACCAAACTTAAAACCGGGTGATATGGTAATTTTAAAATATGATAACATAAAACCCCTTGACTGGCCGGTAGGAAGAATTTTAAATGTAATGCCTGGTAAAGATGGATGTGTTCGTGCTTTAGAGGTTAAGACAGCAAGGGGATCTGTCATCCGAACTAGTGTAATGAAGGTATGTCCTTTTCCTATGGATTAGGATAATAGTTAATTAGTAATTAAGTTTATAATAATTTAATTTTTTGGGTTCCACTGTTCTGTAGAAGGCCAGAGGCGCCCCCAGTATGTTCGTATCAGAACATAGGTTTTATTTATTCTGGCTACATTGAAATGTTTTATTTTTTTATACTGGCAATAAGGCGTTATATTCTATTGTTTCGTACTTGTCTAGTATGGATATAAAAAATGGTCGAACAACGGAGACCAGTAAAATAAGATTTATTGATTTTTGATCATATGAAATAAAGTGATACAAAGTTTCACAGATAATTTTATTTATGTTTACGCCACGAACAGTTTTTCCTTATCGATAATATATTCAAGAGTTCGTTGAAAGGCGGCTACTCCATTGGTGACACCAAATGGAATCCTCGTAAATTGATAAAGTTTTCCACAAGCTTCGAACGCAGTAAATTTTCTTTCTCTTTCTATTATCGGTACCTGATGATATGCGCTTTTCAAATCGATCTGGCTAAAGTAATTAAATTTAGCTACCTTTGAAACAATCAATTCTATGTTAGGAAGCGGGTATGCGTCCAGGTATGTAAATCTATTGATAGTTCTGGAGTAATCGACGACCATGCGCTTTCGATGTTCTCCACCACCAGTAACCAGAACCTGAGCGCGTCATGGAGATATACTTGGTTCTATTATACCATCTTTTAACAGTTTTGCTATTTCTATCTTAATACATTCTTCATCTTCTTTATTATGGCGTCTAGATTTAATAGCGATAGGAGCTAAATCTTCAGACAGGTGTGTAAAAATGATGGCTGGTGGTACAGAAGCTTCCATTACACAGATTTGGAGAGCCTCTCTAGTACCTCCAAATTGGAATTCAAGCTTAGAATGATCTTTCAAAATATCATGCCCAATTATGACATCTGCGCATAAGTTGTTCACTATTAAAAGAGGACGTTTTACATATTTATGTTTGTTAATGATAAGAGTAGCAAAACATATTCCATCGACATATGATGTGTGGCTAAGCGATGCCAGATTAATGGTCTGTTTATATGGCCTTTGTTTCAATTTCATCATATGAGCTATATTTTTCTCGATGAAACTCACAGAACTTCCTGTATCAATGAGAGCGTCTACGAGAATATCATTTACTGTGATGGCAACTGTTGCTTGTTTTAAAGTAGACGGTGATGCAGCGGAAAATACCGTGCTGATAGACTCTGGTTGTGATACAGTAGGGTTTATAGGAGTGGATATGGCGTTGCTAGTAGTGGAGTTCCGTGACCGACAAACTGACGCAAAGTGTCCTTTTTTGGAACATAACTGGCAAGAAACATGGAAAGCAGGACACTTAAACCTCTGATGAAGATTCCCACCGCAAAAGAAACAGCGCTTTGTTGATTGATGTCTTGTCAGAGGAACTGATACTGCAGCGCTAGAATTTGGTATAACTTGCAGTTGTGAGGTTTCTTTAAGTAAAGCAGGCGTCGACAAAGCGTTTAGTGTAGTAGGGATACTAACGCTCATTGTGGCGGAATCTTTCTCAGCTGTTTCAATGGTCACGGCCTGTTTGAGAACTTCATCCAAGGGTATAGAGGTATTTTCTAATAAACGTTCTTTTATTTTAGGTGATAGAATACCAGCTATAAAAGCGCAACGTATCGCTTGATTTCTATGTTCTAGTGCCGAGACCGATTGGAAGTTGCAGTCTTGTGCCAGTAGTTTTAAAGTTCGGCAGTACTCCGAAATCGTCTCATCACTCTTCTGTTTTCGTGTAGCAAGAATGTGACGGGCTAATATCTCATTTTGGGGTGTAATGTAGGCTTTGTTTAAAATAGATACGGCATCTTCGTAAGACTCGCAGTCTCGTATATGAGTGAAGATATTAGCAGTGAGGTGGTTTGCTAGAAGTTTAAGCTTTATTACCTCGGTTGTTCCGTGCGGAATTTCTTCTGTCAGAAAATTAGTAAAAGTATGAAACCAGTGTCGCCATTTTTCACCAGCTCCGGAAGCATTAGTCTCGACGTCAAATTTTTCCGGGCGAAGGTATCTGGCTAGATAGCTTTTGTTTCCTAGCTCTTCTTCACCGTCTGCATTTTTCTTCGACATTTTAGATACTATAGTTAATTAAATTGATACATACGTAAAAGAAAGATAAACCAATAGAAACTTGGCTTTAATTAACTATTTTCACAAGCCATAGAAATAATATGTATTAGATTGACAACACTAATCAAAGATGACAACTGACATTATAAAATACTATCAGCCAGTTAGTAAGGAGATTATATATAATTTTATTTCCAAGTTAAAGAATCGTATTTAAATCGATTTGCTGAGTGTAGATATATAAACAAATAAAATGCATGATAAATAGTATTGTGAATGGTGAATATGAAGCGTAAGTATAGCATAATACTATAACCTACAACATAGGAGGAGGTATCAACACATGACCTCACAGTGACAATACATGCAACACAATAAAAATGAAACATATACATGTATAGGTACCTATTATATCATCAAAACCTTAGCACACAGCACTGCCACAAAAACGGTAACCATAAACTTATTCTTTAATCTTTAAAAACTTTTGAAGACTGCACAAAAAGGATCTAAAAAGTGGGCGTAACTTTTACTGTCATTTCTGCGCTAGCGCATAATAGGTGATGCCTTAGCTCGCGCCGGCCTATTATCTAGCAACAAAAAATATACCCCGCCTCATACAATTCAAAATTCGAAACGAAGCGTAGCCTTTGCGAATCTGGGCAATAAATTCCTATTGATTGAATTTCGGACCCATGCTGAGTATAGGGGCTCATTATAGTCCCAATCATTTTCGTAATTTTTTATAGGATATGTTTTTTTTTAGTTTAATTTTATGATGTCTAATAACGATCTCTTGGTCAAAGACAGTCATCTTTAAGTGGAGCGCGTTGAAGTCTTTTGTATTATCGGTTATTGGTTGCAATATTTGGTAAACATTTTCAAGTTGACCTGTCGTGTTAATTATTAAAGAAAGTCGAATGGTAAACACGGTGGTATGTAGTATCTTCTTAGCCTATCGATAACAAATTAAATTGTGTTGGCCCAAAATGTAGCGACGAGTTTGGTAACTGTTTCACTTTTAACAGTACGGTAGTACGGTAGGCCACATCGTTTGTGGCAACACCATAATATTTAAACTCCAAGGCAGAGTCATCTACGACTCTCCACCTGAATAGGTTTTCCTTGCTCCAGCCAACCTATGTCCAAAGTCTTTTCAAAGACCTTCAGGTAAGCCATTTTTAGGCTAAGTCAGGTTTTAAACAATTTGAATTCAACTACGTAAACGGAGTTTCGTTTTCTTTTAGTAAACTTTTGAAGAACTGAAAATCAATTAGGGAGTGGCAAAGCCACCAAGTTCTCACGCGAAGGTAATTTATTAAAGATAATAGTTATTATGTAAATATTTGAAATTCTCACTGTTCTGTTATTGAATACATCGACCGTAAAGTAAACCTCTTACAACTGCGCTCACGCACAACTCTTCATATTTACGTTTCGCCAACTTCTTGTCAATTTGCTTAAAGTTGGTAAAAATGAGCAGATTTTTACCCATGATGTAGCGCTGTTTATAGTTCACATAAAACGTTTAAATGGATAAAAGTAGAAAGTTTTCATCCCGGAAAAAAACTTGGAATATCCAGATGATATTATTCTGTGTCTCCTGATATCAAACCACTACCTCTTTCCGATTTTTTATGCTCATCTCATTTATAACTGATTGCTTTATTTAGTCGTTAGATTTTGCCGAGGAGAAAGCTCCTTCAAAAGTGCATTTAGTGCAGAAGTTTTTTATTAGCCTGTACTGCCCCATGGCTGGGCCTCACTCGATTCCTGCCACCTCTTTTTCAGTGCCTCCTCGAACCAGCCCAGCGGTACGCGTTCAGATTGTGTCGTTCTGGGCCGGCCTCGGCGGTGGCATCCGTCAGTTTGTTATCATAGTACATACAAAAGATGTGATAGCGGAAGGTAGGTATTTAGGCGTGAAAATTTAACCAGTAGCAAGAGACCCAGGCTCACTTTCTCATTTACAACAACAATAACAACAAAAAGGCGTATTGTCCGACCTTTTGAAGTATGCCGTATCTTCAACAACAATAAAATCAATACACTACTCCTCCCCCCTTCCCCCAGCATTACGTAACACCACTTAAACGACCCGTTCATTCACTCTTAAGGATCTTAGCATCGCCTCATGAATGGGCGTCGCACGCGCAATCGATTTCACAACGGTCACTCAGACCAGTGAATGGCGGAAACTGACCAAAAAGGCTTCGCGGGATTCCGTGAGAACGTCGTGAAATTGCTTCTTCAGTATTCCGTGAATTTTAAGCATGTAATCGACGTTTCCTTGTTATTTCCAGTGTGGGTTGCACGTAGGAATTATATTATGTAACGTCCATGTGCCTTTTGAAGAGTGTTAGTCAGTCTTTATGAATGAGGATTGAAAGTACATTGGTTACGGGTTATGGGAGTATTTTATTAGAGTTTGCTGTAGGTTAGAATTTAAGTGCATTTTATTGTATTCTTAAATTTTAATAGTTTTGGGGTTTCCCCTATGAAACATGGACAGTTCTTTCTGTAAAATCTACAAAGCTAAAATAATAATATTGTCATCTGCGCAACAATCTGAAGATTAGTTGGACACTCAACTTAGAAAGGGATTAAAAAACTGTTTTTGCAAGTACCTACCTTATTTAGTCAGAATGTAAAACAACACTTGAAATTCAGTCTTTACTTTCGCATATCAGTATAGATGGTGCAAACCGTATCAATGAAGGAGCATGTAATCGGCATTTCCTTATTATCTCCTAAGTTCATTTCTTACCATTATGTTAGCTAAAGTACATTGTATAGTAGACCTTTATGAATGAGTTTAAAGTACATTCCGTGTAGAGTTGATTTGATACGCGCACGTTTGTAATCTTTTGTAAGGTTTGTACGTCTTTTGTAAAAATATTCATTGATTCCCACTTTATGTCACTTTAATGCCTTTGCGTTTTATTCTGGGGATGCTATTCATTTTGCTTTCAATGTCAAGTTTATGTGTTTGACTTCTATGAAAATCTAAAGAAGTTGTACCTACTTCTCAAAGATAGATAGAATGTACTAGTTTTGTTTCCGGTTGGAGCATAGGTCATCGTCACTCAGCCTGTGAAGACACAAATTATGAAAAGTGTTTTCCGCCGTTCATAAAAGTCACCACAAAATCATGGAGTGCATTGCTGAACGTTAAGAATGACAAAACGCATGTGTCTGTTATTGCTCCTGCACCCAGAACCTCCAAAATGAAGAAGGCAGTCAGATGTCTGGCTTCTTCATTTTGCCAGTTTAACCAGATGCAGCTGAATATCAGTATTTTACAATAAGCGACTGACTATCTGACTTTCACTTCTACGGAATAAGTAGCCTTATATATCCTCACTCTTCTTCGCCATGTCAGCATCATCATTTCAGCCGAAAGACGTCCACTGCTCTGCTGGACATAGGCCTCCCCCAAGTGTAGCCACATTGACCAGTCACCAGCTCATCGGTCCACCTAGTGGGAGGCCTTTTAACGCAACGTCTTCCGGTTTGCGGTCGCCACTCCAGAACTTTTCAGCCCTATCGGCCATCCGTTCTGTGAGCAATGTGCCCTGCCCACTGCCACTTAAGCTCACTTCGCCATGTACTCAGATGTAAATGGATTTAAAATACCTGAACTCACGTAAACAAGTCGTCTTTACATAAAAGGAACGAAAGTAATGTGTAACTGATACATACCTGCTTCCTTACTAGAGCAGGATGGACAAATACATCAAATACCAACCTATTAAATATGTAGATGTCCACATGCTTGTCAATTTTTGTAAATAGCGACACATTAGCCAGGCTTGTAGTATGGACTGCAATAATTCTAGTGATTTTCTTATTAAAATCTGGAACAGAATTTGTTGCAGAATCCTCCTGCAATTTACTAAATTTAAAAATGTATGATGACTTCTGTCGTTTCCTATTGTATTTGTATTGAGTAATGCCTCGCAGTTTCTTGGAGAAGATGCTCAAGTTTCCCTTTTGAAAAGGCTTATAGAGACGAGAGCTGTATTTGGTAAGCTTGGAAGATATTTAAAAGACCAACGAAAGACGAACGATGGTTAAAAAGGTAAGATTGAATCACACAATCTGGAAACGTCACCAAAGAGACGAATCACATCAAGAACGTGTCAATGTTGAAGTTATTTAGCCTACACACATTCTATCATCTGCCTAGCGTTTTCCCAACTATGTTGGGGCCGGCTTCTAATCTAACCGGCTGCATTTGATCCTACAACCCTGTTAGTACTGAGCTATATGATATTCTTTGATAAGACAGGTTATCAGACTTTCGGGCCGTAATATTTATCGGTGCTAGACAACTGGGATTATTCCAGTTGTAAACGTCCCTTTGTGCCTATTGGCCTTGTTTCGTTGTCTCCTGCTGATATGGAGGGAAGTGGAAATTATGGTTTTCCTACTCCTCCACTATACTTTTCTGTTTCATTTTATTTCGGGATCCAAGACAGTTAAATTGTTTCTCTGGGTCTTCGTCGAGCTTCATTGTCTCGGAACTTTTCTCGTGGTCGTCACTGTTGATTCTGGCTTTCAGGAGTTACAGTGGTTTGGAAATAGTATAGCGGGCTTGTCTCAAAAAGAAGACTATCTTGCCACTGACAACCTGTAACGACTATCAAAGATCTACACACGCATACCATTTGCACAAAAATCAGCCACTAAACTTCTTATCCAATCGCCAACAAAAAATTAAACACTCCTACTACGAAAATAACTCCTAAAACCTTCCCGTAACCTACACAAACATTTAATAACCCGTATCTCGTTCGCCGCCATTTTGGTTCCATCACCAAACAGCGCCCCCGCACTTGTTTGCAAAGATAACAGAATCCTGAGTCCAAAACAAATATGTACTTAGCTCTCAAGGACGACCGTGTTTGGTAATAGAACAACCAGTTTTGTTAGACATTCAGGGTTGGTACATATTGGTTGGAAATGGAAGATGTTTGTGGGCCTTGATAGAAAGGTGTGAGAAAAGATGTTTTGTTAATTATAAAAATATGGAGGATGGGTACGCGAATTTTGTTTGAAGTGGTTCTGATATAGGAAAGGAGTTAGTCAGTTTTTCACAGCATACATACGACGCTAATTTTGATGTTTGCCAGGTAGATTTTTATTTTATTTTAGCCAGTATTGTCGCGCGCTACTTGCAAAAGCCTCTCCCTATCCTGGTCTTTCTAGACTTGTCAAGCACTACCAACCCAAGTAGACAGCGGAAAATGAATTACTCAACTATCAGTCGCTGGGCATTTGCGACCAAAAATGCGGCTACTACTACAAGCTTCTTCTTGTTCAAAACTTATATTGTCACTAGCGAGATATCCCGTAAGTGACAATATAAGTTTAGTTTTAAACCGTGAAAGCTTAAAACAGTGTTCTTCTTGTTCGATTGCAGTAGGAAACTTTTCAATATACCTTTAGTATCGCCATTATCAACTAGGTTAGTTAACCATTCCTTTAACTTTATCACCAATTCGCTATCATTTTAAATCACAAAAAGAAAACAATTGGGATTACAACTACGTAAGCTGTATTGGCTAATGGGTCGCCGGTCACAACTGTCGCTAAGTAGCAAGCTTCTACTCTACAAAACGATCATTAAGCCGATCTGGACTTACGGAATACAGCTCTGGGGGACAGCCTCCCATTCCAACATCGAAATCTTGCAAAGATTCCAAAACAAAATCTTGAGGACGATAACCGGTGCCCCCTGGTTCGTCACAAATGAACAACTTCATCACGACCTGCACATGACCACAGTCAAACAGGAAATACTCTTCCATACCAAAAAGTACAAGGAAAGAATTAAGGACCACCCGAACAGCCTGGTTGGCCAGGCTGTCTTGATGGCAGACAACACTACAATCCGCAGACTGAAACGGAAGATGCCCCAAGACACACTTAAATCGCAACACTGAAGTAAAGTAGGATGCGACACAGGTCGCATACCGAGCATGCCAATAACAAACCCAACCAACCCACTGATAAATGTCCCTGTGGCGACAGATCGCAGTGTAATGAGAGATCAAAAAAAATTTTTAAATCACAATATAACATTACACATTTTACGTAAACACAAATCCAATCAAGATTACTTTACGAGCCCGTATCCCTAGCTATTTCCCCACATACCGCCGCATTCACAAACAGCACACAACACTAATTACAAAATCGGATCGCTATCGCCCTCATAAGGCCGCGCCCTATAATTCAATTAGGAGCGACCAAACATAAATAGGGTTGTCAAATCTAAGATACCTTCTAAGGGCCCATTCATTGCGCACGTGTGCCCACAATAGCGGGTTAACCCGACAAGCGCTGCGGGTCGCCAAGACCGAAGTGAGAAATTTCACAATAGTGTCAAAGTATTGAAGTTCGGCGTGACGGTTGAGGGATAATGTCCCAGTGTGAGCCCATTCGAGAAGTCTTGATTTGTGCTCTGATTGCTAAACGCTTTGTACGCGGTGAATCTATTTGCGGCACAATGGAGTTTGGTGGATCTTGGCGTGTTTGGCAGTTATGATAGTTCTTGAAAGAGATTCCTTGGAGTTTGATTTTTTTAATGTACCGACAATCAATTTCTTATACTTTGTCACGTTTAATAGTCGTTCCAAAATTAAACGTGTTTAAGGGCCTATACCATCTCAAATGGCTTAGCATGATCCTCCGTTACGCCTAAAACACTACTGCATTAATTTTTAAATAAATATATGGTAAAGTTGAGGATTAATGTTAAGTCCTATGTTTGGCGAAAACACGATTCCAGAAAATTTTCTCGATACAAAAAAATCCCAAAGTTACCTCTAAACTGAACAATAAACCGCTGGCAATCATAAAATACTTTAAATTAGATTATGAAACTTTTTATACTAACTGAACTAATTACATAGCAGGTCTTATGTTATTTATTTTTTTAGTCCCATTAATAGATTTTTTGTAAATCGCAAAAAACCACTCATTTCGCACTATTCGGCCCGCAGTGACTGACGTAACAACCACTTTGTAGTGCAAGCTGATTAGAACTTTACTATAACAGTATTTCAAACGAAGTTTGAACACCACAAATAGAGTTGCTAATTTTAGGGCTAGAGAGGGCCTTAAGGAAAGCCCATGATCATCAATGGGCTTTCAAGTTCTACGTTTAAAATTATATCGAGAACCTAACTCCAAAACTCGAAATTCGTGGGTCGTTCTCTCAACAGCATAGAACCTATCTAAAGTACCCCAGTTTCTCACTGTTGGTCGTTACATAATCAACCATTCATTCACTTAACGTAATCAGGTACTTTAAATATTGGTCCCTTAACACCAATATTGGGCGACAACTCTCCACTAACGGGTTAAGACTTATCTTGTGACCTACTCTTATTTCCAACCTTATGATTTGTATCGTAGAGTTTAAACTTGATTGTTTGATATGTAAATTAAGATGACATTCCTAACCTAAGTCAAGTATTGTTTAAGTAAACCGACAGTATCTACACAGGATGCAAGGTTGTTAACAGGTTTTATCACTTCCTTCTAGGTATTCAAATGTAGTGTTCGGACTTATTATAAACAATTATGTGCATATGTGATAGGTCTGCGTTATGTGTCGGCGGGAGTTACGAGCTACTCACGATGATGCGGACGGTTAGTATTTCTTTATGTTATAGTAACGTGACTGCTTAGTATAACCCAGCCCGCTTAGCATGAACGCAGTAGACACGAAAGAGACTCAACAAATCTTTTGTTCATCTGACCAAAAAAATGTGGGTTTGTGTGTTTTTTCATCCAACAGCGGCTGGATAAAATTAGTTCCCAGATGTAAACAAACAGTGAGTATCTAGTTTCATAGGAATATTTAGATATGATGCTATTGAGATATTAAAGAGATTGTGGTCTTGCGATTCAATGATAGATGAACAAAAGATTTGTCGAGTCTCTTTCGTGTCTACTGCGTTCATGCTAAGCGGGCTGGACGGGTTTGATTCCCAGATCGAGGAAAGTGTTATAGGGTTCAGTACCATCAGGAATTTCTTAGTAACGTTCTCAAGCGCGACCCCTGAGCAGAAGATCCTGGTTTCGATTCCCTGGTCGAGCAAAATTTTATTGGAATTTACCATAAGGAATTTCTCAGTAACAGCCACGGAGTCTGGATTTGCACCTGGTTGATGGAAATAGGCTCGCCCCCTATTGGGAATTAAACATAACTGGCTAAATGTGGGTGTACTATTAGTTATATCTCTACCTAACCCTTCGGCGATTACAGGTGTGAAATATTGTATGTTATGTTATTCTACCTGACTGTAATATACCTACACAAAGTAGACTCAGATCCACAAACATCATAATTTAGAAAAGGCAAGTAGAAGAATCTTCTCTAGAGAACGAAATACATCGAGAGGAAAATGTATATTGATGGAAAAACTAATCCAAATCAACGCTGAAGATTCCCACGATTCAATAACTTGTGAAAATCATACCTATACATTACAGGAAGGTAATAAAACAATTCTTATATCAACACTAGTAGAAATCAAAATGCATTTTTCTGGTCAAAGATTATTCGGAGCTCAGGTGGTCTTCAATCCGATAGAATACGTTTAGTCTTCAGTAAATGTTACTTATGCTTAAAAAGTGGCCATTTTGTACGTCAGTCAGCCATTGCAATTGCATTATACATAAGCAACTATAAATAAAACATCTACAGCTACTTTAAAATACAGACACGTCTCAAAACAATTAATTCTAATTCACGTGCATTCTCAAAAATAACAAAAGACGACTTATGGAGACAAATGCACGAGATTTCGGTGCAAATCACGCTCGTGCTTCGAAACGACTTTGTTAAGAGCATTTGAGAGCATTTTAAAGTAAGATGGGTAAATATAAATAGGGACAATAAATGCTCGGTGGTCGAACCTCCCGCGGTGAGCGTCGCGGACGTGCAAACATTGTCGCCAAAATTCTGTTAAGGTACGGTTTTGATGCTGCGATTTGGTCGTTGAATTATTTTGGGTGCTTGACAAAGTTTGTATGAACATCAGGTACATATTGACAGAAGTGTAAAAATGGGAGTAAGTATCTCATAATACCCATGTAGTGTACAAGGGTATTTTCCTATAATAATATGAGATCAGCAAAATAAACGAATTGAATCAAGAATGACTACTTCCTCTTTCAACCTATTTTGGAATTAAATTCAAACGATCATTAATTTACTCGTTATCTATTTATTTGTAACCATTTATTTATATATTTTCTTTGAAACTGTTTTCCGCCACTTAGGTTAATTGGAAGACGAGCGTCAGACAGCATCACCTATCTGGCATGAATGCTGAAATGGACCTTTTTGGCGCAGCCGTGAGGCACACAGCCCATACTATGTTTTCCTCCTTATTTTGTATCTTTTTTTTATGTGTGTGTGCTTTAGTAACTGATGTCAAATAAATATTTTTCTTTCTTTTTTCTTATAAACCAAAACAACATTCATAAAACAAGCTTAATTACGCAGAAGACATAATCTGTAAACTTCACCACCTAAAAACAAAAATAGAAACTCCGAAGTCGCACCAGAGAAACACCACCTTAACATTGTCCCGTGACTCACAAGAAAACGCTAACTGTCCCACCAGAGGCATTGTTTCTTTCATTCCTAAGGCAAATATTGGTCGAGGCTTATTCAGGCCGTTTGCAAACATTGTCCTACTGGGTGGCGATCAACAAAGACTTTCTTAGAAACTCCGTGACAACACTTCAAATATAGTGATTATACACTAATTGTGAACAAACACCTGGACTTTTATATAGTTTTTAGCGTGAACGACATATTTTGTGTTTCGTTTTAAATAGAGCTGTCGCGTCTAATTGATGGTACTCATTGTACTTGGAGTAACAAGTCGTGAACATGAGGAAATTCGTGTTGTTATGTGAAAACATCTGCTGGTAAGGAGTTGGAAATTTATGAGGAGGAACTCTTTGGAACATGTTCGTTAACGTGTCAAAATATTTCTGTGTAGCTTGCTTTTGTGTGCTTTAATTGTTACACAGTCGTCATCTGTTGTACGCAGAAGTCTTCAACTCAAGCCAGCATGAGTCCTAAAAAGCAAAACTTGATAAACAGCTGAAGAAGAGCAATATGATCTGGAAAAAGTATCAAAAAGTAAGGGACGACAAAATACCGAAACAACGATTATGAAGAAACGACTTTGGCCTACAACCATTATATTATGCGGAAGTCACGCGGTTTCACCCGCGTAATTCCCGTTCCCGTGGGAGTACGGGGATAAAATATAGTTTATGTTACTCAGGGTGTATGTAGATGTACTTACCTATGGCATTAAGTCTGTCTCTGTACTTGGTGCTTGAAGTGTTAACATAGCTATCTAAAGGTGAAGGATTTTTTGAAATCGGTGCATTAGTTTTTGAGTTTATTCATTACAAACAAACACAAAAATACAAATCTTTCCTCTTTTTAATATTAGTGTAGATAGTCACCAATGGGCTTAGATATAATGACATTCTATAATAAAGAACTATGCAGGAAAAGTAAAAAATGTATTGGATTGACATATTAAGCTAATAACATCTTAGTAAAACTTTAAGCACTTTTAAAATAAAAGTGTTTTTTTGACACATAGACTTTGACGTCAATACCGTACGTTATCGAGGACGCTGCCTTTTGAGAGTGCGTTCCGTTTCACCAAAAACAGGCTACATAAAACAGTAAAATGTAAAATAAGAGATGTATTAGCAAGTTAAACAAGTGTACCACAATGTTATTATGCGCCAATACAAGGCATTTTTAATTAATAAAAAGAGTTTTGTATTTCATGCATATTCCCTATTGTAACTTGCCTAGGGATATGATCTGGTGTTAGTGACTTCAGATCGTATGACCTGGAAAATTCATGAAATTGGGTGGCCTTTTCACGTTTACGAATAAAAGAAGTTAACTGTTGTTTATTTCCACCCACATTTCAGAAATGCGAACAGTCAAGTGTTTATTTACTTTATAAGAAAACCAAATATGTAGGTATCCTAAACTAAATTTATTTATTTATCCAAAAGTGCCCAATAACAGGAACAGAATACATACATAATATTTGTTACGTTACCAAGCACAATCAATAAATACCAACCTTTGTTAAATTCCACTTTTCATATTTTCTACACGCTACAAAGTTTACAACAATGACAACGGACGATCCTTTTCGGCCAATGTTTGGTTAGGTGCATGGACATTGTCGACTCCGAAATCAATTTACGATAATTGTCATTTATTATGAAATAAATATGATGCTTTATCCTGTGTCCCATTGTGTAGGACTACCTCCAAAAGATTTGGACCATTGATCGCATTTTATTTTGCGAAGAACTTCATTGGTGCGAAAGAATATGCGCCCGCGCGGATGGCATTTGACAATAATTATATTAAAGGAGACCATAACTTGGAAGATATTAGGCGGAACGCGAAAGGTTTTGACGGGAGCCATGTCAAAGGATGTTTTCTCAGCTTTTAAGCAGCTGTTGAGAATATTTGTATTGATATTAAATGAAGTGAGGTCTAGAGATATGTTTGTGAATCCAATTAAGTGGATCGACGTCATACAATGTTTTTATGTTGTAGATGTCTGCAACAATGTTGTCACTGTAATAAATAATTTTATTTTATTATTTACTTGCGACCCGCTCCGGTTTCACACGGGTACAATGTAGGATAAACATAATATCAACCTTCCTCTTAATTCACTCTATCTGTTGCATTTAAATCTGTTGTAAGCATAATCTAAGCGTACTATCGAGGACACGCCTGACCACCACTAAGCTCATTTTTGCTTGCACTCGCAACATAAAAACGCTCTCTAGCCCCGCTCGGCGCCTCCGCATGATTCAAGCGAAATTTTTTAAAATGGTCAGACGGAAAAGACCCCGATAGTACAAACAGCGGAAGTGACTTTGTTTTATACTATGTAAAGATTAGCTTATATAAGTAAGCCACAGTTTGTCTATCTCTTCAAGTACATTTTCTTCAAATCACCTAAAGTTTTTCCTGTTGTTTTAAACAATTGCGTGGCTCATGTTGCATGACCACAATGAAAAACTTTTACCATTACTTTGTTATTTTGACACAATTGTGCAGCAATCGCTTAACAAGTACATATTTTTGAATAATAATCTTGTGATTAATAAGCTGAATTAATTTTCCATTTACTTACAAACCGTCGCTTAGAATCAAATTTTCTAAAAAAAGAAATCAATTTCAGTAAATATAAACATTTATCACCATCGATACAATATCAACTAAAGAAACGTCAAAACGTCAAAATAATTCAGCATTAATATATTTTATTACTAATTAATTTCCATATTTAATGGCTCTTAGCTCCATGGTTCATAAAAAGATATATTTGAATGTGACAAAGAATGTTATCTTTTTTGGTATAGTGTGATATTTATCACCATTGGTCTCACAAACACGATAGAATTGGCTTTTAAAGTGAATTTGTCTCGTTTGTGACTACTAAAAGGTCCATTAAATTGCCTTTTGTTGACTATTGATTTGTAGTTGGATGTTAGACATACCATGAAGGAGGTACAGGCTGCTCCATTCTTGAGATGTGTGATGTGTGTGTGTGTGTGTGTGTTGTGTTGTGTGTGTGTGTGTGGTGTGTGATGTGTGATGTGTGTGTGTGTTGATGTGTGAGTGTTCTTGTTGTGTGTTTGATAAATAATTGATACAGAATTAAAGGTAATTAATAATTGCTCGTTCCATCATAGACCTCATCCATCGCTTTTTATCGGGCGTGATCGAGGTCAAGAGCAGGCCCATATTGTAATAAAAAAAAAGAATATTCAATTATTTATTTATTTACTTGCTAACATATTGTAAAACATTGGTAAATAGGCACAGTATTATTATAAACACAAACACATTTTTTTTAATAATATAATTCAATAAATTTAAAATTTTGTGGTGATTTGAGTGCAAATCTATTACAGAACCTCCATTTTGCATTAATATGCAAGAAAAGCTTAGCCTTTGAAGTTGCTGTTCTAAATTCACCAACATTAGGTAAAATCACAAAGATTTCTTATATTTTATTTCATCTTAATTCCACCTACTCATAAAGTGACAAAATCAAAAAAATGTTCACATTTTTTACAAACACCCTGTACATTTAAAATCGTTTAGCAAAAACTTGAACCGTCTAAACGACAAAAGAACTAATAACATCAATAACTGACTCGTATAATGACTTCCAATTCTCTCGCTTGGTCGAAGCCTTTAACTTGAAGTCTTTCAGCGACTTCCAAATGGCGACTTTAATAAATCCTAACACACCTTTAAACTGTTGACAATGATGATGAAATTTGGCGACAATGAAGACAAATGTCTTGATATCCAGTTCATTTAAGCGAATAAATTGAAGTCTTTCGCATTGTTGGAATTATAAAAGCGTGCCATATAAGTATATTATGTCTACTGTTACTAGTTAGTGAGCCATACGTGTGGATTTTCTTGGAAAGTTATATCGTGCATTGATAGAGGTAATAAAAACGTTACATGTATTGGAAAGATATTGTATGTCACTCTCCTATTACCTTATAATTATTATATTTCTAAACTAGTTACCTCAAGCATTATTGTGCTAAACAGAGTTTGTTTGTTCTTTTTTTGTTCGATCACGCTAATCTTCAGAACTACCAATCGAATTTGATGGCTCAATGATAGCCCAATAGGGTATTTTACACTATATGAGAAAAAATCACAGATCATAGAAACAAAGAAAATATCTAAAAATATAATATTCAGATAGCTTAGGCAAAAAGCAGTCGGAAAACGTTAGTTTTAGTTTATAAAATAGCAAACTATATTTTAAATTTCAATTCAAAGGTTTCAGCTTTCCTAATCTGTTTCATAACACCATTAAATAGTAGTCGCCATGTTATTACGTCATACGGCTATGTAAACTTAGAAGTGTCAACTGTCAACTTCAAATATCACTGCATTTGTTTACACAGCCAACTGACATCTTGACCCTCTGGTGACGAAAACGCTGAACGCAGTGGACGCCATGTAGCTATCTAGCTATATGGCGTCCACTGCGTTCAGCGTTTTCGTCAAATGACGCGCGAAATTTGAAAATGCAAAATTTAAATGCATTTTTATGGCACTTAACGATTGAATAAAAAAATAAAAGAATTTTTTAGCGGTTCATTAGTAATATAGAATCTAATTGAGACACTTTTCAAAAATGGGTGTAATAAGGGTATTACACCCATTTTTGAAAAGTCTACAACCTTCCTCGAGAATAGGGATTCTCGAGGAAGGTTGTAGGCTAATCATCACACACACAATCATCACGTTATAACCCTTATGACCCCAGCAAAAAGAAACGGTGAGACACAGCTAGTCGGGTAATAAACCACATTCATGAATAAAGCGGGATATTAACGTTTAGCACTTTACAATTATTGTGTAAAAATCAACATCACTGGTAAAATGAAATTCATTTTTTTTAAACTGGAATATACAACGATTTTCCTTGCATTTCAATCTCATTTACCATAATTATAACATTTTCCTTTAAAACCTTGAACATTTACCGATGATCAAACAGAACTATCTCGAATCTTCTAATACCATTCCATATAAACAACCACACAACAGAACCCAATACATCACTGTCTCAAAAACAATACATTAATACGATAACAATAAAAAACACGATCATAATGCCCAATTTGTCCCAAGTCCACGTGTCGCGATGATTCGACCCATTGTTTGGGTCCAAACTCGGATTAAGGCCCGAAGACCTCCAGATAACATCTTGGTCCTTTCAAACGAAAGACGTAGATGCTGAGATAAGAACATTGAGCACTTATTGTGTAGGACAAAGCATGGGTGAACTGAAAAAATGAGCCTCTGAGTCTCAGTCAGCCGTGTGTAGTTTTTTTTGTCTAACTGTACTTTGTGAACGATTGTCATGAGTTTTCCAAAGTTTGGTGAAATGATGGCGCCTTGGTGTTGACTGAAAAAATGTGCTTGGTCATCCGTACTTGAAGTTGAGCACTTTTGTCTGCGACTGTTTTGTTCATAGTACAATGATGGTAATCATTACTCTTTATATTCATTTGTTTCTTCTTTTTTGTCAGTAAAGTATACACTTGAAAAAAACAAAGTCAGTCGATAGTCTGTTCAACCAGTTATGTTGGATGGCTTTTGATTTTAACAATGACTTTTTTTGGAAATCTGTTGACCAATTTCCATGTTAATTTTATAAGATACTAGCGGACGTCACGCGGTTTCACCCGCGTAGTTCCCGTTCCCGTGGTAGTACGGGGATAAAATATAGCCTAAGTTACTCAGGGTGAATGTAGCTTTCTAATGGTGAAATAATTTTTGAAATCGACGCAGTAGTTTTTGAGTTTATTCATTACAAACATACACACACAAAAATACAAATCTTTCCTCTTTATAATATTAGTGTAGATGTAGATTAGTGTAGATTGTCATTCTTAGTAGCTCCATACTTCCGTTAAAGTACCAATGATGTTCTCATTCTAAGTTGTGTTTCGAAGTTTCCGTTAAAGTACCAATCTTTAACAGCCGTTTTCTAAGAAAATCTCTTGAATTAAACCAACTGACAATAAACTAAACAACCGCCATCGAAAATGCCGACATTACACTTCAGACACAAAGCGGTACACGCATAGAAACTTCTAACAAAAGAACCAATCTTGACCAAACAATTTACATGTCAACTTGTGAGTGAAGAACCGCCTTTAAATACTTAGCAGGTTGTGTGTATCCAGCCTTATTGAACACCTCTAGTGTTGGGGCGAAGCGAGGGTTCGCGCTCTAGGCGTGATAGGGCGGGGCACTCCATTCTAGGGCGGAGAACTCCAATCTTCATATTTGAACTCGAAACCACTTCTCAGAAATATCGCCAATTTGTGAAATTAATTTCTGTGTGTGTGTTAATGCCGACGCAAGCTGCAAACTTACGTTTTGGTTGGACCAAATATTTTCTGGCCGATAGAAAAATACAGGGAAACATTGCTAACTACATCAATCTGAAATCGTCGACTCACATCAAAACGCACAGAACACCTTATAGTACTCATTCTTTTCGTGCCTAACCTGTGCATCGCGTGCCTAACCTGGCGTCAGAATTTTTATGCCCCCCACAAGCCTCTGACTTAGCTTTACATGCCGTCGAGGAATATCTCTCAGACATGCTGGTTTCCTCACAATGTTTTCCTTCACCGAAGTAAGTGATAATTATAAAAACCGGCCAAGTGCGAGTCGGACTCGCGCACGAAGGGTTCCGTACCATTATCTATACATTAGACAAAACGGCAAAAAAAACACGTTTGTTGTATGGGAAAAAAATAAATATTTAAGGGAGCCCCCTTAAATATTAATTTTATTCTGTTTTTAGTATTTGTTGTTATAGCGGCAACAGAAATACATCATCTGTGAAAATTTCAACTGTCTAGCTGTCACGGTTCATGAGATACAGCCTGGTGACAGACAGACGGACAGACGGACAGACGGACAGACGGACAGACGGACAGACAGCGAAGTCTTAGTAATAGGGTTCCGTTATTACCCTTTGGGTACGGAACCCTAAAAAAAGCACATGGATCCGAAAAATCAGACGTGCTTGCCTTGGGTTCGAACTTGAGACCTATGACTTGGCAATCCGACGGTTACACCACTAGTAATATTTCTTCATCCACCCGAATAATCTTTAACACAAATCAACATAATAGCTTTAAATTAATGGTCTCTAACAAACAGGCCAGCCTATTTCGCAGGAAACTTGTTACAACAACCTGATGGGCGTTCTGGGCGGAGAGCGATCCTTGGGCGGGGACCTATCACTGACCCACTTATAGCCTCTTATTGCCCCTTATAGCCTCTCATACAAATAGGCAGGTGACTCACGCTATTTCAAATAATTAATTTCTGTAGGCGTGGTTCCGAAACAGCTGAATGCTTTCAATCAGGATTGTTTAACTAGGTCAACGGGATCAGTTGACCAATTCAAAAATTCATTTGGTCGACTGATCCCGCGGGACCCACCTGTGTGGGACCAGTTTACTAAACACCCTTAAAGAGATTTGCTTAGTAAGGCCTTTTAGATCTAAATTGATAAATATAAAAAATAAATTAGATACAGAGAAGATGTTTTAATAAAGTATTATTTTGATTTGAAAGTTGAAGAAACAAATTTATTTTCAATAGCACTTAAAATTCTTAAAATGGGCATGGACAATACGAGGCATATCAAAAATTAAAACGTGTCCTATGGCATTAAGTCCGCCTCTGTACTTTGTGCTTGAAGTGTTAAATAAATAAATAAATAAATACTATTTCAGTACATCAGGGTTCTAAATTATCAAGATAATTCTACCTTGATATCATAAGGAGTGATGCTTAACTTTTGTCAGACAAGTCACCTATCCTAGACTTAATATTCTATGTGTTGTTGGGACGGTTTTTTTTAAGTTGACAGTTAACGATTGTTTTATTATTCATTGTTTTATGATTCTATTATGATCAAGATAATTACCACTTCGAACCCTGCAGTATCTTGAACGTTCCCTATTTTTACAGACGGCATAAATATTTACTACCATTTACTACAAATCAAAACTCAACAAATAAGCCCCAGAAAGGTCCTCATTGACCCAATTTAAGTTCCGCAAATATTTAAATCACTAAACCTTTAATACCTATTACAAAAATTACGCCAAGCATCCTCGAGACATCGTCTAAATATTGAAATAGTATTAAAAGCATTATTTTCATACAATATGATCGGAACAAAATAAAATCTCCACACAATGCGACCGTATTTACCGTAACTCATATTATAAATGTGTAAAACCATTTAAATAGCAAAGTATCAATAGATGAATGTTTCTTTGTATGGTGAACCAACTTGGCCGTGATATTCACGCACATTTTATTTGAAGATTTTATTGAATTCGTCTTAGAATATCTAACACTCAAAACTAAACTTTAACACAACCACACCAAAACTCAAATTTCAATGCACAGTTCAAAACTGCGAAAACATCAAATCCAGCTGAAATTCAATTCTATGTCTCCAAGTGTAAAATTCAAAATCGCACAGCAAGCCCACTTCAAATTTACTTTTATTGGAAGGGCTTTCAGAGGCAGCTAAAGGTATACGTATTGTCGATAATCAGTGAAGCAAACACTTGTTATTTTAAGAGATCATCCACCCTTAAAGCTTCTCTTTGAGTTTAACAATAAAGTGGATAATGTATTATTTATAGGACACAGTCGGTAGGCACATACGGGGCCATGAATGTGTATTGTGGGGTATAGAAGACTCGACATTGCTAAATTGTACGTCCACTGTATCATCAATCAGATGGTTTTATGTCTTGACAATTGATCTACAATATTGTTTGGGATGTTATAAGTTAGGTTTAGTTGTCGTTGGTGGAAAGAAGAAGTAAATGCGATTTGGGATGGTTTTCTTTCAGGGTTTTTAGGAGGTTGTAGGAGGGTTGAAGAACCTTTCGCAAAAGTTATGATGACTTAACTAAATGGAAAAATATTAGAAAAAGGAGCTTAGCTGATCAGCACAGGCTGTTATTACAGTAATAGAACCATTTATAATGAAATTCTAAGAGGTTTCAAAGTAGATCAAATTAGACACCGATTTGGATTTTTTTTTCAACTGCCGACCGTCCAAAGCTCAACTGCCTATACATGCCAAAATAGTTTTTTACCCAAAATCTATTTCAGAGGACTACAAAAACTCCCGTCGCCATTATAAAAATATTAATATATGGAAACTTTTTCGTCCTTCTATTTGTTATTTATTAATGTCGCTGTCACGAATCTTATAAAAAGCTCTGCTCCAAAAAGTGACTCACAATGCAGACGCTAATCTCTTCGGGGCACGAACGGAGCATGTCAAACCAAAAAAGGGTCCAATTCTAATACTTAGTAACCATTAAATAAATTCAGAACACAAAAAAGTGGAAGAAAAAATTGTCCGTAGCCCCGTAGGCAAACCACTTTTAAATATTTGTGCGCATATGGCTTCCGGTTACTTCGAGTGGGTTATGCTAAAAAATGCATTAGACCCTTGGTTTTTGTATCACGGTGAATTGAATGTCCTATGATATATTTTCCTTTTGAATTGAATAAGCGAGACGTTCGAGGGAGATTAGGTACGGTCCGAATTTCTGAATAGATCCCTAATCCAAATATATGACAGTCCTCTAATTTACAAGGGTTTTTTACTAAGTCTGTGAAGCTTTCTTATGTCCTACACAAGGCTTATGTGTGATACAATTTCACGTTCCACTTTTTACAGGATTTAAGCTATAAAGTAAGATATTACAGGAATTATCTATGTCTTGGGTCTCCGAAGATGCTTCAGCTTCTTTTTTTAAACAAGGATTAGACACCTAAACGGCTGAGCTTTTTTATGGTTTTGGAATAAATCAAGTTCCATGTTACGATGAGCCACTTCGTGTCTCCATGGTAGAATTATACTGATTGTAGGGACCATGTAAAGATAAAATGGCAAATAAAATAAAAATCGGGGGAAAATATCATGACTACCAAAAATAACTTTGTGACCACTAACATCTGCTACATAAAATATCAATTGATCACTAAATTAAGTAAATTGAGCACCAAATTTAAATGAGGTGGTTGATGAAAAACTAGTTTTGCCTAGGCCGACTTGGAGCACCCTGACACGAATAGATTAGGTTAGAAGTGGTTATTTTTTTATAAACCATTCAGAAGTAGGAACCCCGCCAAGCGGGGCTACGTCAACCGGGTCTCGTTCGACTCGGATGCACGAGCATAACAGTTCAATTTCTGGGGGTCATTAACTAAAAAAATAAATTTTTAATTCTAATTTCACGATAAAATGGGGATTAATTTTGGTGATCATTTACTAATTTTGGCAATCAAAAGTGTTTTTTTAGCTGTTACATTTTGCTAAATCTGGTGGTTCGTTAACTGTATGCCATAAAAATCCAACATAGGTAGTAAGGCTTGGGTCTAACGTCCACTACACCTACAGAGTACAGATACACATATAAATATATTTTTTTAAATGTATTTTCCCATCACCGTCTGCCTAGCCTTTTCCCAACTTTAATGGGGTCAGCTTTCGGTCTAACCGGATGCAGCTTAATACCAATATTTTACATGGAGTGTCTGCCTATCTGACCTCCACAACCCAATTGGTAAGACTAGTTGTTAGACTTTTGGGTCACTACCTGTAACGACTGTCTATATAAGATCTACAATTGTGTTGTGCTATTACATTGGGCAAAAGTCTACTGCATTGCCTTCCAACGCTAGTGCGATTCTAAATACGACAAAAATACCAAATAATGTATCAATTCACAGCACGCACCTAATGATCGCTGCATCATTCAGGTATTCATAGCTTTACAATCAAGAAACCCATAACAGTTATAATGACGAACAGCCTAATATCTGCATAGCAGGTAGCCTCATCAGCGCTATGTGAAATATAGCACACCTACTCTAACAGCCTACAGAAGTTCGTAACACAGTGAAAATTAGTGCGTACCACTGCCAAAATAGTAGCACTGTATATAACATGTACTCGCTATGTGTATTTTGTATAGCTGATGCATACATAGGCTTTGCCTTCTGCATGCTTGTTGCAAGTAGCTTCCTTGCAGGCGAACAAAACTGAGTGTCTCCGCGGTATGATAAAATATTGGCATATTCTTTTCTGCAAGTCATGTCTAAATGGGGTAGACGTGCTCTTGAGTGGAGACCGCGAATCGACAAACGTAAGGTAGGACGCCCTTTTTTTTCTTTTTTTTTTCGGATAGGAAATCATCAAATTACTCCTCGCGCTCTGGGCGGAGCAGGAGGGAGTGCCAGACTTTTACTGACTAAAACCCATCCATGTTCCTTCATCGCCCTTTGTGTTCCGGGGCCACCGGTATCTCTTTCGAACAGTCCCGCAACCCCGGCAGGAGTCCCGCAACCCCGGCAGGAGGTAGGACGCCCTTAGGCTCGGTAGAGTGACGATCTTCGCAACTTTCATCCTCTTGCTACCAGCCACCCGGCTGGTAGCAAGAGGATGAAAGTGGCTGAGAATTGAGTTAAGTGTCGTGCGATTGAGGAGGCATAGCAGTGGACTACTGCAGGCTGATGATGATATCTGAATGTATAAGGTTATACACAGTCTTATCTGTATCCTCATGGATTGATACATCTAATACCTTCAGCTTGAAATCTAAATGCAACCATCTGAAATATTTAAGAAAGACTGACGACAAACAGTGTGTTAACACTATTGCAAACAAAAGTTTTAAAATTCAGCGAAAAGCCTGATATATTATATCCTCATCTCACTGAGCGTTGAAACGTTTAGCCACAGAACCAAACATCTTCATCACAGATTTAATCACAGTGACTTTCTTCTCAATAAATATTCATGAAACTGTCTCTAACGACGATACACAGTGACCTATCGTGTTGAACTATCGTCGGCCGCGCAATTTACACAAGATTATGATCATTACAGCTACCTGACGCATATTAAGATGTTATCTCCATCAGATAAGCTTCACAGAAAGCGTTATAAATGTATGAGGAAAAAGTAAATTACCTATAAGTTAATTCTGCTTAAACTTGTGAGAAAATTGCAGAGGAAGGAAACTGCGAGTTTGTTGGATAGAGGTTTGCCTCATTAGTTTATTAATTCATTAAGATGAGGAGAGGAATCGCTGGTCAGTCATTAAGAATTATACTAACATATTTTTTTACAAATATATTTTTTTTCATTTTTCTGCAAGTTGTTCTCACTGCTAGGAAAAGGCTGCTGGGTTGATACGATACAGGCTGTGACTAAATAATATCAGCTGGGATAAGCCACGCTTGCCTAGATTGGTCTGTGGATGGGTGACAACCATTACATACCGACTTTCCTCCATGCCTCGGAAAGCAAGTTAAGCCGTTGGTTCTGGCTGTCATTTGTAGATCTTTGATAGACGTTACAGTGGCCCGAAAGCCGGACCACCAGTCTAACCATTGTAGAGGTCAGATATGCAGTCACTCCATGTAAAATACTGGTATTGAGCTGCATTCGGTTAGACTGGAAGCCGATCCCGACCCATATTTTGGAAAAACGCTAGGAATAGACTCGGTGGGACTTTGTAATAAAAGTAGTGGACTGTATATATATAGGTGTAATACCAAAATTAACATTAATTCAACTTGTGAAGATCGTACAAAGAAATGCCCGGAGTGGTCGACGTCTGTGAGCTCAGTGAGTGGAAGGGCGCGCAGCGGCGCTCGCGTAGCCGGGTTCGGTACGCCGCGCCCCGCGCCCTCCCCGCGGTTGTCCACGCATATGTGAGGCGCCGACATATTCCCCGGGTTGAAGAGAAGTCTTCAATCTTCGACTGGTAGGGGGCAGATGCAGTTGAAAGCACGGCGAATGGTGCCCCGCTTCGTCTTCATCTCAGCCACTCTCGTGACCCCGTCTACGCCGGGATAGGTCTTCGTGACCCGACCCAGGGACCAGAGCAGAGGTGGCGTCGTCTTGTCCTTGATGAGGACTAATGACCCCGGCTTCACTTCACCTCTGGAATCAAACCACTTCGATTTCGCCTGCAGCAGAGAGGTATATTCATTATGAAATCGTCCCCAGAAATGTTGCCTGATGAGCTGAATCCGCTTCCAACGATCCAGCCGCGTGATGTTGGCTTCAGTCAACTGAGGATATGGTACTGATAAGAATGGCCGTCCAATTAGGAAGTGAAAGGGAGTAAGAGCCGAAAAATCGTTAGGGTCAGAAGAAAGAGGAGTAAGAGGGCATGAATTCAACACCGCCTCTATGTGAGTAAGACAGGTAGCCATCTCCTCGAAAGTGAAGTGGGTAAGATGCAGTAATCGTTTTAAATGATGCTTGCATGATTTTACAGCAGCTTCAGCCAATGAATTAAAATGAGGGCTATAAGCAGGCGTGAAAATGAATTCAATGCCTTCCTGCGCCATTTCAGATGCAACATTTGATGATTGCAAGAACCTACACATCTCATTTGATGCGCCTACGAAGTTAGTCCCGTTATCGGACGTGATGCTTCGAGGCTTGCCACGACGCGCCACGAAACGATTTAAAGCGGCCATGTAGGCCTCAGTAGTGAGGTCGGTGACGAGCTCCAAATGTATGGCTTTTACTGCCGAGCAAACAAAGATGCACATATAGGATTTTGTAAGTTTGCATCCTCGGCCTTTACGATTGGCCACCAATACTGGCCCAGCATAGTCAACATAACAATTCAAAAAAGGAAACTCAAGATTTGTTCTTGAACTCGGTAGTTGACCCATTATAGGCTGTACGTTCTGAGCCTTGTGTCTGAAACATTTAAGACATTTATTCACGACAAACCTAGACAAGTTTCTGCCACCTAGAGGCCAATAAGTTTGTCGTATGTGAGACAATAACAACTGTGGACCAGCGTGCACAAGCTTTAAATGTTGCATTTGAAATATAAGTTTTGTAAGTACGTGCTTACTGCATAAAACAATAGGATGTTTTACCTTAAAATCGTAGGGGGAGTTATCGAGCCTCCCGCCCACGCGGATGATGTTATGATTGTCAATGAACGGTGTCAGAGGAAGCAATCTACTTTTGCGTGGTAATTTTTGTCCAGACTTTAACAAATTATACTCTTCAGGAAACATTTCAAGCTGTGAATGGTGTATAATTAAATTTAATGAATTTTCAAGCTCTGTTATTGAAAAATTACCTTGCAATTTATTTCTATTTTTTACATTGTAAATAAAACGTTGTACATATGTAAATATATTTTGTATTTTTGTTAGGCTAGAATACTTTACTAATAAATCATGAATGATTGATGAATGAAAGGTAAGATCAGAATGATTACTACTGAATGAATGATTGTTGCTATCACCACTAATTAAATGAGTCACTACTTCCGGCAGACTATCTTTCCCGGTGTTTGGCATGCTGGGCCACTCATTTTCACTATGCTGTAAAAATGAGGGTCCAGACCACCACAGAGGTTCGTTTATGAGAACGTCAGCCCTTTGACCGCGGGAAACAAGATCCGCCGGGTTGTCCTTCGACGGTACGTAGCTCCAGGTATGACCACATGTACTTTCCTGTATTTCATTGACTCTGTGTCTGACAAAAGGCTTTAATTGATTTGAAGGAGTAGAGAGCCAACCCAGGACTATGGTTGAATCACACCAGAATCTACATTTATGAATGGGCATTGTAAGTGATTCCTGAACCTTAGTACACAGCCTTGCACCCAACAAAGCTCCACAAAGTTCAAGCCTCGGTATCGTCGTTGGTTTGATGGGCGCTACACGATTTCTAGAGACTAGAAGTTGTACACCTATGGATCCGCTGCTATTACAAGACCGAATGTACACACAAGCGCCATACGCCCTCTCGGACGCGTCGGTAAAGACGTGTACTTCATGCGTAATAGAGTCTTCACGCAAAACCCAACGAGGTATTTTTAATTTGTTTAATGCTGTTATTGTGCCTTCAAATGTAGACCAAAGGTTTTCGATTTCAAGCGATACTTCGTCATCCCAGTCATATTTATCTAGCCATAGACGCTGCATGATCATCTTTGCTTCGACGACGCACGGACCTACGAGGCCTAGTGGGTCAAAGATCATACTGATGACAGAAAGGACATGACGTTTGGTGACTTTAGTAGTGGAGGTGATATTTATATTATAATTAAGTGTATCTGAATCACAAACCCAGTTAAGACCTAAAGTCTTAGATTGAGATGAGTTTGGACCTTGCTCAGAAAAATGTAAAGTATTATGTAACTCGTTGCTATGTGTGATTTGTTTGAGAATTTGAGGATTATTTGACCGCCATTTACGTAAATTGAATTTTGCAGATGCTAGAACCGAATGTACCTTTTTAGAAATGTCAACAGTATCAGCTATGGTATCCCCTCCACTAAGAAAGTCATCAACGTAGAAGTCACGTCGTATGGCACATTGGGCACGACTATCCTCAATGTTATCAGCCAGACTAACAAGACACTTAGTGGCTAAATAGGGTGCAGAAGCGGTACCATAGGTAACCGTGTTCAAAGTATATGTCCTAAGAGGTTCTGAAGGTTCATACCTGAAAATTATTTTTTGAAGAGGTCTTTGGACTGGATTTACCTCAATGGCCCTGTACATTTTCTCTACGTCACCTGAGACCACGTACCTATGCTGACGAAAACGTGTTAAAATAGAAAACAGATCGTCCTGAACTAATAATGGATCGCGTTTAAATCGCCGTTCGAGGGAAAGAAAACGATTTCTAGCATTAGTAAAAGAATGACCTAATGTACTAGGATCCCCTTTTAAAGGCATAGTGACGACGAATCCCCCACTATCATTACGAACAGTGGTTTGAGCAAAAGATTGCTCACACATTCTCTCTTCAAGTGAGAGTGAATGTTTTGAAGCGACGTTGTCAAGCTCCCAAAAATAAGTGAGGTCGGGAGTGACATTGGAATGATGGCAAAAATGATTAGTGGAAAAACATGATTGGCGCGAAATACTACCTAAAACTAACCATCCTAGCTTGGTCTCGCATAATTTAGGTAGGTTTTTCCCTAAGTCTATCGTTTTGCTACCTAAGACATTCCAGAAAACTTCAGCCCCTACCAGGATGTCTACGACCGACGGAACATTGAAGTTCGGGTCTGCTAGCTGAAGACCTGGAGGAATAGGGACGTGTTTAATAGGTACGAATGATGACGGTAGAACCTTTGTGATTTCAGGCAAAATATGACACTCGATATCGACAGTAAAGGCACAGCATAAAGACTCTATTGAGAGGTGACAAGACTGTGTACTGGTGGATATGTGATTGTTAATACCCGTTACCTTGGTGCTCGTACCGCGTCGTAACAAACCCAGCTTCTCTGACAAGCTCTGCGTAACAAAGTTCGCCGTACTGCCGTTGTCCAGTAGTAGGCGCGCAGTGTACTTCTTACCCGTCACGCCAGTCACGTTCACCATCGCTGTGGACAGTAATACATGCGCAGAAGTAGCAAGCTGCATGGAATTGGCTGAAAGCGACACATTTGAAGAAGGTGAAGCAGAAGGCATGGCAGAAGGCAATGGATTGGAAGCACGTTTGGGCTCGTTTGATTCTAAATGTAAAAGCGTGTTGTGTTTTTTTGTGCAATATTTGCAATGTGAAAATCTGCATTTGTTTACATTATGTCCAAAGCGTAAGCAATTAATACACACTTTAAATTGTGTTGCCTTTTGTAAACGATTTTCTATGGACAAGTTTCTAAAAGATTCACATTTAAATAATGTATGTGCTTGGGAGCAAAGTGGACATTTACTGTTTTTATTAATTTTAGGATTATCTGGTTTTTTATTTGTTTGGTTAGGCTTAGAATCAGCTTTGTCGGAATTAAGGCTATTGTTCAAAGCGACAACAGTATTCCTGTCGGTAGTGCCATGATTGGACTCCACTGACTCCAACCAGTCCGCTTTCCTGCTTAAAAATGAACAAAATTGTGTTAAAGTCGGATCTTCTTTAAAAGTGTTTCTATGCTCTTCCCATACACGTACTGTTGTTGTATCTAATTTCTTGACCATGAAATAAATAATAATGTCATCCCAATATTTTGTGGGCCTTTTTAATGTTGTAAGTGCACTAATATTTTTGTTAATTATGTTGACAAGGTTTCTGATGGAAACGCTTGTCTCGTTCATTATTGGTTTGGCATCAAACAATGCTTGGTAGTGGTTGTTCACTAATAGACGGTCGTTATTGTAGCGTTCGCACAACAGGTCCCACGCTAATTTATAATTGTCGGCTTTAAAATCTATATTTTTAATAATTAAAGCCGCGTTTCCTTGGAGTGAAGCTCGCAAGTAGTGGAACTTGTTGACGTCACTTATGCTAGTGTTGTCGTGAATCAATGACCCAAAGGTATCCCTAAACTCAAGCCAGCATTGGTAGTTCCCATTGAAATGAGGCAAATCTATCTTTGGCAAACGAACAAAAGAATTCCTAAATGAAATATGTGCACCTGAGTCAGCATCTTTGAAGCCCGCCTCCGACGCAGCACCGTTGGCCGAGACACCGAGCAGGCTGCGCGTGAGTGCCACCAGGTTGAAGAACTGACGGTCAAAGTCCTCACGCTCAGCCAACGCAGACTCGTCGTCATCGGAAAGCACTTCGATCTGTGTCTGAAAGGCGTCAAATTCGCTGTGTAAGTTTTCGAATTTATTAAAACGCTCCTCTAAATCTAAACGTTGCAACTCAGAAACTGCGGAACTACTTTTTATTAAATTTAAATAGTTGCTGTAAATAGTAAGCTTCGATTTAATTGAACTACGTTTCTTGATCAATGTTTTTACGTTATCTGACATTGTTGAGTAAAAAATAACAGCTGTACGCACTAACGCTAATGAACTTAATAGATAAAAAACGACAAAACAGCTGTACGTATAATAAGTGAAAGGATTCGAGAATCACTGTCAAGGTCAAGCGGTCAACACGTGTTAACGTCGTGCAAATCAGCTAATTAGCACGCGTTTTGCTACAAAATATGCGTGTTTTACAAGCAGTGATATGGATAATAATGGGAAAGCACTAATTTTGAAACACTGTAAGAATATAAAAAATGAGAAGATAGAAAGACGATTTTTTCGGCATGAAAAGAAAGCAGAAAAATAACTAATTGGAACGGACTCACTCAAATACAGTATTATACTCCCGTAAGTATGACATGAGCTCCCACGATGACGATGCAGGCTGCTTCGGGAACGACTCCTTCGCTTCAATCTTCGTGGTCGTACCGCGTGGCGTTCGTGCGCGGTCAAAGTCCGCACAGGTGAACACGACGACCGATGATGTTGACGGCGTTAATTACGGCAATACCGGTAATTATTTACGGCAATCGTAGGACCAATGAATAGACTCGGTGGGACTTTGTAATAAAAGTAGTGGACTGTATATATATAGGTGTAATACCAAAATTAACATTAATTCAACTTGTGAAGATCGTACAAAGAAATGCCCGGAGTGGTCGACGTCTGTGAGCTCAGTGAGTGGAAGGCCGCGCAGCGGCGCTCGCGTAACCGGGTTCGGTACGCCGCGCCCCGCGCCCTCCCCGCGGTTGTCCACGCATATGTGAGGCGCCGACACAGATGATGCCAAAATGGTTATAGACTAAAAACGTGTTGTATCTTTGTTAATTGTTAAATCAATTCCTCAACTTTACTCACAACTGCTCAACGGACAATTTTAAACGAAAGCGGAATTCCAAGGAACTACAGATACTTAAACAAAAAAAGCAACTCAACTACTAATACTCAACAAGGTCTAACAAAGCGTTTGGCAGCGGAACTTGAAAGCGCTTTCAGTCTATTGAGAACTCAAAGCATGAAACAGAAACGACCCCATTCACCATCACGTAGATTCTGCGTCAAAGGATACAAGGACCATGCGGAACCCATTCAAGAACCGTAAAATGGGTGCTCCTATCCCACATCACACCGTACCACGTTATAATGTAATTCCGCTAACCGACAAAGGGTTTCAAAGCTGTAAAAACAATCTTAGTAGACCCCCGAATTTAATCCTTCACAAAGTGTACCGACTTACCGAAAGTATTTTCAAAACAGTAGAAAATCCCTTTCGGTACCAATTTGCCGCCTCAACAACTTCGTTCGTGTTTTAAAAACATTCCTTTTTGAACGCTTTTTTTCGCATTTCCTTTTCGCATTGTTGAAGAATTGTTTGCGAAAAAATTCAGATAAATAAAATATGGCGGTAAATCGTTTACCGCCTTTTATGGGTTTTTTATCTATTTGTGTTGTAATGTGCCTTTGATAAGGTAAATATTGAACAATAAGGATAACAACTTGCTGTAGAATAAGATCGAAAAAAATTGAGCTAGAGTAGGTATGCTTTTCGGCTATCTATCATGGGGTTTAGGTTTCCGCACTTAATCCTAAGAGTGGACCATTGTGCGTGGCGTGTTTCGGCTTTACGTTGACTGAATTTGAGATGCAGAGACTAGAAAACTAAGCGATTACGAACTAAATATATATTTTGTTTTTTGACGCAACTAGGGTTACCATCCGACCGGATAAATCCGGTGTTGACCGGATTTTTATTGCCAATACCTGACTTCGCACGGATTTTGTGCCAGACCGGATTTTTCGACTCATGCCGGACGAAAGAAAGAAACAGACTATCAGTGCAGTCCATTAGAGCCATCGTACTTACGAAGTATTACTGGAAAGATTATAGTTGTGAGCAATTCTTCAAAACCAAATTTTAGAAGCTATTTCTAGTAATACAAAATATAATTAACACTTTTACGTTTAACTTTTGATTACTGAACATGATATATTCTTTTTTTTTTAACTTTGAATTAAAGTTTCAGTTTTTTGTTTGATCGTAAGTAAATTTTAGGCTAGACCGGACTTTTTTGTCGTAAATCAGGATTTTCCGTCCTCCAAGATTTCCGATTTTCGATTTTAAGCCCTGGTAACCCTAGACGCAACTGATGCTGCCTTATTTTTTCAGAACGCATCCTCAAATTTCCTACTTAAGTTCCTTCCATACAAGAACACAGTTATCCGCCCACTAGTTTTTATCAACGCAATATTTATTGCGGAACCGAACAGAACACTTTTTTTTATCCACCTTAACAAAACGCGAAACGTTAGATAGGACCTAAATTCTCGGTGCACAATCGACCACGCCCAGAAAGTGTACTATTATAGTACAGTTCACTGTTAAAGGTATTTCGCATCTGTTCGCACAAAGAGCTTCCTGTTCGGATTACTAGATTGCGATTGGTATCTTGCCTTAGGCCACGGTGCCTTTATACAATTTACTTTATCGGACCGTCAATTCGCAAGTGTGATTTGATTGATGATGTTCAGCTACCGAGATCTTTGTTGTTGGTTCAATTGTGATTTTGAAATTAGTTATGGTACTTGTGTATTTACAATTTTTTTTTTTTCAAATATTCAAAACGTATCGCGCTAAATGTATGTTCACCTTTAGGTACTAAACCTATCGGGAATTGCATTTAAGTTAAGCAGTATTTTTTTAGATGGTGTATTTCTAAAACCGTTGTTTTTGATACCACTTGAAAGAAAAAATGTGAATTTCTGTTCACAAGTATCAAGATTAAATGAAAGGGGTGTAACTGAAGCCTGTACCTCATTTTTGACAGAATTAAAAACTAAATAGATATAGAAACTGCATTACATTTTCCTGGTACTGATTCGCGGATCAGTATCATATTAATTACTATCATATTATCAAACTGGTCATCATTTCATAATCTTTTTCCTAATAAACTTGGCGCTATTTCGTCAGATCTAACATAAAAACTTCACTCAATCAAATCTTATATAACCTCTTCCCTCTATCAACCTATAATATAGAAACTAATTAATACCAAAAAAAAAAAGAACTCAAAAGAATTTTCTTCGGAATTCTGACAGTTCCTGTAGCATACCGACCACCCCGATTCGTTCCACACTCGAAATAGATCCTGTCTAAAACTTCGCAGCCTAATTATGAAAAATAAGACATAGTTTACAATTCTCGTGTCTTTAGTTAACACGTGCTCTCGTTTTTTTTTTTTTCACGAAATTCCTTTAAAAATTAATATCGGAATAGGTTCGCAAAAAATGCTAATTGCTTTTTGTATCGCCGCGTAGGTTTTTGTGTCTGACTGTCTGTATTTCTCGCAGCAAATGTGGGCTTTGTCAGTGAAAAGTGTCAAATTACGTGGCACGAGATGGGAGATATACATTAGGGCTGACTCTCTCGAAAAACAAAGTAATTCTCAATCATTTTGTTTATTTAGTTGCTTGTTCAGAAGTTTTAAAGAAAAATTGAGACTGAAAGTTTAGCAAAAAAGTATTATATTTTCACAACCGCAAACGTTTACCTCGAATTTATGCATACCTGAAATCCTTAGCAAACTTCAATTATTAATTAAATCGAAGAGGTCCAGTTATCAAAGATCTATACTCCGTTATTAATAAAAACCCTCAAATCCAAAAGCCATAAATTCAACTTAAATAATATTTTAATGAAAGAAACCCATCAATTTATAAAATTAACGATATAATTAAATTAAATTTATTTCACAGCCCTTGCATCCCTAAACTGGCATCGCGCTTTTTGCGCGCATCCATTTTAGTTTTTCGTAAAGATTTTGCTGCAGATAATGAATGCTCCCAATTTTAGAACGACTCAACCGCTGAACACTGTCCCAAACAAAATTAACCGTATCTGGGGAACATTAAGTTCAAATTAGATTGTGAAGATGGGTTATTTAAGTTAGGTGGATTTGAAAAGGTAGTCACGATGCAATAGGCAACTAAACGGAAAGGAGCGGTAGATAAAACGGCGACAAGTTGGAGAAATATTTCCAAAATATTTGTAAGTGAAGCCGGGGGACCGCCCGGGGGCGGGTAGGGCAGGACGCACTAGATACCGGAATTCATCCGCTGAATAGCTGAATATGATGAACTTGAAATCGCTTTTTTTTCAATTTTGCGAAAAAATATGGTATTCTTTGAAAAAATGGTAGCATATTATACTCATATTATTTGAACGTTGTTTTAAGTAACATCTTCGTTATGTAGGTATTGTATAAAAAACCAAATACAAATTATAGATTTAAAAAGTCTTTAAATTTATGACGGTTCAAGGATACTGATGTATTTTGGGCCATGAAGAAAACATTCTGAAAATCTTAAAATTCTTAATTTGGTATATTCTGACCCTAGCTAGACAATAACCTTAGACTTAGACAAAGGCACCTTGCAAATCAACAGAAACAATAATTACACAAAAACACTAATAATAATGATGAGAGAAAACCAACCAACCATCGAATGACGTCTTAAACTTATAACCAAATAATTACAACAACTACGCACTTCCACAAAAAGAAGGTACTACAGCACAAAAAGATATAAAACATGACAACAAAACCTTAGATTATTATATCAAAAAACCTGGCAACACATAAAAAAAATGTTATTCTTATTTCAAATTAATTCACGCGTGAATTTTGCATTGGTAGTACAAAACAGGAGGGTTATCCTTACTGTCCTTTTGTTGATATTTTACATGTGATTCGCAGTACAATGTGCTTTATTCTCGTGGGCATAAGACTTATGTAAAAGCCAAAATAACTGTGTAAGAACTCTAAGGTTTATATTGAATTGGCAGTTAGTAGAATGTCTCATTGTAACAGGACACCAAATAAAGATGGTGTCCGCGAGATAAGGAAGGATTTAGGACGAATGTACCGGCTGTGGCAGATTTACACCGCGTTTCTATAAACTATTATTTGTGAGATTTAATGGTAGTGTTACATATTTGTTGTAAATGGAACGGCTATGTATTTGCAGGGGATATAGACGGCATTTTCAGAAGCGATTTTAAGATTTTTGCGATACTGAACTTGAATTAAGTTTACAAAAATATTAGTTTCACGAAAAGTAAATACATGGTGTTTTGGATGATATTTATATGATTAAGTTTTTTAAATACCTTAAGAAAAACATAAGTGCCTATAACAGACAACTAGTAACAAACACGAAAACCTATATTTACAAAAATCTGAATAGATCTATCGCTATGTAAATGGATCAACCCCGAAAACTTCTGTATCACCCTTCAAAAAACAACACCATACCTATATAAAACTAAACACACAAACTGCGCCCACGCATTACCCTCACATATTTGCACAATGCAATAATCTCGTCACGCTACACTTGACACCAATAACGTGGCCATTCATCAAGGATTACCACCAAGATGTTTATCAATATTCCTCTAACAAATATTTAGAGATACCTTCCTTAAAGCTATGTGTCGAACATCTTACGACAATGACATAATATTTGTATAAGCTGATACATAATCTTGGTATAGGGAACGTGCACAACGACGGTGGTGCCAACTGGCGTCACCAATCCGAATCATGTACCAAATTAATACTTGACATTGACATGTAAAACAAGTAAACAGAATTAATTTTATTATTGAAAATGATTATTCTAGCTAATCATAATCCATTGTTGCATTTCTGGATGTACCAATACATCCACAAAAATGAAAATTAATCAAATAGCGTAAAATAATAAAATTCTATTACTTTCCAAAGAATAGTACTCTCATACCATGTTTAAGTGAAAAACGCAAAAAATGGATAAATGCAGTAAGAAACATATTTGAAAACAATTTGTTTTTGTTACACTCTGCATTGAAAAAGTTCAATGGCCTTCAAAATCAACCGTCCAAGCAAACATGCCAAGTACAATTTAAACTTCAGCGAACAAACACATTAGACTGCACTGAAGTTCACATCGAATATTCCTCAACAGTTACACAAAGAGTCCACATGTACTCAGATTATAAACATGGTTATACAATAAAGTTTTTAGTTGGCGGCACTCCTTGTGGTTTCATAAGTTTTGTATCTAAATGCTACGGAGGGCGTTCTAGTGATTGCTAATAACAAAATATGGGTGTGGATTAGACTGCACTGAAGTTCACACCGAATATTCCTCAACAGTTAAACAAAGAGTCCACATGTGTTCGGATTATAAACATTGGTATACAAATAAGTTTTTACTTAGCCGCACTCCTTGTGGTTTCACAAGTTTTGTATCTAAATGCTACGGAGGGCGTTCCAGACTGCACTGAAGTTCACACCGAATATTCCCCAACAGTCTCCACATGAACTCAGATTATAAACATGGATATACAATAAAGTTTTTAGTTGGCTGCACTCCTTGTGGTTTCCTAAGTTTTGTATCTAAATGCTACGGAGGGCGTTATAGTGATTGCATAACAAATGATTGTGGATTGATTTGTTATAGCCTGGAGATACTGTTCTTGCTGATAAAGGATTCCCTTCCATTAAAACATGTGTTGAAAATAAGAAAGTTGTTATAGCCACCATTTTTTCATGAACCACAATTTTCATCAGAGAAAGTAAACGAAACATACAAAATTCATATTGGTCAACATTCATGTTACGCTGACGATCACTATTGATAGACCGAAACCCATGTTTTATACCTTATAACATAATCAAAAATAATATTTTTCAAGAGATAATTATTTTGCGTGACAGCATAAGTTTCCTTTACTGTCCGCATAGTGTCTCTTTTGTCGTTTAGTGCTGCCACCTATAGTTCCTGCACGTTCCCTATTGTGTAACGACCTTTATACGACAAGAAAAAATTTGCATGACATTTCATTTTTCCAAAAAAAATAAGATGACATACAAATGTTTCTTTTCTTAATCTAAGGGCCATCTTGCAGTTTTGAAAAAGAGAATAATATAAATATTATTATGTACTTTAGTATCTTCGCCATCGGTGCTTTACTTTGTTATTAAGGCATATTCTGTGGTGGTCTTATGCCCGTTATCTCCACAAATAAGAATATGTTTTTAACAAACTCTTCAGGGTGCCTGTCATTAACAATTTTTACAAACATCATAAAATATTTACTGCGGGCAAGATGTCCAAATATTTGTCTTTAATTGGATGTAAAAAGTTAAAAATGATATTAATATTTTCGCTTATTGCAGTAACATTGTAGCGGCACAAAAGTAATGTTTAATTAAAACACATAAAATTACTCGCTGTAGAAACACACTTCAATAAAACCAACTTTACTCGACAAAAAAAGACAGTATTTTTATACCAGACCCAATAAGCTGGAACAAAATAGCCTACACAACAAATACAATTAAACAGCATCCAATAAAAACTGGTCCTGTCTCTTTGGTCCAGTTTTAACGCAATCAAACCGAACCAACTCAATGGAGCAGAAATCACTCAGTCCACGGATATCTGATAAGACGTCTCGAACGATAAGTTGTCGACATACAGACTCGTGATCAGATAAGGGCACATCATCAATGATCTCCTTATTGCCTTACCCTCGGTCCTCGGTGTAACCAACACCACAGATCCAAAGATTTGAGATAATTGAAAAAATGGAGCGTGGAGGTCTCATTTGTTTGAGTTTTTGTTGTGTTTGTAACTTGTTTTGGATGGTTTGGGATGAAATAAATAGCTGAGATAACTTCCTCAATAAAGGATAATGTGCTGAATATCTTAAACCACCATCATTGAGCTATTACTACTACGTATAGAGAAGACAGCGCAAACAAAATGTGCGCAGTGCGGGGCGCGCGGGGGCGGCTAACCCCGTATATAGATGCTCTGTGGTGAGCAAGCGACTGAGTGAACTGCAGCCGGCTGATAGCAGTTGAACGGAGCACAGATTTTGTTCGCGCTGTCTTCTCTATACGTAGTAGTAATAGCTCAATGACCACCATAGGACAAATCTATAAACTACGTTCAGCAAAAAGCCAAAAAAGGAGGTTTAAGTAAGATCGAAAGAACTAGATGTCATGGGAAAAGGCGTTCGCCCAGCAGCGAGGTCGCTTCTTCTTACTTATCGTATGGTTAGTGCTAAACCTGGTGTTTTTAAGCCGCTCTCGGGTCTCTGATTTGGCTTAAGGAGCTAAACGCGAGTTTTATAATGCAAAAAGCATATGATTCACTGCAATAAACAAAATCAGAAAAAAAAAATATGATATTCTTCAGGAATCAGGATATATGCTAGTATGATAGTGTTTTGAAAACATAATAGAAACTAATTTAGCTCGATAAAAAAACACGAACTTGTCTCTAAAAAATTATTTTAACGAGTAAAAACCTTACTAAAAATACATGCAATCATTCTGATTTTTTGGCAACTAATTCTACAAGCAACATATTAGCATCATCATCATCATGTTTTATTTTTTAGTCCAATCAATAGATTTTTTGTAACTCGCAAAAAACCACTCATTTGGCACTATTTGGCCCGCAGTGACTGACGTAACAACCACTTTGTGGTGCAAAGTTTGAACCACCACAAATAGAGTTGCTAATTTAGCTCCTGTAATCGCCTTAACATGCCGTCGAGAAATGAGGTCAAGGTGATGCAGGCTAAAAGTAAGCAAGATACTCGCTTTCTCGCAGAAAAATTACCTCGAGAAACTATGATCAATATTATGAAACTTTGGTCTCCAAAACCTAATCCTAAACCTACTTCATCATTATGAAAATGAAATGAAATGAAATGAAAATGAAATGAAATGAAATGAAAATGAAATGAAATGAAAATTTTATTTACCGGATATAAAAATCCACATACAACAAATTATAAAATACGTGATAGTCGCAACAGCATCCTGAGAACAATAGCAGAGAGCTTTAGCTCTCCAATTGTAAAACATTTTGTGCAGAGAGTAATTGGAACTAACATTAGATAATAAGTTATTTTAATATTAAGTTGCTAACACTCAATGGATCTTATGTTTCTGTAATATAATTAATTCATTCATTATACAACTCGATTAATCAACCCAATCAAAACCCACTCCCCATCAACTTAATCTAAACTAAACAAAAGCAACACGCAATCATGTATTATTAATAGTTCACAAAAACGAAAGCCAAGAAAAGAAACAAAAATAAGAGGGTTGTTCTCCCGGGGGACAAACAAAGTAATCAAATTAGAATTAACTAAGTCGAGACTATCTGTCATCGTTGTGCTCACGAAGGCCCCCGATCCTGGGTGATATATCATGGGGTAGTGACAGGAAGTCAGGGTTATAACGACAGGATCGGAATCTGGTGTCAAAGCTGGTGACACATGGTTCTGAGATGTACCGATAGGTTGTTGTGTCAACTGCGTATTATTTATAGTCAATTTGGGTGGAATTTCAGGAATATTGTGATTGGTGTTGCTTGAGGACGTAGGAGGTCGTCATAGTTTGCTTATGCTAATTACTTCTAAAGGAATACCGAAACAGAACGGTTCTGCAATTTACATGTACAGTCAGATTGGTAGAAAGTTATTATGAGCCCAAAATGTGAAGTATAAATTATGATTTTCCTACTCCTCCGCTCTTTTTTACTGATTAAATTCGTTGCGGGATTCAAAGCATTTAAATTGTTGTTTTAAGCTTTCACGGTTCATAACTGTCACCTACGGGATATCTTCCGTGGTTATTGTTTATTTAAGAGAGAGAGATATCCCGTAAGTGACATTTATAATATATTTAAATTGTTTCTCTGGGACTTCGTCAAGCTTTATTGTCAATCAAATGGTTATTGTTTATTTAAGAGAGAGAGAGAGAGATATCCCGTAAGTGACATTTATAATATATTTAAATTGTTTCTCTGGGACTTCGTCAAGCTTTATTGTCAATCAAATGGTTATTGTTTATTTAAGAGAGAGAGAGAGAGATATCCCGTAAGTGACATTTATAATATATTTAAATTGTTTCTCTGGGACTTCGTCAAGCTTTATTGTCAATCAAATGGTTATTGTTTATTTAAGAGAGAGAGAGAGAGAGAGATATCCCGTAAGTGACATTTATAATATATTTAAATTGTTTCTCTGGGACTTCGTCAAGCTTTATTGTCAATCAAATGATTTTTTGTAAATCGCAAAAAACCACTCATTTGGCACTATTTGGCCCGCAGTGACTGACGTAACAACGAACGGCTGGCCAGGACATGGCTGGAGGTTGATCACTGTGTTGCCCAATTTCTCACCGGTCATGGTAACTTTAAGAGTAAATTATTTTCCTTCAAGCTTGTTGACTCGCCTTTTTGTCAATGTTCCACATCTGACTGCGAATATGAACAATCAGCACATCACATTTTATGGGAGTGCAGTCTTTGGCAGAATGAACGCAATATTATGTTGGATAGTGTACAGGTTACATCCGGAGTTATTTACTACACAGACCTTGTGGAAACTAGAACAAATTTCCGTGCGTTCAAGCGTTTTTGCCATACCTATTATTGGAATCAAATATAACAGCTCACAACTTAGGACCCATTAATGTTAATATTTTTATCCGTGGTGCTAGGCAACTGGGCCTATCCCAGTTGTAAACGTCCCTTTGTGCCTTTTGGCCTTGTTCCGTTCTGTCTCCTGCTGATATGGAGGGAAGTGGAAATTACGGTTTTTTCCTACTCCTCCGCTTTACTTTTCTGATTAATTTCGTTGCGGGATCCAAGACAGTTAAATTCATTCTCTGGGACTTCGTCGAGCTTCATTGTCTCGGCGCTTTTCTGGTGGTCGCCACTGTTGATTCTGGCTTTCAGGAGTTACAGTGGTTTGGGAATAGTGTGGCGGGCTTGTCCCAAAAAAAAAAAATGACGTAACAACCACTTTGTGGTGCAAAGTTTGAACCACCACAAATAGAGTTGCTAATTTAGCTCCTGTAATCGCCTTAACATGCCGTCGAGAAATGAGGTCAAGGTGATGCAGGCTAAAAGTAAGCAAGTACTCGCTTTCTTTATTTAAGAGAGAGAGAGAGAGAGAGAGAGAGAGAGAGAGAGATATCCCGTAAGTGACATTTATAATATTTATTTAAATTGTTTCTCTGGGACTTCGTCAAGCTTTATTGTCTCGGCGCTTTTCTGGTGGTCACTGTTTATTATGGCTTTCAGGAGTTGCAGTAGTTTGGGAATAGAGTGGCGGGTTTATCCCAATAAAAAAAAATGCCCAAAATGAGGTCTGTTGCTTTAGTCTCATAAATGGTTGTCTGTCTCCATTCATCCAAATCTTTTCCAAAAAAGAGCTCAATGAGGTGGTGAAAACGAACCAAAGTCCAACCAGAAGCTTTAGAGATTAGCGGGATTAAAGGGATGCAACATGGAGCTTTGTTTTTTGTGAGAGTTAAGCTAGGGCTAAATCAGCAAGCACATGACAGTTACATCAAAACAAATTAGTGGAAGAAGAAGGCGTTTCATTCAAGGATCTTAATGAACATTGTTTAAAGTTAAGAGATGTTTTAACAGCTAAGCAGACGTTAAATAGGCTTTGGAATTAGCAACTAGAACTACAGTATTTTCACAAGTTATTTTGTTCATGCCTTGTGACTGGGGCTGTAGCTTCATCTTTATTTTAGCAACTCAATAGGGTACGTAATGGTCTAATAAAAATAATTTATTTGAGTTTACTGAAAAGATTTCCTTATCAGGCATGGCATGTTTATATATTTTTTAATTCGTTGAACCACACTTAATTATGCAGGTATTTACTTACACACAACAAAAAAGGTTTGCGATTACTTTAAAAACCGATAGATCTTTTTTATTACGGTAGATTATATTATGATTTCTTCTTCTTGTTATTATTTATTATTGTGCTTATTTTTTTAATTTCAAACAGAGTATTTCTATTTAAAGAAAACATACAACAAAGAATGATTCTTGATAAAGTTCAGTTTTAAAAATTATATCAGCTTATCTAGTGATCACAAACTTTTTTGATGTGTGCATTTGCGATTCATAAATCACTATCAAAACCTCGGCATGTGTGTGACCGTGGATCTGAAATAAAACTATTTATAGCCAATTTATTATCTTGGAAACGCTTAGTAATTCCCTTCGATATCTCAATACAACATCATAGGTGTCCTAAACGTCAATTACGTAAGCAATAAGTGTTGCACTGATAGCAACAGTTTAACAAAGGCCACACCTAAACCACGTGCAGCTGTAACGTATGGAAATAGAGATCATTATCAATTAACAAGTGAATGGGACAATTGTGTTGTTTGTGCAGTTCGGGGAATAATGACTACTGAATCGGATTTTGTTTAATTAGACGAGAATAGCTCAAAAGACTTCTGTATATAAATAAGGTTTTTTTTCACATGTGTCATCAACCTGATTGAAAAGACCAGAAGCTCTAACACGAGCGCACGGCGTAAACATAACGTAAATACGTCTATTTCTAAATTAAAAATACTTGTATCACATATAATATTAGCATAACTTTAAGAATTTATGACTGTGCTTTTTGCAAACAATGTAACTAAAATGTAGAATAATTGTATTTTCGATTCAAAAATCGACGTATATACTTTACGTGTCCACTGCGCGCTCGTGATTAGGGCCTCTGATACCGCACTGAGCAAAAGCTCGTTTCGCTGTAAAGATAGCGGTGAGCTGCCCTTAGTGCCTGGACATTGTGAAAACTCAAAAAACTCAAAACTCAAAGCATTTATTTCAATTAGACCATTACGGCACTTTTGAAAGTCAAAAATACAAAAAAGAAAAAGCCACAGTCCCAGTCACAAGGCATAATAACTTGAGAAAGTACTGTAGTTGCCCTATTACATTGATATACTATTATCTTCAATAGTAACATCAAATGACATAAGCTACCGAAAAGCATATGTCAATCTTGTTAAATGAATGAATGAACGTTATAGAAACAAATGAACAACTATTGATGTACAAAATGAACACCTTTCAAATAAATTGTTACTTGTCTAAACCCTCCTTATTTTCCGTAGTTAGTTTCACAAGATCCTAAAGCATTTTACAGGACACAATCCTAAAAATCCCCTTGACAATAATTTTACCAGAGCTCTTAGAACTAAACACAGAAATCTTCTCAATACCCGGATAACAAATTCACTGTCATCCTTCCTCTTTTCTAATGCACGATTAACAAAACAGCTCCACTTATCCACTAACATATATTATATCTCTCTACATCGTGTTATTGATATCACGAACTTCACGTACTTACCACACGTAACTATTTTGTCACACCCACGACTTTACGGCCCTCTGGCACGAGTTCACTACACGAGTTCACGACGCGAGTCACGATCAAGGCTCGAGGCCGTTTGAGGTCGCGAGCTTGTGGCTATGGTGAATACTAATGCACTTAACTTTCTGTAGAATTGGAGACGCTTTCAGGCACATAGGATTGACATAGAAGTGATTTTCGATAACTCTGTGCCTGTCAGTTACTGGTCAACTAGCAGCATACCTGAATCCTGAACCCTGAATAAACCGTAAAACGCATTTCTTTTCAAGTTTCACAAACGTGTAAAACTGGACTGTTACAATATACTAGGTTCTCATCTTGTATGGTGCGTAAACAAGTCACAGGATATTGCAATATATATCTTTCTGTTAGTAGCTTCACGCGAACTCAATGTATTGACGTCCTTCTGAAGGTAGTAAGATGCAATGAGCGCCCAGAACTTGGAGCTTGAACGCCTCGCTGTAATCATATCCTACGTCCCTTACGATTATAAGTCTTATCCCTATCAGCCCACAACAATAAATAACGTTACACAACGTGCTACAAACAACCCTATTGTCTAAGGAAACTTTAACCATTATCTCTACAAAAAATCACTAAGGAATTCATAAACAAAAACAGATGATTGTGCTCGCCACGTGCCGATCGTGGCGAGATAACATTGTCCCGCGGTGATTCTCGCTATAATGCATTACCACAGTGTAACTACTTACGGTGGTTTAATGCAGTGCTGCATGGAACAGACGCCAGTAAATCAAGCTACCCGAAACTATCAAATTAACCAATCAACCTTAAACCTAATGCTTTAGCGATATAGTTGAAAATCTATTAAAGAAATTTGACAGATTGTAGTAGTTTGATGTGCTGCCGTCTCTGTACTTTGGCATTTGAGTGACAATGCTAGGAGAGCGCTATGAGTGTTTGTGAAAACTGTGCTGTAAAAACAAGATGGCGCAGTCTGTTGGTTCCGATTAAAGCCTAAAAAATCCATGTACCTTTGGTCGGGTCCGAGAACTGCCGAGAAGTGTCAAAACTTTTGACATTTCTCATCTTGCGCTATGCTTGTTCATGTGATAAATGTTATGTCGTCTGTCATCTGCATCAGTGAGCGGGGTTCCTGCAAATGAATTAACTGAATTTTGAGCCAAACACATTTGACCTTTTTGCCATTGATGCGCAAGGAAGAATACTTTAATACGAGTGGAATAAACCTATCTACTTATGTATTACCGCTCGCTTGATATGGTACAACGCTCCCATTGACCTACTGAAGGCAGTTGCACTGTGACATCACAATACCCTTTTTATTGAACACTTTATAATCGCCTACTGAGTGATATGAATTTCAGAACAATGGTGTTTTTGAACGCACGCTAATTATATTTTTGTGCCTTCATATGACAATGGGGTATGATGAATGGGAGTGTAGATTAAGCGTTTTTGTTAAGTTATTGTTTTGATTTAATTAATCTTTTTACTTAGTTTATCTTCTCAATACATATAAAAGTACATACAAGTGTCGATTTGTCTTTATTGGTCGTCGTGTGTACACCAAACTTTTTTTTTTAAATATAATTAAGTATTACTATTGAATCAAGAAATGATGGATAGATTTTAATGAGATGCATTTAAATAGTATACACTTTTTATCATTGTTCGTATTCATGCTAAACATCGCACCGTAGTAAGTAATATTTGGTCTCCATATTCGCCTTTCGCATTCACCCCAACCCCAACTCACAGTTTCGTTCCCATTTTTTTTATAACTAGATGGCGTTGTACCATACATCTCGTTTTCTGAATCTCGCAGTCGAACTACAAGGCAAGTTTCATTGCAAAAGCAATGGAAAAACTGTCTACAGAAATTTTTGAAATGACGGACAACGGAAACGCTTATATTTCTTGTTAATCATCTAAAAAAACTATTCAGTACGCACGTTCGAACGTCAGAAACTAGGAGAATTGGCCAAAAATAATATGAGCCTGTTCCCAAGAATGTAAAATCTATGTCATTTAATAGTAAATAATTTCTATAACAAAAATAAAGGGTGCATACTGCTCAGCCGACTTGGACAAAACTTATAAGAGTTTAAAGAAGTTGTTTGTCCCTACCTGTTTTTTATGTTCTGTGGTCCCTACGGCTAAAGTATTTTTATCACAGATCATAGAAACAATAGATTTTTATCTACCCAGGCATTAATTAACACAGTATATTGGTTAAAAAACACTGGGAGATAATTATATAATGAATAAATCGGAATAATAATATATTTATGATAATTCGTAACCTGAAAAAATAATAGCTGGTATGATTATAAAGCTGTATTTTTGTAAAGATATTTCTTCATCATCATCATCATTTCAGCCGAAAGACGTCCACTGCTGGACATAGGCCTCCCCCAAGTGTCGCCACATTGACCGGTCCCGTGCGAGTTGCGACTCGCATCCAACGGATTCCTGCAACCTTCACCAGGTCATCGGTCCACCTAGTGGGAGGCCTTCCAACGCAACGTCTTCCGGTTCGCGGTCGCCACTCCAGAACTTTTCGGCCCCATCGGCCATCCGTTCTGCGAGCAATGTGCCCTGCCCACTGCCACTTAAGTTTAGCAATTCTTCGGGCTACGTCGGTAACCTTTGTTCTCTTGCGGATGTCTTCATTTCTGATTCGATCGCGCAAGGAAACTCCGAGCATAGCCCTCTCCATTGCCCTTTGGGTGACTTTAAGCCTTCTGATGAGGCCCATTGTGAGCGACCACGTTTCGGTCCCGTATGTAATCACTGGCAACACACACTGGTCATAGACTTTCGTCTTGAGACACTGCGGTAGGTTGGACGAGAAGATATTTATTTATAGATATTTCTTATTAATGGTTTATTATAGTAAGAAATTGTAAAATACATACCTAAAGACTATAGAAATAATAACGTAAGCTGAAGAAATAAATAGGTGCTTAGGCTTAGCATGCGATGTGTATTAGTATTGCTAAGTTTCTGCCAAGAAACTTTATTTTAAGTACCTAAATTAAACACAAGATAATAGCAGGAAACGAGACAACATTTATGATCATCTAAAAGCGTCGAAACATAATCACGTGTTTTCTTAACGACGCTCCTGAAATCAAAATATTCTAACACACAATATCTAAAAGCATTATCGTGGCTGGTTGAAAAAATGTGGTAAAAAACGGTGGTGGGTGAGGAACCCTGGACCCGGCTATTATCTCTGAACACCGAAGTCATTTTAGCTATAATAAGATAACATTAAGGGAAGACGAGGACTGAGGCACTCAAAGTTTGGGGAGGCATTTAATTATCATTTAATAACGAATTGATTTTTCCACGTTAATCGCACATTTCCCTAGTTGATTTAGTTTTTACTCTCGTTTGTTTATTTTTCTTAATAAAGATATTGGTTTTTAAATATATTTTTGTAAATTGATCAACTTCATACCCCATCCTCCTTTATTTCAGACTCATAAAGAAAACTACTTTTCGAATATAAATTCTCCACTTCCTACCAAAAATCTGTTTCAAGAACATGACTCCTACTTAAGCTCTGCACTTATAAAGTTCTGTAACCCACTTTAAAAGTCCCCAAACTTTGAGAAAGAACCTTCAAAAGATCGTGTCAGCGGACCTGTCGCTCTTGACTCTCAGAAACAGGTATTAGTTTTTTCTTTTACGTTTTTGCGCGCGCGCACGTGTGCGCACAGCCCCTTAATTACCGACGCATACCATAAACAGATCTTTACGCTCCCTTAAATAAATCTTCGGGACTTTTTTTCTCTTGTTTTCTTAGGCCCGTAATTTCGGAGCACAGTTTTCGGTTTACCAAACGAATTGGACAACGGAACGGAGCGGTTCTAGAAATGATCGATGATGACTCTTTGTTTTTACAGGTTTATCGGTAAATCGATTTGGTTGTTTATAGAGCTTTACGGGTTCACGGATGTTTGAACGTGATGCGGAGTTGGTTTTGTTAGTTAATGAATTTGGATCTTAGTAAGGCAATTGATAAAGTATTGCTACCTATATATATGATAAATCTTTTCCCACTGTATGGTACCATTGACATAAATATGTCCCACAATCTTACCACAAACGAAAATAAATAAATGTTTTGTCCTACGGTCGGAACATTTAATATGTTAGCAGATTACAGACACAACCTTAGAACCCTTGATAAGGGTATATTTTGTGGCCTCCCCTGATCCAAGATAACTTGGTCCTTTCCCTTTTTGGTTTTATTGTAGTGTTAAACGATATTTTATTATCAGGACGATAAAATTCCTCCACGAAGACACGACATATTTATCTTTAGAAATCTTTTTTATTCGGCACTTTATCACTATTATTTAGAGGCATGATAAAATGCTAAATATGTCCCGGGATTATACTTTAGTAAGGTGATTTAAAAGGATTAGGATATTAAAATGAATAAGCCTGATTAGGGAGGAATTTAATCCTGATCGGCGTACATAACTAGAAAGAAGTTTTGAGTTAATATTATTTATGTCGTGACTGGCAACAAGGGTGTTATCAATTTTATACTATAATGGGCGTAAAAATACTCTTAACGATTCGAAGGGCACTAGTTCTCCTCGTGTCATTGTGATATTATTTTTGTTCTAGCTAGACCATTTCTGAGAACCTTCTAGCTACGGAGATATTGGGGTCTAAGTTCCAACTTTTAATACAAGTTTTTAAAGATATTCCTTTAGTTTAAATACCTCCATGTCCCCATAGTATTCAATGCGTCCATCAGCACCATGTTTTGAGTGCGTTACATTGAGTCCTATCGTGAAAAGTGATTTTTCACCCCAAAAAAAAGTCGTTGTCATTTTAGCGTAGAGTCACTTAGTTTGATGTATGTATATGTGTATGTATGTGCTTGGTTGACGGCTTCTTGAAGAGTCCCTTTACACCTTGTATAATCAAAAAAAATATCGAGATAAAAATCCACACTTAAATCTAAATTAGTACTAAAATATGTTATGTCAAATAATTAAGACAATTATTTATTTAAAAGCTCTTAATGACACGGTTCCTGCGGATATCTAAATAAAATCTAAACCCAATTAAATTTAGTAGTCCTAAGTGCCAATACTTTACGACATAATCATCGCCAATTAAAAAAGTAAAACGCTCATAAAATTTAATAAATAGTTAACCTAATGATGGCCAATAAGTAAAATTCTCCGTGAATGTTTCGAGCATAATTTTCAAGCTGGACCGCACGGGCGGCTCACATTTTACTGCTGTAATTTACCATCATTAAGACAAATCAAGCCGAACGACGCCAATCATCGTAAATTAGGTGTTCCGGGACTGCATTAGCGCAAAAAGGTGTTATACTCGAGGCTTTTAAACCCGTTCGTGTATTAAAAACTCATATGAGCGGACGATGGGTTAAGTGTATCATTTACACTAAAAATATCGTTTAAGGACACGTAATTGCAGTGGTTTGGTAACAAGAAAGAGCTGTTGGGGAGAAATTGGGAGGCAGAAAGTGCAAATCGTGGTTTGGACACATTTTGTAAGCCAATTATATCTTTATCCGTAATGATTTGGAAATGCGTGTAAATTGTTATGTGCCATTATCACAACACTGCAGATGTTCTAAGTGCAGATGATTTCAGCGAGGAGATTCACGCTGAATTTTATTATGTGGACGGAGTTGTTTAAGTACCGATACCTGATGATCAGACATGATTGTGCATGACTGGGGCAGTCAGAAATTATAAACTTGTTCAAAATAATGAAATGGTGCTTTCAGGAGTGCACTTAGATCTAGACTGCATGTTTGAAGTTAACATGAGTTGTGAAGAGGGCACAGTCGGTTATTTTTTTTAGCTTTTTACATACATACGTAAACTCGCGCATGTTTCTCGTGTGGGTACACAGATCCTCCAGAACGTCAACTGCTATGATCTTAGAAAATTATTGGTGCTAACAGTAACTCATGTCTTGATTTGGAACTGGGCAACTGGCCAAATAGACAAAGACAGAGAGAAATGAAAAGAGGGAAGGGAAAGGCTTTGCCCTGTAATGGGACACATCAAGCTCATAATAAAATATATAATAATTATTATTTTATTAATAAATAATTATAATAATATGTCTGTATGGTGTTGGACGTAAAGAATAGCACCATCCCATATCTTCCCGTGGGTGTCGTAAGAGGCGACTAAGGGACTTACCAGAGAATGGGCAGCAGCGTTCTCTGTGCTTTTGTAACAACCGTACTGCGATCGCCAACCCGCCGGCCAAGCGTGGCGATTATGGCAAATCCCCCGCTTCGGGAGGCCTATGTCCAGCAGTGGACGTGTTTCGGCTGAAACGATGATGATGATGATAATTGAGATGTAGTAGTTGCACTTAATAATATAAATAAACTAAACTAATGTCCTGATTTTAAGAGTCTACCGAGACTTTAAGTAGCTAGTTTTAACTCGTAAAATTATTGTTCCAATTACTTAAATCCAATCAAAACACACCTGTCTTAGTGTTAGCAAACTTAACCACCCAATTTACCTCCATAACCTGACAAATTGTTTCTTTATTGTAGTAATCGTTAACTGTTAACCGATTGATTGCCAGTTAACCGAATCCTGAACGCACGTGAAGGGTTAAATTGCCGTCCGTTCACAACAAAGGGGTTAATTTTGTTCCGAATCACGAACAACCCTCCATTGACGTGTTAATATCGTAATAAATAACAATATAGAGGTTAAACGGGGTTTGTTATGCTCTATCTTTTAAACGAAGCATTGAAAATTGTTTTCGAAAATCAGTAAAAGGGTTAAAGAATAATAAATGTATACGTATATTAAAAATTCATCGATGGTGATGGTAATGGAATGGTGTGGTAGATTCAGTGTAATTAACTACCTTAAATAAAAATAATCAAAGTTATTTCAAATAACTGCGTCAAACATATCGTCGTACGTCGGCGATACTCCGCTGCATCGTCTACAAAGCTCCGCTAAACCACGTCTACGTAACATACCTACACCACATCTAGGAAACATCGCTACGCCATGTCTACGAAACACCATGCACCGCTACGCCGCATCAACTAAACGCAGTTAAGTCACATCTATAACATGCTGCTACGCCGCATTTTCTAGACGCTGCTAAGACGCGTCTACGCCTCGCTGCTACGCCGCATCCAATTCTTATTGTTACGCCGCGCCGTATCTACTAAAAGCTGCTACACCGCGTCTACGGTACGCCTACTTCACCGCGTCCACAACTCACTGCTACGCCGCATCTACTAAACGCTGCTACGGTACATCTATGGCACGCTGCTACGCCACTTCCTCCACGCACTACTGCGACGCGTCCGCTACATACTGCTACGCCACATCTACAGAACGGTGCTACGCTGCGACTACGATTCAATAAAAAGGCCGTTTTTTTTGTTTATAGATATGAGCTCTTTTATCTGGCGTTAATTTATTGCCGCCATAGATGAAAGATCTTTTTCTATTAACCTTTTCAGATGGACCACCAAAGTAGTTCGATTATCTATCATAATAAAACCTTCTTACAAAGTAGACGCGGTTAATTTAGTAAATTTTGTAAAGAAACACGAAGTGAATCGCTTAAGATTCTCTCTGAAGTCGCTACTCGCTAACGACCATAATTATTTCTAATTTTATTGAACGCCGGCTTCGGATAAAAAGAAGGCGCCTTGTACCTGCTACTACTTTAAACCCTGCTAAAATCGAAATAACTTTAGTGAAGACACCGAAAGATCACATATCCATTGACAATTTTATTTAATAATGCAAGCATTGATTCCTAACCCACCGATCAATGGACTTGATACAAATCGGTGATGTCACTTTCCGCACCTTATGTTGAATTCTTCAATGCATTGCAATTACAAGTTAATGAACTCGCGTTTAGATTGGTATACGATTATTTGTAGCTTTGTTTTGTTTTGTACTGCAAGTATAAACATTAGTGCAAGTCTTCACGATTCGTCTCCTGCTGTGAGTGCGTGTTCGCTGTTCTTGAGTGCAGTTTAAGATTAGTATTTGTGATTGAACATTCATCGACTACTTTTGAAGTTTTTCAGTGATATTAGCTTAAGATACATGATGTTCAGAAGCTGCTTCTTTTTTTATTTACCTGGTTTTAGAGTTTTTATGCCTCGCATGAGCCTCTGACTTGACTTTACATGCCGTCGAGAAATATCTCTCAGGCGTGCTGGGTTCCTCACGATGTTTTCCTTCACCGAAGCAAGTGATAATTATACAATACACAATATCACAGACGCTGCTGGTAAACCTATAAACATTTAAGTATTGGTTTGGTTTCATTTTGATACAAAGCAAGATGCTAAAAGATTGTTTTTACGGGTTTGTGCACTTGGTTGTGAAACTATTTTCTGCAAACGCCCTGATATACTACAAATATAATCTAAAACGGATAAAACAACATGTCAAGTCTTGATAATCTATTCAAAAGTGTCTTGGAAAAGGAAATTCCAAGTTACAAATTGTTAAATTCAATGCAACACCAACAAACACTTTAAGAATATTGTTTTAGACGAAAGGCGGTTCAGGAGTCCTGTATTCCAAACTCAAAGATTTTCGAGGCAACCTGAATTAAAACCAGTTTAGTGGATGCCAATTTTATTCACACTCCATGTTTAATTCTCATTCAGGTTCTTAGACACATATCACCCACAAAACAAGAAAAGAATGACCCAATATACCGAAAACGGCAAAAATTCCTGAATCTCCATTCATATGACAATTTCAAGATACAGGCGAACCAAGTTAGGACTAAGTTGGGCAACCCGATTAGATTAATATGGTAAGGTTTATATTTATGCACAAGTTAACATTGTGCAAGCCTGTATACCCTTTTTGGTGGTAAAGGAATTTGAATTGTGATGTTTTGAGACCATTCATTTTAGGGCCAATCATTAATTAAGGGTTATCGTATTTTGGTTTGATTCTTGTTGAAACCCTATCGGGGAGTTTGGTTGTTAATTTTGTAACAAATCTACTTGCTCCTATTTAAAATAAAAGGATAAGCAGACTTGTTCAAATACAATTTTAATTTAGGAAAGATAAAAAATACAGCTAGTTATAAAAAACTACCTAGCACGCACTCAGTTTTAAAGTTTATGCACTTAGATGGACACTAATAAGTTTACCACACTGTAAGAACGGGAACAGGCGTCAGGGTAGCAGGTCGATACCGGAGTAACCTTGAAGTTGAGCTCTCAAGCAGTAGAAACGGCGGCAGCGCAGATCTCAGAGTTCACTAGGACAGCTCAGCAGCAAGACAGTGCAGAACTCAGGGCCAGACGTAGGACAGCCCTGCGAGACCAGTAGACGGACAGGCACGTAGTTAGCCTCCGAACATCGGGAGTAGAAGTCCCAGGAGAAACTTTCGTTGGATCCCCTGGGCAGTTTAAGAATCTCACCGCCAAAACCAAGCTGCTCTCTGATACTCCTCAAATCAGATTTCAGAGTAGACTTTTCAGCCGTCCGTCAGCTCGTTTCTCCCAAAGTAGTCTTCTTCTTTTGAATCTTAGTTTTCTTAGTGTGGCCATCATCTCAACTGACAAGTGTAGTCGGCCAGGACATATCCATGAGTGCGTAAATAATTTTATAATATAATTTAATATTAAGTTATTTAGTAAACAATCGTAATAATCTACAAAATATAATGGCTAAACACATATTGATAAAAATAATTTAAATTATACAAACCAAAAAGAGAAATCATAGAGCTAGACCATAGACTGAGCAGAAAGAGAATTAAAAAACTAACTGACAGTTTGACAGTTTGACAATTTGACGCTTGACGTAAATATCACAACATGAAAATTATAATAATATTTTATTTCAGCTATTTCCAAGTTAAAGAATCGTATTTAAATCGATTTGCTGAGTGTAGATATATATAAACAAATAAAATGCATGATAAATAGTATTATGAATGGTGAATATGAAGCGTAAGTATAGCATAATACTATAATTTGTATATTGTTTCTGAGTGATTGATAATATTATTTTGGAAATGGAATATGGAACAGCATTCCGCTTTTAATATCAGGGGGTATTGTTTACAAAGACTTGGAATATACATAGTGTTTGATTAAATTTGATTTAGCGTAACAAATACATACGATAAAATGATAGAGTAAATAATACCTGTTTAAGACTTTCACGGTTTTTCACTACACTCAAAGTGCTTACGGGATAATACCCGTGGTCAGGGAGCTCATCAATAAAGAAAACCACGGAAATTATCCCGTAAGTACTTTGAGTGTAAATAATACCTTCAGTGATCATTTATTGCAATTTCTGCTTTATAAGGTCTGCCTACCTCGTTGGTCTAGTGGTCATCTCAGTAGCAGCCACGGAGTCTGAAATTGTGCCTGTTTGATGGCAATAAGCTCGCCCCCTACTACATAGAACTTAATTAAATACAGGGTTACTTTTCAAGAACCGGCCAATTTTCGGGGATGGTTTAATCTATAATATTTTCGATATGACGAAAAAAAAAGATTTTTATTTTAATAAGATTTCATTCCTGTCCACCACTAAAAACAACAGCACAATTTAGTTCAACAACCTACCTAGGTTGTTGAACTAAATTGTGATGTTGCAAAATTCACCAAATTTATCTGTGTGCTCACTGCTACCTACCTAGGTTGTAGGTACCTACCTAGGTAGCAGTGAGCACACAGATAAATTTGGCGATGCATGCACGCACACAAGTGCATTGATTCCCACTAGGTTTATGATTTAGGAAATTTTTAGGACAGTAATGTTCCAAAAATTTCTTAAATCATAAACCTACAGATCATCATCATCATCATCAGCCTATAATATTCCCACTGCTGGGACACGGCCTCCTGTCAATGAGAGGGAATGGGCCACCACACCAATCCACCACGCCGGCCCAGTGCGGATTGGTAGATGTCACATGTCTTCGAATTTTTGGTTTTAGGACATGCCGGTTTCCTCACGATGTTTTCCTTCACCGTTTTGAGAGCAGTGGTGATGAAATAAATAACACAAAGTAATGCACCTGTTTGGGGTCGGGGCCGCCACCACTGGGCCACCGCTGCTCTCCAAACCTACAGATACAGTTTTTTTTTTTTTTTCGACAATAATATTTAAAATGCACTTTTGGTTTGATATCTAGATCTTAATTTTTAATTTTGGCTGGTCATTGAAAACTAACCCTGTATAACTGACGAAATGTGGGTGTAGTATTACCTTTTTTTTCCGGATGGGAAATCATCAAATAACTCCTCCCGCTCTGGGCGGAGCAGGAGGGAGTGTCAGACTTTTACTGACTAAAACCCATCCATGTTCCTTCATCGCCCTTTATCGGGGCCACGGTATCTCTTTCGAACAGTCCCGCAACCCCGGCAGGCATCGGTCCCTACGGACCCCTTCCCTTTTGCTGACTCTCTTTGAGGCGCGCGTGGAACACGAACGCGCCGTCGACACGGCCTGTCGTCATGAGACGGACGGACGGCGAGCTAGCCCATAGCCCACCGTCCACAGGCCCGGGGTGTAGTATTACCTAACTCTTCGAAGATTACAGGTGTGATGTTATGTATTAGAATGTGATTGCAAAGCCGCAGTTTATCAGTTATTCTACACAAATAATTATACCAAGAAATACGCTCAGATTCTATTTATTTTCTCTACCAAGTAAAAGAAACGAATACAAATTAAATATTTTCATCAACACGTTGGCGTCGTCTCACACAGTAATAATTTCTCGCATCATACACTAGGAGATGTTCCTTTTTAGGGTTCCGTACCCAAAGGGTAAAAACGGAACCCTATTACTAAGACTTCGCTGTCTGTCCGTCTGTCCGTCTGTCTGTCACCAGGCTGTATCTCATGAACCGTGACAGCTATACAGTTGAAATTTTCACAGATGATGTATTTCTGTTGCCGCTATAACAACAAATACTAAAAACAGAATAAAATTAATATTTAAGGGAGGCTCCCGGTTCTCTATTGTATTACCTAACTTTTTTATTCATAATTTAAAGTGCCATAACTTTTTTTGTCCTAATCATCATTTGTCCGAATGATAACTTACCCGAACTTAATATCACATAATATCACATGCCATAAAATTGAAATCCCTAAATACAATATGCCCTAAACCCGTTTGTCATAAATATTGCAATCAATAATATACAAAAGACTTAAAGCCGTTTTCAATAATAGTTATAAATCCTAAATTCAAAAAAAAATGTCGTTGTATTGATCTTAATAATATTTTTAAAACAAACCGGTATGTTCCCAGACGTTCCCAAAAGGGAACAGAACATTGCTATTTTAATTGTGTCTGTAATTACGGTAACTACCGGTTAAGTGTTACTTGGCTTTTGCTATGACACATTTTTAATTAATATTGCTCTTATGAAATTTGTAAGAATTAAAAAGTAGAACTATCATAATATTGCAGAAAGTTCACAGTTAGAATCTTCTTTTGGCATACATTTCATATCGGTAGTCACTAAAACACAGAAAATCAATCAATCAAACATACATACACCAAACAAACATAGGTACATCACGCATTCAGCAAACATGCAGCAAGCATGCAGCAAGCATTCAGCAAGCATGCAGCAAGCATGCAGCAAGCATGCAACAAGCTTGCAGTAACCATGCAGCATGCAAGCACACATACAGTATGCAAGCAAGCATGCAGCATGCAAGCAAGCAAGCAACATGCAGCAGGCATGGTTTCTGTCACGGCTCCGGCGCTGCGGGGCTCCGGCGGTCCCACGCGAGCTTATCGTCGCAGATGTGTTTAACGCTCACCACCGCAGCTTCGGCTTGCTGGCCGGCTTCGCCGGCCAGCCTCAGCAGCGGCGGCGAGTGTTACAACCCCCTGCTCCTCAACTCGCGGGCCGCCTCGCCCCTCCGCGCCTACGCGATTTTAAATTACTCTCTCGGGGTAGGGCAGACAAGACTGCGTGGGGTCGGATTTATAGCGATTCGTTTCTGTCACTAAAACCTAATTTTTAGCAAATGTTTTAGGACCAAAAATTTCATTATACGTATACGAACATTCGGAATAATACACATTATATAATAAAATACTTAGGACATTTGAATTTATGGCATGTAAAATTAGAAGATTCAATTATTATAGTATCCGATATTATGACAAAACAGTTTTAGAAATAAAGATAATTATGTAAAACAAAATTTCGGGATTTTGAACATTATGGTTACTGAAGTTTATAGCAAACGTTTTATGGATAATGATTTTCGGACAAAAATTTTTAGGAGAATTAAGGGAGTACCGAGGCTCCCATACAACAAACGTGATGTGATTTTTTTGCCCTTTTTAGGGTTCCGTACCCAAAGGGTAAAAACGGAACCCTATTACTAAGACTTCGCTGTCTGTCCGTCTGTCTGTCACGAGGCTGTATCTCATGAACCGTGACAGCTAGACAGTTGAAATTTTCACAGATGATGTATTTCTGTTGCCGCTATAACAACAAATACTAAAAACAATATTTAAATTAATATTTAAGGGGGGCTCCCATACAACAAACGTGATTTTTTTGCCGTTTTGTCTAATGTATAGATAATGGTACGGAACCCTTCGTGCGCGAGTCCGACTCGCACTTGGCCGGTTTTTATCATTTTATACTCATCCTGTTTGTCATTAGTGAGTTTTTTCTCCACAACTTGTAAACTAATAATAATGTGCCTTCAATTTGTCTAGTAGGATTTGCTTTTTTCTTTTTAACAAGCCCCGTAATGATGGAATTGATTGATACTGCAACAAAGTAAGGGATACAAGAACGTATTTACAAGGTAGCTTGGATGTATGTTGTGCTGTAATTATTTAGTCGTTTCTCATCTGCTGCATCATTTGTATGCTGATGGTATATATCAATCCTGCTTTTTAATCAGGTTAAAAAAGTGAAACGCTTATAAATGTTGATATCTTTTTCTTTGAACTTTTTCGATCTGTAAGAATTTCTTCTGTTTCGAGGGCGTCAAATAAGCACCAATCTCGCAAAAAAACACAAAACAAAGTCAATATTGTTTAAGAGCTCAGAAAAATAACGTAAAAGATTTATAAAATATTTAATTAAAAATACACTTATATGTAGAACAAAATGCTAAGTTGATGTTGAGCCGTTCGCTGCGGGTGCTATAAGCCAGCTAGACGCGCTACCCGCCGCCCGCGTGTTGCATCTTCGCAGCTCTCAACTTCATGACGGGCCTCGAGCGCCATCTACAGCGCCTTACAATTGTAATTACAAGCTACTTATAGTCGCTAACTTGAAGTTCATTTAATGTAACTATGTAAGAGTAACTACAATATAACGAACTCATTTGCTCCTAACAGAAAAACCACTACAATTACGCTAGAACATTAAATAAAAAGTAAGCAATAAGCAATCTGAAGAAGCACATTTGTCCAACACATTAAAGCCAAAGTTTTTCTTCAACTCAAGTCCCTAGAAAATTCCCAACAAGAATCAAAGAAAATCACCGACAGTTTTTCCACTAATAATGCCATTCAATCAGCGTGTTGGCGATGTTTTCTGCTATTATATAATATTAGAGGACGGTAGGCTGTGCGGGCGACGGTAATCCGCGGCGGTCGGTCTAATGGGCCGGCTCGCGACAACTATTAGCTGCAATTACGTAGTACGTGCGAGGTAACGAGTAAGGTATAAGCGGAGAGCGGGTTGCGGTAGAAGGTTACCATCTGGATAAATCCGGTCCTGACCGGATTTTTAATACTAATACCGGACTTCGCCCGGATTTTGTGCCAGACCGGATTTTTCGACACATGCCGGACGAAAGAAAGAAACAGACTATAAGAAGAGTCCATTAGAGCCATCGTACTAACGAAGTATAACTGGAAAGATTATACTTAGTTGTGAGCTATTCTTTTATTAAGTTTTTACGGTCAAAACAAAATTTTAAAAGCAATTTCTAGTAATAAAAAGTTTATTTAACACTTTTACTTTTAACTTTTGACTATTGAACGTGATTTATTGTTTTTTTTTCTAACTTTGAATAAAAATTTCAGTTTTTTGTTTGATCGTAGGAAAACTTTAGGCTAGACCGGACGTTTTTTGTCGAAAATCAGGATTTTTATGCTCCAAGACCGGATTGTTGCGGTAGAATATTCGAGATATATCTCGAATATTCTACCGCAAACCTCTCTTCTTCTCTTCTTCTCTTCTTCTTATTATATTATTTTTATTTGCTTATCCCCCGAACCTATAGGTTAATAATTGTCCCTAATCACAGAGAGCTGGACTAATACGCTGAGTTGTGACAATTTATTAAACTAAATTGCCTACTGCGTGTGGTCGTGCGTGGGATTTATTTAAAACCAACTTGCCTAAGTTGGTTTTTAGCGATTTAATCTATCTCAGGCAAATTCTGATTTTGACGGAAATACCGGACTAAAGTCATAGTGTTACAGATATAATTGCAGACGAATCAGAAGAAAGTATGAAGTACATAATTAAGCAGACATCTAACTTCAATGAGATCTACTAAGAATTCGAAAATAAAAGTTTTAAATAGATAACATTAAACCGTCCCGGGTTCCGTTTGAATCGTCATAATTTGTGATTATTGGCAAATGAACAGCACAATGCTTAACTACATAATACAATGTTCTCTAGATAATGGTCATCGACACTTATTCCAGTCAGGCGGTATAATGTCCGCTCTGCGACAAGTATTAGCAATTTCAGACTACTTACCATCGAAACGAAAGAAAGAAAGTTAACTAATACTCAAACAACCAATTAAATTCAAATAAGGCACTCAATTGTATGGGTGAGTGTCTTATTTCAATTGACTAAAGGCCACTTCTCACACAGAGAAGGCACGAGCTGTCAAATCACCAACCCGTATTGAGCAAGCCGCGGTGATCTATTCACCGCGCTTGCTTAACTTATATTAGTTACTAGCAGACGTCACGCGGTTTCACCCGCGTAGTTCCCGTTCCCGTGGGAGTACGTGGATAAAATATAGCCTATGTTACTTGCTGATAATGTAGCGATCCATTACTGAAAGAATTTTTTAAATCGGTGCAGTAGTTTTTAAGTTTATTCGTTACATACAAAAATCCAAATATTTCCTCTTTATAATATTAGTATAGATATAGATTAGATAAGTCCAGGTTTTCTCACGATGTTTTCCTTCACCAATGTCAGTGATGTCCAAGATAAACTTAGAAATGAAAAAGTCACATTAGTACTTGCCCGGATTTGAACCCGTGCACGAGAGGCGAGGCCTTAACCAGTGTGCCATCACGACATTACACACATTAGGCGCTCACTTGCGTGATGAGAATCCTTTGATGACGATGAAAAATCTTAATTGGCAAATTAACAGCAAATATAGTACTCTTACATAAGTAGATAGTGGTCATCGCCGCTTATCCCAGTCGGGCGGTGTAATGGCCGCTCTGCGACAACTATTAGCCACAATTACATACTACTGCGTGTGCGCACGGTATGTGAGTCATGAGAGGACAGCGATTTTGTAATTAAGTCGAAAGGATACTTTTTAATTCTACGTGGAAAAAGTCCGTTCCTAAGGTACTATTTATGTACGAACTAATCGTTATGAATGTTGATGAAATGCATAGTAAAACTATAAATGATTCAAATAGACACAAATACTGATAAATACCACTACAATACCCTCCTACCATTTTTATTTTATTACTAAAATATTAACTAGAATTGAAATGTATGTTTCTCTTCATACATTTACGAAAGCAAAGTTGAGACAAAACGTGATTAGCTGTATCAGAACAGGAGCAGTCAATTTAGTAGATAATTAACGCAAATTCCTCCAATAGCCAGACTTTTTTTTTTATCTAAACAATAAATATTAGTAAACTTATATTGTCACTTACGGGATTGTCATTTTTCACTTGTCAATCACGGAAGATATCCCGTAAGTGACAATATAAGTTTAGTTTTAAACCGTGAAAGCTTAAAACAGTGTTTAGTCTATTTTATTCTATACTTTTCAATTGGCAATAATCTCAATTACATGGTAGAATATAAGGACTAATTCCGTATTCTCTCCGACATGAATATCAAGTCCTTCGATGAACTGCTTAATAAAATCGCTACCCGCCTACAACTTGGGTTCCATTATTTGTACCAACAACAAATTGCTGGAATTAACCGTCCGTTGCACTTAACTATTTATTTATAGCCCGTTGCTTGTTGTTGCCGACGGTTGCCGGTTGCGGGCAGCAATTGATTTGACTCGAACAATGAGGACATATCCTTAACTTAGCCATGATCTACAAGTTCAAGTGATTGATTATACGCGTCTTAAGATGCTGAACTGAACTGACAGATATCATCATTTGCCTAACGTTTTCCCAACTATGTTGGGGTCGGCTTCCAGTCTAATCAAGTCTATTTTACATGGAGCTAGTACCTATCTGAACTTCTTGGTAAGGCTAATTATCAGACTTTCAGGCCATTGACTCCCTGTAACGACTGTCAAAATTCTACAAGTGACAGCTGGGACCAACAGCTTAACGTGCTTTTCGAGGCACGGAGAAAACTCGGTATGTTATGGGTCACCCATCCACGTAGCAACCTAGACAAACGCGGCTTAACCTGAATAATCATACGAGCGGCTGTTATTATAAAACTACGAGCTCCTTTCATGTACTACTAATGTACTGAAATATCTGTTCAAGTATAGTGTTCGCAGATAATCCGCTCTCCAGTCGGTGTACGACAGCGACTGGGAGAAAACCAATAAAAGATTTTTAGAATGTGCTACCAGTCACAGCTTCACTCCTGAAGACGCATTCTTCAGGAGTGAAGCTCCTGTCCCAAAGAAAGCAAGTGAGGCAACCGCGTGTCGCGTCGCAAATCGCATCGCCCATATTAGTAAACGGGGATTTACACCCGAAGTAAGAATGATGAATCAATTTAGAAGTTAAAGTCAGAGCAATTAGTTGTTCGGCCTATTTTTGTTGATCAAATTAGTTGTGGTTACGAATCAAGTTGTTGGATGTTAGGATAACTTGTGTAAGATATTTCCCCTCAATAATAAACGATTTGTCTTATTGGATGACGTGCCTTTTTTACTTGTTTAGTAATCTTATTGTACATATTCAACCCTTTTTTTGGTAATTTATTTATTATTAGAGACTCTCTCCCTTGCATCTTACGGGGTGTCTGTGTTATATCTCAATTAAATTTGAATGAATTATATACCTGTACTTACATATGACCCAAATCGCGCGGCGATATTATGGCTGCCTTACGTTCTTAGGGTTCCGGGTTCGAATCCCGGTAGGAGCAAATGTTTGTGTGATGAGCATGGACATTTATTACCGAGTCATGGATGTTTATATGTATAATAAGCATGTATTTACAAAGAAAAAGTATCTATGTTGATATCAACTATCTGGTGTCCACAAAACAAGCCTCGTTGTTTAGTGTGGCACTAGATGGCGCTGTGTGTAATTTCCAGCGATATTTATTTTATTTATTATTAGACCTTTCGAAATATGATGTGGTGGTGAAAACTATATCAAAATCGACTTTGTAGTTTAGGAGATCAAAGCAGTCTTACAAATTATAACGAAATGCGACTTTAATTTGTAATATTTATAGACACAGAAAAATAAAATTATTCCCTGTCAGTACAGTTATGGGAATAATTTTATTTTTCTGTGTCTATAGTCTGTAATACTTACCCATAAAAATACAAATTGCCTGGCGGTATAATGATCATTGGAGTCACTTCGATATGACTTTTATAGGTCAAAAAATTAGGTCGCCAAGTTCTTTTTCTGTGTCTACAGTCTATAATACTTACTTTACCCATAAAAATACAAATTGCCTGGCGGTGTAAATGATAATTGGAGTCACTTCGATATGACTTTTATAGGTCAAAATATTAGGTCGTCAAGTTCTTAGAATAACGTTGTAATAAAATTGATTAAATTCACAAATCAAGAACACAATCGTAAAGCTAATCCTACATACAATTAATAACAGGTGAAAAATGAACATTTAATGACCATACATTTTATATCTTTGAACAAAAATATCCATTTTACGATACCAAAATAACATTAATTGGTAAAAAAGGAATATCGTACAATACTATGTCTTCGTAATAACTGAGGGCAATTCAATAAAATACAAAATAGAAAAATACAAAGTACGGCTTAATTTTATATAACGCCGTCAAAACAGAGCGCGTCGAATCAGTAATTAATACTTCAAAGGTATAACGATCCTTTTTACTGAATATCGTTATTAAATTTAATACCCGAGTACAACTCCCAAGCTATTAAGTAATACTCCCAAACTCATCTTCTGGAAGTATCCAAAATAAAACAACAATGTAAGGCTACGTCTCACTGTAGGCGGGTTTCGTAGCCGCGTAGCATTTCGTAGCACTTTATTTTTGACGCAGAAACTTTTCGATCAATAATAGAACTAGTACTATTATTGAATGAAGCAGAAACTAGATACAATTTACATTACAGCTGTACCTATGCTTTTCAGCACGTGACAATAATTGGAACTAACCATCAGCTTTTTTCAATAATAATATAATTTACACAGACACTTTCATAAATGTTTATCACCAGCGTCCTCTAGGCCTCTAAGTTTATTTCGGCTGTTTCTTCTCAGAGTAGTCAGGTACGAAACACCGGCCCCATCTAGTTTTTAAAAAATGACGTGTAAAAGTGTTTGTAAAAACCTACTTGCAAAACAAACATCATTTATCATTTTAGTCATTAGAACGCCAAGAATCCTTGCATCACTCACTGTTACGGAGTCTGTTGTGAAGGCATGGCCATGTCTTATTTAAAACCAAACTTAGAAATTACTTATCTGAATCCTCAAATAATATAAGACATATGTGTGCTTGTTCTTACACTTACTCTACTAATTGAATTACTATATCTTATTTGTAGTATTGGGTTTTTATAAGTGCAATAGGCTTGCCCCTATTACACGGGACTTAAATTATTGGCGAAATGTGGTTGTATTATTAGGTACACCTCTGCCTAACCCTTTGGGTATTACAGGCGTGATATTATGTTATGTGTTATTTAAGGTACGAACTACTGGACTGAAAATCTTAAGTTACACTACTTAAGAGCGTTTTTCCTTCACCCGACAAAACCGCTCACAGTCAAACCATAGCTCTAACGAGAGTATCCAAAAATGGAGTCTTATTATCACCTCCCACCTCCTTTAATGACGCTCTCCTCATTAGAAGTTTCTTATGTTTAGAATAAAAACAAAACCTGATAAGAGCCCCAAACCCTTTCTTTCTGTTACTATTAAGATTGTTACAATCAACGAAAGAAACCAGAAAAAAAAATATATAATCGTTGAAATATTTTCATTTTATTTTAATTAAGACGCAATCCCATCTGGGATACATTTTAGTCTACTCGCTAATAAAAAATGTTTGACTTTGTCTTTATCATGGGATTAAAACTTAAATAGCAAGAAGAAATCCTAGTACGAGTGCCAAAGTTCTCCTTTGACACTTAAGTGCACATTGTATTCGATCAAATTAGTATTAAAGGAGATTTACTGTACCCATTTTACTAGCAATAAAGATTTTTTATATATTTTATAGAAAGAATGAAAAAAACTCAATATTTATATTTATTTAATAATCGTCTGAGACAAAAAGTTACCAACATTTTTAGTATTCCTAAACTAAATAGGAAATAAAGGAAACAATAAAATACAAATCCACTATTTTATTAATAAAACACATAACACATTTACATAACAATAACAAAACAACCTATAATATAAATAAAATATCAATACGTCATCCATTATTCACAAAGGTTTGGGTTCACGCAAATCTTCATAATTTTTTATCCAATTTAAAATAAGTTTACCTGTGATTCACTTAATTGTTCGACAACCCCTCAAATTTACCGCCCCCATATACTTTGGGCCCTTCACCAAATTATATCTTACAACCCACGGCAAATGATAAGATCGTATTGAACTCTATTTCAATGAAATAGAGTGCATTTGAGTAAAGAAAACTTTCGGGGGTGTTATCGAATATCTTGGTACAAAAATCTCATACAGTGTGGTGATGCAACAAGTGTAGAAGCCAACAAAAGAAGCGATTAGGGGTGATTTATACATTCTTTTATTTTCCACCCCCAAGTTCAGTTCAAGTGATACCGTAACTGAAATTCCCACGCACAGAACAGAGGGGAACGTTGAGATTTTTTTCTCTTTTTGACAGTTGGAAAATGTCGTTTTTAAATTAGAAATAAAGCTTAGTTTTTATGATACATAAATTAAAATTGAGGTAGCAGTTCTAAATAAGACTTAAATAAAGATATAGGAATAATTAGATAATTTACAATTATTGGCGTTTTATTAACAAAAAATTTAATTATATTACCTAAACTTAAATATAACAGACATTATTTTGAAAATTTAAGGCACATTTGGGTTAAGGCACTGTCAATTAACATTAAGAAACTATTTTCATTGATATCAATGAAGATGAAACTTAACTAACGATAAAACTAAACTTTACTCATATCAAATTGAAACTCTTTTACAATTTACAAACATACATGATAACAAAAAAGTTTAAATACAAAACTTAAAACAACTTAGCATGCATATCACAGATTCTAATTGGATTATCTACTTACATTTAATTAAAGCAGTTTTCAATAAGTATATTAGTATACCAATATTATATCAATAGTATATCAATAAGTATATAAATAGTTTACTTAATAATGATTGACTATCGTCAATAATTATTAAGTAAACTATTAATAATAAAGCACTTTTACTACATAGAGTTTGCCAAATTGTAAATCAGTTTTAAAGTAAAAGTTGCCTAATAGACTGAACCTTCTTCTTAAAATTAATGTTCGAGACTGTTACAAAACATTATAAATGTATACAATACAGTACAGTTTTAGAATTTTTCTTTTAATAAATACAGATAATCAAAATATCTGTACAATAAATAGTTGGCTACAATGATTAGTGAGGCAATGATGAGGGTAATAACAATGATTTCTATAACACAAATTATATTAAAAACTACTTAGTTTCAGTATTTATAATGTTTTACAGTCTTGATAATCTTTTTGGTACTTTCTACATCTTATATTATTTACATATTTTATTCAAAACTGTAACTAACATCATTTATTTTTTAACATAGATGCTAAATATCTTTTCTTAAAATGCCAGACATTAAACCTTGGCTCAGCCAAATCATATTTCACAGCCCCCAAAAAAATCAATGACAATCTGACCTCACCCTCTAGCGCAACAAGTGGAATCACAATCAGCTAACAATAGGGGATCGTCATTATGCACCCCGCGTCACTACACCGTGACGTCACAGTCACTTGTCACGCCGCGCCGCACAATGCCTTGCTTTTTAAATCACGCAAAGTATCTTCCATCTATTCTTTCTTTTGTAAGTTTTTGCATCTTCAGAACGTGGGAAACTGGACTGGTGTGACCTGAAAAAAGTGACAAATTTATAGGCAGGTATGTATGGGAATATGTTTTATTTTATGGTAGATTCGCTACGTCTTTCAAGCTTCGGTGAATACGCAAAAGGTAAGAAATAGTAGGAAGTTGAGAGGCCTAATTAATTCACGTTCTCGTTTACGATTCAAAGATGTATAATTAACGAGCAATCAAAGCTCTTCAAGTTCATTTACAAGAATCTAACTCATTCTAATTTGCATCATAAATCTCTCGCTCCAATCATATACAGCAATCTTTTGATCGCTATCATTATAATGATAACTTCAACCCCTAACAATATCTCCTAATCATCTCAAAACGCTCCTAATAGACATTTAATTATAGAGCTGGTCGAGTTCCACTGACCCCTTTTACACTTGTTTACATCTTCATCCCTTCAACCCCCGCACAAACGCGCTGAGCCATCAAAATGGTATGTTTAATTCCAATACCCCATACGATTTATTATAACAAAGCCGAACGGGAACGATCGACCGCTTGCCATCTGTCGTCGTTCCGAATCTCGAATTGCCGAAAAAAACTCAATGTGCGAGCAACCCTGGGAACCTAGGAACGAGGAGCATTCCCACGAACAACCCCTCAATTTTCAATAACCAAATTAGCCTTTGCGTTACCCTATTTCGGATATGAGGGAGTCGTGAATCTATTCATATCGATAAAAAATATCGCACGTCTCGCTCGCGACCCCTGTGAATGCATATGTTCGTCCTGTTCGAATGCACGTGTTCAAAGATCGTATATTTAAACTGCGAGCGTGTGTGTGCGAGAGCCTTCGGATCGTAGCACCTGCCGGCGCGCGCGCACCCCATTGGCTGAGCAACCACTATCACCGCTACACTGATTTCTTTTAAACTTAATTTTTTTGTAATACTCTCTTCGGACATGTTAAGAAAAAATCCTACATGTTTGGACCGGTACGAGCCGAATATTTAGTGTGTAGGTGGCATCCTACTTTAATAATTCTTTTTGTAAACAAAATGCTAATGAACTTTGACTTGGATGACTCAAATTCCGGATCTAAGATAGGGTTACGTGTAAGAATTACAAATGGAAACACTCGAATTTATTGCACCCTATTCTTGTGGGCGACGATATTATCATAGTGAATTATAATAATGATAGGATAAACAAAAAGCATCAATTAATAACTGAGGTTACCCTAAATCGTGTCGTTATTAGGGTCTCGTGACGTGCGCGTGAGTAGCACGTGAACTGGCCGCACGAGGGTCCGTCCCCCTGACTTAGTGACCTCGGTAAAGGGATAACAATCGCATTGTCGCCACTGGGGCCCTGGAGCCCTGGGGCCGGGGGGCAATCAACATGTGTTGTGTTTGCCCACACTTGGGCGTGTGGACGGCACGTGACCGATTTTCCCATGAAACCCCTTCACACACTTGTTTGATATGATAATAATAATCAAATAGACACATGTGGAAATAACCGACAAGTGTTCGATGAGAAATTCAAGCTATGTGAAAATGTACATAGGTACCTTTGCGAAGAGATTGAATTATCTTAGTTGTTCGCTGTGCACTTTTCTAAGACACATCTTTCAGTTACACATGCCATATTCCATTCCAATAGCATTCAAGCTTTAAAAAATCTCTACAGTTGAATTGTGTTCGGTAATAAACAAGCTGCCAGTAATTTACTCATCCCCAAAAATAATGTCAACGTCAAAAATAATGTAATGTCCAAAAAACTTGCCTCAACTCTACCAAAATTATGAAGACCTGTCACGAAATACGAAATGCATATCGGGGTATCGAATAAACCACTTGACTCACCCACACATACAAAGGGCGCTTTTCACGTACGCGGGGCCTTTTGTGCCGGGGGCGGCGCGCACGGTATAAAAGCCCGACCGGCCCAAGCAGCCCCACATTCCCGCCTGTGATCTCACTAGCGACACACGCTCTCTCTACTATTACTATTTATCTATCAAATCTTTCAACATGTCTTACTACGCCAACAACGAGTACATCATCGCGACAAACAACTCAATCAACGAGAACAGATACAACAGTGAAAAGATGAAGAACAGCGGCATCAAGGCGCTTCTGAGGCCTTTGATGAAGCTCATCAAGAAGTCGACGAAGCGCGCTCCCATCAAAACTTGCGACACGTGCTTCGAGGAGGAGCAGAACTCGAGCAACGAGATGCTGGAGCGCAAGATCTGCGAGGAGATGGAGGCGTGCCAGCCCGGCGCAGCCTTCCTCGTGTACAACGAGAACGACACGTGCGATCTTGTGCCGGTGACCCCCGACAACTTCTACGTACCAGTTCACTTCGCGAGGACCGACGCCGGCACCTTCTTCTGGACCACCGTCTCCAAGACCGAGGCTGACTTCGCAGCGGCGCACTGCTACACGGAGTGCCAGACCGCGGAGCAGCAGTTCCCAGTCCTGCAGGACCGCTGGGTGCAGGCCTGAACTGCAACTCAAAACTTGACAACAATCAGTGTCTTCCGTGAAACCAGTGACTGCTCCGTTGGTTTCCGCAACCGTCTGTGATGTTAGCTTTAACTTAGTTCAAGGTGCCATATAGGGATAAGTTAGGATAGGCCTGCTCAATACTCGTGATAACTCCTCGAAAGCTTTAATTGTATTTTCGATAGCGTTTGTGATATTTTTTGAAAATATTTTGTATTGTATAATAATTAAATTAATTTTAGGAAATTAGTGAGCTTTAGCATTGTGATCTTCCTTATCGAGCTTTAATTGATTTAGGGATAATTTATTGACGTTTACTCGTGTTATATGATAATATACGAATTGAAATGAATTTACTATCTTTTACTACGACTACAACCTACAAACCCTTACACACAAAATTTTACAACACAACAAACACAAAAACACACAAGAAATCTCAAAGCAGTAGCAAAGTAAAACCGCAAGGTCCAGTACTAATAAGACGAGACAGAATCGATAAAACCTACTTGGAGCTTTCTTGGTTTGTATTTCGAACCAAAAAGTGGTCGGACGAGGTCGGCTCGCGCCGAGTCGCCCGCGCCTCGGCCCATGAGCCGCCACTCCTGCTTCGCCATACTCGGAGAGCAACATTTTGAGCGCACGCGCACGTGCAAGCCCGAGGCAAAGCTACCGGACTTTTAATGGTCGCTTTTTTAAGACGCCGCGTTTAAGTCTCTTGTTTTGAACTGTTATTTATTTTATACAATTAAGCACGTACTGTTGGTGGGGTTACGTAAATGCTGGTCATAAATTTTAATGGGTCTCTAGTCCGGAAACATATTTATGTCGCTTATGCTAATGTATTAGTTGAGAGATAAATTACTTGATTCAGGTATTTTGTCGGTTTACGATTAATAGATCGGCGTTTATCAGTTTTGTAAATTTCTGTATAGTCCTAAAATATTTGCATTTAAATTGTTATTGGTAGGTATGCATCGTGACGTTACATTTTATGAAACCAAAGGCATTTTATTAATATAATTTTATTAGTTATCAAAGGATTGCCTAACAATAAATCACAGATATTACATACAATTAGCTAAACACTAATTCCACAGATAAAAACAAAAACAAATAGAAAATTTAAAAAACAAAATCCTTTCAGACATTTAAGAAACTTTTGCGATCATTAACGACCGCGCAACACAAGCCACGTCTCGATACAGCCTCACTAATAAACACCCACATCGCACATGCATTATACATCGCATCAACATAACCACTTTCATTATTCATGCAAAAACCTTCAATTTATAACCAGCACCTTACATAGTAGTCAAGACGATAATAACAGACTCTCCAAGCAGAACCACGTATACGCATCTCTCCGGAGAAAAAACACGATAATAAAAAGGTATAGTTAAAAGTCAACCTACCCCGGAGACAAGTTCCAACCTGTTGCAAAAATCGAGCCTGCAACAAGTTCAAACAAGTCTTGGAAAAGTAAAAAATCGCTCTATTTAAATTCAGAACGCATTGTGCAATCAAATAATAGAGATAAAGGAATAAGATGAACAATTGATTGGGCACAATGAGGAGAAATTTATTTATGCAGAAAGCACGTGCAGTGTTGAAAGAACTACGAGTATACATTTACTATGGCGGCCATTCATTATTGTTAGTTAACTTTGCCATTGTTAGTAGTAAAAGAAAAGTGTGATAAAAGAAGCTACTATGCAGATTTATTGTTATCAGGTCACGTGCAAATACACAATCAAAATGTATAATGCCAAGATAAGTACAGTTAGGGTTCCCAGATCAAAATATCAAAAATCCGGAGAAAATTCCTGACATTCCATGAAATTTCCGGACAATCTTGTTATTTTTTTATTAAAATCGTTACGCATCGTGCAAGTAAATAAACTAACCAAATCGATTGCCAAATCGTTCGAATTTTGACACGCGCGCGGTGAAATGGTAAGGGGTGAGGGGGAAGCGCCTCTCTGTCGCAATTTTGATTTTCTTTGATTTAGAATAAAAATAATTAATAAATAATTTGGTTTTTTCATTTTTTATTTCACTCTTCACTTATTTGTAGAAATTCCGGACGGTTTAAGATTCCCTCCGCATTCCGGACAAAGACCTATATTTCCGGACTTGTCCGGAAAATTCCGGACGTATGGCAACCCTAAGTACAGTACAAGTAAACGTGTAAAACGAAATATCAATTTTCGAATTTTGTCAGAAACCAAATACATATGTTAGTGGAAGCATGCCACTGAAAAAACTCGAATCAAGTCATGCAAATAATGTCTCGAAAAAAATAAATCATCACAGTCATCACACTACAGAATCTCCATTTAGAATAACTTTTGAAGATGCAGATATTTGTTAAAATAACCATACACAAGTAACAAACAAGCCGCAAACAACTAATTAACAAACTATTAATAAGGCAACGTCTATAATATATAACTTAGCCGCTTTACATAAGTGTTAGTATAAGAGAGGGTTAGTGAGATTATTATATATACAACTTAGCTTCAATTAATATTATATTAATAGTAGATACAAAAGAAAATTCCTAAGAAAAATCAATGATACAAACATAACAATACACAATTCGTAAGGTATTCAAGAAAACCATGCTAATATTGCTTTAAATCAATGCACACGGATTAGTCTCCCAAAATCAGTTTGCCGTTCTGGTATTGCTAGTATCAAAGCATGTTAGTGAGAATCAAAACAAAAGTTATTCACACTCGAAAAACGATTAGTGGTTTTCGCGCATTCCATTTTTATCACCCAATGAACATTCAAAAACTAGTTTGCAAAAAAAAGCAAGTCTCGGAAAGTTTCAGAACAAAATCAATTCAGGATTTTCCGAAGCTTTCCGATTTTAATGGCGCGAGTAGGAAATAATTAATACATAGGTGATGTCATACAAGCAGGTACCACTGCCGTTGAAAACCCGCTCACTTGCCGGGATAACCCTAAATGGTGATTGGGAAAGTCTACTTTCGAACATGCAAAATCAAAGACTTATGTTACGTAAACCGTGGAAAATTATATGTATAAAAGCAAGAGAAACCCAGATGAATGCAAAAACACACTTTTCATTTCTCAATACAGAAAACGACGCCTAGAAAGATAAACATAATAAAATCATTAATGTCCGAGCATTCCTTTACTACCCATAAAGACAACACGCAATCTTGCAATTAAAAGATCTTTTCATCTCTTAAAGCCCGTTCAGTATCAATAACAACCAAACTGATATAATTTGCATCTCAAGCTCTCCATTATTCTGTTCACGTCGCGCTAAACGACTTAAACGAGATATGCTAATTGGTACTTTTGATTAAAAAGTGCCCAGCGTGAGGTACCGCTAGCCCAGTCGTCATAATTACCAGAACAGACCACTACAAGATCTATAATACGCGGGTAGAGATAGCGAAGTGGTCCGGTGTAATAATACCATACGTAGCGCTCGAGCGACGGATCCGTGAGAAATTTCGGCAGATGTACAATTCCTTGACGCGGTACGACGAGTGAACGCTTATCTTTTTTTTTTCTTTTTCCAGTTTAATAATACGGCGTTCTGTATCGACGTTTCGAGGCTCGTTCGTGACTCATCGACGCATTGTTACCTCATGCACGTGTTCGATGCGTCGGACGCTCGGGTTAGAAAGGATTTTTTGCAACCCTTATTTCGAATTCCGCAACTCTTGCAAAATTTGGGTTAAGTTTTTTTTCGTTCTAATTTCGAATGCGGAATTTTTCTTGTACTCGTGCATGGCCATTGTTGCATTTAGAAGAAATTGGCGATTTCTTATGTACCCACGTGCAGAGATTTAGGATTGAAGGGTACGGTCATTCTGTAATTGAATCGGGCTGGGTAGCGTGTTATTAGTCCGTAATCATTATGATCTATAGCTAATTGAAGATTGTGCTCGGCGGGCGAGTTAATTAGTTTCCAATTACAATTAAATTGCTGTTAGGGTGCTGCCGATGTTATTAAGGCGATAAAGGTAATTAGAACGGAATATAAAACCGGGACTATTATCTGGACATTACGGGAATTATTTCAGTCTTATTTTGATACGTAGTATCTCGAAAATTCTGCCAGGTCAAGAAATTGGTTACTGGTTGCATTATACTCGTGCACTACGGAAAACGCATTTGAAAATAAGGAGAAGATATCCATAGAAATTAATATATGTGAATTAGGATAAGTGCTATTTTTTTCTGAACACCAGATTTTCCATTTACATTAGGCCAGTAACGTGCAGTAAGTCGAAAAAAAAAACTATTGCAAAGACAACACTAGCATACAGCCTTCGTTCTCCAAAGTCAAGTCACATGATAAAGCGTAGAACAGAAACGTGGAACACCTAAAACACCTGTGTAACTGAGCCGGGTCTACACCGGCGCGGCGGTGATATCATCCAGTGGCTGTTTGTTCAGATGATGGCACACACTACACAGTGATCGTGTCAACAACTACTTGCGTCAACGAAGAGCTGGCTCGAGCTTCATTAAGGTGAGGTTTGAGGCTATACCTACACTGTAGCGCCATTAAGGCATTCAATCCCAAAAAAGTCCGTTAAAAGTAACGAGCATCAATAACTGTACAGGTACTCTGTCTGTAGTGACATTATAGCATCCAATCCAAAGAGTGTTTCAGGTTCAAGTTTTTCCAGAGTATGCTGACTTTGAACTAAAGTTTGTTGCTTTAATGGGACAAAACCAAAATACAGACAGCTTAGATGCATTCCTAAAATCTAACATACACACATGCATGACACACTTTTCAAAAATCGACTTCAGAAACCCACGCAAACAGGCAGTTAGTAAACAGCTTTTGTAAACACTAGCTTTAAAAAAGAAAATGACCATAGAATCAAACAAAAATAAAATTCCATTTTCAAATGTCACTTATGTGGGATAAAGGCTTCAAACAGTTAAATTAAGGCAAAGACAACATGCAATAGAACTTACTGTGGGTCATGTTTTAATTAAAGAGAATGGTTGGTAAACCCTCTTGTTGAGACTAATTGCGTTGATGATGACAAATATTGACTCCTAACCTTTTAAGCAAGGAAAGTACTAGTGATAGTTGAGGACAAGTTCAGTTTACAGCAAATATTGAGGTGCATACGTTGCAGTATCACATAAGTACATACGTGCCTACATGAAACTTAAAATGTTGAAAAAAAAATCTGATGGTAACATAGAGTGCTGCAACCTTAAACAACCTTACCTTACCTTGCAATTTAAAGCATATTTTCGAAGAGTTATGCCCGACTCGTCACGAACATCCAAATCACTATTTATTTACATTTTGACAAACTACAGTCACACACACCAATTACCAGTTACTCGTAGCAACTTTGAAAAGTAATTTTATCCTACTGTATTGATTGCAATTTCTTGTTGTTACGGTAACCCAGTATTTCAGAACCTTTATTGTTATGAAAAAAGGTGTATCAAAGTTGCATCCGTTATTCCACAAGAAAAGCTTTAGAATTTTGACAGGTGTATACCTATTGGTGTTCGTAACTTTACATTATTGATTTTGGTGTAATTAACAATTTACATAAATAAGGTTTGGAAAGATAGATTAAAACACTGAGGGCCTGTTTCACCACCTACGATTAAGTTCCCGCTAATTTACCTGCCAGGTAATTTCATACAAATATTGTTCCATTTTTTTATTTATTCGGTAAGTAGTGGTTATTCGGACATCGTGAAAAATAGGCCCATAAGTAGACATATTGCAATTGACAATGTCATTAAGTACGTACGACTATGTTTATGTGACGAATGAGTATGTACTAATTAATTTAGGTAAACTTACTCGCCTTAACAGTAGCAAACACAGTGAGTCATTGAAGCCGCACTTGTGAACGACACACGCCATTAATTGCACAACTGATACAATTCATTATCTGCTCGACTTCAAATTCTTTGCTCATTGCTTACTTACATACATAATTTTATATGAGTCACGTTGAGTGCGATCCGCTTCTTTATTAGGAGTTTTGGTTGCAAGATTATTTCCGTAATCTTAAATCCTGTACAGGCATTGAGCAAACAAGCATTGATCATACCTCGCTTGCTCAAGATTCTTTAAAGAAGCTTTTGGTCTGCATATGATAGTAGAATTCATGTCATTTTTCCTAAATTTATTACCCTAGATACTATTCTGATCGCAACAGCATGGCAGTTTTCATTAAATTTTTCATATTTTGAAATGAACGCAGGATTGATGAGCGACAAATATCATGTGGATGGCGGAATGCAAAAACTATTGAATCTAGAATGTTAGTTATGGCACATTACATTTTATGTTCAAGCCACGATAAAAATAAAGTTGGTTTCTTATTCTAGTATGCATCATGCAAGAGTTAGTGTGGATTTTCGAAGATTTTCGAAATTCTATTTATTTTATACAATTAATTGCCACATAGTTATTATTTAGAACTATATCTTAGAGTCCCCAAATGCACTAGTTTCACAACACTATCCCACAAAACACATAACTCTTCAACTTTTGCACATAGGACACTTTGAACACTACCACCACGCATTACCGCGTTTACTTCACTAACATAACATCACGCATTTCATGAAAAAAACTTTAACTTTTTAGTAGCACTATTTTCACATTACTAGACCTCACTCACAGACAAGACACCGTTACTTCCTGGTCGAGGACACCCAAATAACTGAACATGAAATTGTACCGTACACTTTATATACAGGAATCACCCTCCAATATTGCAATATTTCCCACGGAATGAATGCACTCTGACCTGAAGATATTGTCTGCGAATCTATTGTCTTGCAAATACTTCCGAATTCCGACACCCCTGTCTGTTTTGAAAGGGAATCTGGCCGGGTTAGTTCAGTGATGGCGCGATAGATGGCTCTGATTTGATAGCGCTAAAACTGTAAGAAAAAGTTGAAGTACTTATGTTTTTAATTTATTTGAATGTGGAATAAAAAAACTTTAAGTTTTCATAGCTTTTTCGGAGAACTGGTTGCAAAACAGCATGTGCAAATAAAACTATAAAAATCTGAAGTTTTTCCTACCTAATGAATAAATAGTATCTGGAAGGTAACAGGTATGTAAAAAGGTTTCATGTTATAATCAGTTCAGTTATCTCTAAAACTATTACTATAAATGGTTCCTCTTTATTTTATAAATAAAATATTGCGCATCGCAAAACCATATCATTCCATTAACCAAAAGAGAAAAAAATAGGTACTCGGTAAAAACACATGTGTGTGCACAAATTAAAGTCACACCTAGGTAAAGCACAAACAGCTCGATAAAGTTATGATATCATGAGTAAAGTATGTGCAAGTTCAACAACAACGCGGCACGGGCGGCGCACGCGCTGGCATTTACTTAACAATTAGTGTGACAATACCCTAATAGCGTATTGTTTCGTTGTTGCTGTACAAGGTGATCTATCACGGTATTGTGATACATGTAATTGTAGTTAGAGTGTTGTTGATTTTGTTCTCTAATCGTTTAGGATGTGATTTTGATGGACTCTACTTATTTGGCTAAAACCATTAGAACGAAATAATCACTAAACATAAAATTGCTTTAGGTTTAGATCAGACTTAAAAAACGTACGCATTTTTCCCTTGGGTGGAACTATATTTCAATGATACTAGAATACACGTAGGAGGTGCCGACACTCTCCCAGTTTAAAGTTATAAAAGTGTGCAATTTTCATTACATTTTTTTTTTTTCAAATTACTTCCTAACCCTGACACGTGACAATTCATAAAGATAAACTGAGCAAAGACAAATTAAATCACAATCCGACCTACTAAATTAGGCTGCCCACTGTCCACGCTCTACTAATCATCAAACAGTACAACAAATAGAACATCGACATAAAGTAACTCAATAATTTTGTTAATTGGCAATCATGACACGGTTTCACATGGCAATGTATGTAGACGCCCGGTGTTCACTCGAGCTCGACCCGTGGGAACAACGACAGTTGCGCGCGCACAACCACCTGCCCCCCGCCTTAAAAAACATACTATTCCGAAATTCAAATTCGGAATCGCTCGACCTTGGTGTTTTGAACTTTTTTTTTACTTTTTTGTGTAATGTGCTTTGTAATTTGATTTTAAAGTTTGAGGTTGGATTGGTTATGTCTATGGGTGGTTGAAAAACAATAGCTGTGAATTAAGTATTTCACATTTTGCAGTAGAATAAGTAGGTAGATAGAAATTCCTGAAAATATTTTTAAGGGGTTATCTCGTTATTTTATCGTGTAGGTAACAAGTTTTTTAAATTTTATTGGCACTGCTTGCCTGTAGCTACCTATTGCTAGATAGAGGCAAATTTGAAAAAAAAAAACAGAATATTAGCAAATCCGCAATTCCTAATTAGCAGCCTGACAGACTACCTAACAATCTCATCATCAAAAGCAACAAACAGCCTTATCAGATCACCAAAAGCCGGTAAATGACGTCACATTAATAATATACCGGTTTCTTATCTCTATTTACGGGAAAGCATCATCCTATAGATCCGCTAAGTCCGAGTGAGTTTTTTGTGCACGCGTCACCGTTGATCACGCGTAAGTGCAGCCAGCGCGCGCCATATGTCGCGTGGATCGTGGGAACGGATCCTCGCGTAAAACGCAATGTGTGCTAGTCTCAACTGTCGTCACCCGGCGTCGACCCACGCGTTCCAAACACGAATTTGAAAACAGGGACGTAGAGCTCAATTTCCAAATATATTTTGATTTATTTCTTGAGGAAGGGGATATGCCAAATTCAACTTTACTTACACGAAGCTTGAATAACAATTTGAATGGATTTGGTAATCTGATGTAAGAAACTTTATATGCACATGCCCCTTATTGATTGAATGTGTATTATGATTACTCACAAGGCAACTACGCGTGAACACATTATTTGGATGATGAGGTATTTGTTTTTAATTACAACATTAATCTCGAACATTGCCTGTGACCATTTTGGTAAGATAATGGGAACGTATTTTTGAAAACACGTTCACTTTTTCGGGGCAAAGAACAACCATAAAAACACTTCATTCGCATATCCACACATTGAACAAGTTATTCTAGTACTCGAATAAAAATAATTATCAGAAAAAAAATCATAATAATACCGTTCCTATTCGCTTGTCACACAAAATATCGCCATAATAATAGAGAAAAAAAAGATCCAGGGGAAGACGCGCGCAACTGGCGCGAGCGATCGTGGGAACGCGACCAGTTTTCAAATATAGAACGCCTTAGAAAAGGTGCAATTCCTTTTTTGTTCGGGTTTTTATATTAATAGTGGTCTTGCAGTTGCAACGCGAATGGATTTTGAAATTGGAACCCGTATGTTTAGGGGTACTTGGAATGTGTTTAGCGAAAAAAAGACGCGTCTCTTGGGCATCACTTCAGTGATGACAGGAAAATATTGATAAGTACTCTTCAAAAATGTATTTTGCAGCATCCTTAAATGCAACTTGTTTGCAGCAGTTAACTATGAGTTAATTGTAGCAAAACTAAAAACTGTATTTAAATCTCTCATGCTTCAAAAGTTTTACTTCTTTAGATTTAAGCAAAATATGATTTTTCCATTTTCCATGTCTCTGTTTTCTCTGTTTGTAATAATCGCAAAAATGTACTTACGTACGTATCCGATTCATATCCGATGAATCGATCAAAACTAAAAATCCCTCTTACAACATATTAATTTAGACTTTGAAAAAGTTTTTCCATTTTTCACATCTCTCGGAAAACCTATTTTTTAAGAACATTAGTTATATTAAACCCAAAAAAAAGTATCCAATAAGATTCCCAAGCAATAAGACGTCAATCAATTCACTTTTCAAACGACTCACACTTAACCCTAGAAATGGCGCGCATCTGCCGGCACAATAGCGTACCCCCACATTATGCCGGCACGTATTTTTTCTTGACCTCGATCGGCCTTTATGCCCAAGGGGCGAACCGTGGGAACGATCTTGCACAATCCCTTTCCTTGGCCATATGCGACAGAAAAAAGTGCAATTATTTATTCCCCCTCGAAGAAAAGGGGAGTTGTGAGAACGTGACCTAACAATGCGCTTCCGGGCTTACGATACATTCTGTTCATAAAAAGGACATGTGATTCTAGTTCTTAATACTTAACACAAACGTGCGAAGTTGCGATAACACACGTACACATTTTGATGTTTTACAAATAGTCTCAGATAGTTACTTTGAAATCGATTTTTGACCGAATATCTACTCTATTTCTTGAACGATTCAGATCGATTTTCGCTGTACGAAATGATTTCTTACGTTGTTTTCTCCGTAATTTATGGATGGTTTCTTCAGTATGGAGTAATGTAAGCTGTGTGTATACTGAATAGCATTACGCGTGACCTTTAGATAGTCGATTGTATGAAAATGATAATCGATCTCGCTCCGTTAGTTATTCGATTCTTTTGTGATTTTCTCGCGCACACGCGTAGGAAGCGTATTGTTGTTATTTTCACATCGGCTTCTGTGCGTTGGTTTTTTAAATTATTTTATTATAATAAATTATGGTTGGATAGTAGCGATGTAAAATCATGGAGGAGCGAGTTCGTGCGTTAATTAAAGTGTGATTGTGGTGGTGATAGCGTTAAACACGTAGATAAGGGTACCGTACTGTGGCCGCGCTGTAAGGTGACGCTATCGTAGGCGCTATTAGCGCGGTATAGTAATGAGTCCCACCAGCTACTTATAAGGCAGGACGTGAACCGTTGGCTAATCTCAACAAATGAACGTCTCCTCTTACGTCCTAGAATTTATCAGATTTTCTCTTAAGGGCGTTGTACCAAGAAGTTGTTGGCCATTAGTATTGCACGCACGTCATCAATTAGTAGACACTTACGTTTAAAAAACTACTTCAACATTATTAATCCTTTTGTCGTTTATAGAACGCATGTCATGCCAAAAAGAGGTAGGTATAGAAAACATTGAAGCTAAACTTATACTGTCACTTACAGGATATCTTCCGTGATTGTCATTTATTTTGAGCTCCCGATATTTATCCCGATTTTTATAACAATCACGGAATATATCCTGTAAACGTGACAGTATAAGATTAGTAATAAACCATGAAAGCTTAAAACAGTATTTTAAGAGGCTGTTCGTAAATATGTGATGGTCTAAACAGTGTGATAATAAAAATAAAAAGGTAGCTAATTTATTAGATCATAATTGGCATGATCTTTCATATTATTGTGCATAAAAACTTATGGAAATACAGTATCTATATTATAACTATAAATTTACGTAAATCAGCGAAATTAACAAAATTTCGTATAATTAAGCAAATATCAATTACGATAAAAGCCGGAAGCAATCCATAAAACATACCAAGATAAACTAAAATGAAAGACAAAACATTTATAAGCAACAGAACAATGTAGCATCAAATTAACGTACTTTGAATCGCTTCCGCTGATAGCGGCGCCTGCGCCGACGCACGCGCACAGCGAGGTCGTAAAAGACAAAGTACAAATTAAATGTTATTGTGACTGTATTTGTACTGTATTCAAATTAACTTAATTAATTTACTTAGCATCACGCTTGGAATCCCCAAATGGTTAGTCAGAGATGTAATACGTAATACAGTAGCTACAGTGCTACTAATTTGTGGGAGCAGTGGCGGCTCAGTGGTGGCGGCCCCAACTTATGAACAGTAAGTCGTGGGTTCGAACCCAGACAGACGCATTACTTTGTGTAATTTATTTAATCACCACTGCTCTCAAAACCGTGAAGGAAAACATCGTGAGGAAACCGGCATGTCCTAGAACCAAAAAAATTGAAGACATGTGACATCTACCAACTGGGCCCGCGTGGTGGATTATAGCCCATTCCCTCTCATAGAGAGGAGGCCTGTGTTCCAGCAGTGGGAACATTAATAGGCTGATGATGATGAGCCCTGGCCCTTTTCTTCTTCTTTTCTTCTCTTCTTATAAATTCAAATAATTGTATAAAAGAAGTTATCTTAAAGCGATAACAGGAGCTAAATTAGCAACTCTATTTGTAGTGGTTCAAACTTCGTTTGAAATACTGTTAGAATAAGGTTCTAATCAACTTGCACTACAAAGTGGTTATTACGTCAGTCACTGCGGGCCGAATAGTGCGAAATGAGTGGTTTTTTGCGATTTACAAAAAATCTATTGATTGGACTAAAAAAGTAAAACACTATGGTGCTAATATGTTGCTTGTAAAATTATTTGCCAAAAAATCAGAATGATTGCATGTATTTTTAGTATGGTTTTTACTAGCTAAAAGATTTTTTTAGAGATATGTTCGTGATTTTTTTTCTATCGAATAAAGTTAGTTGTATTATGTTTTCAAAACACTATCATACTAGCATATATCCTGAAGAATATCATATATTTTTCTGGTTTTGTTTATTGCAGTGAATCATAAATGCTTTTTTGCATTATGAAACTTGCGTTTAGCTCATGTAGTCGTGAGAGGAAAATGCACTTGTATTGGCAGATGAAGAGATACGACTGATTCCGGGTATGCTGATCTAGGCTGATTGCTTGGAAATTTTAATTTTCTTATCATAATCATTAGCCGTGTGGTATCCGGCAGAGTAGAATAGAACCAACCCATTACACTCACGGGTGTCGTATAAGGCGACTAATGTCTGAGGCAGAACACCTTGCGCCTCCGTAGACCAGAGAATGGGCAGCAGCGTTTTCTGTTAGTCTTTCATCACTGCGATCTCCAATCCGCCTGCCAAGCGTGAAGATTACGGCAAATTCCTCCCATCATGGGAGAGGCTTATGTCCAGCAGTGGATGTTATGGGCTGTTGTTGTTGTTGTATCATAATCATTCCCCCCTACCCTTACCCCAATTCATTTGAGATCGACGCAGCATGTCTTGTTTAAATTTATAATCATAATAAAACATAGCATCACGCTTGTTATCTCCGAAGGGATAGTAAGAGGTGTACCTTATAATTATTAACACGGGTGGGGTGTTAATAATTATAAGGTACCTACACCACCACCTATGTTAGAGTCCCATGTAATAGGGGGTGAGCCTATTGCCATCAACCGGGCACAAATCCAGACTCCGTAGCTGCTGCTGAGAAATTTAGGAAAAACCTAATAACACTTTGCCTTACCAGGGAATCGAACCTAGGACCGTACTTCGCAGTTTCGCTTGCGAACACTAAACCATAGCGAGACAGAAAACATGAGATCACCCCAAATCTTGAAAAGCCTGTGTTTCTAAACTTCCCAGTTTTTGTAACGCAAGAAAAGATCATGAACACAGCAACGTTACGACAAATTGCTAAAATATCCTCTGCATGCAACATCCTCTTACATAAAACTATCTTCACTGCAGTTTAAGACATCCGTGTCTGAATTAACTTAATGATATTCCATGAAATAGCCGGCATGCGTTGCAGTATTCATGACGTACCCTCGGAGTCGCACGCGCACGGCCGGGGTCAAACAGCACGAGCGCGTATGCGTGCGCGCAGATCTTAGGTGATTGCTATCTCCTTTACATAATCATGACACTTAAATTACAGTTACTCACATAAAAGCATGGGATTATCCTCTAACGGGAAACGGGTACTTAAATTATTTATGTTTTGAGAGGCGAACGAGAAATTGACACGTGTCCAAAAGGATGTTTTTCTTGTGAAGTTTTCGCTGTTTTTCTTGTGATATGTTCGCTGTTTTTCTTGTGAAATTGTCGCTGTTTTTATTGTGAAGTTTTCGCTGTATTTCTTGTGAAGTTTTCGCTGTTTTTCTTGTTAAGTTTTCGCTCTGCTCGGTCCTAGACCAATTTCTTCTAATTTTTTAGGGTTCCGTACCCTTAGAGTAACCAACGGGACCCTATTACTAAGCCTCCGCTGTCCGTCCGTCTGTCTGTCAGCGGGCTGAGTAGCGTAATAGGTAGACGATTGAAATTTTCACAGAACGTTTACTTCTGTTGCCGTTATAACCACAAATAACAAAAATAAATTAAAAATTAAAGGCGGCTCCCTTTCTACGATGGTATGAAACCCTTTTATTTTTAATTTTTTTCGGATGGGAAATCATGAAATGACTCGTCCCGCTCTGGGCGGAGCAGGAGGGAGTGTCAGACTTTTACTGACTAAAACCCATCCATGTTCCTTCATCGCCCTTTGTGTTCCGTGGCCACCGTATCTCTTTCGAACAGTCCCGCAACCCCGACTGGCTGGTATGAAACCCTCGATGCGCGAGTTCGACTTAGGTATAAGTAGATATACTTAGCCGGTTTTTATCCCATTGCTCACCAACAGGTATCTATAAAATCCTTAACTTTTCTTGACTCCATCATGAATATAGATGCAAGGCTATAAAACACCACAATAATAAAACCTAAAGCTCGCTAGCCATCTCTTTTTCTTAATAGTTCTGCACTCCATAACTCTCCATATTTGAGTTATGATAGGCATTCTATGAAATAAGGCTCGCCTTTCTGCTTATGGCAGCGGAGTGTCATGCGCGGCGCTTGCGCACACGCGGTGTCGCAGTCGCTAGTCGCAGGGTCGCACGCGAACAATGTCACGAGTCACGAGAACACACGCGACCCGCGCATTCACGGGTTAACTTTTAGCATTGTTGGGTTGTTGATGTACTTATGTGGTGGCGTATGGGACATACATAGTGCACATTCTTGGTGCTTAGAAAAATTGAGTTTTATTGTTAGTGTTTTGTTTTTTTATTTTTATATTTAGTATGGGGGGCGGGGGGGGGGGCAATATGATTTTGTGGGTCAAAAAATATGTAGATCGGTTGCACACATTTTGTTATTTTTTTTCAAAAATGTAATCCTTGATGGTTATGAAAATGTCGTGAATATTATGATAATATTTTCACGAAGCTAAATTATTGGAACATCATTGTCAATCATTTTGGACCCACCAGACTCGTTTCACGTACTTTCCGTACAACAATAAAATTAGTTTTGAAGGAAGTGATAAATCACCCGTATAGTCTGGTTTCGTTACATAAATCACCAATAGAGATAACTGATAACTAAATTAGAACTAATCTATAGTGCCGTTTACATTACCATCAAGAGACGGTGTTATTACTGCTTTCCAGACTCAACAGTAAAACCAAGGATTATTACAATTAAAAAACAAGCCTCCATAAAAGGAATTAAAGTATAAAAACAATACCGTCAATTTTAAAGCGAGCAGTGTTCCTAGTAATGGCCTTCCGTGTTTAAAAGCGGCTCTTGTTAAACCTGCCAATTTGTTTAAGGAAGCCGTGGTCAGTTTAAACTAACAGCACAAGAAATGTGCCCATAAAAGGAGAAACTGGTGCTCTCAGATAAGCACGGCAACAAAACACGAGAAAGTTGGGAACAACGACATTCTAGCACTGGACTACATAAGCTAACAACGATTGCCTTACTGTACTCGCCACTATACTTGCTACTATACTGGCTACTGGGATTTCTCCTCCGCCCACACTTGACAAGCCTCTAAATTTGCACAATCACCTCGATTAATTATTGTTTGAAATGCTGACAGGTAGTCTGATAATCTAGACTGGACAACATGGCTCCTTGTTGCGCAAGCTGATCGGTTGATCACCTTTCTGTGCGTTCTGATCAGATTGCATATCATTTAAGTTCTCATGTCCTTTCACTTTCATACGTGTCTCTATGATAAGCTGTCCCATCAAGTGACTGATTGAAGTGTCGACCGCCTAAATACGAGCACACTCTGTCAATATGCGCTTTTGACTTTCTTCGGGCAACGGCGATACCGTTACTTCGTACTTCGTCATCAAATAGCTTAAAAGTCAGTCTAACTCTAGACCAACGAATTTTCAGTAAAAGAAGAGGCATTTTCATAGCAATGAAAGCAGAGAAAATGCCTCTTCTTTAATAGAGAGTAGAATATAAAGCATTATACTCTTCAAATAGCATTTTGCAATTGGAACGTGCTGTGCGGGCACTTTATTTCATTGGCACGAGTGTCCGGAGTCGAATCACGCGCAGCGGGCGGGGAGGCGCGCGGGGGGCGTCTGGCTCGAGCCCGACCGTGGGAACGATCTGCCTTTAACGTGTCGCACGTGCTCGAGACGCTACTACCGCCGCCGCGAGAGGAAACGAGACACACAGCGCAACGCCCATGGACAAGACAAGGACGCCACAAGATTCTACATTCAAATGAAAGCAAAAAAAATAATACGACAATAAAATAACGAGAACCAACAATAATTTGTGAGCGTTCGAAATTCAAAGCGTGAAAGGGACAGAGGCGAGTATTATTTATTCGAAAGTAAGAACAAAATTGTAATGGAGACGTTGATTTATCTGCGAGGTGTTGCCGGCCAGACTCGTCGCTACTGTATTTAAGAGCCGTTTGTTATTTTGCAATTGCGGCCGACGCGAGAGCCATGATTACAATGAAATAAATTGGTGGCGAGTCGTTTATTAACTGTCTGTTAGAGTGATAACTTGCGGCTATTTTAAAACGGTCGTTACAGAGAATTATTGAATAATAACAGCCTTTTTGCTTGATTTAACATGACGTAAACAAGAGAGGCTATAAAAAATACCTCCTTGGTCGACCTTTGGCACGCCATGTGTTTTAGCATGTGGCGTGAATCTCGGCGAAAGGTATCGGCTAGCTTAGGTCGGGTTACAGGCCAAACGGCCACATTTGGCGGCCACACTGGCTCTGGGGCTGGCCAAATGCTGCAAAAACCAAGTCATTGAGGTCCGTCGCTCATTGAGCCGTAAAGCCGCTCCTGGAAATCCTGACCTTACGAGATTTATGAGTAGTAAAAAACAACATGCGGCAAGACATGAAGACCCAGATGACAGGCAATGTATGGAAGAAGACATGCTGGTAGACCCGTAATGAATTGGAACGTGATTGGCAGAAGGGCTATGATGATGAGAAAGATTAAATTAATAATAAATCTATATATAATAAAATAAATAAATAAAAACAAATAAAATTCACGATTTTTTTTTTATTCACGTTTCATGGTTTTTTTTAAACGACGAAGGAAAACATTGTGAGGAAACCGGCATGTCCTAGAACCAAAAATTCGAAGACATGTGACATCTACCAATCCGTACTGGGCCCGCGTGGCCCATTGGCGTGGCTGGGCCCATTCCCTCTCGAACATTATAGGCTGATGATGATGATGAAATAAAGGGAGAAGCTCGTGGCTAAATAATAACAGCCGCTCGGTTCGATCGTTAGGTTTTAAGCTGTGCTTGCCTAGGTTGGTCTGTGGATGGGTGACCACCCATTACATACCGAGTTTCCTCCGTGCCTCGGAAAGCACGTTAAGCCGTTGGTCCCGGCTGTCATTTGTACATCTTTGACAGTCGTTAGGTAGTCAGAGGCCCAAAAAGTCTGACAACCAGTCTTACCAAGGGGTATCGTATTACCCGGTACTAACTGGGTTGTGGAGGTCAGATAGGCAGTCGCTCCATGTAAAATACTGGTATTCAGCTGCATCCGGTAAGACTGGAAGCCGACCCCAACATAGTTGGGAAAAGGCTAGGCAGATGATGATGATGATGAAATAAAATTCATTTAATTCAGATAACATGATCCATACAGTGAAATTAAAATTAGTATTAAAAAATAAAATAAATTATCACAAACACAAAAAATTCAAAAATAAATTACCATCAATTATTAAAATCAATTTGTTCCAAAGTTTTAAATTTAAAAAAAAATGGTAAGGTTTAGATGCCATTGGCCATTGGTATTTGTATTTGTATTTGTATTAGCTGCCGAGCAGAGCAAAATAACAGCCGCAAAAGAAAACCTACACGATCCTAAGTTCTAACGCAAACCAAAGCGTGTTAAAAACAAAACCACCCTCGAAGTAAACAAAGTATAAAGTGACGTAACATAAGATGTTTTTGTTAAAATCACTGAAACATGAGCGCCCCATCCGGTCGCCAACCCGATTTAATAGACTGACCTACACGGTTGACAATCTCTGGTGTACAAAAACTGACCACACACCACACATGCGAAATAAAACCTTAGAGGATTAAAGATAGAGTTGGAATTTGAAGGGTGGATTGTGAGCAGGGTATTACCAAAGACGAAGGATGAGCAATTTTTATTGTTAATTCGACTATAACATTCAATGGCTTGAACGTAACCAAATTGCGAACATCCGGGGTGCCTATTGATGCACCGGCGATTCCATATACTAACATCTATTGGAGAAGATGAACAGCATAACAAGAAAATTACATCGTCTTTTGTTAAGCCAGTACGGAGATTTAGTTTGAAGTAATATGTAATACGATATTGTATTGTGATGAATTGATGATTCTTCTCTTTGAAGATCATGACTGTCTGGTTTTAATAACTGTTAATTTAAATAGTGTTATTTAGTTGATGCAACTACTTGAGATACAGACGTCAATGCAAATCATTAATTAGGTAGTCTGGTTTGCGCGTTGAAGCGAATGAACTGTGTTCGAATACATCTAATTGAAATGTTAATTTCTGAACGCATATACTAAGTGTGCCTATCTAAATAATCGTCAATATTGCGTCATATGTCGTAGACTGCTACAACCTACAACAAAATAAAATCAAGTGTTACAAATCTAATTGTAGTTGAAATATTTTCTGAAATAAATAATTTCCAAATTGTTGACATCAGATACTATCACTGTTTTTCACTAAAACATGAATGAATTAACATCAGTATGACTGGACTATATACTCTGTTTGGTGGTCGTAATCTTATGTCATCACAAAACTGATAACGATTTCATCCACCGCCACCATATAATATCATGTAATCCTTTCGTAATTTCTTTCATCACCCTCATTTAGAAGACTAGGTTTTACCTATTGATCACCAAAGTCACTTTGATTATTCTTATATACCTCAAATTTCAACCCACAGTTTTACCTTAAAATCTAGGTTTTTAATGTAAACTGTGATTCAATAACCGAATCAATAAACAGGAAAAAACGTGAGGAAATCAGCATGTTCAAGAACCAAAATTTCGATTTCGGATGTGTGGCCAACACATCCCAAATTCGGAATTCGAAATTTACATTTAAATACTTCTTTCTATAGAGAGAAGACCCAGCAATGGTAATATAATGTGCTAATTATACTCACGCAGAACAATAGGTCAAAACTTCAGAATCTGAATATGCAAAAACAATAACAAAAATAAAACTTTCTGGAACCGATCCTATAATTTACATCGCCCTTTTTACTTGACATATTAAAGCTTATAAGTTACATTAACCAGGCACTCCATCATGACTCCATGGGACACATGTGGGGCACCCACAGCCCAGATAACAACCACTCAGCGGGATCCCAGTACAGTTACCGCATGACTTCATTTTATTTAAAACCCACTTTACCAAATACTTGGTCCATATCATGCCATAAAATACCAATATTGTACCAAAGATTTGGACCGCTTTATCCCAAAGTGTACTACTCGATATGTAATTTGACCAATCAGGTCGTCATTATGCCATAATGCATCGTCCAATCCTTTGGTGCATTACCATTCGCTCCAAATTAAGCGATCAAAATACTTAATGGTATAAAGAGCTTTCATTGCCGCGGGCCGCAAGGCTAATGTTATTAAAATGTCGTTAGTTTCCATCATATTAATTTCAAGTTTTTTTTTTTGTGGGTCGATACTTTGTTGTTGTATAATTGTTGCGGCGCCAAAAGGGTCAAGTTCCTCTTGTAATCGTCGGAACTCTATGATATATTCAGTGACACGTGTGAGATCCAAAATATTACGAAATAATCGAATAACATCCGTGTCTAATAAAAAAATAATCAACATATACACAAGTAAATTAACATAATATAATAATCAATTAATTAACATTAATTTACAAGTCAAAATGTCAGCATATCTGTATCTAAATCTGCTTTTATTGTCGAAGTAATAAAGCGTAGCTCGTAGCAATCGATTACCGCGAAAATGGGGCTACGAAGATTAGTTGCGTCCTAATATTGAACTTTTTTTCACTGCTACGGTGCTACGCGCGCTACGCTACTACGATATCTATCCCTCGTACCGTCTTGCTCTAGCACGCCGGCGTAGGCGCAGTGACGCACGTGCAGTGCACGCGAGTCGTGGCTCTCGCTCACTCCCGCACACTTCCTGCGCGCGCCTCCAGCCCGAGCTCGACTGTGGGAAAAGACGGCAGGTGTTATGCGGGATCGTGAACAACCACGCATTACCATTCACATTATTCAACAATAAATAATAATAATAAGAAGCCGTGGAACGAGTGGCGAGCACGCGCAACGTCCTCGCCGCGCCTCACATACTAATGGGTGACGCGTGTGTGTGTGCGTGATCTTAAGTAGTGTGAGTGTCTTATGAGATGATGTTAGTTGGAAGTGGACGTATGTTTTTTTTACGGACGCTTCATGTGGGCGGGCGCACGTCACGGATTTAACTTTGGATTAACTTTCGTTAATTGTTTTGGGATACGTTTTTTATGTTCCGACTAATTGATTTTTATGTGGACAAGCATGTATCTTTGAGCAGTTTGACGTACTATTTTGTACAGATGCACTAGGCACAACAGTGCTCATCGAAATTCATCGAATCAAAGCGTATTGGCGCTAAGTAAAAAAGATGGAATAATTCCCCAATAATCAATTGATTTCCATAATGAGAACCACTTCATCAATAAACTATTCATATTGATAACCTATAATTCAGTAGATACCATAATTCTGTTTTTCTTTCGTGAAACAAGTTGCATACTTAATTACAACCGATCCGAAGAACTGTAACTTACAAAAAGGCAAGCAAGAAACAAATTATCTCCCAATAATAATACGTATTTCAATATAATTTTAATTCATTCATGTATCGGGTCTACGGTAATTGCTCTGCGCTTGCGCCTGTCCGAGTGAACGCTCCAACGGTTACTAGCGCAGATAGCCCCGTCCATTCATGCGCCTGGGCAAGTGGGCAATACACACGTTACCTATTCGGTAAGATCTTGATAGGTAAATTGCTCAATTAATGTACTTATAAGGTTTTGAACGATTTAAAATGCAGTCCAACCTTTTAATCTTGCACAGTCAGTTGTTATTTTGTATTGGACGACGCGACATATTATTCCGTGTTTTGTTTTTTTGTTGTTAAGTTTTAATAGTAGGGTTGGTGATTTTTTATGTATCTGACGTGCTTGATAATATGTTTTGCGTGCAAAATAATTATAGTTTAATTTCCGTGACATTGTTCATGAAGGAGAATACCACTACATTTTTTCTTTTCGTCGTAAAAGCTATGACCATTACCCATTTATAGATTTTCTGCTATAATAAAATCTATATAGGGCTAATTGCTATCATCCATTAAGAAATCCATCTTAATCTCAGATCATAACCGTGATGTATCTACTCCATATTTTAAAACTCGCATTCAATTAAAACATTAATCACTGTCGCACTTAATTGAATTTCTGTGACATTTAATTTAATGAAATATTCAATTTTCGTGCAGGTTGCTTTCATAAGCAATTAACGCAGTTTCAAATTGGTTATTGGTTTTCAATCTTCAGGTTTTTTAATTTATGTGACTTCCTTATTCAGTAATCAATAAGGGTGATTATTGTAGGAAAGTTCTTGCAAAAATGTTGTAATTAAGAATATTATGCGAAATTCCGTTGGATATCTGCGCTGGCGCAGTTCGTGACAAGAAATAAGACCAAGATCACACGATCAGTCATGCGTCGACAGCTTCACATAATTGAATATTTAATTCGCTGCGTATAAGACTAAATTATTTAATGGCACGTTTGGCTAACGGTGAAATATTTAGTGAATAATAATTGATTAGGTACAGTCACGGACTATAAATGATGAGCCACTTGCCACCATTCGTATTTTAGCCGTGTAGTGCAAATCGGGTTTAGTCGGTTATATTCGTACTTAGTACAGAGTGACTACCTAAAATCGACGAATTGCAGGTGTAGCAACCGTAACCTAGCGACAATTGTAGCCATAGTAACGTTGGCGTACGGAGACATTTTATCTTTTCTGACATCGACATTTCAACTGTCACTCTGGCTTCGGATAGGTTTTCAGAAATAAAGAGTATTTAATAAGGACTATTTCAAAGGAGGTCAGTATCAAATAGATTGGGATACACGTCAGCACCATTGTATAGATTTATCACTGACAACTTGTAAGTCATTTTTCAACCTCTATGGATAAGACTATTTTCGATTATTAGTAATGTGTCATTTTGTTTCCGAGCATTCGGTTTGAGTTCGTGTTTAATCGTGTAATCTCGTGAATGTATAAAACTGCAAAATTGGAAATCTTGAAAGTGGCTTATCAATTATAGTCCGTGACTGTACCTCGGTGCAGCGTTTGCAAAATCAGATAGAAACAACTGGAAGTCATGGAGAGAGGCTGTTTCGGATGGCCAGACCCTGGGGTCCAGTCAACCTGGGACAATCTCCCACAATAGTAGACGGGCGCTCCTTGCAGTACTCGCTGGTGGCGCACGCCTCCACGCACCCCTGAATGCGTAGGGTATGGTCGGGTACTAGCGACCTAGTAGAGCAGGACCTCGGGGAGAAGAGGGGTAGGCAGGAACCGTAGAATAACAACGCAATTTTTCTTTCTTCCTAATGTTCGGAGTTCCCTAGGTTTCGGCTTGTTCCCCTTCTAGTTGTTTCTTCCTCGGTGGCTGGGCTGCGACTGACGATCGTTCGCCGTCGACCCCGACTTATATACGGCCTTGTCCGCCCATAACGAGAACCGTGATTTTTGACTCTAATTTCGCGTCTATTTTCGCTATAGCCGAGACCTTTGGAACCCCGTATTTATATTTATTTATTAAATAAACCTTACAAACCATACCTTTTTACATAGCCTATTATGTCTACTTTAATCTAGAACAATAATATTGCACCTTATATAACATATAAAAAACTTCCTAGAACATAAACTGCTAAATTGGCAATGTATAAATTTTTCACTATACATTTTTCCTTATATTTCCTAAACTACTGAACCGATTTACATAATTCTTTCACAGAAAATGGTTTTAAGTTAAGACCAACCTTTTGACACTAATTTAAACATTATATCTTATCAAACAAAAAATCATGTTTTCAAGTTACGTAATTAGTATTGACTTACAATTTTTAACTTAAAATTTTCCTTTCTAATCAGTCTTATTAGAGTCTAGCATTAATTGACGCTAAATTAACATAAAACTAATGAGATTTTAGCATGATTCTAATGAGAATTTACCTAAACTAAACTTTACGTTAATATCACAAGTTTCAAACCAATCAACTATAAAATTCGCGCTTACATTTTTACGTACGGCCACTACTTGCACCCTGGTGTCGAGATAGGGTCTCGTCGCCGACAGTCTCCCCCTCGTGCATCGCACCATCCTCCAGGCTCGGCGATACTCCCGGCACCAACAGCACCACTCTCGAACTGGGTCTTCGTAGCACGCCTCCTCGCGTACCGACGTCGACGACTCTTGTTCGCCCATCTGGTCCTGGATACACCTGCAGGATTCTGCCGCGCGGCCAGGTGCATCGCGGTAGGCTGTGGTCGACGATCAGCACGACGTCCCCCACTTGCAGGTCTGTGGCGCAGGTTCTTCCCTTCGTCTTCCTCGGCAGTAGCGTAGGCAGGTATTCTCGCAGCCAACGTTGCCAAAAGTGATCGGCAAGTCGCTGCGTAGTCTTCCAGGTGTGTCTGCCCACGAGCTCGTCGTCTTGGAAGCTGCCGACTCTCGTTGCGCCGCAGGACCGCCCAATGAGGAAGTGGTTTGGAGTAAGCGCTTCTTCTTCAAGATTCTCGGAGAGGTGAGTGAGAGGCCGAGAGTTGACTATGTGCTCGGCCTCAAGCAGGAGGGTATGGAGTACCTCCTCTCGTGGATGCTTCTCGTTGAGTGTGGCGTCTAGTGCGGTTTTAATTGATCGCACCAAACGCTCCCATGCACTGCCCATGTTAGGTGCACCAGGAGGGATGAACTTCCACTGCACGCCAATCTTCTCTGCTTCTAAGGTAAGAGCCTCTTGATTCGTGATGTCTGATGTCTCTTGCAGCTCTTTGTTGGCACCGACGAAGTTGGTCCCGTTGTCACTATAGATTGTCTTCGGCATCCCTCTTCTTGCAGCGAATCGTCGAAGCGCCATGATCATGCTGTCGGTGGAGAGTGAAGGAGTGAGCTCAATGTGCACAGCCCGTGTTGTTAGGCATGTGAACAGGGCACCCCATCTCTTCTCTTGACGCCTTGCTACTGTGATGACCATGGGGCCGAAATAATCGACTCCAGTGCACGTAAAAGGAGGATTTCCGTGCATCAACCTTTCAATAGGTAAGTTGCCCGTCGGTAGCTCTTGTGGTTTCCCTTTCTTCATCTTGCACCACTGACATTGATGTTGAACTGCCTTGATCGCCGATCTCAGCCCTAGTACCCAGAAGCGTTGTCTCAACTCGTTCATTACTGTCGCGTGATTTCCGTGATTGAAGCGACAGTGAAAGTCTTTCATGATGAGTCGCGTAGTTGTGTCCTTGCTGTCGAGCACGATGGGTCGCTTGTAGTCTCTGGTCACGCCTTCTATTGCGTCGATTCTGCCCTTCATGCGCAGGAGACCCTCTTCGAGTATTATGTCGAGTTTCTTCAACTTGCTGCTGGCTTCTATCTGTTTTCCTTGCTGTAGACTCTTGATGTCTTCTTTGAAGCTTCCCTCTTGACTTCGTTGTAACAGTAGAGTTTCAGCTCGTTGAAGCAGGTCTGTGTCCATTGGTAAGTACTTCCTTTCTGTTGTTTTTGAAGGTCGATGTTGCTTCTCAATCATCTTCTTCTTTTTTCCTTTCATTGGTTTCCAGGCAGGATCTTCTCGGCTGGCGTGGACTTTTTCCCTTGTTCTGCAGAGTTGTATGAACTGCAGTACTCTCGCTGTGGCTCGCCAGAGTCTCTTCCATGAAGAGAACCGTTCAGGATCTGGTGTTGGATGCGTGGTTCTTGATGTTGCTACGATGTCCATAGTCTTTTCTTCACCTGTAGCTTCCCTTTTGAAGGTTCTTGCCGCAGGCCAGTGAGCTTCTTCTTTTCTCAGGAAGTCTGGTCCAGCGTACCATCGGTGATTGCAGCTGAAGTGTTCTGGCACGTCTCGCGTCGCATCGTCTGCAGGGTTCTGCGCCGTGGGCACCCATCTCCATTCCTGTGGTTTGGTGAGATCTTCTATTTCTGCCAAGCGGTGAGCCACGAACGTCTTGAAGGTTCTGGGGTCAGTCTTGATCCAGGAAAGTACTATGCTGGAGTCTGTCCAAAACGTCTTCTTTCCTATCTTCAGGTCCATCTCTTCTTCTACAGAATGTGCCAGTCTGCTTCCCAGGAGGGCCGCTTGCAGTTCGAGTCTCGGGATCGATACTGGCTTCAGTGGGGTGACTCTTACTTTCGCCGCCACTAAGCTGACGTGGTAAGTTCCATCTTGATCTTCTGTCCTCCAATATACAGCCGCTGCATATGCTGCTTCACTAGCATCTGTGAACGTATGCAGCTCCCCCTCGGTGCGATGTGGCGCCAGACACCTCGGAACCTGCAGGTTCTGGAGCAGCTTCATGCCTTGGACGAGGACTGGTGATGCTAGCCCCAGCGGATCGAAGGTCGACATAACTGCGCTGGTGACTTCTCTCTTCGTAGGTATCTTGAAACCGTTTGCTATTTCTTCAGGCGTGTTTCGTAAGTTCGCCCTGAAGCCGATGGAGTCTCTTTCTGTGAACCAGCGTAGCCCCAGTGTCTTCTCTTCTTTTTCACCAAGGTTTACTTCCGTTTTCTCTGTTGTTTCAGTCTTCACGCCTTGTAGTAACTTTGGTCGATTCGCAGCCCAGCCCCTGAGTTCGAAGCCCGCCTTCTTGTGTATGAAGTCCACTTGCGCTGTTATTTTCTTGAAGTCTTCTTCTGAGTGGAAACTATGCAGGTAGTCGTCCATGTAGTGGTTCAGCTCGATGGCCCTTGCGGCTTCTGGATATTCTTCTTTGTAGTCCGCTGCGTTTCGGTTCTTCACGTATATTGCTGTGCTTGGAGATGAAGTTGCGCCGAAGATAACTGATGTCATCCTATACTCCTTCGGCAGCACGTCGCGACGATCCCCACGCCACAGGAACCTCAGGCTATCTCTATCTTCTGGCCTGATGCGAACTTGCAGGAACATTTCTTTGATGTCGGCTGCCACTGCTAATGGACCTTGTCGAAACCGCAATAGTACCCCGAAGAGTGACTGCAGTAGATCTGGACCTGGTAGCAGAGCGTCGTTGAGACTTCTTCCTTTTGACTTAGCTGCAGCGTCGAAGACGATCCTTATTTTCTTCTTTAATGGATGTACCACGGAGAAGTGAGGGAGGTACCATTTCTTCTTGGAGTCTTCTTGTCCAATTGGTGCTTCTTCTGCATACTTGCTGTCGATTAGATGCTGGATCTGTTTGTTGTATTCTGTTTTCAACTGAGGCTCTTTGTCGATCTTCTTCTCTATGTTAGTCAGTCGATTTCTTGCAGACGTGTAGCTCTCCGGCATCTGTTCGTCTTCGTTTCTCCACAGAAGTCCAGCTTCAAATCGTCCATCTTCTAATCTCTTGCAGGTCTTCTCCAGGATGGTGAGTGCTCTTCCTTCCGAGTCTGTAGTAGGTCTTCTCGGCTGTACACCAAGAGCTTCGATCGCGAAGTGATCCTTGATGGCTTGATGCATTTCTTCTTCTGGCGTGTTGATATGTAGACACGTGTTAAGAAAGTGTACTATTTTCACGCCTCCGACGTCTGACCCGTGGAGCACCCATCCAAGCCCCGTTCTTGAAGCTACTGGTTCCCCTGGTTTCCCTCTTCTTACTTCTTGTGTCACGATCAGCTCCCAGTTGTCTTGACCGATGAGTAGCTGAGGTGACTCCCCTTTATAATATAGAGAGTCGGCGATCTTCTTTAAATGTTGACATTCTTCTATTCTTTTCTTGTCTAGGAACTGCGGCGCAAGCTTCAATTCGTCGATTGTGCGAACTCTTCTCAGGATCTTCTTGCTGCCCTGATGAACCCCTTTGACTGTGAGGTCCAGCATCTGAGAGTTCTTCTTTCTTATCAGCCTGCCCCCTACTGTCTCGATGACCAGTTCTTCATTGTCTCCCTGAGCGCCGACTTCTTGTGCCACCTTCTCGTCCAGAAGTGACACTGTTGACCCTTCATCCATGAGGGCCAATATCTTCTTTGATCCTTTCGACCCGAAGACTTCAACAGGAACTATCTTCAGGTATGCTCTTGCGTTGTTGACTGCATTCACTGATGCCGCGACGGTTGCTACTTCTTGTGGTGCTTCCGTTTTTTCCCCTGTGGTCCTGTCTTCCGGCTCCACATGCAGCAGGTGATGATGCCACCTTTTGCATTCCTTGCACGGCGGCTTCCTGCAGCTCTCCTTGCGATGTTTTCCTTGCAGACATTTGAAGCAGATGTGACTCTTCTTGACTATTGCCCAGCGGTCTTGCACCGACGTCTTCTGGAACTTTGGACACTCGACGAGGAAGTGTTCACCTTCACATGTAGGGCAAGTCTTATCTTGTTGTCTTGAATCTCTTCCTTTGTTGTCCTTTTCTTTCGTAGAGTGCGTTGCTTGTCGATTGGTTCTTCTGTACCCGCTCTTCTCTTCGGACGTAGCAAAGGCTCCACACTTGTCTGCTTCTATGTTCAGGAACTTGGACACCAATGTCAGGTCGGAGAACTCGCCTTCTTCCGATGCTGCAGTGAAGTCGTACCACCGGAACTTGAGGATTGTTGGTATCTTCTCGATGATTTGTTTCACTATTTCAGGTGAATGCAGGTATTGAGGCTTCTTCAACCCTTTGATTGATGCCACGCTGTTGTTGATCTGACTTGCGAAGACACATATGTCCCTTGGATTTTCAGATATCTTCGGTAGTGCCCTGACCTTATCCAGCTCAGCCAGCACCAGCGCATCAGGTCTTCCATATCTTCTTCTAAGGGCTTGCATCACTTCTAACGGAGAGGCTTCGGAGTATAGCAGACTCTTGATAGCTTCCCTTGCGTTGCCCTTCAGTGCTCTTCTTAGTCGAGCCATATTTTGAATTTCGCTGAACATTGGTGCTGTATCTTCATAGACGACTTTGAAGGCCAACCACTCGCTGCTGTTGCCATCAAAGTAGGGTAACTCGTGAATGTACTTCGGCTGTGCCACTGGTCCTCCTCTTGCGGTAAAAGCTTCTTTCAATGCTGTTGCTAAAGCTTGAATTTCGATTGTAGCTCCTTTGGTCGAGGAGTTCTCTTCTGGCTTCACTTTCTGGGATTCCGGTGGCTGTTGGCCTCGTAGCTCTGGTTGTTCTTTGCTGCCTTCGCCTAATGCAGACGACTCGATCCAGTTCTGCACCTGTGCTGTTCTGTCTTCCTGGTCTTCATCCACGGAGTCCTCTTCATCACATTGTGCCAACTCCAATCTGACACGAGCTAGGTTCGCCGCAGCCTGTGCTTGCTTCAGCTCCAGGCGTGCCAATTCTTCTTTGGCTTCCAGCTCCCGTCTTCTGGCTGAAGAACTTGTGGTCTTCGTAGACCTGGCGCGACGACTGATCCCCGTCGGTTTCAAGGTTACGTCTAAATCGCTAACCCCTTTAACCGGGACATCTTCTGGGATCTTATTGGTCGTCTCCTTCTGGGCGGTGTCTTCCTTACTCTTCTTTGACTCCGCTGTAGTCGTGGTCGCAGTCGCAGCTGTGTTCTCAGTCATTGTGGTAGTCTCTGTAGTCGTGGTACCCGTAGAAGTGTTCGTGTCTGTAGTTCCCGATGACGCGGACGCTGATGTGACCCCTTCTGACCCCGACCTTTCATCTGTCGCGTCCCTATCGGAAGGACGGGACTCGGAGCGTGAGGAGGCATCCTTCTGCTTCCTAGTTACCGGCATCTTGAACGAAGTCTTCAGACTCTTCTTTTCTTCTGAACTCTTCTTGCAGGGATCCGGCTCGAAGGACCAACTGTTTCGGATGGCCAGACCCTGGGGTCCAGTCAACCTGGGACAATCTCCCACAATAGTAGACGGGCGCTCCTTGCAGTACTCGCTGGTGGCGCACGCCTCCACGCACCCCTGAATGCGTAGGGTATGGTCGGGTACTAGCGACCTAGTAGAGCAGGACCTCGGGGAGAAGAGGGGTAGGCAGGAACCGTAGAATAACAACGCAATTTTTCTTTCTTCCTAATGTTCGGAGTTCCCTAGGTTTCGGCTTGTTCCCCTTCTAGTTGTTTCTTCCTCGGTGGCTGGGCTGCGACTGACGATCGTTCGCCGTCGACCCCGACTTATATACGGCCTTGTCCGCCCATAACGAGAACCGTGATTTTTGACTCTAATTTCGCGTCTATTTTCGCTATAGCCGAGACCTTTGGAACCCCGTATTTATATTTATTTATTAAATAAACCTTACAAACCATACCTTTTTACATAGCCTATTATGTCTACTTTAATCTAGAACAATAATATTGCACCTTATATAACATATAAAAAACTTCCTAGAACATAAACTGCTAAATTGGCAATGTATAAATTTTTCACTATACATTTTTCCTTATATTTCCTAAACTACTGAACCGATTTACATAATTCTTTCACAGAAAATGGTTTTAAGTTAAGACCAACCTTTTGACACTAATTTAAACATTATATCTTATCAAACAAAAAATCATGTTTTCAAGTTACGTAATTAGTATTGACTTACAATTTTTAACTTAAAATTTTCCTTTCTAATCAGTCTTATTAGAGTCTAGCATTAATTGACGCTAAATTAACATAAAACTAATGAGATTTTAGCATGATTCTAATGAGAATTTACCTAAACTAAACTTTACGTTAATATCACAAGTTTCAAACCAATCAACTATAAAATTCGCGCTTACATTTTTACGTACGGCCACTACTTGCACCCTGGTGTCGAGATAGGGTCTCGTCGCCGACAGAGGCCTTTGCCCAACAGTGGGATGATGTAGGCTAACAGTATCAGTATCAGATAGGTGGTGGTGGTGGTGGTGGTTATATAATTATCATTATCTATACATATAATAAAACAGTAACGAAAGAAAAACTGAACATTGCGAATTTTCGAGAAAAAATAAGTGACTTTTGTTAGAAAAACGTAACTGAAAATGGCCATTTAGAATTTTTGTCTGTTTGTCTGTGTGTATGGTACGGCTTCACGCCAAAACTACTGGATAGATTGAATTGAAATTCAGCAAAAATGTTCTTTGTAAACCAAGGAAGGCTTTAGGCTACATATTATCACGCCGTATGGGAGGGTAAGCAATATTGATTTTAAAAGGTTTTTGTTCGTGATTTAATGCACAAAATAATTGAATGCACAAAATGACATGTTATAAGCTATATTATGTGACGCAGACGAAGTTGCGTGGGTCAGATACTTAATTAAACATGAAAATTTTGAGTGATGACAAGAAAATCTATCAGCGTTTAGTCAATCTATTGGCGTTTAGTGAATCTATCGGCGTTTAATGAATCTATCGGCGTTTAGTGAATCTATCGGCGTTTAGTGAATCTATCGGCGTTTAGTGAATCTATCGGCGTTTAGTGAATCTATCGGCGTTTAGTGAATCTATCGGCGTTTAGTGAATCTATCGGCGTTTAGTGAATCTATTGGCGTTTAGTGAATCCTGCAAAGTGAAAATTCTAGCATCTTCATCATCATCATCATCTTCCTGCCCCTATCCCATGTTACTTGGGGTCGGCGTATTGATGTGTGTTACGCTTTTACGCAAAAACGACTGAACGGATTTGGATGAAATTTGGGACATATTATATATTACCTTAACACATAGGATAATTTTTATCCCGATAGTACAGTCGCGTAGGATAATAACCAAACACCACGTGGGTGAAGCCGCGGGCATAAGCTAGTGTATCATTATACTTCCTTCTTCCCATTTCATAATGTATCCTTTCCTGGACTTCCTTGCGAAGTCTGTTTTAATAAACTGTAAGGGTCACCCACTTTCTTCAATTAGTTCCCACATCCATGTCTATAGGACGTCCGGTCCCATTTAAAAGGGCGTTAAAGTACAATTGCACAATTTGTTTACACAGAAGTTTATATGATTCATACTGAGTACCATGTTGATGGTCTCAAACGGATTAAATGAACACCAAAGTGGCACTTTAAACTTTTGGAAGCTTAAGTTTCATCTCATTTATGTGTGTGAAATGTGTCCATTGATTTCAGAAATAAATTAAAAATTGCAAACTTACAACATTATTACTACATTATTATTATTATTATTATTTACATTATTTCAACATTACATTCATTAAATCATTACATTACAATATAACGCATTGAGCGTTATCTATACTATCTATACTAATCTATATCTTTATCTATACTAATATTATAAAGAGGTAACATTTGTTTGTAAGTTTGTATGTTTGTAAGTTTGTATGTAGGGGGTAATCTCCGGAAGTAATGAACCAATTTTAAAAAATGTTTCACTGGTAGAAAGCTACATTATTCGTGAGTGCTATAGGCTATATTTTATTCCCGTACTCCCACGGGAACGGGAAATACGCGGGACGTCAGCTAGTATTTAATAAGCGTTAAAATAAGCGTTATACTTTTTGAGATAAGATGATGTATACGCTATCGATTTAAGTGTTACTCGCTCACTCGTTTTTTTTGGCCACTCTCTCATTCTAAACTTTTCAACGTGTTGTTTTTCGTGATTCAGGATGTGTTTGAATACTAATCACGTAAATGGAATCTAACGCGATTTGGCTATAAAGCTCGGACTTATTTTACCTACATAAGAAGCCTGTTTGATAAGTTGTACTGACTGCAAGATTTGCCTACAATTACAAACGATACTTACGACACCGGACAAATTCAGAAGTCGTCAGAGAATTGATTAACAACTTCATCTGCCTAGCCTTTTCCCAACTATGTTGGGGTCGGCTTCCAGTTTTACCGGACACAGCTGAATACCAGTATTTTACATGCAGCGACTGCCTATCTGACCTCCACAACCCAGTTAGTATACCGGGTAATACGATACCCCTTGGTAAGACTGGCTGTCAGACTTTTTAGGCCTCTGACTACCTAACGACTGTCAATGATCTACAAATGACAGCCGGGAAACTCGGTATGTAATGGGTGGTCACTCATCCATAGACCAACCTAGGCAAGCACGGCTTAACCTAACGATCAACCCGAGCGGCTGTTTTTATTTAGCCACGAGCTTCTGTTTGTTTAACAATTGATAAACAACATAAAAATCTAAATATTCTAATCACATCAGTGCAGCGACTGCTATATAAAATGAGTACAACACAGCAAATTACTAATTTTCCCAACTGTAGATTCCTTAAAAAAAATGAAACCAGTGAAACCACACCTTAACAACATTGAAAGGGGAATTGCAACAAGTTTGGCGACGTGTTGATGGATGACAGCCGCCCGATATCATCTGTTGATTATGTTATAATTAACGAGAAACGGTGAAAATAACGTTTCAATTTAACGTTGCGCGAACGATTTGATCACATAAATCTTGTTGAGTGTGATAAAAACGATGGTCGTGTTACGTAAAGATTGAGGAACTAATTAACTTTTAAACACTGTTTTAAGCTTTCACGGTTCATAACTATACTTAAAATAATTAACACATATATATTAATGGTGTGGGTATGATTTTTAGAAGGGTTTAAATCTTGCAGTGAATCTCGTATAGTATCTTCATTAAAAATACATGAACTAAAATGCATCTAGTTTGAATAAACAATCGGATAGGATAGACTATGATAGACACTGTTTTAAGCTTTCACGGTTCATAACTATACTTAAAATGTCACTTACGGGATATCTTCCGTGATTATTGTTTATTTTTTGTGCTCCCGATATTTCATGTACATCAGAACGTTCGGCCAGTCGAGATAGGGAGCTGGCTGCTACTCCAGTTTTTAGTGACGATTATGTGACGCATAAAGATGCCAGCCAAAGAATTTGTGACAGAACAGTTCGAAAGTTAGAAGCATTTATTTATGGCCGAACGACCTGATATCAGAACGTTCGGCCAACCTGAATCTCCATAACTGAGAACCTTAGAGAAACTGTTACTGAATAAAGAGTTAGTGACGTCGATGCTGCGCTGTTGCAAGCGCCATGATCGCGGGTTAATAAACAATAATCACGGAAGATATAGTAAGTGACATTTTAAGATAGACTATGATAGGTTTTAATGCGTTTTTGGTTTTAATGAGAGCAGCGGTGGCCCAGTGGTGGCGGCCCCGACTTACGAACAGTAAGTCGTGGGTTCGAACCCAGAGAGGCACATTATACTTTGTGTAATTTATTTCATCACCGCTGCTCTCAAAACGGTGAAGGAAAACATCGTGAGGAAACCGGCATGTCCTAGAACCAAAAAAATCGAAGACATGTGACATCTACCAATCCGTACTGGGCCCGCGTGGTGGATTATAGCCCACTCCCTCTCATAGAGGAGGCCTGTGTCCCAGCAGTGGGAACATTAATAGGCTGATGATGATGAGGTTTTAATCAATAAGTTATGATTAACATCTGTAACCTATAATTGGCCTTCTATATCATAATCATCATCTGCCTTTTTCCCAGCATCGGTCGGCTTCCAGTCTAACCAGATGCAGCTGAATACCAGTATTTTACATGGAGCGACTGCCTATCTGAACTCCACAACCCAGTTAGTACCGCGTAATACGATACCCTATTGGGCCACTGACTACCTGTAACAACTGTCAAGATATACAAATGACAGCCAGGGCCAACGGCTGAACGTGCAGTCCGAGGCACGAAAGAAACTTGGATGTAGTGGGTGGTGACCCATCCACGGACCAACCTAGGCAAGCACGGCTTTAACCTAGAGATCGAACCGAGCAGCTATTATTATTGAGCCACGAGCTCCTCTATCGTATACAACTCCATTTTTTTTGTCGTTTTAATTACTTTATACAACACCATTTTTTAGTCGTGTTAATTACTTTAAGGGCGTCTATTACTCATGAAAATGAAAAACTTTTACTATGGGACCGACAATTAAATCTCGAAAAAAAAATCAGCTGCTTCATCCATTATTGGTCGCGTAACTTGAAAAAATTGATAAGGCAACAACTGATATTTTTTTCGAGATTTCAAGTTTTTCATTTTTAGGGTTCCGTATCCAAAGGGTAAAAACGGAACCCTATTACTAAGACTTCGCTGTCTGTCCGTCTGTCTGTCCGTCTGTCTGTCACCAGGCTGTATCTCATGAACCGTGACAGCTAGACAGTTGAAATTTTCACAGATGATGTATTTCTGTTGCCGCTATAACAACAAATACTAAAAACAGAATAAAATTAATATTTAAGGGGGGCTCCCATACAACAAACGTGATTTTTTTATAATAATTGGTACGGAACCCTTCGTGCGCGAGTCCGACTCGCACTTGGCCGGTTTTTTTATGAGTACCTACTAGACGCCCTTAAGGTAATTAAAATGACTGAAAAATGGTGTTGTATATTGACAGTTAATTCAAGATAAGCAAACTGCCTAAAGAAAGCCTTCTAAGGGGCTATAGTCCCTATGTTCTATGCCGCAGGCAAAACTCTCATATTATTAAGTTACATACCCATATACTTATAAATACAACTCATCAACATACTAAATGAATATCAAAAGGAAATTATACGATAATAAACCATTGCATATCTTAATAAAATGTACCGTTAGCCGCTTAGAAACTTGTCTTGACTCTTGAGACCTGCTATCAAAGGAATTATAAAATGCTATTAACTGTAAACTCAAATAATTTATTCTGCTGTTATTAGCTTAGAACTTGGTAATTGCATTCATTTAACTGCACATGCATGTAGTTGGAGTAATTAATTTTCAGACACATAAATCTTTGATACTTTTTAAAACCAATTACAGCTGTTTTTTGTTTGTTTTTCTTTTAGTTATTTAAACTTTCGGTAATATACTTTTTCCTAAACAGTAAAATGTTCTAAGATGTTGCAGTTTTTTTTATAGTTCTGCCAAATTTAATTTATTATTGGGTAATCGCACTTAACAATGCAATAAAATTGTTAGGAAAGAAGCTTTGTATTGTTGCATTTTTTGTAACTCTACTCATGAAGAAATCTCAGCTATGTATTAAAAAACAAAAACTCACAAAACTGACCTTTAAAATTAAATACACCATTACAAAAACGCGGTCATAATTTAATAGAACATGGTATAAAGGTGATATCCCATTAAATTAATAAAGTGCTACAAAAAACGTTCTGTGCGCGGCCTTAAATTACTTGAACAGAATAAATAACGTCATTAAAGATCTCATTACCTTACCTGTTTCGTGTAACTATTTATTTTTCTATCCTCGAACGGAAATGAGCGGAGCTGAGCGAGCAATCAAAGCGAATAGATTGGCGGCGGTAATAGCCGTTTCGCAAATACTCGTTATTGGCGCTATTGAGTCTCTGTTAAGTGTCTATTATTTTTATGGCCCAATGTTGGAGTGGTTAATTTATTAAGGATTTTAATTGGAACCTTTGTGGCTCAGGACTTGTTTGTTATTCTTAAAAAAAAAAAAAAAAACAGTGTACTTCACTGCGTATGAAAGAAACATTTGGAAAAACAAAACGGAGTGTGATGGATTCTTTGACACTAGGCGAAAATTGTAATTTCAAGATGACAACTTGCAAGTGAACAAGCAATTTCTTCCAGCGATAAATTACAAAAATAAACTATTACTAGAACGACAACTGACGGAAATTACTTTAATACGATCTTGTTGAGTAGCGACGCGTGAGGGAAATTGTCGCAGCGACACTTGGTACTGAATGTTGCCGACGCGACGTAACGTTGGCGTCTCGTCTTGTCTGTGGGGGCCTTAATCTGGTGTCTGCCACTTGTGTCAACTGTCTGCAGACCAGACACAGGGCTGACAGACCCACCTTTAGTAGGAACGGCGGTTTCTCCGTAAACAGTTTTAATCTACCTCTAAAGTCTACCTCCGCTAAGTTTGGCAAACGGTTCAAAACCAGACGTTACCGTGATATTTAAATGTATTGAGTAAATGTACGTGTGGTTCTTGTTTTTCCTCATCATGATTATAGGTACCTACTGCCGGATAGACATAATAAGATAATGTATCCCACTTCTTGTTTAGCGGAACTTGTAACGGAACCGATACCAGCAACTTGCGCAGGCGCCACTCACTGACAACTACAGCGGGACTATCTAAAGGTGACAGGTTGCTAACCTGATACCTATACGATACAAGTACATGCAAAACTTGATATCCAGCACTACTTGATATCCAGTACTACTTGATAACCAGCTGGGCTGATTGGTTAACCAGTGATAGGCTCGTGCTGAACTGGATACCTATTTTGCGAAACCATGAGACTTACCTATCGACAGGTCAATGTAGGGATTTAAAGAACCTGCTGTTTTTTTTCCATAAGTCCCTGATTGATAATGCCAGCCAATTATATCATCCTTATATTCATAATCCTTCTGTTTTTGAATTTATTTGGTGTGCATTTTTGGAATCATGAAAATTAGTAACTTTAAAAAGATCCAATTAGGGAAATGAACGACCTCTTTCCGATTCAGTTAATCAAATAGTGCATGTGATATTATAATAGAGGTCAGTAATGTGATCCTTTCATAAAACTGAGTAACAACTGCCAGTATCAAAATATTACTTGTGACGTAAGTACACCTAATCACTGTCAAACGGTAGCGTGCTCCGGAGACTATAGCAGTTGCCACATTTAACGTCACTTCCAATTCTAAATCAAAGGTCACGCCAAAGGGTCTTTATGCAATGTTCTAGAACATGACAGAGTATAAATCAATCGATATGGTAGAAGCGCCAGGGTAGCCCACGAAATTCAAATTTTCTTACCTTTTTTGCAACTTTCCGGGCAGTGTCAGGTCTTACGGCTCGTACACATAAACACGATATGACGCCGCATCGTGGGAATCTACGACATCGCAACGTACCACGATGCACGGTACGACGTCGTTGAAACTATCTCTAGTGCGGTCCATTTTTCGAAATTTACAGCGACCGACCACACGACAAAATCGTGACACGTTGCGATGTTGAGATTCCCACGATACGATGTCGCATCGTGAGACGATGCCGCGTCGTAACACGATGCGACGACGTATCGTGTTTATGTGTACGAGCGGTTATGTTGAACAAAATATGGTTTGCAACTGTAATACGTATATATTTTCAGAATTATCTATAAGTACTAATATTATAAAGAGGTAAAATTTGTTTGTAAGTTTGTATGTAGGGGGTAATCTCCGGAAGTAATAAACCAATTTTAAAAATTGTTTCACTGGTAGAAAGCTACATAATTCGTGAGTGCTATAGACTATATTTTATTCCATTACTCCCACGGGAACGGGAACTACGCGGGTGTAACCGCGGGACGTCAGCTAGTAACCAATATAATCAATACAACCTTCTAATACCATTGAATGACTATTTAAGAAAATTTTAATTTCGCAGGCTATCCTGGCATCCACCATAGGAAAAGATGATAATGTCAAGGAAGAAAGTAAACACTTGGAAATTGGAAGACATGTGACATCTACCAAGTCACACTGAGCCCGCTTGGTGGGATGTGGCCTCCTTTCGCAATGGAAGTCTCCCTCAGGGGGCTGCAGTTGGAACATTACAGGCTGATTAAAGCGACTACAGGAGCTAAACGCGAGTTTTATAATGCAAAAAAGCATATGATTCACTGCAATAAACAAAACCAGAAAAATATATGATATTCTTCAGGATATAATTATGCTAGTACGATAGTGTTTTGAAAACATAATACAACAAATTTTACTCGATAAAAAATAATCACGAACTTATCTCTAAAAAATTCTTTTAAGGAGTAAAAACCTAAAATTCTGATTTTTGGCAAATAATTCTACAAGCAACATATTAGCATCATAGTGTTTTACTTTTTTAGTCCAATCAATAGATTTTTTGTAAATCGAAAAAATCCACTCATTTCGCACTATTCGGCCCGCAGTGACTGACGTAACAACCACTTTGTAGTGCAAGCTGATTAGAACTTTATTTGAATAGTATTGCAAACTAAGTTTGAACCACTAAAAATAGAGTGGCTAATTTAGCTCATGTAGTCGCCTTAAGCTAAATGCGTTGTAGTACCTATCAAATATTTTAGATACCCATCAAATGCAGTTCTTACAGAACGACGTGGAATTATATCAAACATTCTAGAAGTACAAAGTACGTGGGTACAAAGGCATCACATTAGCAGCCAATGACGTCAAACTGTTAATCGCACAAACCGCAGCACGAGGCGGAAAACCAGCAAATAAATACAAATACATAATGTATGTATATAGCAAAGGTTATGTGAACTGTTATCCCCGAGAATGTCAAGATTTGTTAGAAAAACCGCAGACTTCGCGATTACCTTGCGGCTTGTCTTAGAAGTAGTCAGGTGAGAAAAAGCGTTGCGATAATCAGGCGGGTAAGGTTCCGTAGATTGGAATTTACTAGAGTTCAAGGAAATCAGAGGTAATACCTGAATGAGTGAAATTCTAACTCTAGGTAATGGGGTTCTTAATCCTACTCGGAATTATTATGTTGGGCATAGGCTTATATAAAACAATAAGCTTTTATTGCTGTTTAACAATAATTACATTAAGATTTGTTACTGACGATCGGTTTTCAAGCAACAGTTTGTCCTTCGACAAAGGCCTCCTCCAAAGTCTTCCACCTATCTCTGTCTCTTGCAATTCTGGACCGGCTACTCTTTTGAGATCATCTTCCCAGCGTTTCATTTGTCTACCTTTACTTCTTTTACCATCCCTGGGGTACCATTCTGATATTAATCTAGTCCATTTCTCATTCCTTTATCTCAGCATATGTCCTCCCCATTTCCATTTAAGTGTTTTACATATGTTTTACATACTTTATTCACATCTCTAAATTTAGTTAAATTTTTAATATTGCTTAATCTTATTTTATCTCTTTTTTTACTCCGTTTAGGCTTACATAGGCACTTATAATAAACTTCGGGAAAAGGTTAAAGGTTCGAGTTAGTCGTTTCCTATGGGGAAGAACCTGCAAGAAACTCCATGGTTAGTCTTTTGAAATTATTTGTTTTTACAATGTTGTCTTACATATGGGAGGCCATCGTAGGCCCGACAATAAGATCATTTGCACGTCTCAGTAATCGAATTTTTTTCGAGGGGTGTCTCTTACATTCAAAGATATTAGGATTTCATTGAACATACCCTAGATCAGCCGACTAGAAAAACAAAATGGCTGCCATTCGCGGGGTGTGGGGTTAGGAGTATTTTTCGATAGAAATGAGTAAATAATATGCCTTTAAAGTATCGGTAACGGGTAGCCAAACACATTGTATGTTGACAATTAATTCAAGGTAAGCCATCTGCCTAAAGAAAGCCTAAGGGGCTAGTCCCTCCTGCCGGGGCTGCGGGACTGTTCGAATGAGATACCGTGGCCCCGGAACACATAGGGCGATGAAGGAACATGGATGGGTTTTAGTCAGTAAAAGTCTGACACTCCCTCCTGCTCCGCCCAGAGCGGGAGGAGACAATAAGTCGTTGCTTACTTCACAAACGTGCATGTAAATAATATGCTATATAAAAAAACATAGTCTCTCAAATATTGTAGAACCCTAAAAAGCGAAATTCTCATTTTGCTTTTTAGGGTTTTTCTACTGACCCAAACTCCCAATGGTAATTTTGGCACCGGTTTCGATTTTACCACAAATATTGTTACTCAACAAAAACGGTACTACAAAAATCCCCAATACCGGTACCGATACTGAACCCTAAATGTGACCGGTAGTCATTAAAGATATTACACAGATAGGTGTTTGGTTAGCCCGCGAGCGGTAGCGGACGAGCTCGTCCCGCGGCCGTGATTGTACACAATTAATACCGGATCGTAAATACGTCAGCCGATAACCGGTACCGGTAACGATATTAATCGGAGATAAGGGGGAAGCGTCTTATTGTTTTGTGAAGTAATCGAATTGTAAGTAATTGTAGTAAGTACTAGGAAGATAGATGGTCTGGTGTTTTCGGAATAGATGCAGATGATGATGAAATAATATGTACTGATTTTAAAACTTCGTTTCAAATGTTTTTTTCTTAGTAATACATATTATTATTATGAAAAATGCGCGAATGCGAATTTTACCATCATTTATAATAGATATTTATTACAAAATATTAAAAAAGGTGTATTATGAATGTATGTAGAATAAAGAAATTTCGATGTCTCGATGTCTTTTATCAAGTCGGAAAAACTGTACGAAGCCGAGGACGCCGAGTGCCTAAAATATAAATAAACAAACCTTGTGCATTCAGGTGAAACAGGTTTTATTTCTCAAATTATTATTGTTTATCTTTCCTCGACTTTGTCCTTTAGCATATCTTAAATCAGATAGCATTTCTATAAATTAATTCTAGTTTTACATTTACCGACAGCTAAGCAGACATCTACAAAGTAACTTCACCACAAATATTAATTTACGAGAGTTTTTATTACAAGGAAAATCAGGCAACAAATGCAGACAATAATTATAATGTTATACGCAACGTTACAAGATTATAGACGTGATAATATCGAATTAATTCTTAACAATCGTGGGTATTGCCTGCAGTACCGAAAACAAAAAACGGATCTTGATAATCCAATAGAAGAGATATTTAAGTCGGATGTTATTAAGCAGTCTTATGATTGTTATTATGTAACAAATGCTTTGGCGGTTAAAATGCTTTATTTTAAAAGTCCCGACTTTTGGGCTCAATCTATCTACACTTCTACACTAATTACCTATAAAGAGGAAAGATTTGTTTTTTTTTTTTGTATTTTTGTGTGTATGTTTATTTGTAATGAATAAACTCAAAAACTACTGCGCCGATTTCAAAAATTCTTTCACCATTAGAAAGCTACAGTCACCCTGAGTAACATAGGCTATATTTTATCCCCGTACACCCACGGTAACAGGAACTACGCGGGTGAAACGGCGTAACGTCCGCTAGTGTTACATAATTAGCCTATAATGTTCCCATTGCTGGGACGCAGGTCACGCAGGCCTCCTCTCCATGAGAGGGAATGAGCTATAATCCACCACGCGGGTCCCGTGCGGGTCGGTAAATGTCATTGCACATGTTTACGAATTATTGGTTATGGATATTTTCTTTAACCGTTTTGATAGTAGTGGCGATGAATAAATTTCACGAAGTAATGCGCCTGCCTGGGTTCGAAACCATGACATCTACTACTACATCAGCCCATAACGTCCACTGCTGGACATAAGCCTCTCCCATGATGGGAGGAATTTGCCGTAATCTCCACGCTTGGCAGCCGGATTGGAGATCGCAGTGATGAAAGACTAACAGAAAACGTTGCTGCCCATTCTCTGGTCTACGGAGGCGGAAGGGTATCTGCCTCAGACATTAGTCGCCTTATACGACACAGTATTACACTCACGGGTTGGTTCTATTCTACTCTGCCGGATACCACACGGCTACCACGGAAACCATGACATACTGCTTTGTAAATCGGGGCTGCCACCACAGGGCCATCGCTGCTCTCCATCTACAATCTATGTATTTATCAATAAGTACAGGTTTACCAAGAGCGTATACAAATAAATATCCATATGTAAGAATAATTAGTCTTAGAATAAAACCTCCTTCCTCATGTCATGAATCGGTGATATACTAATTTTGGTACACTATTGGTTCCGACGTAATATACATATAATTCATCAACTGGTCAGATCTCAATGGGCCCGCATCCTGCTTAGATGTGGCAAGCAAATAAAATAACAACAACAAATAGGTATTGCGCCAACAAAAGTTTAAAAAATAAACATTTTACAAAATGATGAGACCGCGGAGTTTCGACATCGACGAGATGAATCCCCGAGTGAATGAACACGTCGCAAACTTGATCGGATTCGTGTTTAATACGATTTAAATATTCGGATTTCTTGTAAGTCTTTTCACTCTTTGACCTCTCTCGTGTGTTGTTTTTATAACGCTTTCATAGAATTATTAGTTTTTTTTTCTTTAAAGCTGTTATTCGCATTCATTAGCATTTTAGTAGTTCTACAATTCCATAAATTCTTTCAATTGACACGAAACAGAATGTCTTTACGACGACATTCTTGAGCTCTATAAATTAACAACAATATGTGTAAAGTTTTATTTAAAACCATGCTAAAAGCATCTAATAAGAAGCACATTAACGTCGTATCTGTCCATGATAATTACCTCTAAAGGAACTATAAAGTTGCGGTGACACCACAAAGACCCAAATGCAAAGGCCGAAAGAGAATAAAACCAAAATCAACCGTAAAATTTAAACTAGACACCACAATAAAATATGACTTTTAAAATCGTAAACATCGTTTCCTATTGAACAGACTCTGCCAAGAGGCTCTCTGGAGGCCCTCGAGCGGCTCACATAAAGCCTTTTCAAGTATTTTATTATTTCTAGCGCGTCCTTCACTATTATGAGCATTAGACCCTAAACTACGGTCGTTTGTCGGCAACCCGGCAACCAGCGCGTGCACGGTTTTGCACACTGACACGAAAAGGGGTTTTATCTTTCCCGGAATCCCAGTAACGCCTCGTCAGACCGAAAACATAAAGGCGCCTTTTCATTGATATATTCACGTATCTTTGGACCAAACTATTATTTTACGGCGAAACTTACAAAGTATTCTTTGAACAAAGCTCTGCAGAACACAACAAATCCTTCCACATCGAGCAAACCCGCAATTGTATGTAAAGACGGAAATTATGCGCTTCCGTGAGTTGTAATGCAAGCAATTATTGATTTCCAAATAAATCCGGTAGTCTGTTGCCATTGAAACTGTACAGAATAAAAGATAAGTTAATTTTACGCTGAAAATCTGTATGTTATTATAGTGTGCGCTACACAATAAACATAAAGGAATTACGACAAGGAAAATACATCTTACATTTTATACAAAGTGTCCGTGCAAATGCATAGATCATACGCCCACTGGTTATCGGGAATGTTCGTATCACATCGAGAGTCTCGAGAGGCGTTCCTATTTTCGGCATGTCATTAGCAGTCGCATTCAAGTGTCCTGTCTTCTGACACTTGACGGTTTTAATACAAAAGCCAGACATTTCACGTCGTTTGTTCCGACACCTCCCTGCCTAATCTATAAGTTAGTTAGAAAAAGTTGGCGCCGCATTGTGTTATCTCGGCCCCCTGGGTGCAGTAACTGTCTCAAGTGTCCGTTCCTTTGTTTATTTGTAAAATGCACTTGCCTCTGTACCTGTTCTGCCATCCATTGTCGGGTTTTTGTTTAATTCTGAGGAAAATTAGCCACGAACACGTGTTAGTTAGCCTATTGTCTCGTTCGAGAGATTTTAAAGGCGCCGCCGAGGGCAATGCTTTGAGGAAAGAAACTGGCTTTTATTGCCCACTATAATTTTATGGTTGAAGTACGGTTAGGTACCTACAAAGGTAACAGGATACAAACTAGCAAAAACATTTTATAGGGGCATCCTAAAAGTGCAGTTATGTTTGAATGCCGCAAGATATTTCACTCTGATGCCAAAATTACCGAAAACATGCTGTCAAGAATTCGGTTTCCATTGGCAACATCGTTTGCAATGACGCCTCTCAACATCTCCCGACCGTTAATACCACACATCAACGTCTGCATCTGCGAGACTCCGACACGGCAATCATTACAAACATTAAGCTCTTAAGCTTTATGGCTACAAGTGGCAAGTGAAAAAATTACAACTTATCGCTCTTGACATGCAAAAAATGCTGTTCACATGTAAGTCATTAGTTAGGGACGACATGTCGGCTCAAATATTTGGCGATGGTTGCAAATCCAGGCGCCACCGGCGAGCCACCGACACAAGAATGCCTTTTACGAAAGCCGCCACCGTTTTCAAGGAACGGCAGCTAAAACAATATTTGCCGAGACGCTGCGTGAACACAAATGACCGTTGGATTAGGTATCCAGAAGTGCTCATGCACACAAAACTCGGTATGTTTATGTTGACTATCGAAGCGGTTTTATGGTTTTATGTCAAGGTTCTTAACGTTTTTACGACTCCCATTAAATTGTATGCAGTTATGGCAAAATATGCATTTAAGTTGCTGTTGTGATAATGCTGGAACAGTTAAATATTTCGCACTAAAACTTAAAAAGAATTCTTGATCAAAGAAGTAGATCTTAATTCAGAACATTAGATATGCAGAATAAAGACTAGATACTAAAATATATCTGACTATTGACACGTAGCTTGATTGCACCACTTTGTATATTATATTTGCTAACCCGATAGCGGATAGTAATCGGGAAACAATATCTGATTGATACCAACCACTGATAGCCTTATCCGGGTCCGTAGTATGAGTCATACTTATCGATGGCAGTTAATCAATCAGTAGTGTTTTAGTACAAATGTACTTGGAACAACGCCGTGGGGTATTTACGTCAATTTATCAATAAGTATAGCATAAGCGACTGAAAAGTTTTGTGGTAATCGGTTATCGTGGTATAGACATGTGATGCGGAGGAATGAGGAAAATGCTGAGTATGAATGTGGATGGGTATATGAGTAGAGGAAGACCAAAGAAACGATGGATGAACTGTGTGAAGGATGATATGGCTATAGTTGGTGCCAGTTAAGATGAGAATAGCGGTCATTGACCCAGGCGCGGATCCAGGATTTCCTTTAAGGGGGGGCAAATTTTGGAAAAATCTTTAAAAAAAATTGATAGGTAAACTTTTGATAATAAATGGTATCAGGCGTTACTTTACAGAAATCCATGATATGCGAGATATAAGGGGCCGCCAGCTTTTGAACCGGGGGGGGGAGCGTAGCGAGAAATTCTTACGACACCTTGCCTTGGACAGGTTAGAATGGTTTCGAACGTTCATATAGGAGTTACTTCGTCGAGCTTTAGATAAATTCAAGAGGATGTAGAGCGAGCGAAGCGAGCTCGAAAATTTTAACACTTTTCCTACCAACCTACTGGAGTTAGGTACCTCCTGAGCCTCTTATAGACAAAGTTTAGACTCATGAAAAACTTGGCTTCAAGAGCGAACGAAGCGAGCTCGAAATTTTTTACAACATTGCCTCAGATAATTATGCTATAATTGCATAATAATATACTTAAATACCTAGAAGGCCTCGGGGCAAGGGGGCTCTTAATTTATTTCTGTCTATTGTAAATATCGATCATGCAAAAATCCAGAGTGCCAATCCAGAGGTAAAAAATAGGAGCCTTTTTGATAAATGTTGAGTGATTCCATTTTACGCTACAATTTATTACGTGCTATGGCATCAGGCAAGAAAAGCTAATTTTTTTTTTAAATCCTGAGCCTCTAGGGGCAGCTGCCTCCTCCTGGCGACGCGCGACGCCCATGACACAATATTGGTACAACTAGAATATTTAGTTTCAATTCCGTCAAACTGCTTCAAGCTTGGCTAATGACGTATTTGGTCCGGTTCAGGGGGGGGGGCAATTGCACCCATTACCCCCCCCTGTATCCGCGCCTGCATTGACCCACCTACATTTAGTAATCTAACTTTAAAAACCAAAAATAAGCCTGTTCAAGTCTAAAATCGTCATCTATCGTGAATCGTGATCTTCAACATTTTTTGTGATGAAAAACGATACATGGTTTATTTGTTTTGGTTCGTACGAAGAGATATTAGGGAAAGTTCAATGACCGCTATTCTCAATGATATTCTAATAAACAGATATGTTATACACCTACAAAACCACAGAAAAAAGTGTGCCACGGGGGAGAGCCAGCTCACATACACGCAGTGACGCAGAATAAAGGAAAAACAGGCCAATTGGCCTGTTTTCGAGTCTTCACGATTGCGCGCTCACAACATATCTGTGTAATAGAATATCATTGGCTATTCTCATTTTAACTGGTACCAACTATAGAACAGAGGTGTGTGATGAGATTACAAGTAATAGTGAAGTATGGAAGAAGAAGACATGCTGCGCCGACGCCAAATAAATTGGGATAAGACCAAGAGAATGATGATATAATTAATATAGCATATTATAAAGAGGTAACATTTGTTTGTAAGTTTGTATGTAGGGGGTAATCTCCAGAAGTAATGAACCGATTTCAAAAATTCTTTCACCATTAGAAAGCTACATTCACCCTGAGTGACATAGGCTATATTTTTTCCCAGTACTCTCACGGGAACGGGAACTACGCGGGTGAAACCGCGTGACGTCCGCTAGTAATAAATATAGCATAAGCATATCGACGGTTAATAGGTAATAGGGTATAAGCGACATTTTGGTATAAAATAAATTTTGAATGCCATCCTACTTAAAATTTTCAACTGTTTCGAATGCGCTTACTCCCATGGCTCTACAATGACTTTTTTGTCGTTTATGCCCAAGCAAGAAACTGCGTTTTCAAAGTGTAATTTTGGTGTAACCGACCGAGTTTTAGGCCTTTTTTACTCTAAAGGTGCTTGTACCCCTGTAAAAATGACTTCACTTTTGGTTTATAGTCGGTAATGTATTTTTACTTCTTACTGGTGTAGAGATTCTGGGCGCTTACGGCTCTTTACCATTAGCACATGTTTTGAAAGTTGGAGCTAATGCCTCTTTACCTTTGTCGTCAAAAACATTAAGGGTCGGTTATACCTCACTACCATAAACAAGTTTACAATACAGTTGTCGCTTATACGCAATTACTAAAATCTAATTTATATTCAACTGTCGGTTATACCTTACTACCATTTACAAGTTTACAATACAGTTGTCGCTTATACGCAGTTACTAAAATCAAATTTAATATTGAAATATCGGTTAAACCGTACTACCATTTATTATTTTAATACAACGTTGTCGCTCACGCCGTATTATTTTACAATGCTTAATTGTTTATTGGTGCTTACGCCAATTTGTATCATTTTTTTGTACTCAAGTAGCTATTTAGTGAGTCGCATATTCAGTGCAAAATCAGTCAACCGTGTGCAGTGACGGCGAGAACTTGTGCGAATGCGGATAAGTATAATTTTCGAAAAGAAAAGAAACGAATAACGCTAGATAGACGCTATAAACGCAATAGACGCTAACAACACTCAATCCTCCTTATTTAAAATCACCCGTTCAGGAAAGAAACAATCTTATTTAGATTATAATATGTCAGACGATGAAATAGCTTTGTTAAAAAATGCCTTTGGCAATGCAGGAAGCTCAGATGAGGAGCCGGAACAAAACGGCAAGAAAAGGAAGCTAGTGACTCTTAACGTCGAAGAAGAGTTTTTAGGTAACAAAGCGGCAATAAAGATTCCCAAAAATAAGAGAAAAGCTGCCCAAAAACGGTTATCTGGTCAGATTATTAAAACAAACGGAGAAGTTGCTCAAGAAAAAAAAGTCCAACCAAACCCTTGCGCGGGTAAAAAATGTGGAAACAACTGTGGTACCTACTGTAACGGAAGAACGAAGGATAAGCATTTTAAGAATTTTTGGAGCCTTGCAGAACAGAGAAGAAAGGATTGAATCATCAGCTTATCCCAGAAAACTATTATCAAAAGAAAGAGAAATAAACATAAGTTTTGACTTACAAAAAGTCTTGGACACACCGGATGGTGATAGCATGTTATTGTTTTATACACGCAAACTGGCCGTTTACAATGCAGTTATTTACGAAAATGGTACTCGCAATGTTTATTGCTATTATTGGCACAAAAGCCAGGATACCTAACCGCGGTGCTAATAAGATGGCTACAATATTAAGCAAATACATAACAAAGCTTGACGAACGTGGGAATATAAGATGACTTCTTCTTTATTGTGACTGCTGTCTCGGTAAAAATCGGAACAAAATTGTTCTTGCAATGCTGAAAGAGACTCTGCAACGTTGCAGAACTATAGAATCCATTCAAATGAATTTCTTGCTTACCGGTCATACCTACATGACCGTCGATTCGGCACATGCAACGATTGAAAACCAGGTTAAAAATACCACTATCTTGGCACCTTCTCAATGGTATACTGTATTCCAGACGGAAAGACAAAAACCAAAGCCCTTTGATGTAGAGCGGTTAACTCACAAGGATTTTAAGAGATGGGACCTGGGACAAGTATTTCATGGGAAATCTTTTGGGTAATATAAGTAAAATGCGAGTCGCCACTTTTAAGAAGAGCCGTACATCAGCGACGATTAAATTTTCCATGGATCCAGAGACACCTTTGTCCCGTATTGAATTCGCGTCCAAAACAAAGTTTCTGGAATTACTAGACTGCTATCCTGCACCCCTGCCAATTACTGAAAATAAACATAAAGATTTATTGAAGCTTTGCTCAGACCAAGTTACCTATACCTCAACAGTTTCAGGCAGAGTACTTAGGTTTAACTTTCAACAAAAAGGTGAAAGATACTTTGCCCGATGCTGACATCGAAGATAATGTTGACCAATAGTCAACATAACTGTAACTCTATTTTGTAATGATTGTGCATTTTTTTCTTTAGGTTTTTGCAGAGACCTACTTAAATTAATCTTCAGGAGACACCTAAGTAAGACTGATCAATTAATTGATTTTTATATTGATCTCGATTAGCCTGATTTAAGTTACACATTGTAAACAATTGACCTATTGTTATGCAGTCGATTGTCTAAAAGACCACTATGCAATAATAGTTCCTTTAACCTTCCTAACCTTTATTTTGATGTAGTATCTAACACACTTTGCGATTGGTTATTGTATTTTTTTCTTGTGAAAACTATTTTTCCTTTTATACTTAATTGTGTTTTTTTTCATAATAAATAGTGTAAAAACGTATTTTTGTTTTCATTTAATTACATCAACAACTAAGTCGAAGCATAATTATAAAATAATAATGAAGGTAGGTAATCTAGTACGAACAATGATGATGATGGTTACCCATCATCATCATTACTAACACCCTATAAATGTATGCAATTACTTAACTCTTATTTCTAAGGAGAATCATGTTGGTTGTGACTCTATTATTTTAAGACGTGACGTTTAATTCACGTTACCATTTGCCCAGGTAATGCCGTATGTTGGATGTTATCGTGTTCCTCTTGTTATAGAAATATTGATGTGTGGAAGTACCACAATACCTTTTTTTCAACCCACTTACAGTGTCGCTAATGTCTAATATTCTCACTATGTTTTTGATAAGCACTGTTTCTTGCGCTCCGTTACCTTTTGGCATAATGATGTGAATCGTCATGTATCCTTCTTTACCCATTTAAGTTATTCCATAGTCATGTGACTTATGCCGTATTACCTCTTGGTATACGGATATCAAATGTAGCTAAGTCTGTCTCTTTATTTTTTTCTGTGTAGATGTAGCTTACGCCCAATTACCTCATATAGAAAATAAGATCCATTGATTTTAGCGACATAAAACCAGATAAAACAACATCGAATCAAATAAATAAAAAAGCCAATTAATGCTTTTATTTTAAGTGATCATAGAGCTGTTTAAATTTTTACGTTATGACGATTAATAAAAAAGTTATGTCCATTTTTCTGCAATTTTAAACTTTGAACTGCTCTCCTGAACAATTTGATTTTTGTTGCTTACACCCTATTACCTTTTAACCGTCGATATAGAATAATCAGGCAATATTTTTTCCTCTAATGAGACACACGGGCCGTTATCCACCACGTGCGGTTTGGTGGATGTCGCAAAATGTCTTTGAACTTTTGGTCCTAGGTCATGTCAGTTTCCTCACGATGATTTCCTTCACCAGTTTGAGAGTTATTTACCTATACATTAATTCTAAGAAATTCGGTGTTATTTCCAGAACAGGTTTTTGTTTGTTTTTATTGTTTTTTCCTCGATTTTTATTTAGCAAGAGCTACAACTGAATTTTAATTTTAAGGAAACATAAGATTAGAGGAAATTAGCCATTTTTTCCTGTTAATTTCAGGTCTCAAAATATACAATTACAATAACAAAACACTCATCTTTAACAAAACATACCTGCCATTACGTCTTCAAGATCTAAAGGAGCTTCTTAGGATACAAGAAATCTTGAATTTAAGAGGATAATTACTGAGAACAATGAGTTTAAGTGTAAGTACTCAAATGACTATTGTTTCTCATTATACTATCTTCTGGTAAACAACATCCTTGAAACCATTGTTATGTATATTAAGAACTTCCGATACTTCAAATATGTAAATTACCTATTGAATAAAATTACGTGTAATTTACACGAGTTGTTACATAAACAGGGAAATCCCTAATCAAGAGCACTTAAACGAGGTAAACATATCGCCACCTCCCAAAACAATGACATCAACGAAACAAATAAACGTCACTATTATGACATTCGACTTTCAACCAGAATGACGTTTACTTGACACATGCAAACGTCATAAATGAAAGGAACTATGACACAAGTGTAAGAAAGGATTTCTGGTGAATCAGAGTACGTCACCGGTGACTGTAGAACCGTGAGGTCGCAGCGATTAGGCCGCGTCATTCGATCACGGTCGGTCTCGTCACCCAAGAGAACCGGTTCTCAATTCTCGCGAACATAAACATCAGATCCGCGATTTAAACACGTTACTCGTAAACCGGTTAGCAGGCTTTGATATAAACCTGATTAGATTTTGCGAAAAGACGATGACGACTAAGATGTGATAGTTACATCTCATTCCGATGACGAACCGATAATTTTTTAATCGGATCTGTAAAAACCGGAAGGGAATGTCCGCAGGCCGGGTAATTAATTTCGCGAATATGGAATTATTTCTTACGAATTTTATTTCTATGAACAAGGATCTACAATGTCGGATTTTAGAACGATGCTGACGTGAGATTTGATTTATGGTTTAAGTGTGATGACATAAACAAATTCCATTTGGGTGACTAAAATGCAGTTAAATCTTTGGTCAGTTGTGAAATTGATTCTACATTTTGATTAATCCGTAACTGTGACACCCCCTGGGTATGATGAAGGCTGTAACTTTACAGATTAAATGCAAGACATCTCAATACAAATGGTGCAATATTTAATCTAAGTACACTATTGTATTTAGGTAACCCTGTGATGATAGTTGTGTGTGTTTTAAATAAATAAATAACAATTTCAGGTACTCAATATATTATTAATTATTATACAGACTTGACAAAAAGTTCTCGTAGCCGTAGCGTTAGTCGTAGCCCCGTAGCGATCCCGTAGTCACCAGAGATGTAACCCTCTTTTTTTTCTTCGCAATTGGACCTCTATTATAACTTCATTAGATTCATTATGCATTAAACTTTTCCCGTTATCACTGATTTCTTTTTTGTGTCTATCACTTTATGTTTAACTGAACTACGAGTAATACTGAATGAACTAATACTGAAAAAATATTATGATTATTGAAATCATCAAAATTAAGTTAAAAGTCATGATTGCAGAGCTCATAATTTCTGCAACCTAACCGTGAAGATACGAAAAAAACCTTTTTTCGTGAAACTATCTTCTTTAGCAGTCTATTAACGTATTTAATTGTATATTTATTAAAGTCGCTTACTATGTTTCTGTGTGATCGTGTTGTTCTTCTGAACTACGCAACAAGTTTTGGTTTTCACCATCATTAAAGGATTTCGTTTCGGATTGCTAGTTCGCAATAAAATGGGAATATACCAGAATTAAAAAGTATACTCCGATGACTCAGTAAAATATTTCTTATGTTAACTTAAAAAGTATAAAAAACCCGTGTATACCACATAGGGTTATGGGGCGCTCTATGTAACTGGAAAGTCCGCTCACCACGTGATTTTTTTTCACATAATTTATGTACTTTTTTTAATTTACATGATTTATCTTTTATTGACATGTTTTTTTTTTCGTTTACCTGTTTTTTTTTAATTTAAATGATTTATTTGGATTTAGTTTTCAATAACTTTTTGTTTTTTTACTAATGTTGGTACCGAATTTTAATTGTATTATTTTATTTTTGAATTATAAACATTAAAATCCGTGTTGTGTTAGTTTTTAATGAATTTTCGACACAATGTAAAAATTGTTTCTGAAATAAATGAATATGAATACTTATGAATATGATAATGAATATTAGAAAACGAAAATAAATTATATAAACCATGATACATACGGGGAAAAATATCCAGAAAAAAAAAATCAGAAATTAATATATTTTTGATACATTGTTTTTTTAGTTTCTTTTCCAGCTCGACCTGTGGTAAAAGCGCTTAGAAGCAGATGAAAACAAGAATCAGCGGAATCGGTTTCAGCAGTAGGAGAGTAGTTGTATGTTTTTTTTTTGTGTGCAATTTGGAATACGAAGTATTATTACTTCTACGTACCTATATATCCAACAAATAGGAAGGACTTTTAATATCTCTTAGGGCGAAGTTTTGTCACGACGCGGTCTGACATGGCTGTCAAAAACACTATGAAGGCAAGCGTCGTGAATAAATCGGAAAATTGTCAGACAAGTGACGACCGCCTACTAGAACAGTTCCTACTCATACTCACGGATAGGAGGCCTGTGTCCCATCAGTAGGAATATTTGATTATGCTTATGCTAAGTGCTATTTGGAGAGGTTTTACGTCGTTGACTTGGACCTAGTGAGTAAAAGATCTTACAAAGACTTCCTTATAAAAGTTGCCAAAAGTGACTTACTGACTGCATGACTGCATCTAAACGATGACTGTATCAGATGTTGGCAGTTCAATTGTGTTTGTAAAAGGAAGGAAGGCAGCTAAGCGCACTGAGTAATAAAGGAAGGTCGGCATTGGTGACGAAGAAGATATGATCAGTGTCTCACTGCATATATATTAAGTAACTTCATTTGTCAAAGTTATATTACTCATGGACTCACAATATGTGATTTCCGTATAAAAGTTAATTTCTTTAATAAATTAAGTGAATCACGCGTATAAAACCTAAATAAAATGTGATGATTCATGCTGACCGTACTTAGATTTCTTCAAACTAACGCGAATCAAGTAAAAATGTACAAAGTAGGTGTTTCCTCATGCGCGGGGGCAATGCGACAAGTCGGCAACGTTCGGTTCGGCACGTGCGACGTACTCGTGTCAGAAGTCATGCGCATGCGTCATTGGTAGGGTTGTCAACTGTAATGTTGTTGAGTCATTATGCGGCGCGCGCGCTCGTTGTTATGTCTAGTCATGTTTTAAAATTATTTTTCTAATGCCTGTGTTTATGTGAACGTTATGTGATGAATGAGGTTGGAAGTAAAACATGTCTTCAACTGGTTGCTGGAAAGTGTTCTAGTTCGTTATAATGACACATGTATGTATAGTCAGTAACAATTCTGCCTCGAGTGCTATGTGTTTCACACACTGTACTATCGGGGTCTTTTCCGCCTGACCATTTTATTTTTTTTTCGCTCAAATCATGCGGAGGCGCCGAGCCACGCCCCTTAAAGTTTGGGCCTATTAGGAAAGCGTCAACTTTGGCGCGCAAAGTAACAATAACTCTCGTTTGGCGTGCGTCGTCAATGCGCTCGGCTGATTCGGTATCTTTTCATTCATTTTTTCTACACAAAGTCAACGGGGCGGGGCTAGAGAGTGTTTTTATGTTGCGAGTGCAAGCAAAAATGAGCTTAGTGGTGGTCAGGCGGGAGTGTCCTCGATAGTACATCGCACTGTAGGTTACCTACTATCACACTAACACTTAAAACTCGTATACGGTAAGCCATGATCCTGTCGATTTCACTGTAGATATTCTTTGCAAAAGTGAAAGGAATAAAACTAATCTGCGTTTGATATACACAAAACTCAATATACCCAATAAAAGCAACAGTGCTTTATCTAAGGAACATATCACGCCTGTAATCCCCGAAAGGTAAGACAGTAGAGTTATACCTTATAGTACACCCACATTTCTTCAGTTATGTTTAAGTCCCATGTAAAAGGGAGCGAGCCTATTACCATCAACCGGGCACAGATTCCGACTATGGCTGCTACTGAGAAAATCCTGATGGAAATGCCCAATAATACTTTGCTCGGCCCGGGAATCAAACCCAGGACCTCTTGAACTCTGCGACCGCTAGACCAACGAGGCTGACTAATATAATGCAAGTCTATTTATTTATTTTTTATTTAAAATCTCCAACAAAGGATGTACACAAATACATGAAATAAGTAATGGGCGGCAAAAGTATCTCGTAGGTGTACTCCTTCACTTACAGGAGACCACAGCATGCACAATATAACTAAGTTAACAAAGATATAGATTCTAGACCTAAAATACTTGTTGACTAGATCAGAACTCGAAGCCACAATTCCAAAAGTAGACAACACTACAACTATCACAGCATAGCAGAGCAGAGCACTATACAACGCGTGGCAACTACACACGTCTGCTACAGCACGTACAATACGCCAACCACCACACAAACAACGCAATGTTGCTGTTTACAGGATAAACCTCCAATAAACACTCAACACTGTCTACGTGACAATTTTCGCGTACCAACAACCTAAATAATTATACCACGCCAAGCAAATTAAACCTGTATTTCGTTAGCATTATTTCTGAAATAGACAATGTTTTATGTAAATAACTACCGGATGTTTGCAGAGAAAACCAATTTCGTTGCGGTGTTCCTTTCGCTTGATACCTTTGCTGAATTAGTGGCAAAACCTTGTTTCATTTGCTCTATGTTAATAATTATTTATTTATTTAGTAAATATATAAAACGTGGCTAAATAATAATAGCCGCTCGGGTTGATTGTTAGGTTAAGCTGGCTTGCCTAGGTTGATCTATGGATGGGTAACCCCCCATTACATATCGAGTTTCCTCCGTGCCTCGGAAAGCACGTTAAACAGTTGGTCCCGGCTGTCATTTGTAGATCTTTGACAGTCGTTAGGTGGTCAGAGGCCCAAAAAGTCTGACAACCAGTCTTACTAAGGGGAATCGTATTACCCGGTACTAACTGGATTGTGGAGGTCAGATAGGCAGTCGCTCCATGTAAAATACTGGTATTCAGTTGCGTCCGGTAAAACTGGAACGATGGCCGACCTCAACATAGTTGGGAAAAGGCTAGGCAGATGATGATGGTGTATTTATTTATTTAGTAATTCGCTAAACAAGTGGTAGCAAGCTCTACTACTAAGCATGAGGACCTGGCTTCAATTCCCGAGTCGGGTAGTGTTAGTGGGTCTTTCCATCAAGAATTTCTCAGCCACGGAGTCTGGATTTGTGGCCGGTTGATGGCAAAAGGCTCGCCCCCTATTACGTGGGACTTAAACATGGCAGAATGTTGGTAGATTATTAGATACCTACAACTTTGCCTTATCCTTTGTGAATTACAGGCGTGATGTTATTCTATGTTGTTCGTTTACTGGCTTGTGCGTATGACCAGAAGTATGAACGTGGACCAGTCGAAAGAAGTAGGTATCTATCTATCTATCATGGGGTTTAGGTTTCCGCACTTAGTCCTTTAAGGGCATTACATTGCCCAATGACCTTGAGCATGCTGCCCCGTACTAACTTACGACGAAACGACGAGAGAGAGAGGGACGAATGCGGGAGTGACGTAGTGCTTTTCGCGAAATTTCGGATTTTTATTAAATATTTTAAAATATTAAAAGAAATAAGAGAAAAAAATCAATACACATTGTTAAATACGTCATTACGTATTTTTTGGTATAAAATTCATGCCGAGTTATTGAGCCGTTATCAGAGAAAATTTTCAATTTAGGTTGAAAAAGGACCTATTTGTTACGATTTTTTGATAAAATTTGAGTAAGTTTATTAAAATTTTAAACAATACAATGTTTTTGTGATGACCTTTAGTTTAAAATATATTTTTTATAATGAAAACGCACAAAAGGATTCATCTACAAACTTCTTTAAACCCACGGTATTTTCAGGATTTGAGCGAGGTAATCCCCTTAAGTGGACCATTTTGCGTGAGCCATAGTGGTCGTTTACTCCAACCAGCCCACCTCCCTCCAGAAGCAGATCAAACTTCCTGGTCTCCTCAGGGCATCCGCAAGGGATCTAGGTGTTCCCAGGGTCTCCTCGCGAATCTTGGTAACGCCACTAAGAAGTGTATGTAAGGATCGTAAGTAGCATCGTTCTGAAGATTTGCCTACTCCCATAGGAAAATGGTGAGAGTTTTTGTATTTATTTTGTTTGATTACTAATTTTGGCTACATAATTATGACAAGACTATTTTTAACTTTTGACGTGACAACATGACATGTCAATTAATAAAGATAACATGTCTAAGCCTGTCTATAATTACTTACTGTATACATTTTCCTGCAGGCATAATGATACATTCAAAGGCACGTGTTTTACAGCGTGTGATTTCTATCAATCATGCGCGTGCGCTTACAATGTGCATAGTACAGTGGACCGCGTCATAGTCTCCATTGGAACTCCGTTTCACGCTAGGCCAGGTCAAGGTCAAAAGGCACAATGTTGTTTGGTCGACTGTACACGATCATTCATTTACAATATTGATACACAGCAACTTTGAAAAATGAGTTTCTCCTATTAAAAGTTAATTTTATTTTGTTAGTGTTACTATTATAGTACAACTTACATATTTGGATGCGAGACGCACGGGTCCACTCAATGTGGGGGAGGCCTTTGTCCAGCAGTGGACGTCTTTCGGTTGAAATGATGATGATTATGACAGTAATGGGCGCCATTTAAAAAATAGGTACAAGGCCGGAAACTTTATTCTCCGAGAAAATCGCTCTAGAATATTGCTTAGTACTTGCAATATTAGTTCTCGTGACTATACAAGCAACAATGCACTTCTTATCAGTTCCGTTGTTAACAATGCTTTACTGAGGTCATTCATATACACAATTTAACGTCGTATTAGTAGCACGCGATCGAATGACCTTGAGATATGTCAGATACGATTGTTATCAGTTACAACATCGTTGGCATGATTGGCTGTAGGTAGGTGAATGTTTTTTTTTATTGTTGTCTCTTCGGCTAGTTGAAACGATGAGGAAAATAGGTGTTAGATTGATAAGGAAGTGCTGCCACAGCCTTATCAATCTGACACGTACTTAGCTACTGTTTAGTAATAAAGATCATGCCACCGACTAATTAATTTATCTCCATATTTAGAAATATAATGGGTGTAAAAGTTCTTCCCGTCATCGCGATATTTTTTTTGTTCCAGACCCCTACCTATCACCTTGAGGGTGAAAGTGCCAAGTTTTTCGCAAGTTTAAAAAAAATACAATTATAAAATATAAAATTTATTGTGTAATTTAAAGATAAAGATAATTTTATTTGTTAAAACATGCGTATACATGCAAACTAAGCACGCAGAATGACACAATATTGATATTTTGTACGTCCATGTTTCACCAATGTGGCGTACAAATTTATAAAATTTACAAAACAAAATAAATTACAAAATAAAAACTAAATTACTAAAATCCAAATACTAGTCAGTCTTAAACATTGTTCAGTCAGTAAAGTAAATTAATCAAATAATGTCAAAAATTACGTAACAATAAAAGAGAAAATAAACAATGTCAAAATGCAATAAAAATTGATAAGTCAGTCAACTTTAAACTCAGCTATTGTGTAACTTTACTTTAAATAGGTACAGCACAATGTTTTATACCTACTTGTTAATGTACACCTCTGGCCACCCCTTCGGGGATTACAAAGCGTTAAGTTGCGTTATGTGAACATTCTTGTTAACTACTCTAAACGAATATATTTAACTAACCTCGTGAATTCTTCTTGGAACATGATAATGATGACCTATTCCTATAGTTTATTTCGTCATTATTATGAATGAAGTGAGAGGCTAAATACGAATACGGGCCTTCTCTTCGCAGAATATTGGCCCATCAGGTCATCGCTCCGTGCTCGCGGGCTACCCCAGCAGATCTTGACGAGTCAGCGTTATTATTACTAATCCTACTAATAATAAAAATGCGAAAGTTTGTGAGTATGGATGTATAGATGTATGGATATTTTTTTTTTTTTAGGTACTATGCAGAGACATTAATCCATAGCATTTAATTGAATCTCACAATCACAATTTGACTGTAAGATAAATAAATCCTACTAATATTATAAATTCGAAAGTAAATGTAATAATATCCTTTCTCCTTTTGGGTTTCTTGTTCATCTGATAAGGGAGGGTTTTATGTTTTTTTAGAGTCGTTTGAAGAAGCCATCAACCAAGCATTCTGTACATCAAAATAAGTAACTTTACGCAAAAAATATTGCTGGGAAACAGCTTTTTTTTTGGGGTGAAAAATCATGTTTTGTGGTAGAACTCAATGTAACGCACTCAAAACGAGGTGTTTAAAGTAAAAATCTTGCATTAAAAACTTTATTAAAAAAACTTGTCAAAAAGTTGGAACTTTGACCCCCAATATCTCCGTAACTAGAAAGTTCTCAGGTAAGGTGTAAAACAAAGAAAATTTTTTTTTGGTATATCCGTGTAAATGTCTTTTTACATCTATTTTAATATATATTTATAGTATTTGATATATATATTTATAGTGATTGATATATATGTACAGTATTTATATATCCTTGTAGTATATCGTAGTATTAAATAAAATTATTCTCTCATTTTCAGAAGTAACACCTACCACTGCTTGTCTCTGCATCACCTAAAGGTTGACTGGTAGAAAATGCCTATGGCATTCCGCCTCTGCACTTTGTGCTTGAAGTGTTAAATAATTAAATAAATATTTTATCTAGGTAGTACGATACCACCCAGTTTTACCAAGGGAATGTTACCTAAAGACTGGGTGGTGGAAGGCAGATTGAAAAAAACCGGCCAAGAGCGTGTCGGGCCACGCTCAGTGTAGGGTTCCGTAGTTTCCCGTCCGTCACAATAAGTGTTACCACTTATGAGTTTAAAGGTGGGTATCTATTATGTAAAAATGCTTGCATATACGAATATACTACAAACTTAGTCCAGAAATTATTTTGTACAACTTTTTGTCTTTTTTGTACAAAAACTGTTGTTTCCATCAAGTTCAAAATGATTTTCCTAGAAAGTCCTTATAAAGTTCTACTTTTCAGATTTTTTTCATATTTTCTAAACTTATGGTTCAAAAGTTAGAGGGGGGGGGACACATTGTTTTTTACTTTTGGAGCGATTATTTCCGAAATTATTGACATTATCAAAAAATGATTTTAGGAAACCCCTATTCATTTTTAAATACCTTTCCAACAATATATCACACGTTAGGGTTGAAATTAAAAAAAAATCACTTCCCACTTTACATATAGGGGGGCTACCATAATAAAACTATTTTTTTTTCAATATTTATTTTACCACTTTGTTGGCGTGATTGATATACATATTGGTACCAAATTTCAGCTTTCTAGTGCTAACGGTCACAGAGATTAAGCGAGGACGGACAGACGGACGGACAGACATGGCGAAACTATAAGGGTTCCTAGTTGACTACGGAACCCTAAAAAGATGAAGTATACTGGTATTTAGCTGCATGTGGTTAGGTAGACAATAAGCCGACCCTAACATAGTTGGGAAAGGGCTTCCGGTAGGACAAATTCCAACTTCCACACGGGCGTCGACGCGGGCAAAACTAGTAGTTGGTTATAAACCTATAAGGCCGTATATCCGTGAGCCAAGGCACGCAGGCGCAATATACGACATCAGTTAGCGCCTCGTGGAAAAACCGGCGCCTGCGCCGACCGCGACCGTGACATGTAGACCTGAAAAATATACGTGAGATGAATTATGCAATCTATTATATCTTGTGATGTTGATACAGTTATATCACATTAATTTATTTATGTTCTACGTGGTTATGAATTGTTACCTTGATCTAGTATTAAATAATTTAATATAAAAGTAAAAATTAGAATTTTCTCGAAATAACTACGTAAGTACTGTTAAGAATATTAGAAACTAAAATAGAATAATGGACCACAACTACAAGCCACGTGTCACTAAAATAACTACCGCATTATGAGCCAATGTTATCAGATAGCTATATTTAAATAATTATAATTAACTATCTACCAGTAATTACAAGCGCGTGCTTCCTAACAAACAATAAACAAAGCCTTGCGGTATAAATAGGAAAATTCCTATTATTATAATCAAGTGCAAGATAATTGTGATACGAACATGACTCCAGCCATTAACCTGAATATATTATCTGTATGACAACATTGCAAATAGATATTTAATGTCTTCATCCATTAAGTGTAATTAAGAAAAAGGAAAATTTAGCAAAATCGCTTTTTGGTCGTTAATTGTAAATATTCCTTTGACCTACGGAAACAGGAAAAGAATAAATACTTTGGACATGAGTTTATGAACGTGAGTTGATTTTGTGAATTAATTTGATGCACAAAGTAGGTAGGTACCTAGATACTCGTGACACATTGAACAGGAATACTAACACCCGGATCTACAGGATGGTCCAAATGGTTCATCATCAGCCTATTAATGTTCCCACTGCTGGGACACAGGCCTAAGAGAGGGAGTGGGCTATAATCCACCACGCGGGCCCAGTGCGGATTGGAAGATGTCACATGTCTTCGAATTTTTTGGTTCTAGGACATGCCGGTTTCCTCACGATGTTTTCCTTCACTGTTTTAAGAGCAGTGGTGATGAAATAAATTACACAAAGTAATGTGCCTGTCTGGGTTCGAACCCACGATTTACTGTTCGTAAGTCGACGCCGCCACCACTGGGCCACCACTGCTCTGTTCGTAAGTCGGGGCCGCCACCACTGGGCCACCACTGCTCTGTTCGTAAGTCGGGGCCGCCACCACTGGGCCACCACTGCTCTGTTCGTAAGTCGGGGCCGCCACCACTGGGCCACCACTGCTCTGTTCGTAAGTCGGGGCCGCCACCACTGGGCCACCACTGCACTGTTCGTAAGTCGGGGCCGCCACCACTGGGCCACCACTGCTCGTCCAAATAGTAACGTCATTAAAAAATGATGCCTTACACCCAAGGGTATCCGAAAATTCCTCATGTATGTTCAATTCATGTCATGATAGTTTTCGAGTTATGGATTCTTGAAAAGCATTTTGAGTATGAATGTGGATGGGTATATCAGTAGAGGAAGACCAAAGAAACGATGGATGGACTGTGTTAATAATGATATGACAAGAAAAGAAGTGTCTGATGAGATGAGTAATTAATAGAGAAGTATGGAAGAAGAGGATATGCTGCGCCGAACCCAACTGAATTGGGATAAGGGCAAGAGAAATGATGATGGATTCTTGAAAAATTTATGAAAACTGCTTTAAATTAATGCTACCCCCCCCTATTTAACACAACTTATTCATCTTCTATATTATCCCTGAAATTGATCCTCCATAACGCATAAAATACTGCAGCATTAATTCTGAAATAAATATATGGTAAAGTTGAGGATTAATGCTAAGTCCTATGTGTGACGAAAACACGATTCCATAAACTTTTCTCGATAGAAAAAAAATTCAAAGTTACCTCCAAATCGAACAATACACCGCTGGTACTCAAAAAGTACTTCAAATTGGATCATGAAACTTTGCATACTAACTGAACTAACTATAAAGCAGGTCTTATGTGTTTTATTTTTTTAGTCCAAGCAATAGATTTTTTGTATAACGCAAAAAACCACTCATTTCGCACTATTCGGCCGCAGTGACTGACGTAACAACCGCTTTGTAGTGCAAGCTGATTAGAACTTTATTCTAACATTATTTCAAACGAAGTTTGAACCACCACAAATAGAGTTGCTAATTTTAGGGTTAGAAGGGCCTTAACGTTAACTAGAGGATTTTTTTAATCTCATTAGCATCAGGAGTAACAAAAAGCTAGAAATATTGACTGCGCTTTCTTCTGACGGTTTTTACTTCGTTTAAATTCTCGTCTATTGTATAAAAGTGTTTGCAAAAGTAACTATAGATACGGCTTTCATTGCAGTGTTGAGGGAATAAGGAAAGACATCAGCTTAGAATACTAAGAACCATTTCTTTTGCGTGGGCCTGCATGTTGGCGGGAATTCTGTCACACCATTATATGAGTAAGCTGAAATCAAATTAGCTGGAAATAAGGATGACTTTTACTAAGCATTTATTTACCAAAGACGGTTGTAAACTCATAGTATTACTACTACTACTATTGACGTACTACATACACCAATACTGGATGGATATGTTTACAAAACCGTATCCACGGGTTAGGTAATGTTAACCGCTGCCGAAACCGCACCGTTATCAACCCACGATATTATTATGTTGATATTCTGTAATACCCATTAGGTTTATAACACATAATTTTGAGAAAATACGTGTTAAAATTTTCCACTTCCATTTGGTTGGGGTCTGTTGAAGTAAAAACCCAAAATCATATTTGTATCATGCATTTTGTGGTCGATTCTAAAAATAATGTAAAATACTGTTTATTGTTAGGATAACGATTTTAAATATAGGTGTGTATTTATAAAAAAAAAAAACATGAAAAACTTTATTTTCATGTTTTGTTAAAGATATATTTTAAAATGGATAGTGTAATGTACCATAAGGGGAGGCTTGTATCTAGCTAGTGCTGAGGTAAGTGATTGATTGCGTGATAAGAGAAACTTATCTACATTTGGGAAAGTCCCTTAATAGAACAATTACATAAAGATATATTAAGCTAAGGATCTTATTTGGCTTAAAAACAATGACAGCTCCTTTAATTTTCCATCCTACATTATTGATCGAAGTCCTACACGTATTAAAGAATGACCCAAATTGAATTGAATGGCCAAAATAGCATGATCAGCAAAAGTGACGAATACTTTAACATGTTTCCTACTATATCTTTATACCTCAATTCATTAATTTATTTATCTGACAAAGTATGTGTGTATTTCCGGTGCAATGAATGACTCCTTAATCAAGTCATATTATCTTCGTTTTATCAGAGAAAGACAAGGCTGTAAAGATTATAAGTTAGAAGACATAACTACCTACGTAACTTTTTCGTCATTTATTTCGGCACGTGTAAGTGCTTATGATTTTCCTGATGATATTAGCCGAGATAAAGGAAATAGGATAAAACTGTGTGCCAAAATATTAACAATCTACCTTGTCATCATCTGCCTAGCCTTTACCCAACTATGTTGGGGTCGGCTTCCAGTCTAACCGGATGCAGCTGAATACCTGTATTTTTCATGGAGCGACTGCCCATCTGTCGTCCACAACCCAGCCAGTACTGGGTAATACGATACGATAAGTCTTTAAATTGACTCCGGACCCAGGTTGGCCGCAGCAAGTAAAACCTGCTCAGGTGGAGATTCATTAATGACTCTGCCCTGCTTAAATGTGGTGCTGTTCCACAAACGATGGGGCACTTAATATCGTGTCCTGCGTGTCCTGTTGTTTGTTCACTACAAGAACTGATGCACGCTACCGAAAGCACCAAACTAGTGGCTCAGTTCTGGGCCGATACAATTTAGATTGCCATCGACACGCTAAGAAGAAGAATACGATTCCCTCTTGGTAAGACTGGTTGTCAGACCTTTTTGGGCCACTGACCACCTATAACGACAGTCAAAGATCTACAAATGACACCCTTACCTAAAGATTGACCCGAGTGGCTATTATTATTTAGACACAAGCTCCAACAATCTACCTTGTGACAAGACTATTTCCTAACAAATTCCTCAAATCCGTATGGTTCTTTCTTCAAAAGACCATCTCAGACACTAATCTGCATAGTCCTCATGTGAATTGAGCAAGATTGTCTGGACTTCAAAAGAGACTATGACCTCTGAGTTTGTTTCGGCTGCTTCTTCTCAGAGTAGTCAGGTACGAAACACCGGTCCCATCTAGTTTAAAAAAATGACGTGTAAAAGTGTTTGTAAAAACCTACTTGCGAAATAAACATCATTTATCATCATTTATCATAACTAACAACGTAATTACATTATGTATGTATTCTATTGTTTCAATATGTCATACCGCGTGCGTCACTATGTACTGCATGTAAGTAGGTACATAATGACCCTATTACATAATATAACGCAGACTCGCAAGACATGACGCATCGAACGTACGATTTCTTGTGATTTACATAAAATACTGATGAAATACTAGTTCCGGTAGTTTTCAGAGTGATCTAACCCTCCAAAAGTGAGTCAGTCAGTGATCAGGTGGTTTTTTATTCAAGGATGGTCTTAAGGTGACCCTGCGGCGAAATGTGTGTCATTGATGATATTTACGTATACATATGGGAGAGACGGTGAATCATCGCTATCATTGTTTGTTTTTTTGACTACGTTGCAATTGTATATAAGTAGCCGTTTGAAATACTTGAATTGTTTGAACAAATACCCGGGAAAATTATTATGGAAGGACTTATTAATTAAAGTTGCTACGATTCATCATCATCATCATCATCTGCCTAGCCTTTTTCTAACAATGTTGGGGTCGGCTTCGAGCCTAACCGGATGCACGATTATTTAACTGATATTCAATTTTCCAGACGATTCTAACGAAGCTCCGCTTGAAGTTTCATACCCAAGAACAAATCAAAACACCTGTACTTAAATATAAACTTTTATTGTCACTTACGGGATATCTTCCGTGATTGTTAATAGTTTTGAGCTCCCGATATTACGACGCTATTGCAAGCGCCATGATCGCGGGTTGACTGGAGAATGCGGGTGGATAAATAATAAACACACAGACACAGACAGGAAGACAGATTTGTCTGCTCCTAACAAATTATTTTCCATCTACCCGCATTCTCCAGTCAACCCGCGATCATGGCTCTTGCAACAGCGTCGAAATATCGGGAGCTCAAAACTATTAACAATCACGGAAGATATCCCGTTAGTGACAATAAAAGTTTAGTTTTAAACCGTGAAAGCTTAAAACAACGTGAAAATATGTTAAGTCAATTAGGTTACAATCGTTTGAAATCCTGAATAATAAAAGTGTCCTGTTGCCAAAGCAGAATATTCTACGTACAGACCATTTAAGGCACAACAAAGTTGCTTCATCACCTTTTAAAGATGCTGAGAACATCTTCACTAAATGTAACAGGCAATCAAATGTCTTGTACCTCATATTTATATAGCCTTTTTATTTCCCACTTTAATACATAATATGGCATCAAAACGTCGTTGCAGTAAATGACATGCAATTACCTGCATCCGGCCACCTACGCTTGTTCCTTATATTATCGAAAGTGCTAACGGACTTTGATGAAATCAATGTGGATGTTACCTAATTTCGGCCATGTCCTTTTTGGGCAACAAAGATATTTTGTTACGATCACGAAATGGATACTAAGAAGGCTCGTGTGCCGAGAATTTTATTTGTGTAACGTTTCAATTTTACAACTTTACAAGTACTTACTAAGTTCGTGTTTCTTCCTACCGCAAGTAATTTTATGGAAATTCTGTAGCACTAGACGGAATTTTACGACTTTTTATAACAAGGCTTGTTTTACTACAAAAAAAACTACCCTTATCCAAACAATAGTAGAAAACAACACTCCATAAAACATAACGTTACCAACAAATAGTAAGGTTCAATTCAAAGTATTTCGGTTAAAAACAAAGCAAATTAAATCCATACTTAAGTAATAAAAAAAAACAGCAAAACCTCTCCCCATTTCTAATGCTGTTAGCGGCATTTTTTTCCCCGGCGCGCGGCATGCACGAAAAGGCCAATGCACGAATGCACCCACCGTTATTACTGACGACAGGTAGCAAGCACGGATTGGGTGCAACACTATTGTGCATACTTTTGTGCATACCCTCGAACAGGTTGAAAACTCAGTATTAGTTAATGTTTGTTTCATTATAAGCCCTTATCAGGCCGTAATCCGGAGATAATGAAAGTGTTAATGCTTGTGCCAGACAATAACAGATGTTTTTATATAACTAGTAGCGTCTATTCTAGATATTGTTAATCAGTCAGTGTCTGGGTCACACATATTTTCAGGATTTTGTAAACATTGCACATTGATGAACATTGATTTTTTCTTATAATCAATAACACCAGTAAGTAAAGTATGACCAATAACAATAAAAACGTAACTTTCCACGCTCTAATGTAACTAGTTATTAATATTTCTAATAACGGTCGTACCCATCATGTCGTATGGCTGTGGAGCGTGCCCGGCGGCCCGGCTGGCCGGCACAGTTCCTCACCGATTAGTACAAATTAACATTTTTCCGTCACCTCACTAACTAGCGGAATATTTCGATATCCCCCATCAACAACAAGATACAACGCTTTCTTAATAACTTTTGTAATACATACAATATTAGCCACTAATGGACACAAATTGCTCAAGTACTTAGCAACAATTCGGAGTAAAAAATGGAATTAGATTGCGTGAGTCATCTGTTCAAGCTAAAAGATATATGATCTTTAAATAATTCGCGGCCGTTACTGATAAAAACAAAACCCACGCCAACGAGATAAGAGACGGTATTAATTATTATGTAAATGATATCTTCAGAAGCATGATGTAGTTCATAAAATATGCAAATGTCAGAACCTACACGTTGAACACGTTGGTACATATAGAGAGGCGCATAAACATTTGGAGTGTTGCAGTGGGTGTAGTTCAGAGAAAGCACGCACTCACGCAGCGCGATCGGCGATAATGAACGCGTGTCGATACCGGACGGTGGACGATATCTCATCGGCGTCAGGCGTAGGCCGCCGCGCGCCGCCCACTCGCCTGCGCTCGCGCCGCTCTGACTAATACCCACCTACGTCCCGCGGAGTCGCGCAGCGCTACCGACCACCGCGCCATGCGCCGGCGCCACCACACACATCAACATCAACACACATTAAACATCAGTACACAACACCCGTTGAGAAACCTTCTCATTCTACCTCCATCTCATTACCCAAGATACTCTCATTTAGGGCGATGCAGCGTATCGCGACTGTAATTCTGTCTGTCAATAATTATTACGGCGCGTAATCCGTGATTGATGAACGCCAACAGTAGCCGAGAGCCGATCAGAATATAATTGACGCCGCCATTGTACCCCGCCTGATTGATCGCTTTACACCGGCATTACGTTGCGAGTTGCGACATAACGTGCATAAATCTGATCTTAATTAGACGCAGCTTTAATTAAATGTGTGCTGATGAAATATAAGCTCTGTTTATGCAGCAATAACATTTTGATTAATTGCTGATGCAACAATCGGAGCAATTGGAGCTGACAAAATACTGTGCTACGCGGGAACCGTAGCAGTAGCTACGCGCTACGAGACCCTTGAACAAATTGAACAAAATGATTTGTAAAAATACATTGAACCGTAAATAATACATATTTCTGTATGAGAAAATCTTATTGTGACCATATTGCTACTGTAAGGAACGTATCGATCCGTTGTATAAATCTTACTACGGAGTCACGGACATATTCAACATTGTAGCCACGGCAGTTAGTATCAGTATACGGCAAGTTCTAAACAGTGTCCTAGCTCAGTCGGTAGCGGCTAGCATAGAATCCGTCCGCAACACCGGCAATTACCGGGGCCAGGCGTCGCGGCGTGCGCCCGCGCCGACGATTGTTTACGGCGCGCACGCGCGGCGCGGCGCGTGTCCCCCCGCGCCCCGCGCCCCGGCGGCAGCTGCTCCGCACAGGTGGCGCGTGTGGGAACTCGACGGCTCTGTGCGTTCCCACGATCGCGCGCCCTCCGCACGCTATATAAGCCCCCGCCAGGCGGACGTACGGCATTCCGCGTTCAACGCTCAGCGCAAACGCACAGCTCCACTCGCTACACACAAATGTCTAACATGTCTTACGAGATCGCGTACTCGCTCGCAGACGACGGCCCGCAGCCAGTCTCGCGTACTTATCAATATCGCAAAGTGATGAAGCCGATGCTTGAGCGCAAAAGACGCGCTCGCATCAACCGCTGCCTCGACGAACTCAAGGAGTTGATGGTCAGCGCTCTTCAGTCTGAAGGAGAAAATGTTGCAAAATTGGAGAAAGCCGATATTTTGGAATTGACCGTTCGCCACCTTCACAAGCTCCGCCGCCAACGCCGCCTGTCGCTGAACCCCACCGTGGATGCTGACCGCTTCCGTGCTGGATTCACTCATGCTGCCAACGAAGTGTCTCGCTGCTTGGCCTCCATCCCTGGTGTGGACGTGAGGTTGGGGACTCAGCTCATGACCCACCTGGGGCACAGACTCAACGACATGCAGCGCGCCGCGGTCTCCGCCGACACTCCTCCGGCGAGTCCGCCCAGCCCCGCGCTGTCCACCGCCTCTTCGACCTCTGGCTACGTGACCCCCTCGCCGCCTGCTTCGCCCGTGCACATGCACACGGCGACCCCCCTGGACTGCTCCACCACCTCGTTCAGCAAGACCCCTGCCGTGTGGCGACCCTGGTAGACAGTGACCCGGAGCTGGCGGACCCGGCTCCGCGGTCACATCTGTTCCAGCACCGCCGGAGTCGCACGCGCCCCTTGTGTCCGCTAACGTACATAAGTTTAGTGAATCGTGTGGAAGATATCAAACTTTAGATCTCAGAATCAGTTAGCATAAGTTAAAATCATAGATCGTAAGTCCAAACCTGAAAGCTTTAAAAAAAATTAGGTTGTAAGTGTACTTGTGATATTAAAGAGTAAATATTATTGTATAAGAAATGTTGTATCGAACATGATCGAGTTCGTATTGTTATATGTTTTATCGTTGCAAAGAATTCACAGAATTGTGAATAAATACTTGAAAAGAGTAAGTTAATAAAAATATTATTATCTACCCTATTTCTGCATTTTATTACACTGACCTACGAAACCCTGAATCTATTGAAATGTAATTAAATTAATTACATATTCAATGTATTGTTTATAAATAGATTCGACTGGAATCTGCCAAAGTATAAATGAAACAACAAATCACAGTGATAAATACAAAGAGGTTAAGGGCACGACTCGGACCTCTGACATGCTGGTCCGCAGCGCGTGCTCGGTAACTTTCCTGTTTACAATGTTCGTACACAACTACACCACATCGCACATCACTGATACCTGTGCTGATACACACATAGTATGTTAGTATCAGCAGTTCAGTACTTTCCACCAGACAGTAAAGGCTAGTCGCTGTCGGCTCCACATGGACATGAGCCTTGTAAACAAGCTGTCCATTAAGACGTCCGCCACCACAATTAAGATAGAGAGCTGTAATTGAGATGAAAAAAATACATAATATTTTTTTTTCTACAACCACATTTACGCAGTACAGAGAAAACTACGACTGGTATCACACGTCCAAGGTACGAGACTCATTATCCAGTGTTTTTATTCCTCATTCAATGTAGATATCGATGAATACATTTAAACCCGGTTGCCGATCAAGGTGAGGTAGAAAATTTATAAAAACAATTTACATTGACACGTTACTTTGTCGTTAATTAAAGGAAAAATGATAAATACTTATTGCAGAAAATACAATTAAACCGTTAATCATTCAAAATGTACGCGAAAGTAATAAATAACCAATGATTGCATTAAGCCTCATTATAATATCACCTCATTACTAACATTAGGTAAATCGATTGGCCCCAGCTAAACACATCCCATTACAAAATTGTCCGTAACGGTAGCCTACCACTGAACGAGACAGGCAGCGCCATCTCTTATGATCTACGGGAAGTTTTGGTTTTGTCTCACCTGTCGACATCTGACGGCAAGCTTTGGAACTCGGGAAAGCTTTGACACAGAATGTTATACAACGTTACGAAGCTTTAGATCTTGTAGAAGCTAAGTTCGCCTGCGAGGATAATAAATTATAATGATCGTGCTCAGCCGCTCCATGTGTCCTCCTATGTCCTTCAAAAATACGTCATTGTTTCCGCCAACAGCATTTTGATTTAAGAATACCTCGTCCGTTTCTACCTTTTGCACACATTTTGACAATCGTCGATTAAATCCGACAACCAAATAGATCGAATGTGCTTTAATGACTGAATAATGGGAATAAATTTTATAATGCGCATTAAAGGAAAGTGCTTACTTAGCATTTATACTTATATTCTAAAGGAGCGTACTTACTGCGTTATACACTATTAGGGAGCATACATACACTTCAAAAGCTACCATAGTAAATTCATATAGAACAATCTTTATTGCTGGTATTTTCTTGAGTGAAATTCAATACTATTACTTAGTAGTTGTTTTCAACAGTTTTAAATACCGTTGTTTTAAATGCTGGGCCGTGGTACACACACAGTTACTGGATAATCATAACGCTAAGAAATGTCCTTAAAAAATAGTAGACGAAATTGAATACTGTACTTATTACAGAGAAATTATTTGGTACGTCTATAAATAACATTTAAATAGTACATTATGATATAAGTGCGGTAAGTTGAAAATTACAGCCGAGGCGATATTGTTGTGTGTTGTTGTGTGACAATAAAGCAGAGGCTGTAATTTTCAACTTAACCCCATCCATGTTCCTTCATCGCCCTTTGTGTTCCGGGGCCACGGTATCTCTTTCGAACAGTCCGGCAACCCCGGACCGCAATTCCTCCTAACGAACTGATTCAATATATCGTCTTATTACTCAGCTCGCCACTATACTCGTCAGACGGTCTCATGCACTGATAACGGATAAACTTATTTGTTCACCACTTCTTCCTATTGCATCACTATCTACTAACAAACCGATAACAACTGTCAAACCACTGATTAAATCGGAATTAACGTCTTAATGAAATCCCAAAGAATTGGATCAAGTTGACAAGTTTTATCATGTTTTATTTCGCTCCGGAAGTTCTTAACATTCCATTCAAAGGTTTCCCATTTAATAATTATTGTGAAGCGTGTCTTCATTACGTAATCTTTTTTTTTATTTGTTATCAGCGCAATATTTGACCTATTCATACCCGTTATTTTTTTCTTTATACAATTATGAGAAGGGCTACTGTTGTTCTCACTTTGCGTAGAAATCTTTTGATATCTTCAACAAAACCAATTTGCTCGCAATGCTACACAGAAAAGATCTCTTTTTCAGTTGGCTTCTCTATTAGCTAGCTTCCACATTTAGGTGCGCAACCTATGTGCTTCCACATTTATTGTTTGAACCACCAGTCTTTGAAATTCACTGCGGCCGTTTTCCGATCATTATAATCTACATCTCTTCAAGATGGAGTGAACCAGTTTCTTCTAGGCAAGCGTGCTCTAACCTAGGCCGCGTAATTGCTTCACATCAGGCGATTTGCGATGACCTGGTGAAGGTTGCAGGGATCCGCTGGATGCGAGACGCACGGGACCGGTCAATGTGGCGACGCTTGGGGGAGGCCTATGTCCAGCATTGGATGTCTTTCGGCTGAAATGATGATGATGATAAAGCGAGTTAAGGCCTGACGTAAACCTATTTAGCATAATAGGATAGTAAGGCCCAGGCAGAAACTCAACACAGGTTCAAGTATAAAAAACTCCAGAATCTGCATAAACTAAAAACATAATTATATGTCCTTTATCATCCATTCCCTAAATACACAGTCCACACTCCAGACTAGACTATTAATGTCGGAAAGAAACAAGCAACACTACATTAATGTACATCATTACGAACAGCCTAAGAAATGTGAGAGTTCCAGGTCCCAGGGGCTATCAGTTAATTGACTTCGTGAGTTGTGCTGAGAGAGTGACCTAAGAAAGGGTTATCAGCTCTCGTAGGAATTTACCTAGCAACCTAATCAATCATCACTTACGTAAAACCCTGATTGGGTAAATAGTCAACACGATGCAAGCACATGTTAAAGGTTTTTCTTTGTTTTGTTGAGTACTGCGTACTCAGTTTATAAGAGGGAGTGGGCCATGGGTTGATGGATGTAACGATGTTGCGTACTAAGTAGGCATTTATCAGTAGACAAACCGTGTCCCGAATGGTATTTCCCATCAGCAGAAATACCTTATGACTTTCCATACGTAACCCCTTTTTTTTCGGATGGGAAATCGTCAAATAACTCCTCCCGCTCTGGCCGGAGCAGGAGGGAGTGTCAGACTTTTACTGACTAAAACCCATCCATGTTCCAGTATTCTCAAAAATCTTTTGTTGTTTGAGTTTTTCAAACTCTTGGGGAAAACTCATGGCTAGACCAGTCACTCTCTACCTGCGAAAGACCCTGAGGTGTAGGATCTGTGCGTCTAGTGTTGGAATGAATTTTAGACCTTTGAGTTCTACTTTTGGACATGGACTGCCTCAATGCTTTGGAAAATTTTGTGCTAGTTTTCGGAAATTTGTCAGTTTTATACATAGGCTCAAGGCTCGTCAGGCTGAGAATTGTAAATAAAACTAAATTCAGCGAATTATTATCTGGACAGTTCAATTCTAATGGCCTTTATTAAAAAAAAATATTATTGGTTTGTTTTCGTATGGGTCAGATAAACGCCCACTTTTGCACTTAAATACTTTTTGACCCAGTTTCACATGTACTTAGTAAATCAACAACTACAGTCCACAAGCACACTCTATTCAACACATACCTAAATCATTATCAAAAAAGGCGAACAAATCAATAAAATTAAGCTATCTCGTTCCTCGAAAAACAAGTCTACGCATGAAATTTTCCCTCGAAATTTATCAAAATCTGTCATCGTGATCATTATGATTGTTTGTAACTAGCCACACTGTTTCGCGCGTGCTTCGTGAGTCATTACCACCTGGTACCCCACGTGAGAACGATACCATCGGTAGACGAACTGATAAGCCTTATCGATCAATTATTTGATAACTATTGCATAAGCATAAGCCTAATCAGCTTATAATGTTCCACATGTATATGCACAGGAATCCACCACGTGGGCCCAGTACGGATTTACAGATGTCACATGTCTTCGAATGTTTAGTGCTAGGTCATGCTGATTTCCTTCACTGTTTGAAGAGCAGTTGAGATAAAATAAATTACACAAAGTAACGCGCCAGCCTGGATTTGAAGCCACGACCTACAACTCAGTAAGTCTGGGGCGTTACCCAGGGCCACCTTTTCCATAGGGCACTCTGGGCAAGTGCCAAGAGGGGCCCCAAGTTCCTGTCAGTGTGTACTTGTCAACTAGTGGTTGTGCAAAGAAACTTAACTTATCCTAGTTGGTGCCAGTTAAGATGAGGATAGCGGTCATTGCCCTTTCCCTAATATCTCTTCGTACGAACCAAAACAAATAAACCATGTATCGTTTTTCATTACAAAAAATGTTCAGGGATATCGAAAACCTTTTTCTGTTTTTTTTTCTTTCAATATAAAGTTCTCCCTACAAAACACTCATTATTTCTGTATGAACTGTTACAAGAAAACCTAAACCTTAACCTTAACTTTGAAAACCAAAAATAAGCCTGTTCAAGTCTGGAATCGTCATCTATCGTGATCTTCAACATTTTTTGTAATGAAAAGCGATACATGGTTTATTTGTTTTGGTTCGTACTAAGAGATATAATATAATGACATGTGACATCTACCAATCCGCACTGGGCCAGCGTGGTGGATTATAGCCCATTCCCTCTCATAGAGAGGAGGCCTGGGTCCCAGCAGTGGGAACATTAATAGGCTGATAATGATGATGATAATATAATATCGGTGGACATTACACACAGATATTAGAGAAAGGGCAATGACCGCTATTCTCATCATAACTTGCACCAACTATAGACATATCCTCGCCTATTGTACGCCATCGAAGTCGATCTTTGGCCATCTATCTTGTCAGAGCAACCTTGCAAAGATCGTTATGCAAATAACTCGATGAACCATAACAACATAAAGAACACGGTTTTTTTTTCTATCTTCATTTGCATGGTGTTTTTCTTAGAAGGTTGTGAGAACTTGTGCGTGCACAAATGCACGGTTAAATGCCCATAGACGAAGGTTCCGACTACCTTGAACTTTGAAGCAACACCTTGACTGGCTGAAAAAACGAATAGATCATGATTGTGATATTGAAAGTGAGAGAAATAAACGGTGTGTCTTTTTTTTCTGTTGAGTGGAAATCTTCATGTAACATGAATAGGTTTAACTGGAATTGCAAGGCTTCCGACGTTTTCCAGTGCAGCTATCATCGGCCCAATTGGAGTTCGACCACCATGACCTCCATCGAATCGAAGAATTACTGCAGTAGATGGCTTGTCAACCAAAAAAATTTGTTTCGATAATCTAATTGACGGGTTAGATTATCGAAAAAAATTTGACCCGTATTATTTATTTTGTTACGTAAACCAAAATTGACGAAGATACGACGCTTTTAAAATTCTCAATACGAGCTTCTACTCCCGAGTTTTGATGCGTTTTATCTTTGTCAATATTCATTGATTTACAAAAACAAAAAAATACGTGTCCATTATTTTCCAATGCTCTCACTGACAGTCTAAATAGATTGACAATTTATTGATGGTGGAAACTAGGTGGTGGTGGTGGTGGTGGTCGTGGTTGGTTTGTGCTAGGTCTATAATTTAAGAAACACAAAATATCGCAAATGCCTACACTGATTCGGAATTCCGGACCACCCACCTGTTCCATAGACCTTATCATTTTTGATCCGTGCGGGAATCAAACCCGCGATAAGGTGTGTTGACCTGAATTGCACAGCCACTGCACCAATTGTGAACCGTACTATCAAGAAGAAAACATCCGGGACACACTATCAACACCTACCATTCTATTCGCTTAATCATAGCCAGGAATAAAAAGACAAAACAATACAAAGTAGGTACTGTATTCGTACTGTCGCCAAGAAAAAACAAGAACAAGACCGCACCGATACCAGTCTATAATTAGATGCACGTCATTAAAACAAGAGCCCAACACATAATGCACAAATGGAAAGTTTATTCCTCAGATAAGGCGACGTAAATAAGGATATTAATCATGGCGGCGCAAGTCTCATTCGAACAGCACATGATTTTATCGATACCGATCGATATTAGCTCGGTAGACAACACAGATAAGTTTGTGGAGGATTTAATGATTTCCGTGGTTCGATTTGAAAAACAACGTGTTGCTTGTATGGCTAGTAATCCAACAAACTTTGTGCTGAGCTGTTTAGCGCGCTATTTCATTGTAATAAATAAATAAAACGCGTGCGAGTCGGGCTCACGCATCAAGATAATAGGTGCCATACCTATAATAATATGACTATAGGTAGACTGTAGCCGATCTCATTAATTTATGTACAACATCCTGTATGTGTCGCCCCAAGAATTTTTACAAAAATCATGAAGGAAGTCATTAGTTACCTAAGGCAGAGAGGTTATAGATCAGTTATATATCTCGATGACATATTATGCATAGGAGATACCTTCAGGGAATGTCATTCAAATGTAACTTATACCCTAGAGCTGTTGCAGTGTCTAGGATTTGTAGTTAATTTTAAAAAGAGTGTATTAACACCACGCAGAACTTGTAAATTCTTAGGATTTATACTTATACCTACATTCTAAGCAAATAAAGATCTGATTCTGATGTTTTTTTAAGCAAAGCAGTGTTATATCTACCAGCGCACAATAGACTGATATTTTGATCTCATGGCAGTAGTTCGCATCCTCGTATCATTTAATGCAGGAAATAGATGCTTGTTATTTCTAACGAATATAGATACTTCGAGAATGGAAAGACTAGGAAAAGTTAGTATTTTGTGTTTCTTGAAAAAAGGGATGCAACTATCTGTAACCTTGAGATTGAAAATGGATCTTATGCATCATTTTTGGGCTTTAAATATAAACTCCCTTTCGGAACAATTACTCCAGAATCATCATCTGTCTAGCCTTTTCCCAACTATATTGGGGTCGGCTTCCAGTCTAACTGGATGCAGCTGAATACCAGTATTTTACATAGAGCGACTGCCTATCTGACCTCCACAACCCAGTTAGTACTGGGTAATACGATACTCCTTGGTAAGACTGGTTGTCAGACTTTTTGGGCCACTGACTACCTGTAACGACTGTCACACCACCGACTACTCCAGAATACTACACCAAAATGAAATAGCATGGCTATGGAAATGGCCTTTTGCGCTTATGCGGACGGTTATTTTTTTTTAGTTTTTAGGTGCATCATCATCATTATCATTTCAGCCGAAAGACGTCCTCTGCTGGACATAGACCTCCGCCAAGTGTCGCCACATTTAGGTGCATAATCGGAGGAAATCGCCGTCAAGGTAGATTGCGGCGAAGGAGGTGTGACGATCTGGTAGCCTACCATGACGTCTTAAAGCAGGACTGTTTTAATCTTATTCCAGAGTGAGAAAGAGATGGCGCTAGACGTCCTCTATAGCTCCGTCACTTTCTCACACTGGAGTGACATTAAAACACATGGTAACCCCTCTGATATTGTTTGCGGGGCGAACATGGCCAGATATTGCACAGGATAGAAAAGGTGTGGAAGGAGAAAGGGGAGGTCTTTGCCCAGCAGTGAGACACAAAAATAGGCTAACAAAAAAAATGCATAATTAGGTACTGGTCAAACCAAAAAGGATTTACGCGAGAAATCGAAACAAAATTTTAAATTTCCGATCCCATCCAATTCTTTAATCAAATCATAATCCCTGAAAACACATAAAAAAACATTATTTGAAAACGTTTATACTAAGGTACCAAGTTATGAACACTGCACGCAATGTTGGCTAATTTACAGGATATATGTAGGTACCCTACGTACTTACATAAATTTTAAATTTCCGATCCCATCCAATTCTTTAATCAAATCATAATCCCTGAAAACACATAAAAAATCTTTATTTGAAAACGTTTATACTAAGGTACCAAGTTATGAACACTACGCGCAATGTTGGCTAATTTACAGGATATATCGCTGCCCTAGTTCAACAGTAAGATATCTTAAAAAAAAACAAAATTGAGATAAGTTTTGTTTCATGTGAAAAATTTGCTCTTCTGTCCGGTTCAAAAAACAGATATTTGTAAAACGCAACGAAAGTGCCTAAAATTAAATGTCTCACTGAGACATTTAAGCATATTTTTATCGACTTTTAGTTCAAGATTCTGACATCTTAAGATATTCATAAAGTCAGGAAGATTTTTACTTTTCTTTTATTTCAACACTGAGACTTCTTCAAATGTCCTTATATGAAATTATAAAAACATTTCTATGTTGAGACATCTTAAAAAAATGTCCCAGTGTTTAACTAAAATATCGTTAAATTCTATTTCTTTCTAGGACATTTTAAAATAACCTACCGATGTATGCCAAATTGGGCACCTGATTTAACGGCACCTGAAGTAATGGCACCTAAGGTATTCCACATACGGCACCTACCAATATTTTTCGCAGGTGCCCTAAGTGGAATAGTTTATGATTTAAAATTTTATTCCACAAACGGCACCTACGGATCATTCTAAACTGATTTTTCGTTCCGTTCGTCGAATGTCGCGCGACACTCAAGCGTGGGCGCACTTCCAATACAATGCGTGCAACCGTTCGTTCCATTGCCACAAAGAGAAGTTCCTACATTCTATGACAAATCAAAGTTAAACTTCATTAATTTCACTGTATGTGATATATTTAATAAATATGGAATTTGTTATGCTTGGCACGAAGGTATTGCCAAAAAAAGAGGGGCCAACGAAATAGGATCGTGTGTTTTTTCGGTATAGAATTAATTAAATCAATTAATTCACTATTGATATTAATTAATTTTATATTATTTTAAATTTTATTATAAATCTAAATTTTGGCTGCTATACAGACTTACTTAATTGCGTCATTATTCACATACTTAAATAACATTAGAGCACTGACTGATTATTATAATAGTTAAACTGACTTGTGCAATAATAATAATAAGATTTTAACTGATAATATGAGACTGGTTTGTGCAATTATGCTACAAGGTAATAAATAATACATTACAAGCAAACTAATTTCTCAGTTTTAAATTCATTTTCGTATCCCTTTCCCAAACATTTCCGCGGATTTAGTCGGACAACTTACATTTTCAAATATCGATGTGCTGTAATACTAAGATATCATTAAATTATGTCGATCTCTGTTTCTTTATCATAAATTTGGAAGCTTGGCTGACTAAATCTTTAGTATTTCTTAAACAAAACAAAAAATAATAACTCTATGAGTTACAATATAGATATAATATTTAATAAACCATTTTAGAGACAACATTAAAATCATAAAACATTTTTTTTTTAGTCTAAGTTCAATGTAAGTTTATCTTACTATTAAAAGCCTTAAAACCATTATACAAAATATTTTATTTATATTGAAATATAAATAACTCCCTAACACATTAAACTAAGCTATAGTTTTAAAAAATCAACCACATTTCAATTAACAACGAGTGAATGAATGACACTAAAATCATAAAAGTATGAATAACTCAAAACATACTTTGTTCAACATATCTTACTGTTGAACTAGGGCAGCGATATGTAGGTACCCTACGTACTTACATAGACATCATTAAACCAGATATAGCCTACGTGTTGCACACCTCGTATGCACTTAACCTAACAGTAACTTGTAAGTACTCTGCTACAAAAGTACAAAATGCAAACGAATAACTACGCAAACGATTCATTTACTCATAATTATAATAACGTAGTATAAACGTCAGATGACAACTAAAAGGAATTTCAGGAAAATATATCAAATTCCTCATTTATTGGCTTAGCGACGGAACAATAGGGGCAAAACAATATGACGCCCACATTGCTGGCTACGCTGCTACGCATTATCCTGTAATGCATATGGCTACGCATTACAGGACGTCAATACAGAAAACCCTCTCGTTAGGTTAATTATAAAAGATTTGCGTCACACACGCAGATAAAGAGGAAACGACGAAATTGTATGTTGTGTTTTATTGTTACTACGAGGTCATCTATTTTCGTGTGTTTGCGTAGTAACTGTGAATTTAACTCATTGTTTTAGTGACTAATCTCTGTAATATTTCTGTAGTACTTAGGTGGTACTACATGCTTTTTCCTAGAATTTATTTATCATCATCGGCCTAGCCTTTTCCCAACTTTGTCGGGTCGGCTTCCAGTCTAAACGGATGCAGCTGAATACCAGTATTTTACATGGAGCGACTGCCTATCTGACCCCCACAACCCAGTACTGGGTAATACGATACCCCTTGGTAAGACTGGTTGTCAGACTTTTTGGGCCACTGACTACCTGTAACGACTGTCAAAGATCTTCAATTGACAGCCGGAACCAACTGCTTAACGTGCTTTCCGAGGCACGGAGGAAACTCGGTATGTAATGGGTGGTCACCTATCCACAGACTAACCTAGGCAAGCACGGCTTAACCTAAAGATCGACCCGAACGGCTGTTATTATTTAGCCACGAGCTCCTCAAACAAGTCGAGATCCTGAAATCAACTGGTTCCATTTTGTTTTAAACCAAAAAAGTGAATCGATTAATCGAAAAAAAAAATCCAAGCAAATCAATGAGTTTCGTATATGTAAGTGAAAATTCAGTTTCTGCGACAGCTAACGAATTGAGAGCGTAATTTCTTTCATTTTCTTTTTCTATCCTCGTACTCAACCAACACCTGCACGTGTTTTGAATTTGTGTTCCAAAACGTAGCGATAAGAAAGATTGTACTAAAATAGATTATCTCATTAGTTTACAATGCCTATAATTTGTTGTTACTACACGTCTTATCTTTTGATAATAATTAGTTAGGTACCTAAGACCGAACGCCGAGCGGCATTCGAATCTATAGATACTCAGATTATTATAATTTCAGTCCTGAAGTGATGCCTACGAATACTTTTCAGTCGACCTGTCTATAACATGAATGATATCGATATTTGTTGATTCCGTGATTCCAACGTGTTTTTGTTTTAATAATGCAAATAGAGAAAGTCTTTGTGCATAAAAAAGGCACTAAAGAAAGGCAGTGGTGCCGATTCCCTTGTTTACAAACTAAACCAAATTTAAGTTCAGTGCATTTTTCTTTCTATTTCATTGAGAAAAGGACAGAAGATACATTTTAGTTATGTTCTGTCAAATTAATCAGCGCCATACAAGTTTTAGACGCGATAAAAAAGTTGACCACTAAAATTACATCAAATTACGTCAGGTGCTGACTAATTTGACAGGATTAAACTAATATTTATCTTCTATCCTTTTCATAATGAAATAGAAAGAAAAAGATGCATTCAACTTAAATTTAGTTTAGTTTGTGAACAAGGGAATCGGCACCACTGTCTAATTTTCACACCTTACCCCCAAGTGTGTCGGGGTCGGTTTTCAGTCTAACCGGAGGCAGCTGACTACCAGTATTTTGAATATACATGGTGAGACTGACTATCTGACCTCCACAAATCAGATAATGCTGGGTAGCAAGATACCCCTTGGCAAGACTGGATCTCAGACTTTTAGGCCACGGACTACCTGTAAACCTGTAACGACCGCCAAAGATCTACAAATGACAGCCGGACACATACAACGGCTCAACAAGCTTTCCAACTTCCAAGGCGCGGAGGGAACTCGGTATGTAATGGACGGTAACCCATCCACAGACCGTCCTTCCTCCTACAGTATTTTTTATACCTTTTCAGGGCCGTCTTTACCTAGTGTGCAGGGTGTGCGTTGCACACGGGCGCTTCATGGGCTAGAGATGACTATCATAATGATAAGCCGATGTTTGTTACACACCTGTTTTTAGGGTAAAGTTCCAAGATAATCTATAAAGTCTGCGTGATACTTATCCGATATCCTCTCACGCCTTTGTCACGCCCAATAAATTCGCCATTTTTATCAGAACGTGACTCTGGAGGCTTGCCTATGTTATTGTCTCTATGATATCACGCACCATAATCCCACATTGGCACAATTTTTTAGCAATTGATAGTAGATTTAATGATAAGCAAGTTTTGATAACGATCGGTCTTATTACACACTTCACGTTTTCTTACTCATGTGCTTCAATTGAACTTGATTGCTTTAAAATCCGTGCTTAGCTAATTTTAGGTGAGCAATTAGCGTTAACAAATCGTAATTATTATTTACAACAATGTGTTAAATCACGTGACATACCAACGTGTTGGGTCAAAAGCAAATAATCAATTTATCATTCTTGATAAGTTCTCACGAAATAAGTATACTTAATTATTATTTTTCTTTACTTATTAGATTCTGCGAAGTCGTGCGTCAAATGTCAGCCGCCTCTTTGCAGTGGGTAATTTGTAATCGCATGCAAAGTGCAGCGATTTCCATTCTAGCAACAATTGTGTTTAATTAGACCACTGAGTCACAGTTAACTTGTATGTAATACGTTAATTTTCGTGTTTGTGGTACATTTCCACTACGTAGGCGCGTAGAATGAACTGCATGCAATGTCATTAGTTTAGTTTTTTTCAGTGTTCCGTAGCACAGCTACGGGATTCGTAGCGTTCATGAGCTTCGGTTACGGCCAATTCGTAGCAAGCTACAAAAACCCATAGGAATATTATAATATTACCAGCAGGATAATTATTATTATTTACCTTGACTAACCTCGTTCCAGCGTAAAAGTTCTCGGTATCCTGAATAAAATGCAGTAGACAGGTTCCGTAATAAACGTAGGTATTGCAGACAATCTGTAAGATTTGTGAGTGAAAATAAGAAGTTAGAGCAGCAGATAGCAGCTTATTCAATAGGTAGGGCTTTTGATCAAATTTTTAAGACGTACGTCTTAAAAATTCGATCCCTTTGTTACCATGCCATGCCATCTTGTCTGTTACAAAATAGGTAATGATAAACTAGCTGATCCGCGCAACTTCGTCTGCGTCACGTAAGAGAGAGACATTTTTAGTTGATGCTCCGCTCCTATTGATCGTAGCGTGATGTTAATAGTCTATAGCCTTCCTCGATAAATGGGCTATCCAACACTAATTCTTCAATTCAAACTAGTACTTAGTTCCCGAGATTAACGCGTTCAACCGACTCTTCAGCTTTATGATATTAGTATAGATGTATAGAGGAAAATTTTAACTTGTTGACGTAAACTAAAAACAATTCCAACATATATTTTGTGTGAGCCCTTATGTCAATAAACAATTAAATAAATAACAAAAACAACATTTCTTGAATACTTTATTTGTTCCGCGTTTAGTGAACTTGTGCGCATTGATTTAAAGTTGTAGATATGTATTTTGTCCTACTAAGTAAATAAACATTAATGTTTATCAAAGCAATTATAAAAAAAACAAATAAGAATATTTCTCCTAATTGCGCAATTATCATATATAAACAGGTTATTGCCACGCAATAAATTATAGAATGACAGCAGGAATAATAAATGTTTCGCAATTTTGTTGCAACTGACTATTGTAGTTTCTAGAATTTGTGAAATGAAAAACATGATAGCGAAGTAAAATACACTCCATCATCCTCTACGTTAGGTTCCTACATGTACAAGATTATAAATATTGTTAGGTACCAATAACTAACCGTTTCTTTATCACCAAAATAATTAAGTACCATTATCACAAAAAGCAACAAAAAGTTGACGCACATTGATTACAACTTGCGTCCTCACGTTTCTTTTACGCCGCAGACCTTAAATCAAGTTATTTATCATTATATAACCAGCTAGCAACACAACGGCACGCGAAAAACCAGAAATCTCTGATGAACTCGTGGTACCTACTGTTAATTTATCCATCGGAGATCAATAGGTGAATAGGTGGCTTAGCGACGGAGATAACAACACATTTTTGAACTTATCTTCGTGAATTCAAATTGAATGGCGGCTGACCTTGGTATCTACTTAAATAAACCCTAGTTAACATTCTTATCTGTATAGATAGGGAGTAAGGGACCCAAACTCTTAAAAAATGGAAACTAATTAAACTTTCCATATTGATTTGTGTTAATCATTAAGGTTGCAATTCGCTTGTAGATGTGGAGTGAGATTCTGAGTGTTGTCGTCAGTTGTTTGCCGTGGAATCTTCCCGCGCTGTCGATAACCCGCGTTATCACAGAGGCGGCGCCCGCGCACGAGACCGCGCCTGTTCGCGCGGTTATTTATAATTTATCATGAAGAGGATGACACAATTGTGGTAAACACTGGTCCATTGGCGGGCCACGTGCTGAGTAGTTGCATACGTATCAGCGTGTCTACGTGATTTACGGTGTACCTACAGTCGGTGGAAAGCACGAGTGATTTGGTCAGTTGTATACCTAGGTAGGTACCTAGAGGAATTTTGAAAGTAGGTAGCTGCTTGACTTGTGACTTCATTACCTCCAGGTTTACGAGTGCCTTGGTTTACTTCATATTGTTACCTGTAAAACCAAAGAAATCTAGAAACGAACCAACTAAAAAAAAACCGGCCAAGAGCGTGTCGGGCCACGCTCAGTGTAGGATTCCGTAGTTTCCCGTCCGTCACCATAAGTGTTCCCACGTATGAGTTTAAAGGTGGGTATCCATTATGTAAAAATGCTTGCCTAAACGAATATACTACAAACTTAGTCCACAAATTATTTTGTACAACTTTTTGTCTTGTTTGTACAAAAACCGTTGTTACCATCAAGTTCAAAATGATTTTCCTAGAAAGTCCTTATAAAGTTCTACTATTCAGATTTTTTTCATATTTTCTAAAGTTATGGTTCAAATGTTAGAGGGGGGGGGGAACATTGTTTTTTTACTTTTGGAGCGATTATTTCCGAAATTATTGAAATTATCAAAAAATGATTTTAGGAAACCCCTATTCATTTTTAAATACCTTTCCAACAATATATCACACGTTAGGGTTGAAATTAAAAAAAAAAAAAACACTTCCCACTTTACATATAGGGGGCTACCCTAATAAAACATTTTTTTCCAATTTTTATTTTACCACTTTGTCGGCGTGATTGATATACATATTGGTACCAAATTTCAGCTTTCTAGTCCTAACGGTCACAGATATTAAGCGAGGACGGACAGACGGACGGACGGACGGACAGACATGGCGAAACTATAAGTGTTCCTAGTTGACTACAGAACCCTAAAAACTGCACTACTGATGAGCCTTCGTCGAGGTAGACGTTCGTAGATGTTTGGGGAAGATTTTAATTGTGAGTTGTGTCCCAGCCGTAGGTGCCTATACGGCATAGGTTGCAGGAAAGTAGGTACCTAAGACAGCACACTCAAGGCAATCACAGGATAGTCCGGTTACGCAGAAGCCAGCCTCATAGGTTGACATAAAAGATGCCATTTAAAAAAAAAAACATAAGAGCACAACCCTCATCATCATTCATCATCATTTCAGCCGAAAGAGGTCCACTGCTGGACATAGCCTCCCCCAAGTGTAGCCACATTGACCGGTCCCGTGCGACTCGCATCCAGCGGATTCCCGCAGCCTTCACCTGGTCATCGGTCCACCTAGTGGGAGGCCTTCCAACGCATCGTCTTCCGGTTCGCGGTCGCCACTCCAGAACTTTTCGGCCCCATCGGCCATCCGTTCTGCGAGCAATGTGCCCTGCCCACTGCCACTTAAGTTTGGCAATTCTTCGGGCTACGTCGGTAACCTTGGTTCTCTTGCGGATGTCTTCATCCCTCCTGAGCACAACCCTAATGAAAATCTTTCCATACGGAATGTGATGACGATCGTTCTTTCGATCGAGAAAGAGATACACCGTCGATTTTAAATAGGTATCATTGGCCGAGATTATACTTTTCAACTGTCATTGACAATGAAACAGTTACGTTAGTACGTTAACTTTTATTGTCACTTACGGGATATCTTCCGTGATTGTTAATAGTTTCGAGCTCCCGATATTTCGACGCTGTTGTAAGCGCCATGATCGCGAGTGGATGGAAGGTACCTACGTAATCATTTTCTGTCACGGTACGGCGATTCTATTACATCAGTGGGGTGGATTGAAGCCTGTACGAGTCCGGCGCTCCCTGGAAAGTAATGGGTCCCTGGGTATGGCAGGGCAGAACATTTTATCTTTAGCCAATGTAAATTCATACCTAGCTAGTGGTATGGTAACAACATACAGATTCCAATGTTTGGAGACCGACCCTAAAGCATCAAAGAGGATTTCCCTTCACTGCATTGAATTAGAATCTGGATGGAAATACTCTGCATTGCTGCTCCCGGCGCGCGCTGGCCACCAGGGATTGATCTTTGGTCGTTACCAACTTCATTGACATGAGAACATTTACAAGACTGCTTGAGCGCTTCTGGCATCCGGTAGAACAACTCCTAGAATCTCTAGCAAGGTTGCATTACAGACGGTGGCTATAAACATAAGGTTACCGAAGCAACGGTAATAGTAGATTATGCACCGAGGGGCTAAAGTTGTGTCTTATGTCACGGGCGTCATATTGAATCTCGAGCGCAATGAAGGATTCGGGATTTAACTCTCGAGCGCAGCGAGGGAGTTAAGAGTTTAACTCACGAGCGAAGCGAGGGAGTTAATACAAGAAATATTGCATAATCTAGATGCTATTTTAAGAATGTCTTATTCTGGCACATTCGACAACAATCACTTCGCCAAGTGTTTGCGTTATCCGATTGCAAATAACGGCTTATATCTAGTAAGCCCATTGTAGCCTTATCGCGTTTGCCTAGACCAAGACATTGAAATAGTTCAAATGTTATTATGATATGTTTTACACTGCTGCCTCGTTGGTCAACTGCTGAGAACCGGGGTCCTGGGCTTGATTCCCAGTTAAGAATCAGGTTTTCGGATCAGCAGGCCTAGCCAAGTTACAAACGTTTCATATCGATTCTCTTTCTACAATCGTAAACGCCTCCGGCATAAGCGATTGTAGAAAGCGCTAAATTGGTAGCAAAGTTGACACGACTGAGTCGATCGCTCGTTCTCTAATGTCGGTAGAAAAAACCTACACTTTAGTCTATGGTGAGCGTTCCTACCAAAGAGTATAGCGATCAACATTGCAGAAACGATAACATTATATTCTATCATTTTGAACGATGTAAACTTGTCTACGATTTTTCTATTTGTTTGTGTTGATCACGTGATTTAACGTTGAGATGATGTCATTCCCATTTGATTAGTTTTCTACTAGCTTTAACGATTGTAGATTGTCAACTTTGGTTAAGCCTGTAGGAATCTGTCAGAATTTGAGCCCGATTGATGGCAATAGACTCGCCTGCTATTACATGAGACTTTAACAAACTACTACTACTAACTACCTAATCCTGCTTTCAGCTTTCACGGTTTCAAAATAAACTAATACTGTCACGAGATATCCTCCGTGCCATACGTTCCGTGTTTTGGGAGCTCAAAATAATTAATAATCGCGGAAGATATCCCGTGACAGTATAAGTCTACGTAGCCCTTGGGGCATTACAGGCGTGATTTATGTTTTACTATTAAACGTCACTTTGAATGATAATGATTACATGCGATAATAATATTCCATTATCGTAAATCATGTGATGTCAAAATCTAAACATAGCCATATCAACAACTTAGTAAAATTCGTAACTTTTATAGGCCAATGTTTAATTACGAAGATAGTATACAGATTTACCACTCTCCGTTAATCGTAACCAAACTATCTCGTGTATATTACGACATTACCAGTCAGGGGTCAGCGAGGAAATAAAACAAAGTTAACATAATTATGCCGGTTATATTCCGCTCATTTATAACACTTTGTATCTAGCCTTGTTGATCATGTGGTGAGCAGAAGTTTGTAGTTTCAGGAGCTCTTCTTTAATGAGGCGTGTTATTTCCGATTTGGCTTTGGCGACGGCTAGTTCTTGGGAACTTTCTATAGCGAGGTATAGCTTGCGCTCGCCTTCGGGAGGCGTCTTGCCCGGAGGGACGTATGTCCCTCGCACCGTGATACCGGCCTCTGAATACTCACTGATCAATGCTAGCGCCTCCTGTAAACAACAAAGAAACGGTTAATAAAGTGAACTCGTCAAGATATCAGAATGATGAAATAGTTTTATCTGGATGTAACAAAAAACAAATCCAATCAAATCCGTTGTAGAAAAAAAACTACGCAGTTGAAATGGCAGGGTAACGTTTTGGAAGCGACCCGGAGCCACATAAACAATGACCCGGAGCCACATAAACAATGACCCAGAGCCACATAAACAATGACCCGGAGCCACATAAACAATAATATAAAAGGGCCTTTTTACCTCTTCTAATACTAATTTAATGACAGTGAAAACATTTTCCATGATACGTCCTTTGCCGTCTAAGCAGCTTGACACACATAAATATGAAAGCACCAATAATAGCTAATTTGAGCAACATCTTGACTAGTAATCGCAGCGGGGTGAGAAACTGCACTGAGCTGAGTACATACAATGCGCAATAAATTGTACTTGTACCTATATACAAGGGTTATCGACTTTAAGGTCAATTTGACCCCTAAGTAAATAAACAAAGTAAGAAAACGAGGTTATTTACTCTCAATAAAAATCTATCCAAGGAGTCTTAGGTCGCCTTTAGTTTTATCTTTAGTAAAAAAAAATACTGCAAAGTAAAACATTACCCTATCTTTTGTTTTGATAAAGTAAGCGTGTGTAGATGACGCAATCAATCTAAGTTTGATTGGCTGATGATTTCTTTTCAATGAATGAGAGGGGTGATAAAAATTAATTCTTGTTATTTATAGAATGTTTATTTAATTTATTAGATTGATAAATAATAAAATGCCTTGGATTTGCAACAACATCCCATTTGTCTACGCCTCAAATATTATAGTTCAGTTCGGTCGTAATAGGCTAGTTTCCACGTCCAATTGCAAATCTATTTAGTCCGCTAGTTAGAGCATTGGAAAATAATGGACACGTATTTTTTGTTTTTGTAAATCAATTAATACAAAGATAAAACGCATAAAAACTCGGGAGTAGGGGCCCGTGACGTCAGAACGCACTAAAAATTATACCACGGCGTGACGTATTGAGAATTTTAAAAGCGTCGTATCTTCGCCAATTTTGGTTCACATATCAAAAGAAAAAATACGGGTCAAATATTTTTTGATAACTAACTGATGGACTAATTAGTTTTTTTAGTATACAAGCCTATTTAGTGGTAAAATTTGGACTTTGACCTGGTTTAACGTAGTACGGAGTTTCAAAAGTTTGTAGTTTGAAAAGTAAGTTCAAATCCCCCCTGCCCGACCCTTGCTCGAGCCAGCCCGCGATGCTGACCCAGTAGTTTAAAATCAGCCCCTAAATATTGATCTCACTCAGATCCCAGAGACCCCCTCAACCGAGGTTCGTACCCCACAGAGTGTGATTTTTGCTCGTGACTGGAGGCTTTACACTAAAGCACCCACAGAATAGTCCGATTACGCAAAAGTCAGCCTCACAGGTTGACTGTGATGTGAGAAGCCATTAAAAAAAAGCCAGTTCACTGACGTGCGGTCTACCGTACAACGCGTCATCAACATGGATTATGAAATTTTAATGACGTAGGCGACTAATTAAAACTTTGAACAGTTAATTATCACAATAATTCTGTAGGTTATTGACGTTATCTCCAGAAATTAACGTCAAATATTGCATCATTGAGTTAGGTGTCTCAATTATTAATAAAAATATTACATCTGATTTAACGAGAATAAGCTATATTATATTGACTCAATTAATACGAATGTTACAACAAATAAAATAAAATTTAATTTATGACCGATTGTTTTCGCAATCGATATGACACGTCAGCAATACAGCATTATTCACTTTTCAAATAGATTTGACATGTGGGTGATACATCGATTTAGTAAGCAAACAATGGTCAGCCGAGTCACAAATACGCGGTGTAAGGGACAAAGACGCGCGTCCGGCCCTGGTTCAAGCCATGGTCCGGAGCGAGACGGAATGGGACGCCGTCACCTCTTTCTGCGAAGCAGTAATGCTAGAGAAGGAGGTGGCGGAACGTGAGAGGGAGGGAACCTCACAGCGTCCCGGCCGCCGCGGGAAACGCCCCGGGCGTCGGGGGCCACCATGTGGCCCCCGACGCCCGGTGCGTTTGGACGGTGGGCTATGGGCTAGCTCGCCGTCCGACCGTCTCATGACGACAGGCCGTGTCGACGGCGCAGGTCTTGAATCGTCATCTATCGTGATCTTCAACATTTTTTTGTAAAGAAAAACGATACATGGTTTATTTGTTTTGGTTCGTACGAAGAGATATTAGGGAAAGGGAAATGACCGCTATTCTCATCTTAACTGGCACCAACTATAGACCCTAAGTATTGTGAATTCGTAAAATGAACGGGTTCGATTCCTGGCTAGGAAATTAGAAAAACTGTTTTTCAGAGGACGTGCAATGGATCCCGCTTCAACTAGACCCGTTCTTTATTATTTGTTTGAAACTCCATACGGTAAACTTAAGAACTTCGTAACGACAGCGTGTCGGATCGGAATCAATCCCCATATTCACAAACGCCCAGTCCGAGATTTCGATACGGGAAATCTATGTCTATCTCGCTCACTTTCGTTATGCCAAAAAAGAAAGACATTTACTCTTATTCTTGATACAGTTATAATGAGGGGAGCTGATGCCGCCCTGATCCACTATTAACCTATGCTATGCTATGAGCCTAACTCGAACTTGACAACAACGGAAAATGGGAAACACATTGAGCTATTTGACTTGTTTGAAGGATTAAGGCAACTCAAATAAGAAGCTTCATTCATCATCATCAGCCTAGCCTTTTCCCAAGTTTTATTGGGGTCGGCTTCCAGTCTAACCAGATACAGCTAAATACCAGTATTTTACATGAAGCGACTGCCTATCTGACCTCCACAACCCAGTTAGTACTGGGCATAATACGATACCCCTTGGTAAGACTGGTTGTCAGCCCGTACCTGTAACGACTGTCATAGATCACAAATGACAGCCGGGACCAACTGCTTAACGTGCTTTCCAAGGCACGGAGGAAACTCGATATGTAATGGGTGGTCACCCATCCAGAGACCAACCTAGGCAAGCACGGCTTAACCTAAAGATCGATCCGAGCGGCTGTTATTACTTAGCCACAAGCTCCTCTAAATAAGAAGCTTCATTAAGCTGACATATTATATTGTGAGGTCTTCAAAACGGTCTACTAAGGCAGGTACGCTATGTCTCTTCAAACGAAAGTATTGAGTGCTTCCAGTGCCTTCCAATAGGGTAGAGGACAAAAAAATCTAATTAGTCAGATAGATTACTAAAAAATATTGGAAACATGTTTTTTCTTTTTTTACGTCAACAAAAAATGAAGACTATACAGTGCGTCGAAAACTCGTGTGACGTCACTTCTGAGTACATTTTTTACTCAAATGTGACTCATGATCTTTGACACGTTTTATCTTCGTAATTTTTTATTAATTTGATAAAACTAAAAACACGTAGGTATCCAATATTTTTCGATAATCTAACTGACGGACTAAACAGAATTATAAAGGGTGTCTAAAACCTCTTAACGAAGCCGAAAGGCACTTGTTCTCCCCGTCATTGCAATCATTTTTTTGTTCTACATCATACCTGGGATTCTGGGAATCTTCTAGTTACGGAGATATTGAGGGTCAAAGTTCCAACTTTTTGACAAGTTTTTTTTTTTTAATACAAGTTTTTAATTTAAGATTTTTACTTTAAACGCCTTCACGACCCCCGTACTATTCAATCCACCCATCAGCACAATGTTTTGAGTGCGTTACATTGAGTTTTACCACAAAACATCATTTTTCACCCCAAAAAAAAGTCGTTTCCCAGCAATAATTTTTGCGTAAAGGTACTTAGTTTGACGTACAGAATGCTTGGTTGACGGCTTTGTGATGAGGTTGCTTACACCCGGTATTTTTTTTAAAATGGGAAATAAGAGGGAATCTTTTAGTTAGTATACCTTGCTAGTAACCCTCCAGCGAGCCTGTTGCGGGAAGTCGTTGATCTCCAGTTCCGTCTCGTACTTGCGGAACACCTCCTCGGCGGGCTCGGACGCGCTCTCGTCGCGCGGCTGGTAGTTCAGGCGAGTGTTCAACTTCGCAGCTAGCTGTTCTGCTACGGTTTTAGCCTGGAGGGGTGAGAGAAGAATATGAAGTTTGATGGGCTTTTTAACCTTTTGAATATAATGACTTTTTTACCACTTTAAAAAAATGGGTATATTAGGAGCTTAGAAAAAAAAATGATCCATCATTAAAATACGCTTCAAATTTCAAGTAAACTTTTTATATTAGAACAAAGAAAACGAAATTTTGAAAAAAAAAAAAGGAAAATTTCGAATTTCAAATCACACGCAGTACGCGTATGATTTGATTTTTCTCTATTTTTTTTTCGTAAAAAAAAAACTAAGTAGGTATGCCATTTGCTTCTACTCCGTTCACCATACTCATTTTTTTTGGAAAGAGAAAAAATCATAAATCTCGATTTAAGTTGAGAACCGTTTACATCGTTAATAAATAAATCTCAGAATTTGAAAGACATTCCTTTTAGTCTGTTTCTTGCTCTGGACATTCAATTGCACAATTCTTGACAATCAAGTATTAACTATGACGTCTTGACAAGATACTTAACAATTGCCATGAATTGTGCAATTTAGGTGTCGATATACGACTAGCTTTAGCAGTGCGTAAAGAAGCACCAGATACGTTTTTTGTATTAACTAATCCTAGCAACTAGTAGCTCGTGACCACGGGTCGACGAGCTACTCACGATCAACAATGAAAAACAATTAAAGAAGTTGGTTTTTACCATTGCCTCTCGAAAAAGGGGCATTTTATTCATAGATAACAGTGAATAAAACACTCTTTTACTCACTGTTCATAACAGTGAAAACTCTGTTTTACTCATCGAGTGAACAATTTTTTTTTTAATTTAGAATAATAAAACGTGACGACAAGAATTTAACACTGAATTTTGAAAATTGCTTTAAGAGATTGAGATTGACCAAGGGCTTTACGTACTTACCGACGCACGGAGGAAACTCAGTATGTAATGAATTAGTGGTCACCTATCCACAGAACGACCTTGGTAAGCGTGGTTTAACCTTGGAGATCGACCCAATTGGCTATTATTAACCCAAGAGAAATATAAATACTATACTTTTATTTAGTTGAGTACACAATTAGTGAAAAAAAAAATCATTTCGGTTATTGTATCCCTCGTTCCGCTCAGGATTCTACTCTTAAATCCTTCGCTGATCTCGGGATCCAACTTAGTCCCTCGAATTAAATTCAATTTTTTTTCACTTGTTGTTCTTCTATTACAGCATTCACCGCGAAGCGACTTGCGGAGCGACAAAACCAAACAATGAACGCAAGTCATGTCGCTAGGCGGATCGCGTGAGGCCGTCGTCTTGTCACATTCCCCACAACTCACCGTGATGAGCGTGTGCGCAGAGGGGGCCCCCTTGAGGATGGCCTCGGCGGCCTGCTGCGTGGCGCCCTTGTGCTCTGCGCCGAGCCCCTTGGCGATGTTGATGCGCGAGGCGAGGCGCCGCGCCAGCTCCAGCTTGCCGTCTGCGCCCGCGCCGCCCGCCCCGCCCGCGCCCGCCACGCCGCCCGCTGTCACACCCGGCTACAAGACAAACAAGTTATTTAGACCTAAATAAAACTTAGTATGAGGTCCGCGTGCTCTAAAGTGGCTAACATATCTAACTTTGACCGAAAAACTCCGAGCACAAAACGGACATGCCAGAGCAGCACACTAAAGCTCCCGACAACCACCTTAGAAAGCCATAGAATGGATCATAGGCTAGATGGCATCAACATCATGAGGTCCTAAGTCCGATTCCCAGGTCGAACAAAGTAATATAGGGTTTTCCATGAAGAATTTCTTTAGGAGCAGTCCAGAGTTGGGATCTGTGCCCGGTTAATGGTAATAGGCTCTCCTCTTAATATTCGAATCAAATTGACGTAGGGTAGTAATTTTACTTACAATCGGATATCGATGCGGTGTAATTTTGCTAAAAACACAAGTATTTTAATAAATAGGCATGAAGACAGTATCAAAAAATTGCAAATCTATTTAGTCCGTCTAACTGACGGACACATATTTTTTGTTTTTGTAAATCAATGAATATTGACAAAGATAAAACGCATCAAAACTCGGGGCGGGGCTCGTGACGTCAGAACTAGCTAAAAATTATACCAAGGCGTCCGTGACGTATTGAGAATTTTAAAAGCGTCATATCTTCGTTAATTTTGGTTTACGTAACAAAAGAAAAAATATGTGTCCAATATTTTTTGGAAATGTATCTGACGGACTTATTAGATTTTTTTTTGTCGTCTCGCCTATTCTTATCTTGAGGGAAACCCTGTTTGTCAGGTAATATCAAACACAGAATCAGACAATCTTAATAATCCATTTAATACAAATAAGCCAGTAAGCTCAAAGATTACAAAAATAAACTTTACACCTTTATGTCGTGGCACTAAGATTGCTTTTCGCAGTTCAAGTGTGTCTAATGAAATGCGCAAGCGCCTGTGCGCTTATACCTATGGATAAACATTCGCACGCATACATTATTAATAAGAAATAATCGTGAGAACGAGACTATAATAGATAACTATTGATAACAGCGAGAATTGTGTTTGTAAAATAAATGATTTAATGAAAAATATTTTCAGTGACGATCTCAAAGTTTTACAAATATCTCTATTTTATTATAGTCAGTTGGTATAAAGTACAATACGTGCAGAATGTATAACAGTTGTTTTTATACATGTACTATTTGATATGGCGCCAGGATTTTCACCATTAGCGTCCGAGTTCTAATGAAAAACTAAGTTCAAAGTTTTATGACACCCAAAGACACCCAAACCCAGAACCATTTACTTTAGTCCAATATTTTTTCCGTGTTCATGAATTAACTGAGATCTGCGTCAATGGAGTCTTTTAACTTATTTAGTTTTTTTTTTTTGGTTAGAAAGGAGCTTATAAAAATGGCACAGACAGCTGCATTAATTAGGTATTCGTCACACATGAAGACACTCAATAAAAGGGGTAACGAATTAATGTAGCCAGTGTACACCAATATGAATAATAAATCATCTGAAGTTTGTTTATTCTTTGGGATATGTCAGGGTCCAAAGTTTAGTATTGGACGGTCTGTCAGCTGATGATGATGGTGATAATGATGATGATGAAACAATCTTACCTTGATCTCTTTAACAATCTTCTTGGCCGCGAGCATGACCTCTATCTGTTGGTCAAGGTCGCCCTCCACATCTTCGTCATCCGAATCCTGAAGACCCAGGGCTGCTTTCTGGTATTTCTTCTTCTCAGTAGCGGCTTGAGCTTCCGATTCGTCAAATTTGAAACCTGGAAGTAATAGTTGTGTTAATAGAACATTTTATTGCAGCTTTCCTGTTTAAATTGAAGTAAAATGACTTTACCCAGGAACAGCTATCTTCTAGCGATACAATTGGTTTATATTTACAGGAAGGAGACAGGAAGAAGCTATAGAACAAAGTCGATTAAAAGAGAATCAACACCTTTTTGAACTTAAAAAGTAGCCAAGTATACCCCACTCTTAGCAAAGGTGGGAGAGAAGCCTTAGCCACACTTTTTGTTTTGCTTGATAATGCTCTTTTGCCAATGAAGACATCCAGAGGATCAATTAGCTGCATAAGGCCCGATTTCCGACAAAGCAGAGACGAGCGGAGCGGAGAGAAGTGGAAGCTTCAACCAATGACCAATCACAGGATAGACGAGAGACCTGATGTAGATTCTACATGTGATTGGTGGGTTTGACGAGAGACCTGATGTAGATTCTACATGTGATTGGTGGGTTTGACAAGGGACCTGATGTAGATTCTACATGTGATTGGTGGGATTGACAAGAGACCTGATGTAGATTCTACATGTGATTGGTGGGTTTGACAAGGGACCTGATGTAGATTCTACATGTGATTGGTGGGTTTGACGAGAGACCTGATGTAGATTCTACATGTGATTGGTGGGATTGACAAGAGACCTGATGTAGATTCTACATGTGATTGGTGGGTTTGACAAGGGACCTGATGTAGATTCTACATGTGATTGGTGGGTTTGACAAGAGACCTGATGTAGATTCTACATGTGGGTTTCGCACATCTGTCCGGTCCGCTCGTCTCCGCTTTGGTGGAAACCGGGCCTGACGCGACAAAGCGTGGCAAAGTATTCACCAGAATGCTGAAGGACGCTCAACAATCCTTTGGCATCCCAAAAGGATCTTTTGGCCGAGTAATGCCGTTGGATACTGATGACATATGAGGCATTCAATTCTTCTTGAAGCTAGAAGAGAAATACCGAAGCTTGCCGAGACGTGTCGGAACTTACCGTTGCATGCCAAAGCCTAAAAGCTTGGGCATGCCGCACCTGCCCACGGTTTGTCTGATTCAAATAACAGTATCAACGAAATGAGGGTCTTAAGGTTATGAAAATAAGATTAAAAACTATTTCCGCCCACACAGTTTGACAGTAACATCCAAAGGCAAAGAATACTTTAGAAGTTGATATAAATTAAGGTAGTTTTTTAGGGTTCCGTACCCAAAGGGTAAAAACGGAACCCTATTACTAAGACTTTGCTGTCTCTCCGTCTGTCCGTCTGTCTGTCACCAGGCTGTATCTCATGAACCGAGACAGCTAGACAGTTGAAATTTTCACAGATGATGTATTTCTGTTGCCGCTATAACAACAAATACTAAATATAGTCAATGGTACGGAACCCTTCGTGTGCGAGTCTGACTCGCACTTGGCCGGTTTTTTTTTCTCTATTGTACGTAAAACTTTCGTTTTGCATGCTGAGTTTACCAATAAGTGATTGTACAAAATCGTTCATCTGTTTTGCTTGTTTTTTTATGCCCATAACCAGTGTAAACAATTGTTAATAAAACAATAAAAATTAAAAATAAAACATGCGGGACAGTCCTAAGACTGTCCCGCATGTTTTATTTTTAATTTTTCGATTCTTCTTCTTGATTTCTTTTTCGATTTTTGCCGATAGAAGTGAAAACTACAATACGGCCGATGTATCTTGGCGAGTCTGAACTTCGCGCAGAAGGTTGCGCAATCACCGTTTTGAGGAACCAAATGGTGGCATGAGGCGACGTGCGGGGGGCGGTGGTCTAGGCTAGAGATTGACCAAAAATAAACACAATCGATCCTTTATTCAATCTAATATCGTAATCGATTAGTTTTATTTAGAATTAACTGATTTTTGTTTATTTAGGATATTAAACGAAATAGATTTACAAATATAGTGTATTTTGTTTGTGAATAAACGGGATTTCGAATGAAATAAAAAAAAAAAACTCATTAAATTTTATTTTCTCGGTTGAAAGACATGATTTACATAAAATATCAGTTATCTATTAACGACTACTTGAGTAACGACTATTTGAGAAAATTTAAAACCTCCTTACAAAATTAAAAATAAATATATTTTTTTACTTAATTTTAATCGATTTGAATAAAAATCGATTAAACAGCACCCTCAGGAACGCGTATTGGACATCCCTATTTGATTACTTCGTGAAGCTTCGTGCTTATTCGGCAATGCTCGGTACACGGTAATATGTCTCACTCACACGTTAGCATTGGTGTCGTTTTCGTGTCACTATCTCTGTCTTGAGTACAGTCGGTTATAAAAGTTTTCGTTGTTATTGTTGTGAATTATTTATTATTGGTTATTATTATTGTTTAGTTTTTTTGTTTAGTGTTAAGTTTGTTCTATTTGCGGTATTTGCAAGTGTCAGTTGGCACTTATATTATTCGCCAAATATGCCAATCAAAGCATATTTTATTCGTACATTGGTTTATAAAAAATAAAGACAATAACAGTTTTCTTCACGAGTGTACATGCGCTAAAGTTCGCAGAGCCTATGTTCAGACTCGCCAAGATACATCGGCCGTATTGTAAGTAACTTGTGAATTGTATCGCCCAACTCTGTGTGCAATTTTTTTTTAATTTGTGTGTTCATAGTCTATTTATTCCCCTCCACCTCTCCTCTCTCCCCTCAGGCCTCGCCCCAGACTTAGCACTGCTACGGGTTGTGCCCTGCGCACGCTAAATGGTGCTACGCCGTATCGGCTACGAGTGCTACGAAAAGCGTACCTGACGGTCACGCGAGTTCCATAATTTTTGTTCACCCAAAAAGTGCTCAACACACCTAAAGAAGTTTTCACTTCAAAAAATAAATACCAACCTTTCCCACTGAACCCTCCACCAGTGTGTACTTTCTTGCCCTCCTTCTCCTGCGCGTCCTTGTACTTGTCCCACAGCGCTCGCAGCTCGGGCGGAGGCGCGGCGCCGGCCAGCTCGAAGGCGCGCGTGACGTCACCGGCGTAGCGCCCCTGCTCCGGCGTCAGGAACGTCCACGCGTAGCCCTTGTTGCCCGCACGCCCGGTGCGCCCGCATCTGCACAGAAAAGAGGTGATAAGTGAAGAAACCCAATGAGAGGTTTTCTTTTTGAGTATTTAAAAAAAACAGTTTCCAAGAACTCTGTAGATGGCGTTGAACTGACTACGTTACTAGGTGCCAAAGCCAAAACGCTTGGAAAAAAAACATTGCGCCATGTCACATACGCTCATTGACTGACACTTTCGTTTTCATAAGCTTCCGAATATAACCATTACATCCAAGTGAAATGATGTGACGTTCCGTTCCTTGTAGTAACTTACCAAGTTCAGCACCATCTATCCAGCGACTAGGGAAGAGTTGAAGAAGAAAATCCCTGATTTGGTTAAAAATAAGTTAAATTAAACCAAGAAGGTTGATTCACGTCTAGGCCTCGTGTCGCAACGCAGTTTCACTTTATCGCAAAGCACTGAATCACCGCGTCAGTAGCGTGAAAAGATGGCAGTCCTAACAGAATTCGTGCCGCCGAAAGTGCCTTAAGCTCACAATAACTTCCGTCATCTTTACCATTCAAAGTAAAGTTTCTTTAGGACATCTATTTTGAATCGTAGTGCGATGAAACAGTTACAGGTTTAGTTTGTAATAAAAGTATTGTCAGAGCGTCCCAGCAACGGGCGCCGAGCAATCTCCGTGTTTTGAGCACCTGGTTCACTCACCTATGAACATAGTCCTCGTAATGGTTGGGACAGTCGTAGTTGACGACCAGCACCAGTTGCTTCACGTCCAGACCTCGCGCCGCGACGCTGGTAGCGACCAGTAGCTTCACCTTGCCCGATTTGAAGTCCACGATAGTGGAGTCCCTGTCGAATTGATCAATCCCTGTAACAGGCCACCATTAATATATTCGTCACTAGACAAGATGGATTTGTGCCGCAAGTATAAACGTACTGCTTCTAATTTTTTAAGTATTATTTTGAGGTTCATGAAAAAAACTAAACTTTAAAATGAGATTTGCGTAAAGTAAAATAAATTACTTATATTAATTGTAAATTTTGTAACTTGTAATTGATTTCTAAGGTGAAACTAATACATACAGGGTGTAAGGGGAGCCTCCACGAGCGAGAGAATCGCGGCGATATTATTGTCCTTGCCAAGTTTTTCTATACACTCTCTTTTGGGCCGTCTCCACGAGCGAGAGAATCGCGGCGATATTTTCGTATAGAAATACGCTGAATCGCCGCGATTCTCTCGCTCGTGGAGGCGGCCCCTTAGGGACAGCCTTTCGCAAACTGACAGGGTGCATTTAGCTCCTTATTCACCTTCATTGCTGTTTCTTGTTCCTTATTTTTTTAAATCATATTCCACTGAAATTTTTCTCAGGAAAATTATCATTATTTTTATCGTTTTTTTTCAGTTTCTATTCCTTTATTTCAATGTCAAATTACATTCTCTATAAAACAGCACTCCATGTATGTAAATAATACGGCTAAAATAAAATAAAACAACATTGGATGTTGAAATACTATAGCAAACGACGCCTGAAATCAGCAGTTCACTCCCTGCCTAGCTACAGAGTTCATCGAACTCGTCGTCGCGCTTGCCGTTCGCAACGTTAGTTTTGCCTTAGTAACGATACATTGCGTATGAGGAAATAAAACGTTATTGGGCAACGCCCATTCTTGGTCACGTTTTGCCCACCAATGTGTTAAGTACAAAAAAGATACTCATTTTTTTTTAAATAAAATTTTGCTATTACTTATTTGCAATGAAACCTCCGGAATTAAAAGCTGAAAACTCAATTGTTTATTGCCCCATCTAAAACTTCCGGTCGTTGTTAATCCTGTCGAAGTAGGGGGGGGGGGGGGGGGGGCATCTTGAATTCTTTATATGATTTATAAAAGTCCAACCGAGTTCTATGTACAAAGTAGTGTTTGTTTCTTCATCTGTGTTGTCAACCCTAACATCTATAGTTGGTTTCATTCATGGGCGTCACTTGGCCAAAACCTCTTCATCAAATGGGCATTTCCCTTTAATTGGTATGGAATATATAAATTTGGTTTCTTTTACGCCATCAATTTGCGGAGGGCTGTCACACCCTGTATATTCGGAACACGACTAAGCTAACCACTCCGTTTTGGAAATTACCATAGTCAATAACCCTGTCTTTCCTGTTGTGCAGTCGGATAATGAATATACAGAGAATAAACTTGAAAATGGCAGTACGCTTATAATTGACAACAGTTTAAGTATATTTATTTTATAATCGAGGTCTCCCCACATCCGCTTTGGTCGCTGAAATGAAAATAGTCCGTTAGTAGATTTTTATAATCAAGTGCTCACTCATTTGTAACTCGAATTTTACTTTTGATTTTTTTTCTTACTGTAATAATTTAACTCGAATAAAATTTTATAAACAATTAAACTTATTCTTTTAGCTAGGAGAAATTAGGACAAATTATTGAATATTTTAAAGTGTTCCTTTTCTCATGAAGAAAAATATTTTAATAAAATCACGAAGACAGAGGCAACCTGCAAAAGAAAATATAAGAGCTTGTAGTTCTTTTTGATCCATTTTTTTATTAACTAAATGATCCTGTAATGTCTAGTAACAGAATCTTTACTTGTAACAAGGTATATAGAAATGTAATATTACTTGACTGAAAATCGTTCATAATACGTATGGTTTTTAATTAGACGATGAATAGAATCTATGATGTGAACACAGAAACCAAACATTGGTCCTTCGAGCCGGATAGCGTATCCTAGCTTTTTTTCATTCTTATATTTTGGCGGAGATTGATCAGTGTAAGTTAGAACGTTTTTACATTATCAAACATTCCCACCACCATCTAGCGCATTTCGACATTACAAGCTAACATTTTGCGCTTAAAGTCAATATATTTAACACTTACTGCAATACACTATTACCAAGAAATAAAATAAGAAAAAAAAAACATGACGAAATCTCACCTCCATGCAAGCTCATGCATGAGTAGGAGGCCTTCATGAGGTCTTTGAGCAGACTGTCGGCGTTCTCCTGCTTGTCCACGAAGACTATAATGCTTCCCAACTGGCTGTACAGCCCCAGTATTTCTAGCAGCTTGAAGAACTTCGCGTCTTCTTCGAGAATTGCTACGTGTTGTTCTACTTCTTTGCAAACTATACTTCTGCCGCCAACCTGGGGAAAGGACCTTTAACTTTAGACCCGTATCCGTGTTGACGGTTTTCAGCAAGGCGTTTGAAAAGGTAACGCTTTATCAAAAGCTCAACCACTTTAACACCAATAAAATCTTACAGGAGAAACAGTATGGTTTCACCAAAGGACGTTGTACGACTGACGCCGCCTATAGGAATCTTCTGTGACCTCTCAAAACCCTACTCTTAAAACATGAACATTACGGGTTAGGGAAACTTGCGCTCAATTTAGTGAAATTATATTTAAACGATAGACAAATAAATGGTGTCAATTCAATGGGTTTAAAAGTAAGTATGGGTGTACCACAAGGTTCGATATTAGGTCCTTTCCTCTTTTTTGTCTATACTAATTATCTACTCCATTCATTTAAAAACCAACAACAAACGGTGGTGGTTGCTGAAGATACTGCTCTTCATGTTTTAGATAAACAGACGTGCCACAAATCTCGACGGCGTAAATAACGCTCTACTATAATTGGTTCACCGCTAATAATTTAGTATTAAATGGGAAAAAAAACCAAGTGTATAAGCTTTACTCTACCGAATGCCAAAATTAGTGATAGCGAATAGACGGGCTCAAATGAACCGAACACAGTTTCGGTTTCGGTGTCCGCGTTACTGTAAGCCTCTGATGGCTCAAACGGGTTTGTTTAGTAGTTTATGTAAAATGTAAGCAAGCAATAATTGCCACATTCGTAATTGATAACACATTCGAAAGCTTCACATCATCATCATCAGCCTATTAATGTTCCCACTGCTGTGACACAGGCCTCTCTAAGGAGAAAGCTTCTGATCCTGATTTATTAATGTGCACCAATTGTGCTCTACAGCCAAAAAGCATCATACCTGAACTTCTAATGGTTTCTGTAATATCCTTCTGGCGAGGGCTTCCATCTGTCGAGGGAAAGTGGCGCTGAACATCACGGTCTGTCTGTCTGGCCTGACGTTGTCGATAATCTTCATAACCTGCACAGAAACAAATTAAAATGTGTCATTGGCATCATAGATGTAGTTTGACGACGTAGTTTCAAGTTCAGTTGTAATCTAGACTGTGTTTGTTGGATTTTAGTCCATAATCAGGACTGCTGTGACGAAGTTCTATCCATTGCAACAAATTCAGTTCGAGGAGACGTTACATAGATTTCTGTCGATTGTGGACATTAACCATTTACGATTTTAGATTGGCAGTTTGATCATATTCTTATTATCGACTATTGACTATATCGATTATAGACTATTGACTGTGTTTTTAACGATTAACAGTGTCTGATAGACGTCGATCGATTGCAATATAAAGGGTCTAAAAAGACTCTTTAATGAAGCTGAAATACACTTTTTCTCCCCGTTATTGCGAGAATTGAGTGTGTTACCGTAAAATGCGATTTTTCACCCCAAAAAAAAGTCAATCATTTTTGCGTAGGGTTACTTAGTTTGACGTACTGAATGCTTGGTTAACGGCTTCGTGAAGAGTCTGCTTACACCCAGTTGCACTTTTAACTTTAAGTCCATTACCTGAGGCTCAAAACCCATGTCAAACATTCTGTCGGCTTCATCCAGCACTATGTAGGTGACTCTTCGCAGATTGGTGACGCGACCCGAGTTGGCCGCTAACATGTCGATCATGCGTCCTGGAGTGCAGACTATCATTTCTGCACCGCGTTTTAATTCCGCGATCTGTAATGAAAGAGAGAAGAATAAATAACCTTACCAGGTTTTAGTCAAAAGTTGGCCACTATAATTATCCCTTCGCTAGTTCGCTCACCCCGGGATATTTTAGAGGAGAGAACTTAATTAGTATTACAAAACCTATGCGTTTTAGGCTTATTTTCAAGAGCGAGTCGGACTCGCGCGTTGAGGAGTATGGAACTCCTTAACGCGCGAGTCCGACTCGCTCTTGTACCATCGTAGTGGGGGAGCCCTTTTTATTTTTTAATTTTTTATATTTTAATTATTTGTTCATGTAGCCCCAGCTGCAACACATACACATTCTGTGAAATTTTCAACTGTCTACCTATTACGGATCATGAGATACTATCCGCTGATAGACAGACGGACGGGCAGCGGAGGCTTAGTAATAAGGTACCGCTGGTCACCCTTCGGGTAAGGCATCTTAAAAAGAGGATAATTCAAATTCAAACCTGTTTTGAAACCACTTGAAAGTACTTATATACTCTAGTGTATGTACTAAATACAATTAAAAATAATCACACCCTCTTGGTCCTACCTGTTCCGAAATCCCAGTGCCACCATAAACACAAACGACCCTCAATCCCAAAGACTTGGCGAACTTCTTGATATCCTTGCCTATCTGCATGCAGAGTTCCCTCGTAGGGGTCATGATGAGTGCTATGGGGCCATCCGTGTCTTCTAACGGCGTCTGGTCCAGAACATGACGGAACATCGGCAGGATAAATGCTAGGGTCTTGCCTGAACCAGTTTTTGCTATGCCGATTAGGTCTCTGAAAAAAAAGGATGGTTACAATGGTGTAGTATGTTGTTTTTTGTTGTTTTTTGTTGTTGTTGTTGTGGCACACACTCAAACTGCTCGCCGCTACTTATGGACGCACATTTGTAAATTAGAAGCATTGCAATTGCGTCAACATTTTGAACGCCATTATCACATATACGTGACAAGCAAGCGAGTGGCCTGTACGCCAGACAACACGAATAAATCTGTGACAAAATGGTAGCTGAAATTGTGGCTTGACGTGGGCGTGGAGGGTACGCGCATGCGTTTATACTGTGGCGTTAAAAAGGTTGTTTCTAGGTGGTTACCTAGAAACAAAGCTAAGCTGTCACACACGTGCTTGTAATGAATTTTCAAACCATAGTAAATTGCTTGGCGACAGATATGGTGGGGGCGGATGAAGTTCTTCATAAGAGTTCTGCTGTTACGATAAAGCTCGATTAGGAAAAAAGAAGCAGCTTACCTCCCAGACATAATAGCAGGAATGGCCTGAGCTTGTATAGGCGTCGGTTTCTCAAAGTTGAGCTTCCTCAATATATCCATCTCTTTCTTGCTAATGCCGCAATGGGCCCAGGACCTGATAGGTTTGGGACATCCTTTCCCTTTCACTCGGATACCTTCTAGCTCCGTTCTGTATGCTTCTACTTCTTCGGGCGTCATCCTGGCTAACTCACTGACCTGAAAAAAACAACTACATGTAAATCATAGAAGAAAAAAATTTTTCATTACTCATACTCTGAAAGTGGGTCTGAAGTTGCCTGAGGAGCGGGTTGAAAGTAATACTTTTCAGCCCTAGGGAGAATCGTTTTCAACTGACAGCTGTCAAATTATATAAAAAAAATTGTTCATTTTTCTATTGAACCATGTTCCAACCTTCTATACAGCCACGATGTAAAATGGAAATAACATAAAGTTAAGTAAAGATTTATATTTTTTAAATATTTGTTTTACCTTTGGTATAATTAAGTTTGAACTATTTCTTTAAAATAACATAGATTTGAGCAACATATTTACCATTTTTTCTATGATGAAAATGAAAAATAGGTAATGGCTGAATAGCTGGCCGGCCACACAAAAAAAGCAAATAGGCGGGAAAGCGTCAAACCGACCTTCATTTGTCTTTTCGACTTGATTCATGTTTTTATTAAGTATTAATTATTAATTAGAGAATGTATCTTTTTTTAAATAACTTTATTATAATTAGGTAAGTTTCAACTATTTCTTTGAAATAACATAGATTTCGGCAAAATATTTACCATTTTTTCGATGATGAAAATGAAAAATAGGTAATGGCTGAATAGCTGGCCGGTCACAGAAAAAAAAAGCAAAATAGGCGGGAAAGCGGTCTTCCGTGGTCCGATCTTCATTTGTTGATTGAATGTTTTTATTTTCCTTGTATTCGTAATGAAAAGCACAGTGTTTACCTCGGGTTAAAGACTTATTTAGTCCCTCGAACTATTAGCGCCCTCGCTTGCGCTCGGGCACCAAACCCCGTCTCGGGACTAAATAAGTTACTTTCACCCCTAGGGTAACAATGTACTAATAACACCATGGACATTTTATTTGACTGCTAGGATAAAATGAAAGTAAACTGCAATATTTTTATGGTATATGTTTTTGACCGCAAGTGGGGCCAAACTTAGGAAAGGAAATAGTACATTTTGATACAAGTGGAGAAAGTTTGTTATTGCATTCGAGGCGGAATTATAACACCCGAGCCGTAAGCGAGGGTGTTTTTGAGCCGAGAACTGCAATAACAAATGTCCACGTGTATCAAACGATGTTTTTCAATACACTTTTGAAGAAATAAAATAAAATACAACGAAATTTTTTTTGTCACGAACTAAGAAACTATGATTTTAATTTTCTTTTTTTTTCACGCTCTGCTTTCGCCAGGTTTCAAGGAGAGGCAAAGGTATGAAGCCGTTAAACAGCCTAATATAAAAAATAGATTTATTTTATATTTTTGAATTCAGAACACAAATAAATGGTAATTTGTGTATAAAAATAACTATTAGTTTTCAATTATCATGTTTATCTATGATATTCTATTTATAAACACAATTAGAATATTCAAAAAATATTTATGCCGTAAAGACGCGTAGTGCTTCGCCGAAATTTAAAAAAAAAATATTCACCTCAGACTATAGGCATTGAACCAATTTGGACTAAGTATAGGTATAGTTATCTGTGGCATTTTTCATTCCCGCACACGTGGCAGAAATGGAAAAAAACGCACGCGTGTGAAATACATTGCTTGTTGTACCTAATCGTAGTGCGTTATAGACCAGTTTTCGAGGAAGTGTATTGAAAAAACCTTTTCATTACTCATACTCGGAAAGTAGGTCTAAAGTTGCCTGAGGAGCGGGTTGAAAGTAACACTTTTCAGCCCTAGGGAGAATCGTTTTCAACTGACAGCTGTCAAATTATTAAAAAAAAATAGTCCATTTTTCTATTGAACCATGTTCCAACTTTCTATACAGCCACGATGTAAAATACAATTATCATACAATTAAGTATTAATTAGAGAATATATATTTTTTAAATAACTTTATTATAATTAAGTTTCAACTATTTATTTAAAACTAGCTGTTGCCCGCGGCTTCGCCCGCGTGAAGTTCGGTAACTGTCCCACTGGATCATACTAAAGGGATAATAGTGTCCTCCATGTTAATCCAGGTTATAAACTATCTATGTGCCACATTTCATAATCATCACAATTATTATTATCACAATCACCATCACTATCACCATCACAATCAAATTCCCAATCACCATCACAATCCCCATCACCATTACTATCACAGTCACCATCATTATCACCAATTATCATCATTAACACAACCACCATAATTACCACAATCATTATCTCAATCACCATCACAATCACCATAACAATCACAATCACCATCACTATCACAATCACAAACACCATCACTATCGCTATCACAATCACTATCACAATCACTATCACAATCACCATCACCATCACAATCACCATCAAAATAACTATCACTATCACCATTATCGTTATCACAATAATTATCATCGTAATCACAGTCATTATCACACTCACCATCACCATCACTATCTCAATCACCATCACAATCACCATCACAATCACCATCACAATCACCATCACAATCACCATCACTATCTCAATCACCATCACAATCACCATCACAATCACTATCACAATCACCATAACAATCACAATCACCATCACAATCACCATCACAATCACCATCACCATCACAATCACCATGACAATCACCATCACTATCACTATTACAATCACAATTCCAATCACCATCACAATCCCCATCACCATTACTATCACAGTCACCATCATTATCACCAATTATCATCATAAACACAACCACCATAATTACCACAATCATTATCACAATCACCATCAAAATCACCATAACAATCACAATCACCATCACTATCACAATCACAAACACCATCACAATCCCCATCACTATCGCTATCACAATCACTATCACAATCACTTTCACAATCACCATCACCATCACAATCACCATCAAAATAACTATCACTATCACCATTATCGTTATCACAATAATTATCATCGTAATCACAGTCATTATCACACTCACCATCACCAACACTATCTCAATCACCATCACAATCACCATCACCATCACTATCTCAATCACCATCACAATCACCATCACCATCACTATCTCAATCACCATCACAATCACCATCACAATCACTATCACAATCACCATAACAATCACAATCACCATCACAATCACCATCACAATCACCATCACAATCACCATCACCATCACAATCACCATCATAATCACCATCACAATCACCATCACAATCACCATCACAATCACCATCACAATCTGGTGATGGTTCACAATCACCATCATAATCAACATTACAATCACCATCACAATCACCATCACAATGACCATCACAATCACCATCACAATTACCATCACAATCACCATCGCTATCACCATCACAATCACCACCACTCTCAGAATAACTATCACAATCATCATCACCATCACAATCACCATCATAATCAGTATCACAAACACCATCATCGTTATCACAATCATTATCATCGTAATCACAATCGCTATCATCATTATCACAATCACTATCATCGTTATCACAACCATTATCATCATATTCACAATCATCATCATCACAATCTCCATCCTCGTCATCACAATCATTATAATCGTAATCACAATCGTTATCATCTTAATCACAATCACTATCATCTTAATCACAATCATCATGATCACAATCGCCATCACTATCTCATTCACAATCATTATCACAATAATCTACATCATTATTACAATCACCATCACTGTCACAATCACAATCACAATCACAATCACCATCACAATCACCATCAAAATCACTATCACAATCACCATCATCGTTATCACAATCATTATCATCTTAATCACAATCATCATCATCACAATCTCCGTCCTCGTTATCACAACCATCGCTATCACCATCACAATCACCGACACTATCACAATCACCGTCACTGTCACAATCACCATTACAATCACAATCACTATCACAATCACCATCATCGTTATCACACTTATTATCATTGTAATCACAATCATTATCATCGTAATCAAAATTATCATCATCACAATCATCGTCATCATTATCACAATCATCATCATCGTAATCACAATCATTATAATCTGGATCTCAAAATAAATGCCATTTTCGTAATCAGCACCCCTGATAATCTCGGTATCGACACCCATATAGATTTTTAGACATTTCAATCCCATCGCACCCCAACGTTACAGGGGATGATGGTATTTCAGGTCCGCCACATTTAATCTTAAAATCGTTGTTTTTGAAATACACCCGACCCGATACACCATACAAACAATACCTATGTTGATTTTCAGACTTTGTTACCCATTTCCCCCGTTAGGGGTTGAATTCTGAAAAAACCTGAAACACAAATGTTAACTCATTTGTCGATAATAGTACCCCTGAAGTTTCAAATAAAGTAGTCTAACTTACCTTTTTTCTCCATGTAATCTAAGGACCCCCGTTTCAACCCCTTATGGGGTGAATTTTGGAAAATTATTTCTAAATGCACCCCTAAACTTCATAAAGAAGTTATGTGCCAAATTTGGAATCTCTAGACTCAGCGGTTTGGGCTGTGCATTGATTTTTATACTTTGCCACCCCATTTCCCCCTTTTAGGGGTTGAATTCTGAAAAAACCTGAAACCTGTTTCTACTCATTTATCAATAGGAGCACTCCTGTGAAGTTTCGAGTAAAATAGTCAAACTAATCTTGTTTCCCCGTACAAACTTTGGAGCCCCGTTTAACCCCCATAGGGGGTGAATTTTGAAAAATCCTTTCTTAGTGCAACTCTAGACCACATAGGGTACCTACTTGCCAAATTTTGAATCTCTAGACTCAGCGGTTTGGGCTGTGCATTGATTTTTATACTTTGCCACCCCATTTCCCCCTCTTAGGGGTTGAATTCTGAAAAAACCTGAAACCCGTTTCTACTCATTTATCAATAGGAGCACTCCTATGAAGTTTCGAATAAAATAGTCTAACTAATCTTGTTTCCCCATACAAACTTTGGAGCCCCGTTTAACCCCCTTAGGGGGTGAATTTTGAAAAATCCTTTCTTAGTGCACCCCTAGACCACATAAGGAACCTACTTGCCAAATTTGGAATCTGTAGACCCAGCGGTTTGGGCTGTGCGTTGATAGATGAGTCAGTCAGTCAGTCAGTCAGTCAGTCAATCAGTCAGTCAGTTTCTTCTTTTATATATTTAGATAGATAACATAGATTTGGGCAAAATATTTACCATTTTTTCGATGATGAAAATGAAAAATAGGTAATGGCTGAATAGCTGGCCGGTCACAGAAAAAAAAAGCAAAATAGGCGGGAAAGCGGTCTTCCGTGGTCCGATCTTCATTTGTTGATTGAATGTTTTTATTTTTATTTTCCTTGTATTCGTAATGAAAAGCACAGTGTTTACCTCGGGTTAAAGACTTATTTAGTCCCTCGAACTATTAGCGCCCTCGCTTCGCTCGGGCACCAAACCCCGTCTCGGGACTAAATAAGTTACTTTCACCCCTAGGGTAACAATGTACTATTTCATTACTCATACTCTGAAAGTAGGTCTGAAGTTGCCTGAGGAGCGGGTTGAAAGTAATGCTTTTCAGCCCTAGGGAGAATCGTTTTCAACTGACAGCTGTCAAATTATGAAAAAAAAATGGTTCACTTTTCTATTGAACCATGTTCCAACTTTCTATACAGCCACGATGTAAAAATGAAATAACATAAAGTTTAATTAATTCGAGAATATATATATTTTAAATAACTTTATTATAATTAAGTTTCAACTATTTCTTTAAAATAACATAGATTTGGCAAAAATATTTACCATTTTTCGATGATGAAAATGAAAAATAGGTAATGGCTGAATAGCTGGCCGGTCACAGAAAAAAAAGCAAAATAGGCGGAAAAGCGACAATCCGAATTCCGATCTTCATTTGTTTTTTCGAGTTGAATGTTTTTTTTTACTTTCCTTGTATTCGTAATGAAAAGCAGTGTTTACCTCGGGTTAAAGACTTATTTAGCCCCTCGAACTATTAGCTATTATAAAAAAAACTGATTTTAACAAAGCGCGAGAAAACTGGGTTATATTCGGAAGGTTAGGCAAATGAAAGTGTCAGTCAACGAGAGTATGTGACGTGACACAATGTTTTTTTTTCCAAGCGTTTTGGCTTTGGCACCAACTATCATAGTAAGTTCAACGCCATCTATAGAGTTCTCGGAAACTAAGTTTTTTTTTAATACCTCAAAAAGAAAACCTCTCATTGAACCATGTTCCAACTTTCTATACAGCCACGATGTAAAATTTCCAACCACTCAACACGAATCATTCACAACCACTCAAATAAAGCGCGATGTAAAATTATAATAACATAAAGTTAAGTATTATTTCAAGATAGTATATTTTTAAAATAACTTGATTATAATTAAGTTTCAACTATTTATTTAAAATAACATAGATTTGGGCATAATATTTTCAATTTTTTCGATGATGAAAATGAAAAATAGGTAATGGCTGAATAGCTGACCGTCCACAGAATAAAAAAGCTAAATAGACGGGAAAGCGGCAATCCGATCTTTTTTTTTCTAGTTGATTCATGTTTTTATTTTTAATTTCCTTGTATTCGTAATGAAAAGCACAGTTTTTACCTCGGGTTAAAGACTTATTTAGTCCCTCGAACTATTAGCGCCCTCGCTGCGCTCGGGCGCACGGGCACCCCCCGTCTCGGGAGTAAATAAGTTACTTTCACCCCTAGGGTAACAATGTACTATTATAATTGCTTGTTTACTTCACAATGAGAATCGCTCCACAAATGGGGGAGAAATCGATGAACATACATAAATAGACCACACGACTGAAGTAAAAGTAGCAGCAGCAGCAAGTAAGTAGCAAGTAGAGTGGGAGGGGGGGAGGGTTGGAGTGGGTAGTGGTAGTATTTTGTGTGTACATAAATAAATAAATAAATAAAAATGTTCATAAAATGAAAACTACTGGGCCAAACTATCTATGTAAAATTTTTATGGGACCAAATGGCAACTATTCCGCATCAAACTAAAAAAGAATCACGTAAATCGGATCATAAATCTCAGCGTAATCGGTGTACATACATAAAAAAAAATACCGATCGAATTGAGAACCTCCTCTTTTTTTAAGTCGGTTAAAAATATGCATAATTTTGACATGGGAGATCTCAAAAATATGCATATTTTAGTGAAGTATACAAGCAAAGGTTTTTTGCAAATTATATGGCCAGCTGTTATCATCTGTCTAGCCTTTTCCCAACTATGTTGGGGTCGGCTTCCAGTCTAACCGGATGCAGCTGAATACCAGTATTTTACATGGAGCGACTGCCTATCTGACCTTCACAACCCAGTTAGTACTGGGAAATACGATACCCCTGGGTAAGACTGGTTGTCAGACTTTATGGGCCACTGACTACCTGTACCGACTGTCAAAGATCTACAAATGACAGCCGGGACCAACAGCTTAACGTGCTTTCCGAGGCACGGTGGAAACTCGGTATGTAAGGGTCACCCATCCACAGACCAACCTAGGCAAACACGGCTTAACCTAAAGAGCGACCCGAGCGGCTGTTATTATTTAGCCACGAGCTCCTCTCTTATATGGCCAGCTGTATGGGCTGAAAACAACAAAAAGGCGGCCGGACCGGACTACATGCAAAAAGTGCAGAACTGGGTAACTTAGTAGAAGCTCAGGTCGGTGTGCTGTGCAATAGAGAATATGCATAAATTTTCTTATTTTTATTTCGACACGGAATGTTAAAGTACTATTAAAATAATGTCAAAAAGCGAAAACAAGTCATAAATCGGCCAAACAACACAAAAGTTATAACCATTTAAACTTTTGTTTCTATCTATTTCTAGATAAACGGAATTTAGTATGGATTTTGTACATCGATGCAGCGAATGACGTCATTCGCTGTATCGGATCTCTCTGTCTAATCAGCAGTTTCAAATTACTTAACTTAATATTTTTTATAGATATAAAAAAAAATAATGTCTCTTTGCTATTTCTGATGTTAATACGCTTTGTTTAGAGTGATAAAAAAAATCATGCATATATCCTATTGGAATAAGTTGATGAGGCTACGAATTGTTAGGTGGAAATCACCAAATCTCACCTCAGTATAGAAATTTTTCCTATAAGACATGTAGTCTAAACTGGCGTGGTCAACTTTAGCCAAGTCCTTCCTTTGCTTCGAAGCGAGGTTCGCAGCGGCGTCCTTGATGTCTTCTGTTTCTTCTTCCGACGAATATTCTAGACCGTCCTGATTCTGTTCTATCAGTTCACCTGGAAAAGAAAAAAAATTGTAAGCCATGTTTTTAAACCAAGGTAAGTATAGCATGGCCGGGGTTGCGGGACTGTTCGAAAGAGATACCGTGGCCCCGGAACACAAAGGGCGATGCAGGAACATGGATGGGTTTTAGTTAGTAAAAGTCTGACACTCCCTCCTGCTCTGCCCAGAGCTAAAAAAAAGGGTAAGTATAGCATGAAAAGTCCTACTAATATTATAAATGCAAAAGTTTGTGAGGATGGGTGTACGGATTTTTGTTACTCTACCACGCAAAAACTACTGAACGGATTTGGATGAAATTTTGCACACAGATAGTTTATAACCTGGATTAACACAAAGGATAATTATTATCCCGGTAGTATGATCTTATGGGACAATTATCAAACTCCAAGCGGGCATAAGCTAGTAGAATCATAAGAGGCAGTAACCCAGCTTATACAATCTGTTTTTTTTTTTATATCCTATATCTCTAGGGTTATATTCTGTAGGTAAAAATAATACTAAAACTCCTAGAACAGGTGGTCCAAAAATGCATAGTTTCGGAGATGTCATCTATACTAATATTATAAAGAGGTACAGTTCCCGGCACGTAAGTTGGCAAGGTTTTGGCGTAGTGGGGGCAAGTTCGCGCATCGTGCACTTGGTGGAACAAAAAACTGGTCACATTTTATTGATTGTCATTATGGTTATTGCCATCATTTATTTTTAATCATGTAGTTAAACAAAGCAGAGGAATTCGTGATATTTATTAGGTGTTATAAATAAAATATAATATGCATTTTTTTATTAAGAAAAAAAACGTATTATTATTAAAAATTATAGGTTCTCGTCGTCACTATCATTTAATAATACTGTTACCCCTGGCATCAAATTAGAACTACCACTTGAGCTGGCATATTATGTAATAAATATAACAAAAACTAAATTTAAAACAATAACAACAACTCGGAATAAAAACTAAATTTAAAACAATAACTTGTAACAAAAACTTAATTTAAAACTAAAACTGAACTCGTAACTAAAAGTCAACAAAAATAAAGGGTACAACTTTCGTGCACGCAAGTGTAATCGGGAGCGAACGGAATGTAGGACGCGGTGCGGGAGGCAGGGGTCGACTGACGCACCAATCGTGCGCTTTGATCGGCGCTACGTCATACCCCGCGTCCCGCTTGACCACCAAAGAGACCTAAAAAACGACTTCTGCGCATCTAACGACTCTTGCCAAGTTACGTGCCGGGGACTGTAACATTTGTTTGTAAGTTTGTATGTTTGTAAGTTTGTTTGTAGGGGGTAATCTCCGGAAGTAATGAACCGATTTCAAAAATTGTTTCACTGGTAGAAAGCTACATTATTCGTGAGTGCTATAGGATATTTTATTCCCGTACTCCCATGGGAACGGGAACTACGCGGGTGAAACCGCGGGACATCAGCTAGTCAATCATAATTAAATTAAGTCAAAAATTGTGACCAGTATGACGAATCTTTAGTTTCGCAAGGTTGCCAAACTTAGCAGTAAAATATATAGTAAAATAAAATATGTATCTAAGTTTCATTGGTAAATACGAGTAATTCATTTTAATTCAAACCAATCATTTAAGTATATGTAAAGCTAAGAAAATGCGACGTTGTCATATTTCACGTAAAGGTGTTTTACGTTAATAATCGTGACTTTGCCGAATTATTTTGTATGAAAAATTAAAAAAAAAAAAATGATTGAAACAATTCTTAAGCCAGTTAATTCTTTGATATGGTCTCAATCATACCCTAGACTTATGGTATAAAAAAACAGGTTGTATACATAAATGTTGAAGGAGCTGTCAGGAAAGTTAATAATTTAAATTTTTAGAGCCAGTTTACATCATAATCGCAATAATTATGTGTTGTGGCATTTGTACATTTTGAACATTTGCATTTGTACACATTTGCACAAATTGCTAAGGAAATCTTGAAACCAGTGGGCAGTGTAGTATTTGCCACCAAAATTCAAGCTGCATCAATACATATTATAAAACAAAGTCACCTGCCGCGTCTGTCCCTATTATATGCTTAGATCTTTAAAACTACGCAACGGATTTTGATGCGGGCTTTTTTAATGAGGAATTTTCTTTTTAGCTCTTCCCTAGTCGCTGGATAGACGGCGCTAGGAGTTAGTATGATAATTAGAGACCGGATAATATGCATTTGCATATTTGCATATGCATTTGCATATTTAAGCGATTTTCAAGGCTAATAGCATATTTTTACTAATATCTAGTGATGATGCATATTATTGCTATAATTTACAGTAGGTAGTAGGTAGTTTTGAACAATAATCCAGGCTTTGAACATCTGTGTCAAATTGATAGCTTTATTAATGGACCGACGGAAGTTTTGCCAGAAAATATAAGCGCTAACATAGCACCCAAGTTCAAATTCTGCCCAGTTACCTCAGTAGATGTGGAGCGATCATTTTCGACCTATAAAAATATTTTGAATGATCGAAGACATAATCTTACCACTGAACATTTGGAACAATACTTGATTGTTAATGTTTACAAAAATATTAAATAATGTCTACTGTATCGATTAACATCTATCAATGGATAGTTTTCTATAAATGTATGCTGATTTTTTAAAAAAAAATATAAAACTTAATAGTTTTTTTATTTTATCAAATAACAATAAATTAAAAAGATACATACATAATAAAGTAAAACGTAAATAAGACAAGTATTTACTAACAAAATACTTAAATCTAAAGGAATAATATTTACAAAACAAAAAAAACTCATTTAATGTTGCATATTCTGTCAGTTTTCGTGCATATTTTAGGCATTTTTCATGCATATTTGCATGCATATTTCAAGCTTTTTATGTTGCATATTATCCGGTCTCTAATGATAATGCAAGGAACGGAACCTAAAAAAACTGATTTTAACAAAGTGCGAGAAAACTAGGTTATATTCGGAAGGTGAGGAAAATGAAAGTGTCAGTCAACGAGAGTATGTGACGTGACACAATGTTTTTTTTCCAAGCGTCTGGGCTTTGGCACCAACTATCATAGTAAGTTCAACGCCATCTATAGAGTTCTTGGAAACTAAGTTTTTTTTTAATGCCTCAAAAAGGAAACCTCTCATTGATAGAGTCATTCAAGAGGAAGATTCAAGTATATTATTTGTAGATAAAATTGACAGTAGAATTACCTTTATTCTTTTGCTCAGTGACTTTCTTCTTAGCCGTGCCTGTTAGCACTACAACAGTGCCTCCAGCCGTGGTCGGCACATTTATAACACCCCGCGCCTGGTCCATTTGATTCACTTTGCGTACTTCCTGGAAATGAGTAACATTTAAATGTGAAAACTGTATGAAGAAACAAAATAATGCTTTACTCAATTTGGATACTACAAAATACGATGGCTAAAGGTGTCAGCTTAGAGAAATAGACCTCCTGTATGCTTCGACGTAGTCGGGTAAAAAGATAAGATAGTTGATGTTAGATGTCTCATCCAAATCATTGTAAACTGAACAGAACATTAAAGTTTACTAAAAACAATGAAATGAAAAACAGCAAAGCTAAAGAAAATTATTACATTAAATAAACAAGTACATAATAAATCGATAAAAAGAAAACGTAAGGCATTGCCTGCTTGGTAAAGAAAACTACAAAATAATTCAACAAAAAAGTATTTGACAATAATGTGCGGATGAGTCTGTGGCGTACAAAATGTCTGCATGGCATACAAAAAGTCTGATGCGAATTTTACGCAGACTCAACGCACACGACGCACATCTTCGTTCATTCTATTCTAGATTCTAGTGTAGTTTGCATGCTAAAAGTGTGCGCCGTCTGCATTAGCGCGCGTTGAAGCAAACGTTCTAATTTTTTCGCGCACTTTTGTGCTGCGCGGCGCGGCGTGATCTACCATAATGACACGGATTTTTTGGCCGCCGGACTTATTGCGCGTCGTATGCATTACTGCATATAATTGCTTAGGTTCTATTTTAACAGACTAAAAAGTGCGTCAGGGATAGTCTGTCTGTCTGTCTGCGCAGGCCTGAAATGTTACAACTATGGCAACACTCACCTGTTGCACTTCTTGCATGTAAGCATCCAGAGGATCTATTTCATCTTCTTCCTCTACTTTCTTCTCCAGCACTACTGGCTTCTCTTTGGGTTCCACTCCCTGGTCTTCACCTGCTTTATGGTGGTAAACAAAAAGTAATGTTAGTATTCTGTAGATTGGCTATGGTTTTTAAAAATAATGCTTTAAAATGTGTTTGTATGGCTCTAATCATCTATTAACCATCAAAAAAATTCAAAATAAATAAAGAATAGAAAAACATCAAATATAGAATATCAAATTATCAATCATCTATTCATTTGTGGTCATTTTAATCATAGTTTCCTGGACGTAGTTTATTTACACCAGCATAGTGAGCAGATATTGATCTTCTAATAGTGAAAATATAATACAAGTTCTATATCAAATCAAATCATCAAATGTCGGTCATTTATTCAAATTATGCTGATACAATCAACACCTTTTGTTAATGTTTCAAACTACAAAAAAAAGATGCTGGTGGAATACATAATCTCCTCCTATTTGGAAGTTGGTTGAAAAAATGGTAACTTATGTGTGTAAAACAATACGACAAGGTGAAGGGTGGACGTTTGGACCTTGTCCTTGTGTTTTAGTTGGAGAGTGAAACAAAAGAAGTGGCAGAATAACTGCCAAACAGAACAAATAATCAGGATAGCTAGACAGTGCAGTTTAACCAAATCAATAAGGTCACATTTCATATGAAACTAGTTGATAGGTAGATACCTTCATCACCAGAATCGTCTTCCAGTGACCATTTCTTTGCTGGCAGCTGTATATTGCTCACAAGGCTGCCTTTCTGCACCTCCTTCTTGGCAGACTCCAGCTCTTTACGTTTACGATCGGCGCGCCAACGCTCGATACGGTCGCGTCGCTTCTGCATCTCGGCTTCCAAACGACTTTGTTCTTCTTCCTAGAGGGCAGAAAACGGTACATGACATAATAGGCTAGTTTCCACCATCAATAAATTGCAAATCTATTTAGTCCATCAGTTACAAGTATTGGTAAATAATCAACACGTATTTTTGTTTTTGTTAATCAATTAATAAAAACAGCTGGGAAAAAAAGGATGTGCACCACACAAAACAAACAAAAATGGAAAAAGATGGAGGAGGCTTTTTACCCTAGAGGGGCCATACAATATTTTACATTTTATGTAAATTTTTTAGTAATTAAGTATGTACTAGTATGGATAAATAAGTTTAAATAAATAAAAATCAATGAATATTCACAAAGATCAAAGGCATCAAATTCGGGAGTGGGGGCTTGTGAAGAACTAAAAATTATACCACGACGTAACGTATTGAGAATTTTAAAAGCGTCGTATCTTCATCAATTTTGGTTTACGTAACAAAAGAAAAAATACTGGTCAAATATTTTTTGATAATATAACTGACGGAATAATTAGATTTTTTCAGTTAGTACTGTACACTTTGACAAACACAGCTGGAACTCAGTTTACTGGTAAAGTACTGTGGCTGTACCAGTAAACTGAGTTCCAGCTGTTTGTAAAATTACAAATAGTAAAGTTTACAAATTCATCAACATATAGGTATTGTGTGAATTATCTTTTCTTTCTTTCTTTTCTTTTTTTATTTTAGATCCTCATTTACGATTAAACTTTGTTTGGGTGAAAAATTTAAGGAATTCATGATTCAGATATTTTAAACAAAATTCCAAATACAAAACTGTACATAAAATGTGTTTGGGACTAGCCTCTTTCTTCTTCTACATGATAACAGCAACTAACCTTATCAACAGTTCCTGGATCATATTCAGCATCAGATTTGAGAGCCTTTTCCTTAGACTTAGATCTCTCATCTTTTTCTTTGTCTGGCGATTTCTTCCTGGAGGACTTCCCAGAGCCATTTCTCTTATCATCCCTTTTATCACTGTAACAAACATTTTACAATATTTTGAAACATTTTAACAAAAAGGTATTAAAAAGTGCAAGTTGACATCTACACTACTACTTAATAGCTACAGAAGGAAATTGAAAACAGAATCAATATATCAGATACCTGGTGGAACCTCTGATTGCATATTATAAGTATTTAAAAATAGAATAATGTTCCACTAACGTATTATCAACCATGGTTGTCATTGACCTTTAATAAATTAAATATGAGTTTGTTTACATACCTTTTCCTGTCTCGGTCCCTGTCGCGATCCCTGTCACGCTCACGGTCCCCCCTATCCCGCTCGTTACGATCTCTGCTACGTTCCCTCTTTGACTCTCTCTCCCTGCTACGGCTGCGCTTCCTCTTCGTCGTTTTAGAGGCCCTATCTCTCGACTTAGACCGGGACCTCCTCCTCTTGCGATCGGGCGTTGCCGACCGACTATGAGACCGCCTACGATCGCGGTCTCTATCGCGATCACGCCTGTAAACATTTGCATCATGAACACACTTTGCCAAACATCGTTGTATAAGCCCACATTGTAAAGGTAAACTAAACACTTACCCGCCTCTCACCATTTTGTTAAGTACACTAATATCATTAAAACACTACAAATTAAGCTCGGCTTGTTTTGTCATAAACCTAAATCTTTCTTTTCGCATTCGCTTTTGCAATTTAATTTAATCCGTGACACGCGTTGATGCGATGTTTGACAAATGTAGTGATGCCCTAGTAACTAACCAAAGAGTAAAGTAATATAGTAACTAACTCATACGCTATTTCTCTATGCCTCAACCCATGTTTTCAAAACCACTGAGAAAACATTGTCTTTGGTTGAATAATCGACTATTGAGTATTTAAATCATTTTTTATTTTTTTATATAGTCAATGCTATTTATATAACTTAATAGCCTCTCCGCAGCTAAGCGCGCGGATTTGCAAATACCGTAACCGCTCACATGCAAAAATTTTTGCAAGTTTTCAAAACATTTTCTGCCCGATCCGATAAAAACACCTGTAGCTCAAAAACTACAAGTCCTAGAGCAATTACAAAAATACTGTTGTCAAGCTGATTAGATAAGGAATCTACTTATCTAGAAATCAAAATGAAATACTTTAATTATATACTCCAAGTCATAATGTATAGCAAAAAATAGTTACAAAAACTGATATTTCGCTAGAAATATCAGTTTTCTCTTAGTTTTTTATCAATTTTAACATTAAAGAAATAAACTAGACTATATTTCCTTTCCAACAAGACCACAATCTCATTTATAGCTCAATAGCATCATATCTAAATATACTTATGAAACTAGATACTCACTGTTTGTTTACATCTGGGAACTAATTTTTGGCAGCCGGTGTTGGATGAAAAAACACACAAACCCACATGTTTTTTGGTGTAGATAGTTGAACAATCTAATCACCTCACTAATTAAGCACTGCTTTTCCCATTTCACACACGTTTTAGTCACTAAATCACGTATTTCTTCACACAACACAATCACTATAGGTACATATAATAACTACTTTTTCACGGGCGAAATATTGCAACTTCGAGATTCCAAAACGAATTTACGTTGACAAAATAATGAAGCACAGTTCTCAAGGATAATTTTGATATATAATAGTATCAGCTACCATTAAAAATACCAGAGTTATCACGACATTTGCTGCGGAGGTAAATTCGAGTGTTCACCGTCTGTCAAATGAAAGTTGTTTTTTTTTTTCGGCAAGTTGTCTATGGAGTAGTGTTGCGATGTTCGATTTTATTATTGAGGAATTTAGTAACGAATTGAACACAGAGGTATAAGCTCTAGAGGAGACAGTTTTAGACGGTTTTTAATGCAGTTTTTTTTGAGGCGGGTGCGCGCCATACAAATGTACTAGATAGCTATCAAGTGTAATGCAGCCATAACGCAAATGACCTAGATAGCTGCGGAGAGGTAAAGAGAAAAAAAGCGCGGGAATCATCGAATTTGGCGGGCGTGATTTTTCTTTCTTTTTCTTTAAATATTAAAAAACGTTTGAAATTGGAGATAAGTTGTGTAGATTTATGTAAATATTCATTAGATTAGTTAATTTAATTGTTTGTAGATAGAATTCTTCGTCTATTAGGGTAAGTTTCTTTTATATTTTATTTTTTCTGGCCAGTGGCCACAATGGACAACGAACCGCCTGATCCGGGGGGCACAGTCCCCTCGGTCGGGCATAATATTACAATTTACGAATCCAGTATGGATACAGACTCATCCATAACCAGATCGGAGCGGAAAAGGGCTAGAGCCCCACGCAAAATATGTAAAAATTGCAATAAAAGAAGGTGAAGTGGTCATCACTCAACAGGAAATAATGAAACAAATTGTCATTGTGATAATGAACCAGTAGTCAGTCCAAAAATAACATCAGACATTCCGGTACATTCAGTTTTAGTTCACAAAGAAGCCACTCCACGTTCTGTGGATGGTCCCCAGACTGAAAACCTCGTAAAGTCAGATCTTCCCCAGAAGGCGCCACAGGTTGCTAGGGCTTTGTACGAAGCCACAGACCTGTCGCCATACGTTGTACACATCCAAAAAAATGTTGATACACAAAACTCGGCTCAGACATTACACCCAGTAACTTTAGGGCATTTCCTGAAAAATCGCAGATACAACAATATTATTAACGGTTCTCTAAAACGCATTGGTCGAAATAGAATATCTCTAAGCTTCTCCCGTTACGTAGATGCTAACTCTTTTATAAATGACCCAAGTTTGGCCAAAGAGAAATTGAAGGCATTTGTTCCATCAATAAATGTGTGTCGCATTGGCATTAAAGGCGTTCCTACCGAATGGTCTCCGGAGGAAATATTGGAAAATATATCTGTCCCAGCTGGATGCGGGAAAGTCATCAAAGCAAGGCGTCTCAATTATAAAATACACGAACCGACCCCTGTGTGGAAACCATCTCAAACAGTCGTGCTCACCTTCGACGGACAAATTCTACCAAAACGTGTGTTTTGTTGTTACAATTCCATGCCAGTGGAATTGTATACATTCCCTACAATTCAATGTTTTAATTGTTGTCGTTTTGGCCATACAAAGGTACAATGCAGGTCGAACCCTCAATGCTTCAAGTGTGGGGAGAAGCATTCTGCGGACACTTGCAGTATTGAAGACGAGAGTAATAGTAAATGCTGCCATTGCGGTGGCATTCATTACGCCATCAATAAAAAATGCCCAGAATTTGAAAGACAAAAATCAATTAAGCATTATATGGCCCATAGCTGCGTGTCATATGCTGAAGCGTCGCAGCTTCATCCACCAATCTCAAAATTGTATGCAGATGTGGTAACATCTGCCCCATCACATACCAATAAAGATTCTTTTTATTCACAACCTTTGCCCCAATCACGTAACACACCAATTGTCTCCTCACAAAGAAAAACGGTATTCCTTAAACCTCGAGATCCCCCAAAAACTGCCAAGGGATATGACCGGGCAGCTCATCAGGCAATAATCAGTAATGACGTTTCTATGTCAGGGAATGGTGTTGCATTCCAAAATAAAACAACAAATAATAATGAGAGTCAAATTTTAAATTTAATAATCATGTTAATTAATACCTTATCTCAAAATAATAATATTGAACCGTCCAACGTTGCTACTTTAATTGATACGCTGTCTAACTTATTTAACTTTAATCTTAACCCATTCATTGCTACATCAATTTTTATAACAACACCTGGATGCCACTAAATATTTTTGTGGATTACAATAGGAAAAGCGTTAATAAGTGGGTTTTTTAATTACAAAAACCCCATAAATTACAAAAACCCATCTAAAAATGGTAAACGCACCATATGCGTTGGTGGCACTGCTAACGCAAATTTAATCGCAAGTGCCATTCAACCATTGACTTGATTCAACACACCGTTTGCGTTGACGTGTGGATGGTATTATGTGACATGTTTTGGGCCCACTAAGTCATACACGCGCCGTTTAATGGGGTGGGCAACTTGTGGAACTAATGGCGCTAGCACCGCATGAACCTAACATAGTCATTGGTTGAAAATCTGTCAATGTCATTTTATATTTCAAAATAGTTTGATCTCATTGGTCACATTGGGTCTAAGCGATGGACACGCCATCTACAATCAGCTTTGACCAGCCAACCCCATTCTTTAATCATTTAATCTATGTTTCTACATATATGATATATAATTGAATATATACGTGCCTCTGTAATAATATTTTTACTGAGGTACCCACAAATGTTTTCACATTTTTTTTTACACCTACTTTACTGTAAAATATTTAGCTTGCAAAATATTTAGTATGTAAATACACACATCAAAAGTGTCTAGGGATCAAGCATTTTTATGCGGATTTCTTGAGATTGAGATGTGGCTTTGTTATAAATTTATGATTTTATAAATTTATATGGATCCTTTTTGGTGCATTTCATAATTTGAATCAGGAACTCTCAATCAAATTCGAGTAAAAGATGAAAATAAGCTGTCAATATTTTCCCTATAAAAACATACAACGCATTGAAGACATTATTAGTGCTACTGTTTCCCTACTACTGATTAAAACCAACGTTATTATGGAGCGGTGTGAAGGTATACACACCTTCTTATAACACATACTCTATGGACTACATTGCTACGCAACACTTGTATGTTGATACTTTGAAGTTTGTGTGTCTTTAAAATAAAACTATCTTTTCCTTTCAATGTATTTCTATTCAATTTAATAATTTAACATGGTAGCAGAGCGTGTACGAAGTAACGAGATTTAAGTGAGTAACCCTGTCGCATTTGTTTTTAAAATGTCGAGCACAAAAATCGACTCTCTTACGAGAGAAAACTACGACACATGGGTCATACAAGCTGAGGCCGTACTAGTAAGACAAAAACTGTGGAAATACATCGAAAATAATGCTACTGAAGCTGACAAAGAAGGTGACAGACAAGCAAGATCAGAACTGATTCTTATAATCGCTCCTTCTGAACTCAAACAAATTAAAAAATGTACAACAGCTAAAGCATTATGGGAAAAACTGAAAGATACCTACGCCAGCAAGGGACCTGCACGAAAGGCATCACTCTTGAAACAACTGATCCTAACAAAATTAGAAGGAAACGACGTACGTGATCATCTCAACAAATTTATGGACATAGTTGACAAACTGGCAGACATGGATATAGCCATAAACGAGGACTTGTTGACAATCATGATGTTGTACAGTCTCTCATCCGAATACGAGAATTTCAGAGTCGCTATTGAAACACGAGACACTCTTCCGAAGCCAGATGAGCTGAAAAACAAAATTATCGAAGAATGTGAAGCTCGTCATAGCAAAACTTTAGAAAACAACGACAAACCTGAAAATTTCACTCATGAAGAAGCGCTATACGCCACATGTAAAATTTGCAAACAAAGAGGTAACATCTTTAAACGCAAAACCCACAAAATCTGTACTAACTGCTGGAAGAAAAACAATGAGAAACCAACCAAAAACAACAACGGTTCTCATAAGAACAATTATGCTACACAGTGCCTCCTCACACAAAACGAGAAGCCTAGAAACAGCATTTGGGTCTTAGACAGCGGTTGTACGTCTCACATGACATACCAACGAGAATTATTTACGACCATTGAGCAAATATCCAGAAAATTAAACTTCGCCACTGAAGAACATACTGCAAAGATTGAAGGTAAAGGCACAGTAACTTTTTTATCCAAAAATGGTAGCGGTATTGCCCGTACACACCTAAAAGACACGCTGTATGTACCTAGTCTTTGTACTAATTTGATGTCCGTTAGTAAAATGACAGATGCAGGATGCTCTGTCCTCTTTACGAAGAACAAAGCAACGGTCAGAAACACAAAAGCTGGAATAACGCTCACTGCTTACAAAGAAGAAGATGGTCTCTACTACATTAAACCAAATAAACATGAGCGCAACAACCTGGCCAATGATAACGATGACGTTACAACTACTACGAAGAAAACGAACTCATCAAACATCAGCGACTGGCACAGAAAACTTGGTCACATGAACGCCAAAGATATGAAACTTGCACTCATAAACGAGAACTTAGTTGGCTTGAACTTCGATGCTTCTGAAACCTTGCCAGAATGTGAAATCTGCATCCAAGCAAAACTGCATCGAGTACCAGCTCCCCGTGAGAAAAATACTCAAAGAACAACAGAACGCTTAGAAATCGTTCATAGCGACGTGTGTGGACCTATACAAACGCCCACAATCAGCGGAAACAAATACTTCGTTACCTTTATTGATGACTATAGCAGGTACAGTCGAATTTACCTCATCAAAACCAAGAACGAAGTATTCGACAAGTTCAAAGAGTTCAAACATCTAGCGGAGACACAAACTGGAAACAAAATTAAGTTTTTACAGTCAGACAATGGTACTGAATACATCAATAAAGAGTTTGACACTTATTTAAAATGTTGCGGAATACAGCGAAGGCTCACCGCACCTTATACCCCGAATCAAAACGGAGTTGCAGAAAGAAAGAACCGCACCCTCGTGGAGAAAGCGAGAGCAATGATGATTGACGCACATACACCATTAAAATTCTGGGGCGAAGCAGTCTTCACTGCAAACTACCTATCGAACAGGAGTATTAACAGCGCTATCCAGAACGAAACGCCATTCGAACGATGGGTTGGCAGAAAGCCATGTATCAATCATTTGTACGTGTTCGGTTGCAAGACTTTTGTCTTGAAGAAAGGCATCAACGGTCATAAATTTGCACCAAAGGCAATTCCTGGCATGTTTGCGGGATACTCTGAAACAAGCAAAGCTTTCAGAATTTTCATACCCTCGAAGAACAGTATTGTTACATCGAAAGATATTCGAGTGGTGAAGAACATGTTCTACGATGATCATAATAAAACTGAACTTTCCAAACTGTTCAATGGAATCCAAAGTTCATCAGATCAACACAAACAAACGTCACAACAAACATCACGCAAGCAAGTGACTATTACGTTTGACGATAACAAAGGAGATAACCAGCACAGTGATACAGACACCGATGATCAAGATGACAACGGAACTTCATCACCACATTTAGATGAAAACACTCAACGGATCGAACCAGTAAACATTGAAAGTGAATACGAATCTCTTTCCGGGTTATCCAATGATGACGATGATGATGAACCTGTACATAATGCTGTTGCTGAAAACGGGACTAATGAAGCGAGATCTTTGAGAGATAGGACTAAAATCACAGCTCCTAAGCGCTACGATGATTTTATTTTGGCAGCTGTTGAAGAAATCGAAAACCTTCACAAGCCTAAAGAACCTATCACTTTCAAAGAAGCATTAGAATCTCCTGACCGAAACAAATGGCAAGAAGCTATGAAAAATGAAATGGCATCTCTGAACGAAAGCCAAACCTGGGATCTGGTTGATTTACCTATAGGACGAAAAGCCCTGCCTTGTAAATGGGTATATAAAGTTAAAATGAATCCTGATGGTTCCGTCGAAAGGTACAAAGCCAGAATGGTTATCAAGGGCTACTCTCAGCAACCTGGAGTAGACTACGATAAAACATTCAGTCCAGTGGTTCGCCTGAGCACTGTGCGAGCACTACTTGCCATAGCTGCAAAAGAAAATCTAAAATTATGCCAGTTCGATGTGTCAACAGCTTTCCTAAACGGCACAGTCGAAGAAGAAATTTATATGAAACAGCCTGATGGTTATCAGGATGGCACAAAACGAGTCTGCAAGCTGAAACGCAGTCTCTATGGACTAAAGCAAGCGCCGCGTTGTTGGAACACCTGCATTACAGAGTTTTTACAGAAATCTAACTTTCAACAAAGTAAAGCGGATCCATGCTTGTATGTTCGAGTCAAAGGACAATCCAAAGTCTTTATTGGTCTTTACGTTGACGATGGACTAGTAGCGTACAACACAACCAAAGCAGGAGATGAGTTCATTAAGGAATTAAAAGCACGATTCAAGATAACTACTAAACCTGCATCATATTTCCTTGGGTTGGAAATTGACGTGCGCAAGGACCAGACCATTACACTATGTCAGAAGGCCTACACAAAGAAAGTTTTGGAAAAATATGGAATGTCCAATTGCAAATCAGCACCAACGCCCATCATCAAAGAACATGAGACGGGAGAGGATGAGAACACGAATTTCCCGTACAGACAAGCCGTGGGTGCTTTAGCATATTTATCAGTAGGCACAAGGCCTGATATTTCATATGCTGTGGGTGTCGCATCCAGAAATCTTGGAGCACCTACTAAACAAGATGTCATGCTGGTAAAACGCATGTTTCGATATTTGAAAGGGACCCAACAGAACGGGCTGACTTACATGAAGGAGTCACCCTCATATTTGGTCTGTTATAGTGACTCAGATCATGCAGGAGACCAGACTACCGGCAGATCGACATCTGGAACGATGTGCTTATTCTCTGGAGCTGCTATTAGCTGGAGAAGCCAGAAACAAAAGACTGTCGCCATTTCCTCAACAGAAGCGGAAGTGATTGCAGCCAGTGAAGCTGCTCAAGAGATTATATGGTTAAATAGACTACTCAAAGATCTGTCCAAGAACACAGAGAAGCCGGTGCTAAACCTAGATAATGAGTCAGCTATTAAACTTGCTAAAAATCCGCAATACGAATATCACAAACGGACTAAGCACATCAAGCTGAAACATTTCTTTGTGAGAGAATGTGTTAGCAACGGAGACTTAAATGTCCAACACGTTCCGTCGGAGTTGCAGTTGGCCGACATGCTAACGAAGCCACTGTTTGGCCCTAGGCTACAAGATTTAAGTTCCAGAATGGGACTCAAGAATTTATTTGTAAATTCTTAACGTGAGAGGATGTGAAGGTATACACACCTTCTTATAACACATACTCTATGGACTACATTGCTACGCAACACTTGTATGTTGATACTTTGAAGTTTGTGTGTCTTTAAAATAAAACTATCTTTTCCTTTCAATGTATTTCTATTCAATTTAATAATTTAACAAGCGGCGACGTCATTTAAGCAGGGAAGAAATGCTCAGAGCCGTGGGAATGATAGAAGCTGGTTCCCGGCAACGTACTGTAGCTTTAGCTCTGAATACAAGTCAGAGTGTTATCAGTCGACTTTGGACACGTTACCGAAGCACTGGTACCGTGGCTGAGCGCCATGGAGGACGGTATCGCTGCACCACACGGAGACAAGACCGATACATTCAAATCTTAACTCGAAGAGCTCCAACAATAACCGCCATGATGTTAGCCGTGAGGCTTCATCACTCTTCAGGGAACTTATTAGCGACCAAACAGTCAGAAACCGCTTGCATGAAGTGAACCTTCATTCCCGAAGACCGCTACGGGTACCACATAAAGCAATGCACAATCGTAGGATTCGATATCAATGGGCTCTTGAACACAGAAATTGGGCAGAAGAACAATGGCGTTTCGTGTGCTTTTCTGATGAGTCTCGTTTTGGTATGAGACCGGAAAGATCCAGCAAATTCAAACCTTATTTGTACTTGACACACAGTTCTAAATCGTTAGGCAATTTTTTACCTGTGGTGCCTGACAGTAGTCGATTCGAACGATGCCAAACACTAGTAACTTATAACGGGCAACATTAAAAAAAAAATATAGAAGCGCGTCAGTCGTTGGAACGTCAGTGCAGGTAAACATTGATGGCGACTCGAGTGATTTTGTTTTTGTTTAGTTAGGTGCTTGAAAACGTTGTGAAGTGAATGTTTATTACCTTATTATTGTATAATACTACTTTGTAGCGAGATATTTAGGTAGAACAATGAACCAAAATTATTTTGTGAGCCAACAAAATTTTCGTCGATCGATTTTTTTTTCAACATGGAGTGAACAATTGGAAATGTGAATTTGACTGTTCTAAAATGAAATATGGTCTTGGAAACAGCAAAAACAAGGTAAGTAATAATGATAATTCATTATTTTCATGTATTCGAAGCATACATATTCATATTTATATAGATTTCAAGTGTTTTCAAATCGAGGTCAATGACAATAAAATGACAGTTCGCCGTAAACGAATTTTTTGTTACAATCTAGTTGAAATCTGATTAGAATGTATCAGTAAGACTCATAGATGAATTATGTATTAGGTTACTTGTGTATTTGTTACATTGGTTCTAAAGTTTCGTGTAAATTGAATCAGTAGTTTTATCATAAATAAATAAAATACGGGCACAGGTCTTAGCGTGGAAAATTCTCATATGTCATCTATCTCATATCCTTTGTTCAGCCCCGGATCTTGAAATTTTTCGAGGCGGGGCAAAAACTAAGAAATGCCGCCCCCGCCCGTCTATATTTTTATTTTTATCATTATCATTATTTCAACCATCAGACGCCTAATGATGGCCATAGGCCCAGGGGTGGACCGTGAGTTTGTTGGGCCCTGGGCTAATACTACTTGGGGCCTGGCCAAGGGCGTCGCCAGCTTTTGGGCCAGAAGGGGGGCCTATCGGAAGGGTGCGATTTGTAAGTTTACTATTTACGGATGTAGCTGAAGTGCATATAGCCACTTCAAAAACGTTAGCACCTCCGTGACCTCGGATTGGTTAGTTTAGGTTTTGAAGAGTTATTTGAAAAGGTTAGGCACTAAATGAAAATTAGATTCTTATATAGATGCTACTAAATCAATTTAGGGAGACAATTTAATGAGAAAGAGGACTCTAAGACTCTAAGAGCGAGCTCGAAAATTTTAACATCCTACTTTGGACAGATTAGAATTATTTCGTCACTTCATACAGGAGTTAATTGGTTGACTTTCAAAGTTAAGATTTAAGAAGAACTTGACTGCATGAGCGAGCGAAGCGAGCTCGAAAATTTTTTGACACCTTGCTTTGGACAGGTTTGAATTGTTTCGATCCTTCATACAGGAATTACTTGGACGACTTTTAGGCAAAGTCTAAAGAAAGTAGTCTAAAAAGCAAGCGAAGCCAGTTCGAAAACTTAACAGTTTACCTACCTTGGACAGGTTAGAATTGTTTCGAACTACCGGAGTTACTTAGGTGACTTAAGGACAAAGTCAAAATCCAAGAGAAATTAGGCTGTAAGAGCGAGCGAAGCGAGCTCGAAAATTTTACGTCTTTCCTCAGAAGAGAGAGATCTAAATCGATGGGCTAGTATGCATATGGGGTGTCTGCAGGGCGCTCCTTCTTCTTCAACAGGAACAGTTTTCCAGTCTTCAACAGAAATCAATGAGTTGTATCGTTACAACTCATCATTATCGCAACTTTGACCATATTATGTCTGCCAAGCTTGAATTTGCCGCCCCCTAAACTTGCCGCCCGGGGCATGGGCCCCGGCTTGCCCCCCCCTAGATCCGGCCCTGCCTTTGTTTATAATACTGAAGTGGTTTCACAAGTGCTGTTTATATAATAAAACACGTCTGTTAATTGACCATTCCAATAATGTTTACGGCACAAGATAAGCTTTCATAGATCTCGAGCTCTAAGTGGTTTTATCAAGTGCGGTCGGATGACGCATGCGATGACGTAATGCGGCTGGGACGGCGGGGCGGGAGGGTTGTTTACCGTTTATTTCGCTTGGTCCTTGAGAGGTTAATGAACACTTAATAGAACCTAAGATAATTCTAAATCAAAATAGACATATTCAGCAGCAACCGTTTTTTCTCTGTCATAACAAAAATGACAGTACGAAGCAGTGTTGCCAGATGAAATCTGAAGAAATCAGTAGAAAAATTAAAGTTTTAGCAGTAGATCCAAGGAAAAATCAGTAGATTAAAAAAGTCATACTCACACGAGGTAAAAAGGACTTGAGCTTGAATAGGGTACATGACAAAAAAAGGTAATTAGTCCATCGGATAGATTTCCAAAAAATATTGGACACGTATTTTTTCTTTTCACACGTAAACAAAAATGAAGACGATACAGTGCGTCGAAAACTCGTGTGACGTCACATTTGAGTATATTGACGTGAAAACGTCTTATAAATTGGTTTGCCGGGTGACACTTCAAGAAACTGCGTTACGCTCCGCTCACGTTATGCGCTCACAATGAGAGCGAGTGAGAGGCACGCGTCCCTTCCACTCGGGCATGGTTAGCCCGCCTAAGAGCGCCACTCAAAGTCGTTGTCACGTAAAACTTTCGCCCGTATACCGACTTTACAGGCAACCAATTTTTTTTTACTCAAATGTGACGTCACAAGCCAAACTCATGATCTTTGATACGTTTTATCTCCGTCAATTTTTATTAATTTGATAAAACAAAGAACACGTCTCCAATATTTTTCGATACTTACTACGGTTGGTGAACAAATGTCATGTTATTTAGGCCTATAAGCCAGATGACACGACACGACGTCAATAACTAGATGTTACGATCTGATTTGAAAAAAAGCAGGTACATTTCCAATCAAGGCAGTAGATCAGTAGATTTTTTTTAAATCAGGTAGATCTACTGCTAAATCAGTAGATCTGGCATCACTGGTACGAAGCAAAAACCATTAGTGTTTCCACGTTCGAAAATTATTTCTCAATGTGATTGTTGCCAAGTATTTAAATAAACATCTACAGTTTATGTGTAATGCCAAAAAAACTTCAAACGGTCACTCAACGCAAATGGTGCGTTGGTGGCATGACGTAGTAATCTCGATCAACGCAAATGGTGCGTTGGTGGCAATCAATGGGTTAATGGATCCAAGTCTACTCAAGATTGTTCAGTGGAACAGTCGCAGCATTGTGAATAAAAAATCTGATCTGTCCTACATATTGAACAAATACGATCCCTTTGCAGTCGCTCTCTGTGAGACATGGCTTAAACCAGGGTTCTCTTTTAGAATTCCTGGCTATGCGTGTCTAAGAACAGACAGAAGCGATGGGTATGGTGGTGTCGCCATACTTATTAAAAATAACTTGTCTTTTCAATCTTTTCCTCTTCCAAGTCTCAGTGACGATATATCTGCTGTCGCTGCTATTGTAAATAAAATCTGTTTAGTATGTATATATTATTTGCGTCCCACTGTAAATATTCTTTCTGAAATAAGTAATCTTCTTTCAGTTTTACCTAAACCATTTTTGGTAATGGGCGACTTTAATACACAACATCAGTCCTGGGGTAGTTCTAGTTCCAATCACTATGGGGAAAAGTTACTAGAAATTCTAGACTCTAATAATTTGTGTATATCTGCTGTCGCTGCTATTGTAAATAAAATCTGTTTAGTATGTATATATTATTCGCGTCCCACTGTAAATATTCTTTCTGAAATAAGTAATCTTCTTTCAGTTTTACCTAAACCATTTTTGGTAATGGGCGACTTTAATACACAACATCAGTCCTGGGGTAGTTCTAGTTCCAATCACTATGGGGAAAAGTTACTAGAAATTCTAGACTCTAATAATTTGTGTATTTTAAATACATGTCTCCCAACACGCCAAACGAATCCAGATGAGGGAGTAAGTGCCCCTGACCTTTCAATCTGCACACCTGATTTAGCATCGACATTATCCTGGTCCCCTTTACCGTTTTCTTATGGTAGTGATCATTACCCTTTAATAATTTCTTTTCTGCATAAAAAACCAGCTGCTTGTAATCCAACACCACGATTAAAGTATAGACTTCAAAATGCAGATTGGGATACATACAAAAACTGTGTAGAAGAAAGAATTCTTGCTATAACTAATTCCTTACAACTACATGATCCTCAGCTATTATCTAATCAAATAACAAGAATTTTAATAGAGGTGGCAGATAATACTTTCCCTATTAAGAATGGTGCTACAGCTAAAATTCCTTCACCACCTTGGTGGGATGCTGAGTGCACTCAGGCCATAAAAAAAGAAAAGAAGCAGAAAAAAATTATAGCCATACTATGACTCGTCATAATTTTGAGATATACCTAGAAGCTGCTCGTACAACTCGTAAGCTCCTTAAGAAAAAGAAATTTGAAGGTTGGCAAAGATTCTGTGCATCTATCTCCCCAGAAGTTAATGCATCTCTAGTATGGCAAAATATTAGGCGATTCAGGTCAGCATTCAGTGACACAACAGCCTCAAAACTACCATTAGAATTAGCCAATGAGTTTATGGATCATTTAGCTCCTCCTTCAGTCCCAGAACAGAGATCTTTAATGCATTTTCCCTATGTTCCTATTCCTAATTCTGAGTTGAATTCTCTCTTCACACTAAGTGAATTGAAAGGAGTCCTTTCACATGTTAAGGATTCAGCTCCTGGTGAAGATGGTATACCATATTCATTTATAGCTAATCTGTCTGACTCTGTTCTTTTAATATATTTAAATCTCATCAATACAGCTTTGATATCTGGCAACATTCCATCAAGTTGGAAGTCTCAAACAATTATTCCTATTCTGAAACCAAACAAAACTTCTTCTAATGTTTCTTCTTATCGACCAATTGCACTTTCTACAGTTCTTGCTAAAATTGCTGAACATCTCGTTAAGAATCGTTTGGAGTGGTTTTTGGAAAGCAAAAACTTGCTAGCTACATCACAGTTTGGTTTTAGGAAGGGTAAAAGTACGATGGACAGCCTTAGTGTGTTCACAACAGATATTCGCTTAGCCTTCACTTCTAATAACTCTGTAATTGCTGCTTTCCTGGATATTAGCTCAGCTTACGATAATGTCCTGGTATCAATCCTAGAACAAAAGCTGAATTCATTACAAGTTCCAACAATGCTGTCTAAGTTCATTATTAACATGCTTTCAGAAAGATCTTTACATCTTCATATTGAAGGGTATACATTTACCCGTTTAGTATGGAAAGGTCTCCCTCAAGGTTCTGTACTTAGTCCAATTCTCTACAATATTTACACTTATGATTTGGAATCCTCTCTAAATGAGTCAGTAAAAGTCCTTCAATATGCAGATGATTTACTTCTATAATTATCTGGTCATTCTGTTGAAAATATTTGTACTTCCTTAACCTCTTCTCTAGGCTTACTGAAGACTTGGCTAGAAACTAATGGTCTAGACCTGTCAATTGATAAAAGCAACATTGTCTTGTTTACTAGAATGCGTAAGCCTCCTTTATTTACAGTAAGGTATAATAATATCCCTATGCCCATTAAAAACCAGGTAAAATTTTTAGGTCTTATTTTGGATACACATCTTACTGGTTTACCACACTGTGATTATATAGCTGCTAAATGCGAACGAAATATCAACATACTTAGATGTCTTGCTGGTGTTTGGTGGGGAGCACATCCCTTTTCATTAAAATTACTGTACAACACCTTGATTAGAAGCGTATTGGATTATGGAACTTTTTTGTTGGATCCTGCTAATGTTGCTGGTCTTAAGAAACTGGACAGTGTTCAGTCCAAGGCACTTAGAGTGGTTTCAGGTGCAATGAAAAGCAGTCCTATTAATTGCCTTCAGGTGGAATGTGGAGACCCTCCACTTCATTTACGACGTCAATTTTTAGCTGATAGATTTATGGCTCGGTGTTTGCAATTTACGTATCATCCTTTGCGAAATAAACTTTCCATTCTCTCTGAAGAAGTAATTTCATCCACTTACTGGAGGCACAAAGCTACTCCGTGTTTAGTTAAAAGCTTTAGAAAATACAATTTAATTGAAGCTCCTTGTCACCAATCTGAGTTTCTTCCTTTATTTCACTGTAATTACAGTTCATTATTATTGTCACCGAACATACATTATAACCCTAACCTTAACATTTTTCGAAATGACGTAAGTATGTCATAACTTCAACTTCACTATGAATAGAGACTGGAAGGGCTGCCATCTCTTGTTTACAGATGCTTCGAAGCATGGAAGAGACTCATGTGTGGGAGTAGGTGTATGCCACTCCCAATATAATATCGTCCAAAAAATAAAGCTCCCGCCCGAATCATCTGTATTTACGGGAGAATGTTACGGTCTATTCAAAGCTGTCGAATACATACTTATGATGGGCTTACGGAATTCACTCATTTTAACTGATGCAAGGAGTGCCTTACAATCTTTGGTCAGATTCCCTTTCTATTCTCATAATCCTTATATTATATTTGAAACACGTGAACTCCTCTATAGGTGTTATAATAAGGGGTATTCAGTGCATTTTGCGTGGATACCCTCGCATTGTGGCATTCTAGGTAATGAGAGAGCTGACCAGTTAGCTAATGATGCCGTATTGTGTGGCGACGTTTTTCCGTACAAAAATAACACCCAAGATCTGGCAGCTCTGCCCAGGGTTTATCTACAGAAATCCTGGGGTCAGCTTTGGTCCGAGCAATCAGCGAAAGGGAAATTTTATCGTAATATTCAGCCATCCATTTTTGTTAAACCTTGGTTTAGTAAGTACAAGCTAAACAAAAAGATTACAACAATATTCATACGTATGCGATTGGGTCACGTGTGCACTCCTGCTCATCTTGCCAGGCTTGGCATTGTGCAGAACCCTGCGTGTGAATGTGGCGCTGAAGTGGGAGATCTGAACCACCTTATTTTTTCTTGCCCCCTTTATGACCACTCCTCACTTTTCCAAAGTCTTGTTTCCCTCCGAGTCCCTTTACCCACTTCTATCTCATGTATTTTATTTTATTTTAATGTAGATATTTATAAAACCATAGCTCTTTTCCTTGTAAATAATGATATAGCTATTTAAACATTTTCTAGATTTTAAGTACTTAGTTTATTATTTCCTAGTTTACGCACCGAGTCGGCCTTTTTGTTGGGCCACCTGGTTGCGTTTTATGGTTAGTTTTCTGTTGTACTATATTTCCTGGACTATTAATTTATTATATTTAAATAACAACTAATCTCCTTTCCATTTCCAAATTTTTCGTTGTAAAATTTTATCATTTCGCGAGTACTTGATTCTTACGTTTTGTTATCAAATAAAATATTGTCAGTGGCAATAAGCACGAATAGTGCAATGCCAAAAGGAGAAAAAAAAAAAAAAAAAACTTATTATGAAACGCGTCATTGGCGGCTAGAGTGACCTTGTCAAACAAAACTATTTATTTGTGCAACAATTAGGGTTGCCACCCGTACTATAATATATATGTATTATAATTCAGTCAATTGTATTAATTATTATATTTTTATCCATAATTCAACTGTCGCGCTTTTTTGGAAGTCTGGAACGTACCCAGCGCTGCACGGGGAATTTCAGAACGATACGCATTCGCGGCAACAAAACGTCAAACTATCATTTTATGTCGATGAATGCTACCCGATTTTATTTAAATATGTGTTTATTTTCTGCTGTTAAAATAAAAAATCATGGAAAGTGATGATGGTTATTGTATGACACCCAAGAAAAAGCAAAAAAAAAAAAAAAAAGGGTTCAAAAGTCTAAGAGCGAATGCGATGGGAGTTCGACTACCAATGGTGCAAAGATGTTTAGATCATTGATGGCCAAAACAAAGAGCAATATCAAATAGGTATATAATATAAAAAAATACATAGGTAATGTTTAAAAATAATTGTGTACTGTTTTTTTCCTGAATTTCTTAGAAGTACTATATTTTTGCAGGTTTTTTGGGGAAAATACTATATTTGTTCAAAATAAAGGTGGCAACCCTAGCAACAATACACTATTAGTAGTTTATAAGTACAACGAATGTATTGGTAACAAGGAACTTATATACTAACTGGAATGAGGACGGGCAACCCAAAAACGTTCCGAGCGAGAAAGCTTCAAGAGTGGATGTTGTCTCTTTCTAATAGGGTGCCCAATAATCACACTAACTCTTGAGACAGTTACAGACTACTGTTATGTTATTATTTAATGATGATGACCTGCAACTCCATAGCATTCTAGGCGAGATAGCTTCAGCCACCGTTGCTGCAGATTTTAATTATTAAGGAATCTTTTTGAAAACAAAACAATATTTGTATTTAATAAGCAAACTACTACCGACGCCATGTGCGATGTCCGATGTTTCTAATTTATAAAATGAAAATAAACTTTTGATTAGTATGTACGACAACGATGTTCGAAACTTCGAACTTAGCTGTTTTAATATTTTTTTGGATATTTTCCGTTTGTCAATCTAAAACATTGGTAACCCTAGTCGTAGTATACAAACAAAGTTAAAAAAACTTACCTGAAAAACGAAATTCCACATCCAGCATACCCCTTACTACTACACCCCTTCACACAACACAATTTTACCATATTTATAGCGGATGATTTCACATAAATACAATGAAAAGAACTTGAGAACGCAAAAATATTACTTCAACGCGAACGTGTATCGGCCATGTTGTTTACATCGGTGACAAGGCAAGACAGAGACACCATCCACCAATGTCGGTTTCTCGCTCGGAACGTTTTTTATCTATTGAATCCATTAAACAAATTTGAACTCTAAACATTTGAGATAGAGTTTCATTTATTTTTTTAGCATTTTGTTCGTACTCATTCCAGTTAGTATATAAGTTCCTTGATTGGTAAAGCTTACTATGCAACTCAGTACCGTAATAGACCAAGAGCTGGACCGTCCGAGTAACGGTATGTCTGTAAGGCTAGAAATTCCTATGGTGATGAGTGATAGCTCGCTAAACCATCACCTGGGGCTGGCACACCTCAGCCCTGCACGTCATCCACCCCCATATTTTTTAAAGTGTAGTAGGAAACATTAAAAAAAAAACTTGTTCCTGTAAGCTTGAAATTTTTATACCATTTTATTTATGCGTTATAGAGTTTCAAAAAAAAAATGACTGGCGTTTTCGATAAGCACAAGTATCTGACAGGTGAACATAAAGGTGTAATAAGTTGTATAAATTAAAATAAAACTTTAATCTGTGTATTGAAATTTACGTGTTTCTATACGCGATAGTAAGTTCGAGATTTAATGTTATTATTAATGAATTAAAACTTTGTCATCGCCCGGAGGAAGAGGCTGCCCCTAGAGGCTCAGGATTTTTAAAAGTTCTAGCTTTTTCTGCCTGATACCATAGAATGGTATTATACGTAATAAATTGTAGCCTAAAATGGAATCTAAAAAAGCCTAAATTAAGATATTGGTGTCGATACTGTTGTGCACAAACTAAACTTAATGTAAGCTATCGCTGTCTTTTTCTCTTTATTAAAACGAGAAAGAGACGGACGTAATTTAGAGCTGTCAAATTTAGTTGGAACTAATATTTCTATACAAATGAAGGGTGCACGTAAAAACATGTCGACTAAAAACACGGTGAAGCGCAAGGCATAAACTAGTTTGACATCTCTAACTTAGTTCATAGCTATAGCCGTCCTTTTCTCGCACTGCCTTTTAGGTAAAAGATAGTAATAGATTAAGTTAAGTTTGTGCACAACAGAATCGACACCATTGTTTAACCCTGCGTAAAAACATTTATCAAAAAGGCTCATTTTTTCTACCTCTGGATTGGCACTCCTATTGGATTTTTGCATGATCGATCTATACAATAGACAAAGCCTGAAATAAATTAGGAGCCCCTTGCTGCGAGGCCTTATATACAGGGTGTTTGGCTTATGGACCGACACAATTTTTCCAGGGATTTGGGGGGTCACTAGCTAGGTTCTACCCATACACCCTATGTCCTAAATGTCATGGTTGGTTACATATGTTTTTTCTTTTCAAATGAAAAAAATACCCAAAATGTTTCCTTTAATTCCAAATAACTTTTTCGTTTGTGAGTGTAATGACACAAAATAAATTTTGTTGTATTCTCCAAAGTCTTCTTAATCTAAATAAATCTTTATTTTATAGAACTGGTTTCAAGAAAATTTCTTACGAGCTACCAAAGTTATTTTCTTTTTTAAATGTATGAAATTGTACAGCTTCAAAATTTATTATAAAAAAAATTATAAGCCATTTTGAACTTAGCTTTATTTTAAAAAGTTCTTTAGTTAATACCCTTTCTAACGGTATGCTACATGTCACAAAGAACAATTCATTAAGTAGTCAAAATGTAAGTTAGGAGAGTCAGGATTAAGAAAAGACTTATAAATGTTATTATTTTTTTATAAACTAAAGTTATAAATCTTGTTCAATTTTTGATTCAAATTAACTCAATATTTATTTTGTGCCATTACACCCACAAACGAAAAAGTTATTTCGAATCAAAGGAAACATATCGGGTATTTTTTTTCAATAAATAAAAAAACATATGTAACCAACCGTGACATTTGGGACATAGGATGAATGGGTAATATTGGGTTAATTTGAATCAAAATTGAACAAGATTTGTAACTTTAGTTTATAAAAACATAATAATATTTATGAGTCTTTTCTTAATCCTGACTCTCCTAACTAACATTTTGACTACTTAATGAATTGTTCTTTGTAACATGTAGCATACCGTTAGAAAGGGTATTAACTAAAGAACTTTTTAAAATAAAGCTAAGTTCAAAATGGCTTTTAGTTTTTTTTTTATAATAAATTTTGAAGTTGTACAATTTCATACATTTAAAAAAGAAAATAACTTTGGTAGCTCGTAAGAAATTTTCTTGAAACCAGTTCTATCAAACAAATATTTATTTAGATTAAGAAGACTTTGGAGCATACAACAAAATTTATTTTGTGCCATTACACTCACAAACGAAAAAGTTATTAGGAATTAAAGGAAACATTTTGGGTATTTTTTTCATTTGAAAAGAAAAAAACATATGTAACCAACCATGACATTTAGGACATAGGGTGTATGGGTAGAACCTAGCTAGTGACCCCCCAAATCCCTGGAAAAATTGTGTCGGTCCATAAGCCAAACACCCTGTATATACAATTATAGCATAATTATCTGAAGCAATGTTGTAAAAAAATACGAGCTCGCTACGCTCACTCTTGAAGCCTAGTTTTTCATGAGTCTTAACTTTGTCTATAAGAGGCCCAGGTAACTCCAGCAGGTCGGTAGGAAGTGTTACAATTTTCGAGAGACTGCTTTCGCGAATAAATAAAATGGTATAAAAAAATCAAGCTTACAGGAACAAGTTTTTTTTCAAATGTTTCCTACTACTACACTATACTACAACAGCCCATATCGTCCACTGCTGGACATAAGCCTCTCCCATGTTGGGAGGAATTTGCCGTAATCTCCACGCTTGGCAGGCGGATTGGAGATCCCAGTGATGAAAGACTAACAGGAAACGCTGCTGCCCATTCTCCAATTCCGATTCTTTGATTTTGTGATTTCTCATGTTTCCTACACTTTCAAAAATATAGGGGTTGATGACGTGCAGGGCTGAGGCATGCCAGGTGATGGTTTAGCAAGCTATGGCTCATCACCTCACCATAGGAATTTCTAGCCTTACAGACATACCGTTACTCGGAGGGTCCACTAGCTCTCCTACTATAACAAGTCTATTTGCCGTCAACTCGTCTAGTAGAAAAACAAACATTAATTTTACGGATAGGATAAGCTCCACCCGATTTCAAATAATTTAGTAGAGTAATTTTTTGAGTCGATTTAATATAATTTATTAACATACAACTCTTCGAACGTCAAAAAAGATAACACAAACAATGTCAAAAAAATAGCTTAAGGTGGATGCTCAAGCGTAGCCCGCGAAATTCAAATTTTCTTACGTTTTTTGCAATTTGCAGGCCAGTGCTAGGTTGTATGTTGATTAAAATTTTGTTTGCGACTGTAAGACGTATGTAGTTACAGAATTATATTCATCAAACTCATCAATACAACCCTCAAAGTTCATATTGGTGTCAAAATTACTTTTCCAAGGTCAAAATCATTCTTGCACCATTATGAACTTGGAGGGTTGTATTGATGATTTTGATGATTATAATTGTGTTACTACATACGTCTTACAGTCGCAAACAATATTTTAATCAACATACAACCTAGCACTAGCCTGCAAATTGCAAAAAACGTAAGAAAATTTGAATTTCGCGGGCTATCCTTGAGCATCCACCTTAACCTCAAATATTGAACATAGCCGCATCATATTGATTGTGTACGAATAACTATTTACGACAGAAACAGAATCTCTTGCTGCGATCCTCTTAATCATACACGTTTTTTAAGTATTTCAACATTTTCTAAAGTCATGGCAGATGATGGTGAAAATGTAAGTGATGACAACTATTTATTGTAAATTTTAACATCAAATTATTGTTCAAGTTTTGTAAACTAGCACCGTAATCTGGGAAATGCCGAAGAAAATTGTAGGTATTATTAATTAGCATAAAATTTGCAGGTATCTGTGATGACAGTGAAGGAGCCTCTGGATCTGATAAGACTCAGCTTGGATGAGAGGATATACGTAAAAATGCGCAATGAGCGCGAACTAAGAGGAAAGCTACATGTAAGTACCAAAAATTGCAATGACTCGTAGTATAGGGTTGTCATCCGTCCCGGTACACTGAGCCATGTCACCGGTTTAGAACTTCTGTCCCGGTCGTCCCGGTTGATCTACAAAATGTCCCGGTATTTCAATTGCAACATGTTAATGCGCGTACAGCGCAGACCATTGAGGGGATGGCGGGCCCTGCCGCCGTCTTTAGTAGCTGCACAGTGGACTAAGCACTTAATCGCCTTCACATAGACACGGTTGAAAGCATAATTCAATGCAAGTTGACATGATCAGAATTTCACAATATGTTATGGGCAAACCGGACCTGATAGATAAGGTGGAGAAAACTGAAAAATATCATAGCAATTAGTGTTTTGTGTGTAGAATCTATGTTGTAGATATCTAATTTATTTTTTAATTATTTTATTCTGATTAATAAATTAAAATGGTAACAAGCAGGTAGGTATGTTTTTTTTTTTCTTTAACATTATGTGGATATTTTCAGTTTTTAGTCCTGGTCAGTACTTAAGCTGCTATGGCAACCCTGTCGTAGTAGGTAAATTACGTTAATTGATACCAAACAATCTTATGCCGGGAGAGCACGCCCTAGAAGGACATAGTACACTGAGACACTGACCCCATTGGTGATGTTCTTCAGAAAGATCAGGTGCATAGTACTTGCAACCGGCATGCATGTATGACCAGGGAGCTTAAAATGGCAGCTATAGCTGTATCTTAATAAGAATAATGTGCATGTGTGAATAAACTACTTTATTATTGTAAGTCTGATATTTGATCTCTTAGTTTAAGTCAAAGAAGCTTTAATGTACCAAAAATGTCGTGTACACCTATAATTGGTGCGTACATTACAACACTAACAAGTGTACTTTTATTGATAAATGTTATATGTATGTACTCTTGGTGCACCTATTTTAAATAAATAAATGTGGAATTACAGTTGGTAGCGTCCAGCAGTTTCTGCCTACCCCCATAAGAAAAAGGCATAAGTTAATAATGTATTTCTGTGTCAAATTAGTCAAGTTTATACCTATCTTGTCAATTCACACATCTGGGGGTCTAAAATGGCAGCTTTAGCAGAATCGTTTTGTGAATCACGTAAAAAATTTAAAATTGTAAAAATGGACTTTATTTTTATTTACGTAAAGTCCATTTTAAGAATTTAATTTTTTTAACGTGATTCATGCTAAGATTCTGCGTAGGATCTGCTATAGCGGCCATTTTAGACCCGCTGAAGGTCTAAAATCGCCGCTTTAGCTGAATCGTAATATGAATCGCGTTAAAAAATTAAAATTCTTAAAATAGACTTTATGCTCATAACCATAAAGTCCATTTTAAGAATTTTAATTTTTTAACGTGATTCATACTAAGATTCTGCGTGGAATCTGTTAAAGCGGCCATTTTAGGCCCGCTGTGAAGTAGTAGCATAATCCAAATCATCATGTAATTCAATATAAATTTATCTGTTTCAAAAAATGTAAACATTCTTTTTGTTACGAAAATAACATCAAGTGAACAATAAATCCATTATTGAAGAGTACCTGTCTCCTAGTCCTGTACATAAAAGAGAAGTCATTATGTTTTGAACCTTGTCTTTATTATTAATTAATCCAACACTAGTATCTTCTCATAGAATGTAGTTTTGTTTCATGCCAGCCATAAAATTAATTTCATCACTGTTTTCATTTTAAAATGTTCTTGTTTATTTCAGGCTTATGACCAACATTTGAACATGGTACTAGGAGATGCAGAAGAAACTATAACAACAGTTGAAATTGATGAAGAAACTTACGAAGAAGTGTACAGAACAACTAAAAGGAACATTCCCATGTTATTTGTGAGAGGTGATGGCGTCATTCTTGTATCTCCCCCTGTCAGAGTTGGTGTCTAATATAAGATTAATTTAAGTTTAAATAAAAGCTACTTTTACAGAAAACTGTTTATTTCTTTTGACCCAAAAGTTTAATAACAGCTTCATTCTTGAATGTCCGATTCCTAGGCACCAATAATTCCTCCTCATCCATTGGTTCAATAATTTTACCAGCTTTAGTAATGATGCTTGGACGAATCAACTTCTTATGAGCCTTCTCAGGTATAAAAGTATTACCTAAAGGTGCTCTGATAGATGCTTCATAGTCTTTGACACTTTCAAAGGGAAATGGGACATCTTTAACTTTATGAATCGCAAGTTTTGGATCTTTAAACTCTTTGATTATTATGTCGCCTTTGTTTTCATCGCGACGCGGGATTTTAGGCGGAGCTTTGAGAATAAATCTGTTTCTTTTACGTTTCTGAGGCTTTACACCTTTACCACCCCATGCTCCCCAACCTGGTAATGTAAGATTAATGTCCTCAGGTTTATCTTTATTAGCTTCATCTTCTTTCTCTTGTCTGAAACTAGCTACTACATCATCTTCTTCAAAAACTTCCTCTATGTTTACTCTAGGCACTACTTGATCATCATCCAACTGGTCATATTCATTTTCACCTTGTGAAATAGCACTGTTCAAGTATTTTGGCTTCACTGCTATAAATCTGTTAGGATCAATGTTAGAGTCTCCAGATTCTTGTACAGATGTTTTTGCTGCATTCACTACTTTAGATATGGTCTGATCTTTCTCTTCAATTGCAGAATCTGTAATTGTTTTTGACGTTGTTTCAAATAGCTCTTCATCAATCACAGCCTTGACTTTCTTGTTTTTAAGTTTAAGATATTCTAAATTATCTCGGTCTTGTGTATCTTTTATTTTTTGAGTTTCCCTTTTATTTGCCCGGCCTGCCTTTTCCAGTCTTTCAATGTTTCGCCTTATTTCTCCCAGTTTCTTTTCTACTCTCTGTGCTACACTGGTTTCATGACTTTCAAAAGCCGATAATACATCTTCTGAAGGTTTTGATTCAGTATCATTAATAGCTTCTACCTCCCAATTTGAAGTGGCAACTGGTTTACGAACTTTTGGTTTAGCAACTGTTTTCTTTGACTTTTTGAATAATAGATTATTTAGAACTTGATTAACTTCTTTTTCTATTTGTTGAGTTTCTGTTGAACGAGTTTTTCGTTCATTTGTAGGCTGCACTACATTAGCATTAGCTGCTGGTTGTGCTACTACAGTTTCTTCATCACTACTTTCGTCATCTTGATTTTCTCTTTGAGACAGTTTGCCGATACTTGATTTTAAAACATTGAGTTCATTATTTTTAGTAACATCTTCATCATCCATGTTTTCGTAATTTGAGTCACTATCACTGTCATCTTTCCGTTTGTTCATTTTATTTTGTACGAATTTCTTGTAACCGAAGTCAAATTCAGCTTTCACATTGGACTTGTCTGATCTTTGCATCATCCAGGGGTTCATGGGATCTTGTGATAATGAGATGTTAGGTGTTGCTTCATCTGCCTCATCATCTGAGCTTTGAGTGTCTTGTACCTTTTTCGTTAGACCTCTGCCAACAGCCAGTTGATCAGCTAGTTGCTGTCTCACCTGAAACATATTAAAGATCAGTTATTCTCTACTACATGGCTATTGGAACCCTTGAGGGATTACAGGCATAATGTTATGCAGATATTGGGAATTCATTTCATCATTTTTAAAGACAATATTCAACTCACACTATTAAAATTTAAAATACTTAGCATAATTCGTTTTTTTTTAAGAGTATTCAAAATAATAGAAAATCAGTCTATAAAAGAATGAAACTTTGTCTTTCCTTACCTCTTTATCATACTTGGCCCTAATCAACTTGTTCTTGGCCCATTTCCCTGTGCTCTTATGTCTCAGAGTGTGCCTCTCTAGAGCTCGAGCCTTTTCTATTGATTCCAATTTCTTCAAAGCTTCCTCTGGGTCTTTCTTTTGTAACTCTTCAAATTCCTTCAGTTCCTGTTTTAGTTTTTCTTTCTTCAGTACACTGGAATAAATCAAAATAATTAAATAACATTATGTCTGCAAACATACATTTTAAAAATGAGCATAGCCAGCTTATAACATTCCCACTAAACTGGGACACATGCACTGCATCCTCTTTTATAGGAAATCTCTCACCGATTAGTCAACACTTTGTTCATCCAAGGGCTGGCTCTTTCTTTGGCCAAAGAACTAGCATTGCCATTCAATGTGGCAATATTTGTCAATTTTGGTCTTGATTAAGTCCTTTTTTTATATATTAAGTTAATAAATTTTTATTTAATATTATACATAATATTTAATAAGAAATAGGCAACTAATAAGTAGAAATAAGTAAGAAATAAAATAATGCACATAATTTCACACTTACCGATGATACTTCTTGCTCTTTATTTTGCTTTGCCTTTTAGCTTTAGCCGCCTTATAAGACTGTTGTGCCCTCATTTTAGCTAGATGCTGTCGGTGCTCAACCATCTCTTCATAAGTCATTGGGAAAAGTGGCTCTTCCTCCTCTTCATCCTCCATCACTGGAGTGGGATCTAATTCATCTAGTTCTTTCTCTAAATCTGACTTTAACTTAAGTTTAGTTAAGAAATCCCCTGTTGGTTCAAGTTTAGAAGAAACATGCTTTATTGGGAAAGCCACATAATCTACAGTCCTGGCCCTTGCTACTACTGGGTCCCATCTTCCAACTTTCTTTTTAGTTTCCTCATAACCTGTTGCTCTCTTGATTCTCTCAGCCTGAGGCTTCTCTAACGGCTTGCTCAGAACTCTAGACTCTCTCTGAGTCTTTTTTAATTTCTTACTTATCTGTACGTGGTGTGCGGTATCTTCTAATATCTTGGCGACGTTGTTGAGGTTTAGTCTGTTAGTTCTCTTTATGAGGTTGAACTCTGAGCTAAGATTAGTGGGTTCATTTCGTGTAGGCTCTGTAATGTGTTGGGTTTTATCTAACTTCGTTATAGCACTCACTAAACGATCGTGTTCTGTGGCCACTAATTCTGCTTCTTCAATATCCTCCATTGCTGAAGGGTGGTATAGAGAGTATACAATTAAATTATATAATTAGCACCAGCATTAACAATAACGTGACATAACCTACAAAGTACAAAACAAACATCTGTTCGGGAACGTCAAGTTTTGAAGTCAGCTGTCAAAATTAAATGTCAGTTCGTTCTTTTTTTTTTAATTGTTGCGTAGCCTCATAGAAAATCACTTGTGAAATCGACTAAAGTAAATCGAAATTAATTTGTGACCACTCCAAAAACCTGTTCAAAAAACTATTCTTAAAAGCATCATCAAGAGATATCTTGATGCTTTTGGGAATAGTTATACGGCACCTTAGTTAGTTTATGTGCATGCGAATGGCCGATAAAATCTGACTGGACCACTACGCTGTAAGCTATGGCTATGATGAGATGATTGCCGGCTGGGATGTGGGGTGAAATTCGCGAAATTCGGTGAAACTTCTATGAATGTGTATAACAATCGACAGGAATTTATAATAAAGATATGAAGATAGACATTGTGACATATAACTATCAGGGAAGGGGGAACCTAGGGCTCGATAAACATTCTGAAAATAAGAACTGCCTAGTAACGATATTTTCAGGTAGATATTTTCAGTTGTGGATATTATGCTCTGTGTTAGGTAGTGGTTTGTCTGAATAGGTGTATTTAAAGTCAATTAGAGGTAAAATTAAAATTAATACTTGACGTAATTTTAATTTCATTCAGTCAGTTCTAAAAACAAGTTAGTCAACATTAGAATTAAAATAGCAAACAATTAAATACAGAAAAAGGAAAACCATAAAGATAATTCCTGGTATTGTTTTGACTACTTATCTAGATTTGTACTTTACACAAAACTGGTCAAATAAACTTCTTCTATGATAGCTTGATCTCTGCGACATATAATTATGTCAAACTCATGCAACAAACTATTAGGTTTGAGTTTGTTGTTATGCTATCTTTACCCGACTGTGCTAGAAGGAGGGTTATGTTTTTCGAGAGTATGTACTGTGAGAGCGGAGTCCGTTACCCCAGCCAGATGTTGTCGAAAATGGTCATTTGAATCTTATAGATAATTAGTTTTACGGCTTCTATAATTGTTGCGCACATTTTTAAATTTGTTGAGCTTATAGTTTTTTAATTATTTCACAAAAACATTTCCTGCTGGGGTAACGTTACCCCAGCCAGACCTTTTTCTTTCTAATGGGAATATTTAAATAATTACTAGCTATAAAATTAGTTGTCTAGATGAAGTAAATGTTGTGCCTTATTTTATATTTGTTATTTCTTCGGTTGCGAAGTTATTCGAGATTTGCTGGGGTAACGTTTTTGGTTTTGCTAGATCTTTGAAATGGTTAAGCGGATTCTTATCATATTTTGTACAAGACTTCTTAGGAATTAGTTTAAATTTGTTCTGCAATAAAAAAATCAAAATAATACATAGCTTAAAGGTTATTTCATTAAATAGAAAAACACTTCAATTGGTCCCAGCACTCTCGATAAGAGGTCTTAAGACTTACTTTAAACATTATTTTGAAGCTTGTAACTGCCTTCAAATGTATGTGAAGTTTCATCAGTATCCTGTAAGTATTTAACAAGTTATGATGATATTCAGTTCTTCACGAGCACGGTCTTGATGCGCGCGGTGTTATTTGGCCACTGGATTAGATATATGAACTGAATGTTATGTCAATTATTAGTTTTTTAGTTCACTTGTATATCAGTAAAATTTCAGCTCAGTACATTGGATAATTAATGAGATAATACGATTAAAGTCATTAGGAAGTGAATGACCGTGGTAACACGACCAAGTTCAGGTGGTTACGAAAAAGCGAAAACGCAGAACATTATGGTACCTTCTAAAATATGTAGGATAGTGTTACAAATTTAGTACAGACATGTACACAAGTTTAAAAAAAACTACATGATTATTAAATAATTTTTATTGAAAGGTAAAATAATCATTTCAATTGAACTTTTAAAGTATTAATTACAATATACTTATACTTAAAAACAATCACAGATTATAATTACAGATAGTAATTTTGCTAAAAAATACAGTTTTAGATAAGTACCTAACAACATGTACATATTAATAATAATTTTGCTACTATTTCTGTAGTTACATTATGCAAGCTTACCTTGTTCGTGAATTCATCAAACAACCCGCACCATAATTATGATCATCAATAGAAGTACTCCACATTAGCAGTAATTCGCCACACTTATTATTATATAATAGCTCTCACGCACTCGATAAATATTTGCAAAAACAGGAAACGGAACTGCCGAAGCGCACGCGCACTCTACAAGATGAATTATGTGATTATGGAGCATGTTTAGTGCGTTATGCAAACAATGTATTACCCCTTCACCCTACCCCTCCCGCGTCCCACCGAACGACATGTTATATCGGTGATTTTTGATAAGTTTGTGCAACTGGAAGATAATAATAATGTTTTCATAGTACAGATATTATTATATTATTATGTATTTAACAGTGTACGCGTCTGTACCGAAATTGTAAGGTGTATTATACTAAACATTTCAAAAGATAGTATAATGTTCTGCGTTTTCGCTTTTTCGTAACCACCTAAACTTGGTCGGGTTACCACGGTCATTCACTTCCTAATGACTTTAATCGTATTATCTCATTAATTATCCAATGTACTACGCTGAAATTTTACTGATATACAACTGAACTAAAAAACTAATAATTGACATAACATTCAGTTCATATATCCAATCCAGTGGCCAAATAACACCGCGCGCATCAAGACCGTGCTCGTGAAGAACTGAATAACATCATAACTTGTTAAATACTTACAGGATACTAATGAAACTTCACATACATTTGAAGGTAGTTACAAGCTTATAAATAACGTTTAAAGTGAGTCTTTAGACTTCTTATTGAGAGTGCTGGGACCAATTTAAGTGTTTTTCTATTTAATGAAATAACCTTTAAGCTATGCATTATTTTGGTTTTTTTATTGCAGAACAAATTTAAACTAATTCCTAAGAAGTCATGTACAAAATATGATAAGAATCCGCTTAACCATTTCAAAGATCTAGCAAAACCAAAAACGTTACCCCAGCAAAATCTCGAATAACTTCGCAACCGATGAAAGAACAAATACAAAATAAGGCACAACATTTACTTCAACTAGACAACTAATTTTATAGCTAGTATTTATTTAAATATTCCCATTAGAAAGAAAAAGGTCTGGCTGGGGTAACGTTACCCCAGCAGGAAATGTTTTTGTGAAATAATTAAAAAACTATAAGCGCAACAAATTTAAAAATGTGCGCAACAATTATAGAAGCCGTAAAACTAATTATCTATAAGATTCAAATGACCATTTTCGACAACATCTGGCCGGGGTAACGGACTCGTGAGAGTGACATTGGGTATTTAAAAAAAAATTAAAAAAAGCAAATTGGCGAATTTTTCACGCCAAATTCAAATGTTTGGCACGCTCTGCAGCCTGAACGGCTCGATAAAGGGCTCATCATGAGGATTATAAAAAAATAATTAAAAAAAAATAAAAAACCCGACTGCATAAAAAACTAATAACTTTAAATAAAAACTGAAAAGAATAAAACAAGTTCAAAAATAAAACAAGTTACTGCAACATGTTGCAGTCACTATGTCCTGTTTCCTGAACTTGTTTTATTCTTTTCAGTTTTTATTTAAAGTTATTAGTTATTTTTTACACAGTCGGGTATTTTAATTTTTTTTTTTGAATGAAGGTAAAATATGAATGAATCATGATTATGAATGAAGGTAAAATATATTTTACATCAACAATAAGTGTTTTACAAGCATTATTACTTATATTTAATTCAAAACAGCTTGAGATTCATCCGATGAGGGTGTAGATGGCGGAACGTTTTCGTCATTTGGATGAAGAGGCTTGCGAGCTTGCCGATTTCTACCTGCTTGTTGCCGATTACGGTATAACTTTGCTTCGTCTGTGCACTTTATTGTAATACTGTTTCTGTAAAATGACAAAAAAGACAACATTATTGCATGACATTTAACCATACAACGGCGCGAAACACGAATGCTTTGGTAAAATGTTTTCACTTCCGGCTGCTAAATGTCGCTAGCGGAAAAAAAGGAGAAGTGGAAATAAAAAAGTGAGCATGATTAAGTTTTGAATCAAATAATTACCTCACCAAATTTTTTGGAACACCACATTTTGTTGAAACTGTCTTCACAATATCATCAACAAATTGGGGATCTAAAATTTTCTTTGGAGGTCTATTCAAAAACGCCGGGGACTGCTTGCCTGTTAGCGAGTGCGTCGCCAACACCCTAAAAGAAAATAAATACTTAATCTTGTACAATACGTAGTGTATAAAAAAATGTTAAGTATAGATTTTCATTTTTGAATAACCTTCGCGGGAAGATAGCCTGCAGTAATTGCCTTGTAGCAGTAGTATGCGAGTTCCAGTCAATGTCATTCATTAGTCTTGCAGGCACTTTAGCGTTGCCATTCCCAATCGGTACCTGAAAGGACATGGTAATTTGTTTAAATAACGATGTAATTGTGCGACCAATTGCAAGATTTGTTTAGATGATTGGGACTGGAAGTAGGTACAAAATTGAATACAGCGAACATGCACTGTGCTCCTTTCTTGGATGACGATTACAAGTTACAGTAACGAGTTCTGAAGATTACTTGCACTATAAATTGTTATGAATCTGAAGATAGGACTGATCAAGAATACTTGATAGTGAAATATAATAAAAATAATAGAAATAATGATTACCATATCAACATCATTCACAATCTCGACGTTATTAGTAGTTTGTGCTGACATCCTACGAACACGTGGCGTGTTTGGATTAGGAGTGAATTTCTCTTCAATTTTAACAATCGAACTATTCACTTGTTGCCCCCCACCGTTATCTTCTACTAATTCTTCAGCACCAACTTCTTCAACAAAATCTGCTGGTAACACGTGACGATCATACGCGGAATTTGGATCTATCCATAAATCATTCGGTGCGAAATATAAAACTTCCTCATTAAGCTCTGATTCGGACATCGAGATCGAACCATTCGAGTTCACATTTGCTTGGGTTATCAAAAACTGGAATCTTCTGTAAAGATTTTTAAGGACTGCCTCCATTTCTTCGATTTTGGAAGCAGGTGGAGGTAAAAACGATTCCTCTGTTTGTGTTGCTTGGTCGAAACATAATCTCATGTTTTTCTGAGCACTGCTGCTAGGGAGCGGTGTGCTGCTAATGATAGATCGCCGTCTTGAATTATTTGCATACAAAGAACCACGTGCTTGTTTGCCAATTGATTCTTTGCGATTGTACTGAGGAGTATACTTTGGTGTAGAATTGTTGGAGTTACGAGTTTTGCTTCGTTCAATTGTGACATTATGCTGAAAACATAAGTATATTTTTAGTAATAAAATAAAAGACTGGAACAGATTAGTGCTGGTGTGCGTTGCGACGACGAATCGTTTTCAAAGACCGTTTTGCGTTCTGCGACGATGAAACCGTTTTACGTCTCAAACCAGTCTTCGTTTACTTGGTGTGACTTTTTATTTTACACCTATGAAAATACAACCGAGAACGCAATGATTCAACTACCTATCTCACAGACTAGAGTGACTTGTCGCGTCACGTTGTCGTCTTTAACGTTCCGCGTTATAATTTTAGTCTTTGGTTCCGCGTTCGTTTACAAAACAGTCCTTGCAATAGTTGTAAGGAACTGCAACTATTTCACTCGACGAAAACATAATTCTATTCCATGTTAGCTAAGTTTCTTCCTTTAAGCTGTCTTCAAACCAGAGGCCCTACTCTCTAACGCTTCGTCCGTATATTCGGATATATCCGTCTCTCTCGCGCACGTCTGCAGATGAGTGCGAGAGAGAGAGAGAGATATATCCGTATATACGGACGAAGGGTGAGGCCCTACGGCCTCAGATTAGCGTTATGGAAGAATAAGAATCAAGACCTACCTTTGAATCGCTATCGCTCTCGCTATTGTCATTTTGTGCAACCACCACATGAGACAAGGGGCTATGACTGCTCGTTTGTTGTTGTGTGTCAAACTGAAAATCAATAACATTGTAAGAAAAGGCATAGAAGAAGTTTCGATGCGCTATTACTTGTCATTTACATTTATGCTTCTTTTCTTACCTAAGCAAATGCAAATAGTAACTAAACATCGCACATCCAAACGTAAAACCCCAGTAAACTCAGAAATGAAATAGGTACTACTGCGGTCAACGACGCTCGACCAAGTCTCACCCGTATCTAATTATCTATATCATAAGTAATAAGGTTGAAAATCGGTCGACCATCAGTGAGTGCGTTAGTACCTACAGAAATAGATTTCACAATTAGTATTGTTCTCTACCTGCGGCTTTACTTTGCGTGACCAACATCGGAAAACACAAACCATAAAAATACGAACGAACAAAAAGCTTTGGGGATGTAGTACGTCAGGCGGACAATCACTTAACTTTACCCAACTTAACTGTACCGAGTCTTTGTTTTGAAAATTGCACGTGAAATATTGGGAAATGCATTGTCACTTAGTTAGAAATACCACTCTTTGTCTTTGTCCTTCTTAACTATTGTTATAGACGACACATATTTTAGTTTTAAATCCAGACTGAGCTGTTTAGTTCACAATCGACACCATTTTCTCTAATTTGGTGATTACCTACGAACTCACATAAGTAGGTACCTACTTGAAAGGTGTTTTCTCGAAACTCCAGCTTAGCCTAGTAAAACACACCGATGGGCGACGACGACAACGGATAGATGTTGCAATTGCTAAGGATCACATAACTAAGTAAACAGGGTTTCTTCTACTTACCGAATTCTCCGATTTCATTTCTTTTATAGTCCGCATACAAAGCTGTAGAACATTCTTAACCTGCTGATCTTGGCGCTCCAGGATCTCTCTCTGTTCCTTGACATATCTTTTGCTCTCTGTAATTTAAGTAGTCGGTTCTAAGAATTTGACCGGGAAAGCATCGTGGGGCTAGTAGGAATTCACACATTATGGACAGAAGACATTTGCATTGTTACAACCTTATGATAACTCATGTATGTCTAGACAATTAGAGAATTAGAGAATTTTTATCGATGCCCCTCAACTGAATATGGACTTTATATCTATGTGAAGAAGGATGATATTGGATTGGTTCATAAAAGTTACCGTTACGATATTCATGAATGAAAATACAATATTCCCGGTCAAAAGTTGAGGAAAGTTTTGGAAATTAAATAATTACCTAAATAAAAGGAATAACAGCTAAAACAAGACTCACCTGATATGCGCAAAATCTTCGCACGTCGAGGATTCTCATGTTTCATTCGCATGAAAATCAAATTCCCAGGATGAAGATCTGTTTCATCGTACGCCAAGGTGTCCACGTTCACCACATCATAGGAAGGGAACACATTACTCTCGTCCACCCATTCTACGAGGAGCCAAACCCTTGAAGCCATAGCACACTGATTTACCGTACTTAACGATGTTCAAAATGCAACTGAATCTTCCTGGGTTTACTCCACAGCACTCAGGTAAAAAATCACGACAATACAAAGCGTAGATTTGCCCTAACGTTCGTAGACCCTTCCCAATGTGCAAGCAAAAAAAATGCTAATAGAATGAATAGAAACTTGCATTAGACAAGCCACTTCGTCAATCGAGTTTTTCTTCAGTTAAACCGTTACTTCGAATTCGAAATTTTCAGTCTGGATCATATATAGTTTGTTTAAAAGAACTTCAATTACCTTCTTACATATTTTCAATAAATGGATTTGATAGCTAAAATGTATCTACCATCTTAAATTCAAACACAATAACTCACAAAAATATTCATGATTTCATCTAAAATCAAAATGATTGCAAAAAAAATAATTTAATAAATTAAAAAACCCGACTGCGTAAAAATAACTAATAACTTTAAATAAAAACATTCATCACATCAATGAGATTTTACCAATAATAATGCATTACATCCATTATGAGTCCCGAGTCCCGACTGTTGCAGTCAATAAGTTCCTTAGTATGATTTTTTATTTGTTCTTGTTTTTTCTTTTCAGTTATTATTTAAAGTTATTAGTTATTTTTACGCAGTCGTTTTTATTTTTTAGTTAAGTATTATCAAATCTTGATAGTTCGTAAAATCATTTAATAATTGTGACACTTTACGTGACATAAATTCTCTAGCGGGATAGCCTATAGACTATTAGAGACAGCTGTCTGAAGAGTTTCCAATATACCACAGTGATTATAATAAGATGGTGAATTTCGCATTTTATTTATTTTGGTGTACGGTATTTTATCACATAAAAGTTTACAAACCTACCCAGTCATCCGCGCGCGCGTATCTTGTACAGATATATATATATATATTATTATTAAAATATGGTCATGATATACCATTTTAAAATCCTCAATATGAGCCCTTTAATTTGATGCCCATATTGCAGTATCTATTTTTTTTTTAATGGCAGTACCCTATTTTATAGACGGATGAGTTTCTGTGTCCAAATATACCTAGGTACCTAAGGTTTATTAAAATTAAAGGATGATTATAAGCGTTTCCCCTTATGACCAGACGTTTTTGTAATACCTGCAAACAATTTAGGAGGTTAAAACAAATGCTGGTGAGTACAAAAGGTAGTAAGTAAGTACAAATAGTTTTATTATGAGCAGTCCATGAGCCAACTTATTGGAATGAAGAACAAAAAGATAAGGATTACTGTTCCGAGAAAGAATAAGTAGATAAAATAGTGGAAATGACCGGACCGGATTATGTGCAACTTAAAATCGTCGAAATATGCATCATAAAAATGCTCAAAATATGCACCATAAAATTGTAACAACAAAAAAATCCCTTCGGCGAGCCGCAGGAGGAGGTAGATTTCGAAGAGATTCCACCCATATTTATTCTGGAAATTCAGAAGCTATAGCCTGCCACTAGGGCTTGCAATATCCGTTCATTTTTACTATCCGGATAATACGAATATCAATATTTTACTATCCGGATAATGCGGATATTTTTTAGTTTTTATTCTAAATAAAACTAATAAACTTTTGTAACACGTTTTAATCAGTCTCTCAAGCAAAATGACAAAGAAATAATAAACTATATAACCCAGTTCATTAAAGAAAGGAATCCTAAATAGCGGCGCTTATCATGTTCTCTCGCTCGCACATTAGTGCCATCTATACTCACTCTCGCGCGTACCGTCAGCAGTCTCGATTTGCTAATTGCTTTTGTTTTTTTTTATTGTTAAGTTTCTTTGTTTGGTCGTGTGGACTATGCGGAGACAGTAATTGTGTCTTCTCGAAAGCGAGGGAAGATTATGCACAGTGATACACGTCAAATAGTGTATATGTCATCAAATATTATAATGAAAAAAAAAATTCTTCCATATTTCCTTTTTCACGTGGGCAAAGCCGCTGGCAGAAGCTAGTTTGAAATTAATACGACCCGGTCTTGTTATTATTATTTTTAATTTGAAAAAAAAAATGATTTGATATATTATATGCTAACTGTACTATCTGTCAACGCAAGTACAAGCCGCCATTTTATTTTATGATTTGATTTGATTCTTTTCTTTAATGCATCGGCTTATACCAATATTTCAAGTAACAATCACATAAGAAAACTAGTTCACTCTCTAAAATTATACAATAAAAACCCGATACCGCACAAATAATTTGTATTATTCTTCTCATACATAAAACAATTCCAATTAAAAATGTGATCGTATACGTACATTTATCACAAAATCCTAATCAAATCAACCTATTCAAAACATAATAATTAAATAAAAATATCACTTTAGAACAAGAACTGGTTTTAAGTGAGAAGCGACCGTGCGTGCGATACAATACAATACAATCTTGAAAATACGTGCAGTATGGATGTAAGTTTAACTTTAACAAGTGGTCAATGTTGTTATGATCTCTGTCACTTTGACTTATTGTGTTGTGATTTGTGAAGTGAATAAATAATCGCAAGAGTGATTAGCTCTATATTAAAATAATAAATAACGTAATAACAGTTATGTGCTTTGCAGATGGCAGCTTTTTATTTAATATTTAAAATAGAAATACAACTATCCGTATTATCTGAAAAATCCGGATAATGATGCAAGTAAAATCCGGATTAGAAAATCGGTGGGTATCCGGATAATACGGATATCCGGATATCCGGATTGCAAGCCCTACTTGCCACAGCTGTGGCCGATTTTTTGTTTTTTTAGGTTTTTGTTAGAAGTACTACCGCCTTGAGTACTTCAGTTGCCAAAAGACTTGGTCGTCATGGCAACGAATTTGTTGACGTTTGACAATTAAACGTCATAATGGTTAGGTTCATAAATTTTAAAATCCTCCCATAAAACTTTAGCATGAAAACACCCTCAATTTTTCAGTTATTATTTTTTATTTCGAAAACTATAAGTTTTATCGCTAAACTTTAAAGGTAAAAATTGTACAATTTGCTTTCAAAAAAATATATTATATTTGCGACGGTAAAAATGCTCACCGTTTTAGAGATATAATTTTTTTTTCCTAAAAATATCGTAAATTTCAACTCCCTGCCCAAGTTAGGGGTTGCATCAAAAAAGTTTAAATTTAAAAGTTGTCCGTATTATTACTCTGAATGATAAAAATGATAAACGATTCAAAAATTTTCTAGAGGAAAAAGAAAAGTTATGGCCAAAAAACTGATTTTCGAAAAACCACCCCCTCGCCGCCCTCCATGGACGAATACCACCCATTCACGAACTCTAAGTTTTGACCCTTTCGATTTTGGGGCCAAGCTTGAAAGCAATCGATGCATAATTGCGACCTGGTGGCCTACCATGACGTCTTAAAGCAGGATCGTTTCCGTTTTAATTTTATTACTGTGAGGGAAAGAGATGGCGCTAGACGTCCTCTATAGCTCTGTCTCTTACCCACACAGGCCACACTGGAACAAGAATAAAACGATCCTTTAAGACGTCATGGTAGGCCACCTGTAGAGTGAGGCTAAATTTAAAAAAAACCGGCCAAGTGCGAGTCGGACTCGCGCACGAATGGTTCCGTACCATTATTATCAAAAAAACCGGCCAAGTGCGAGTCGGACTCGCGCACGAAGGGTTCCGTACCATTATCTATACATTAGACAAAACGGCAAAAAAATCACGTTTGTTGTATGGGAGCCCCCCTTAAATATTAATTTTATTCTGTTTTTAGTATTTGTTGTTATAGCGGCAACAGAAATACATCATCTGTGAAAATTTCAACTGTCTAACTGTCATGGTTCATGAGATACAGCCTGGTGACAGACAGACGGACAGACAGCGAAGTCTTAGTAATAGGGTTCCGTTTTTACCCTTTGGGTACGGAACCCTAAAAAGTAAACATATTTTGTATCTTATCATTTTAATTTAATTTAGAATCCTTGAGAAATAATTTCTAATACAATAGGTGGAAAGTTTTCTGTAAACAATAAGTCATAGTCACCCTATCGAAACATTAAGAACGTTTTGAAGGTTATAAGCGATACCGTACTACATCTCCTGAAATATAAACCTAGGATTTTTTGTGTATTTTACAAATTTTGACAAATTCAAATCTAGGTTTTACAAAAAACTTCAGACCTCTGCGATGCTTCTTCAGCGAGATATCGGCGATAACGTGTTTTTCACCGTTTCAATGGCGCGGCCATGGGGTTTTAGTCTTACAGCTCCTAAAATATAACCCTAGGACTTTTTGAAGTATTTTAACAAATTTTGACAAATTCAAGTCTGTGTTTTACAAAAAACTTCAGACCTCTGCGATGCTTTTTCAGCGAGATATCGGCGATAACGTGTTATTCTGTCACCGTTTCAATGGCGCGGCCATGGGGTTTTAGTCTTACAGATCCTAAAATATAAACCTAGGATTTTTTTCTATATTTTTACAATTTTTTTACAAATTCAATCTCTTATTTACCTAAATTTCAAGTCTTTGCAACGCTTAGTTTTAAAGACCTCCGTGGCCGCTCCGGGTTCTCCGCGTTTCGATGGCGCGGCTACGTTCAAACCCTTATAACTTTTTGACCAAGTAGGTACCTTTAGTAACTTTTTTACCAGTTATGAAAGAACTTATAACACCTACCTTCAAATTATATATAATATACAAATATGATTATTAAAGATAGTGGTACCTTTTAAAATTAAACTCAAATACAAACCCGATTATGATAAGTTATTCCAATATTCTAAAGTCATAAATGTATTCGATAAAGTGAAATTCGCTGTTGCCTCTGATTACTGTGATCAGAATATGAGTAAGTTACAGAAAATAAGTAGACCTAATTTTGTTCGTAGCCTGTCGTACTTGCCTAAAAGGGGTCTGGACGTAATGTCCAGACCCTTTTACGCGCATATGCGCTTCCAAGCATACTGAATAAGTTGCATAAGGAATTAGCCAAAAAATTGGAAAACAAAAATACTCGACAGATTAAAAAAAAACTGAAATTCTACTTCACCGTTGAAAGATCTTTTTTAACACATTCCAGTCAGATACAGATATGATTAAAAGAAAATATAATGTCCAAAACATGCACGATTAGGTATTTTATTATCTTCAAAAACAGCCCGCAAATACTTGCATATAATCTGTTCTATAATAATAAATGTTAATAGCTAAGCACAGGTATTTATATCCTTACCAAGGTCCAAAAGTGCGATGATTTGTCTATTTCGAGAGACGCACCTTGTACTTGTTAGAAACTGAAAAAGTATTTCCCATTATATTATTGACTATAGTTTTCAAAGTTGCCTTGAATATTACAGGTTTGATCATTGTTATGGTAATGTTTATCAGAATGAAATTTTCTTTCGCTGCTAAACCTATGGAGCTTGTTTTCATTCATATACCTTTCACTAGTAAACTGTTAATACTTCCCGATATCTAGGCATGGTATTTTATGTTGCTGTTTATTCATTTAGGTACTTATGTCATGGTTCCAATAAGTTAATGGTATTTGAACGCCAATCGGCACTGATAATCCTATTAACAGCGTCTCAACTGGAGGTAGGCAATAAAAGAAAGGCTCAAATATTTTTTAAATGACTGTCATTGTTACTTCGACTTTACAACTGCAGACCATGTGTCCGACAAAAGCATGGCTTCACAGGTACCAAACCTTGAACATAGTTGTAGACAATAAGTAATAAGTTCGGGGGAAATGTAAAGAGATTTATTTTTACTGGGTACCTGGGTGGAGCTTAGCTAGCGTAGTCTTTTATTTTATGACCCATTGAATCAAGAAGATACATAAACAGGATAATTGCCAAATTTTCGTCAGTACTCTTTGGTTCCAAGTTGTGTGTGGTTGGTGCTCTCAGTGTTAGTCAATCAGTGTTGTTTTGGCCTAATTGCTGTGTGAGTGAACTTCTGTAACGTAGATTAAATCAAATAGCGCGTAAGTATAATTGTTTAGTTTTATTTATATTCTTATCACCGTACTGACTTATTCCTTTTTACCCGACTACGGTGAAGCCAAAATGAAGGGTTATGATTTTAACTGTCTAAGTATGTATGTTTGTATATAAGTACCTACCTATGTTCCTCCGTAGGCTCCGTAGCGCCTAAACTATTTATCAGATTTTGATGAATAAGGTGTCAATCGATTCGTTATTAAGGCCAGGGCAACATTCATTTTAACCAACGTGTTGACGTTGGTTAAAAGGTAAAATCGACTCCTCCTATTGTTGAATAGGAGGAGTCGATTTTACCTTGTTAACCCCGAATTTAATTATAGCGTGATTTTTCAGTAGTTGGGTTATAGTTGTAGTATACCACACAAATTCTTATAACTGTAGTTTAAATGACTTGAACAGTTGCAGATTTGTGTATTGTTAGTAATAGGCTTGCGTCCTGAAAAAATCTAATTAGTCCGTCATTCAGTTACATTATTAAAAAATATTAGACACACATATTTTTTCTTTTGTTACGTAAATCAAAATTGACGAAGTTAGGACGCTTAAAATTCTAGTTCTATAATTTTTAGTGCGTTGTGACGTCAACGAGCCCCCACTCTCGAGTTTTGATGCGTTTTGTCTTTGTCAATATTCATTGATATACAAACAAAAACAAAAAATACTTGTTTATTTTTTTCCAATACTCTAACTGACGGACTAAATAGATTTGCAATTTATTGATGGTGGAAACGAGCCTATTGATTCCCATATTATACCATATTATATTATACTATATTACCATTTACCTATTCCCATATTATTTACAGTGCGATAAGTTTGAAGAATGTCGACTGTTGGTATGAGCTTCGCCAACAAAGACTATGATGCTGCACAAGCTCTTTTGGATCTGCAAAGTAACTTTCGTCAAACGGAAAACTGTAAGTTTGTATTTTGTTTTCAATCAGATTCCGATCAGCAAAAAAACTATTGTTATTGTAAACCTCTATTTTTTTTCTTTGCAGATGACCGTAAAGAATCTATAGAAACTGCGAATTTATTCTTAAGCTGTTTTATAGCATCGAACATACCGGTAAGTTGTAAGCTAACTGTGAACGAAATAGTACATTTTGATACAAGTTGAGAAAGTTTGTTATTGCAATCGAGGCGGAATTATAACACTCGAGCCGTAGGCGAGGGTGTTTTTGAGCCGAGAATATGAAACTATGATTTAAATTTTCTTTTTTTTTTCGCGCTTTGTTCTCGCCAGGTTGAAAGAGAGGCAATGGTATGAAGCCGTTAAACAGCCTCATATAAAAAATTGATTTATTTTATATTTTTTAATTCAGAACACAAATAAAATGTTAATTTGTGTATAAAAGTAACTATTACTTTTAAATAATCATGTTTATCTATGATATTCTATTTATAAACACAATTTGAATATTCAAAAAATATATGCAGTAAAGACTAGTCTGAGGTGAATGTTTTTTTTTAATCTCGGCAAAGCACTACGCGTCTTTACGGCATAAATATTTTTTGAATATTGAAATTGTGTTTATAAATAGAATGTCATATATGTATACCTAAACATGATTATTAAAAAGTAATAGTTATTTTTATACACAATTTAACATTTATTTGTGATCTGAATTCAAAAATAAGTATAAAATAAATCTATTTTTTATATTTGGCTGTTTAACGGCTTCATACCTTTGCCTCTCCTTATTCAACCTGGCGAAAGCAGAGCGCGAAAAAAAAAGAAAACTAAAATCACAGTTTCATAGTTCGTGACAAAAATATTTTTCGTTATATTTTATTTTATTTCTTCAAAAGTGTACCTATTGAAAAACGTCGTTTGATACACGTGGACATTTGTTATTGCGTTTTTTACATTTCTATGCTTATTGCAGTTCTCGGCTCAAAAACACCCTCGCCAACGGCTCGGGAGTTATAATTCCGCCTCGAATGCATTAACAAACTTTCTCCACTTGTATCAAAATGTTCTATTTCAATACACTGCAATGTTGATTGAAATTTCACACGTGTCGTGTGCGTTTTCTTCATTTTCCCGCAGGAACGTACACATATACGAAGTTCAAATCGGTGCAATGCCTAGAGTCGGAGCAGGGTTACCAACTCAACTCCCAAAAATATTTACCCCTAAAGCTAAGTCAAAAACCCCTAAAATTGCCACAAATACTTGAAAATCCCCCTAATTTTTTTTATCGGTTAATAACAAAAACTGCTTGTTATCACAGCAGTTCAATTACAATGGCTAACTGCAAAACTGTAGATTAAACTAAGCAATAACCAAGCCAAGGTATTTTATAATTTCCAGTAAGCGTAAACAAAGTTAACACAAGCTATCTACACCTCTACCTATAGACCTACCTATTGAACCCTTGATGGGATAAAAATCTAGCGACAGTAGTATTATAAATTCTGTACATAACGAGGAATTGCTCTAGATTTCATTACGTTTCGCTAGGTCAGCAAATAAATATGACTGGCTGGATTGGTTATCATATGATCTATACTTGTAAATAAAAAAGTCCCTAAAAATACCCCTATAAATTGAACGCCCCTAATAAAAATCCCATCCCACTTATTTACCCCCTAAATTTGGGGGGAAAACCCCTAAGTTGGTAACACTGTCGGAGGTGAATGTTTTTTTTTTAAATTTCGGCAAAGCAATGTGCGTCATAATACTCATAATACGGCGTAAATATTTTTGAATTTTCAAATTATGTTTATAGAATATCATATTTAGGTATACATGATTATATAAAACTAACTTTTAAACTTACTCTTAAATAAAAACATATTATCATTTTTTTTGTGTTCTAAATTCAAAAATACAAAAAAAAAAAACTATTTATTATGCTGTTTCCGGAACGTGCACAACGACGGTGCTGCCAACTGGCGTCGCCAATCCGAATCTTGTGCTCTATTAAGAGGGCTATTACAAATTTTCTTGTTTTTGAGTGTTTTAAGAGTCTAGCACTCAAATATAAGAAAAATTTTGATTTTTATTTTGAGCACTCCATAGAGAATTAATCAAACTTTCTCGGGCATATATCTTTTTTAATTTTGTGGCCATATCTAAACCATAATCACACTTCTAAAATCTCAGTTTAGAGTTTCTCTATGGAGTGCTCAAAATAAAAATCAAAATTTTTCTTATATTTGAGTGCTAGACTCTTAAAACACTCAAAAACAAGAAAATTTGTAATAGCCCTCTTAATGCTTGACATTGACTTTTCTAACAAGTAAACAGAATTAATTCAACTAATTATAATGCATTGTTGCATTATCTGGATGTAGGTACCAATACATCCACAAAAATGTAAATAAATCAATTAGCGTAAAATTCTATTACTTTCCAAAGAATACTAATATCATACCATGTTTTGGTGAAAAACGCAAAAAATGGATAAACGCAGTAAAGAAAAATATTTGAAAACAACTTGTTTTTGTTACACTCTGCATTGAAAAGGCCCTCAAAATCAACCGTCCATGCAAACATACCAGAACCATTTATACTTCACCATACACGTGTTCTACTAGACCGCACTAAAGTTCACACCGAATATCCCTCAACAGTTAATCAAAGACTCCACATGTACTCAGAATAGTTAGTTTAGTTCCCTTCAATATGGTTGAGTTGAATGGCGCCGGTACATGCGTCATGTCTGTGAACGGGCGCTGTCAGTTGGGACTGGTCATCTCTTAGCTGCCAAGGTTCATTTTAATTACTTTATTCATAAATTTTTGATCTAATCTTTTACTCTGGATGCTCTTAGTGTGCACGTCTTTTTACATCGTTCTCACATATATGTATAATCTCAAAATTAATGATGTAACCAAGATTTTGTAACAATATTTTGATTTTAAAAGAGTGTCCATGGAGTTTCTTGCCCGTTCTTCTCCATAGAGATCTACGCTAGGGAATGGGCAACTACAGTACTTTCTCAAGTTATTATGCCTTGTGACTGGGACTGTAGCTTTGATTTTCTTTTTTGTATTTTTGACTTTCAAAAGTGCCGTAATGGTCTAATTGAAATAAATGCTTTGAGTTTGAGTTTGAATATAAACATGGTTATACCCACAATAATGTTTTTAGTTGGCTGCACTCCTTTAGTTTTTTAAGTTTTGTATTTATATGCTACGGACTGCATTTTATTGATTGCTTCATCAAATGATTGTGAACTAATTGATTTATTAGAGCCTGGAGATACTGTTCTCGCTGAAAAAGGATTCCCTTCCATTATAACATGTGTTGAAAATAAGAAAGCTATCTTAGTTAAGCCAGCCACCATGTCTTCATACACCACAATTTTCATCAGAAAGTAAACGAAAGATATAAAATTCATATTATTAAACATTTATATTACGCTGACGATCGTTATTGATAGACCGGAACTCATATTTTATACCTTTTAGCATATTCAAAAATAATATAATTGAAGAGTCAATTTTGTCGTATGTAAATTGAAAGCATGATGAGAAGTGATAAGTTTCCTTTTCTGTCCGCATAGTGTCTCTTTTGTCGATTAGTGCTGCCACCTATAGTTCCTGCATGTTCCCTATCCTGCTTCAACCTGGCGAAAGCAAAGCGCGGAAAAAAAAAAAATTTAGTCATTGATGATTGATCATCATTTAGGACAAAAGTATTTTTCATTCATAATATTTATTTAAATAATTGAATGTCTTGGATTTCCTCAAAAGTGTATTGAAAAGCGTCGTTTGATAGGTACACGTGAACATTTGTTATTGCAGTTTTCGGCTCGTGAGTTAATTCCGCCTCGGATGCAATTACAAACTTTCTCCACTTGTATCAAAATGTCTATTCTGCAATTCCAAATAATAATTCCAACTCAACTTATGCTTTATTTTAGAAAGAACCAGTGTTAGCTTCGCCAAAAGTTGGGACTGTTAGTCCTATGTTTGCTGTTGCAAAAAGTACAATGAGGAAATCCGATGTTGCTAATACGGTAAGACTTTCAAATCTCCACTAAGTACATCTCTATACTGAGTTTGCCTATATGAAAGTTTCAGACCATAAGTATACAAAATAATTAGGTACCATCTGAAAAGGAACCATAACTCTCATTTTTTTTTCAGGACTCGCCGAAAAGGAAGACTCCTGATCCAGAATTGACACGTGCTTGCCATTATCATGCATATCACCCTGAAGAATCCAGTAACAAACGTTCCAAAATATTTAAAAGGAAACCAATCAAGCATTTCACTGTCACATCAGGCCCTGTTTCAAATTTTGCAGCAAGAAACGATAACAGAAACAACGATTTTGAGATGAAAGTGAAAACTCGTGATGTTGGGACGCAAACCGAGGAAAAATATCAGCTTCCAATGATAGAGACAATGGAGTTCACTATCTCCAAACTTTGTGAGAAGATTAAATCGCTGGAAGAACAAATCAAATCAAATTCTCAGCAACCGAGGCACAACGATGCATCGCAAATGATGGACCAACGTGTTTCTGACAATGATAACGATTACGATGATGATGATGATGATGAATCCTATAAAGCAAACTCTCTTGAAATGGTCAACCAAGTTTCTAATACTGATCTTAATTACTAATATAAAATGAGAACAGTGATGTTAACAATGTATTATTTTCTTTTCAGACGATGGACGACAGTAATACGTCTGATTCAGATATGGATGAAACATTTACTGATCCTGAGACTCCCGAAAAATTGAAACTAAAACATAAAGCTGGCCAATTTATTGGATATAATAACACTGCAAAAGTATTGAGTAACAGAAATGTTATTGCAAATGCTGATGACTTGGTAAACACCGCTTGTAAAATAAATATAAAATAAATATCACTGGACAATAAAACTATTTATTCAATATTTTTACAGGTGCCAATTGGAGATGGGAATGCTCTTATACCATCAAGAATATTCAGGCATGTCAATTGGAATTCTTACACTAGTGCTACAAGGAAATTGTTAACGGCAGTTTTTACACGCAGGTATTTACTAACCACGTTTTATGCATTTAATGCTCTTGTAAACCTAAATATCACCTCACTTAATAACGCATTAATTTTTCCAGAGTTTTGGCGACACACTCCCTCACTGGCAAGCCATCTCCAGCGTTTCCGAATAAGCCTGCAAAGAAGAAGTTAGATGCAGCTTTGGTCAGCGATATTGTGCAAACCGTGGTTGAACGCTGCTGCGTACCGGAAAACGTCGTCAGGTACCTAATGACCTTATTTTCTTTTTTTTTTTAATACATAAATAAAATTTCCTTTCTTTAAAATTAATCAGTAGTTTTGCCCGACTTTACAAATAATTTTCTATCTTTCTTACAGAACCAGTATTACAACAAAATGCGCTGATGAAAGCAAGATGTTCCGTACTAGGGAAAATAATAAAAAGAAGCGCAAACATAGAGTCAATAGGGAGAACATCCCGCCAGAGTCGGACTCTGATGAATTTTAAAATTTGTATTTTATTTTCTGCATTAATTGGATATAATATAGGAATAAGGTAAGATTTTTTTTATTTTTTCAAATAAGAATTAGTTGTGGTTTTTTTATAATTCAATGAGCGATCCGCCCCGGCTTTGCACCCGTGCAATGTAGATATACATATATATAAACCTTCCTCTTGAACCACTATCTATTGCTGAAAACTGCTATAAAATCCGTTGCGTAGTTTAAAAGATCTAAGCGTACAAAAAGCGGGAGCGACTTTGTTTTACAGTTCCTAAAGATTAATTATTAGTTTTGCCCGACTTAACAAATATTTTTTTTACCTTTCTTACAGAATCAGTATAACAACAAAATGCTTGAATTGATGTTCCGTACTAGGGAAAACAATAAAAAGAAGCGCAAACATTGAGTCAATAGGGAGAACATCCTGCCAGAGTCGGACTTCGATGTATTTTAACATTTATATTTTTTAAATAAATTGTTACATTATTTGGTTAAACTATTTAACCATAGGAATAAGGTGAGAATTTATTTTTCAAATAAGAATTCCATTTTGTGATAGTAGGGTAGATGACACACCAACCAATTGAGATACTTTTTAAGAGCTGTCAAAACGCGGTTCTCATATAGCCAACTGTGACGTCACTGTTTATTGAACTCAATGACACAACTACCTATTTATTGATTTCAAAGGAACTAAAAATCGAATTTGTCAGTAAAAACTTTAACATATTAAGACAGTTCCTGTACCTATTACTTTACTATTCTTGATATTTCCAATGTTAGTGTATTTTTTTGGACTGCCTCGTTGTTCTAGAGTGGTCGCAAGCACGACTGCTGAGCATGAGGTCCTGGGTTCGATTCCCAGGTTGGGCAAATTGTAATTGGGTTTTTCCATCAGGTATTTCTCAGCAGCCACGGAGTCTCGATTTGCGCCCGGTTGATGGCAATAGGCTCGCCCCATATTACACGGGATTTCAACATCTGGCGAAATGTGGGTGGACCTATTAGGTACACCTCTGCCTAACCCTTCGGCTTACAGGCGTGATATTAAGTTATGTGATGTATTTTTTTGTTTGCAGAACTCATTTCTACCTCGCTATAAATCGAAGTAGATGCCAATAACTCCGCCATCGGAACATCGCCGGTGCCAGTCTCAAGCCTGGAAAAAGGAGGAGAGCGTGTTGACTTTTTAATTGTACTGTTATTCTTATACCTACAATAAATGATTTACCACTATTCTTAGTACAAAATGTTTTTTTTTTCTAAAAATCTTCCCTAAATATTTCTAGGTAAGCTTTGTTTGACTTGAGAAAACAATCAATTTACACCAAGGACCATGAAAGGGTTGATTTCCGTTTCTGTTTGGCAATGGGCAAAAAATGCAACTTTTACTCCGTCGCTACTATTGGCTCACGGACATACCGTTCTTAGAAACTCGACTATTTTCATGACAATTTTAATCGACTATCAATCAGAACTCGATTTTATTTTGTTATCTGTTGCTGCACGACTATTTCACCTGTCAAACAAAAATTTTGTGATGTGAATGTGATCAGTGTTGGATTGTCGCAGTTGTTTTGATACGCATTATGCAATAAAAATTGCGATAGTTGTGTGTGATTATTATTTCGACACACAGCAAACAATGTCTCACGACACGGATATCGTGATATCGGTTCCGCGTTCCCGTATCAATGAATTTTATTGCAAATATTATAATTTAGTTGAAACATTTTACTGTGTCACTCTGTCGGAGAGTAAATTGTGTTCCGCTAAAGAAAAACCTGATTATGTGTATTTCAACGTCACGTTCAACTTGAATCCAGCAGATGGAAGTTTTAATCCGAAGGAATTAGCAGGAAGGATACAGGTAAATACTTAGGACGCAGTTTCACAAAATAATGTCAACTATTACCTATTGTTCTTGAAAGAAATGTAAATGTAACAAAGGATCTATTGAATAATTAAGTCGTACCGTCATCATCATTTTTAGGACATTACATCCTATTAGGATCTAGTTGGTAGCAAGATTTTATTATTACCTTTATCATAATGACCTGTGAGAGCTTAGTAAAGATTGTTATGTGTGTGAGTAAGTGACTGGAAAACGTCTCCATTAATATTTATTTAAATATTTAGATAGGTACATTTACATAAACCTACCTGCAAACTCAATTAATGACCTCATTTCTAAGAAACTTCCCCATTTTTATAGATTAAAAAACTTGTGTAATTTTGTCTATTGTCATTTTGGTATATATGGAAATGGAATTAATGTAATTATTAAATTAATTTTCGAATTATTATTAAATTGTAGACACCTGCAGTGTGTGTATTCCTCATATTTTGTTGAGATAATGTTGCGATAATAGATGAATCATTGTTGCTAATTAGTAATGCCATTATCTGATTGATATGCAGTAGTTTTTGTACCTATAATGCTTATAACTGGAATACTGGAAATCTTATCTTTTCATTTAATACTCATACTTCTATTCGTATAAATGCAAAAATTACTTTTGTCTGTCTGTCCATCTGTTGTCATTTCACTCCTTAACGGCTAAACAGGTTTTGATGAAAATTGGCACATGGGATAGTTTTTATCCCAGCAGTACCTTGGGATAATTTCTGACCTACTTGGTGAAGCAGCAGTCAAAAGCAAATTCTCAATCTTAACACTTGAATTTTTAGTCCACAGCTAGATAAGGCTTATCAGAATTGTGATAGTCTTACTTGAAAGTCCGTCTATTCGAAATTGTTTTTATAAATGTTGTAGTAATTTGTGTGTTAAAAACTTTTAAACAATTTATTAAAAGAAATAATTATCATACCTTCTCTAGACCAGTAACTAGGTACTAGTGATGACAGTAAAATTTAATCATTTTGTAGGCCTCCTGTATAAAGCCTATCAGTAATAATAAAACATACTTTTGTTTCCATGTTCTGCCGAATAACAACTTAACTTGTGTAGGGAGGAGACGGGGAGGGGGAGGCACCCACATTCCAATAAAAGGCCATCCATGGTTTTGGGTTTCTTACCCAAAGGGTCCCAACGGGGGCCCTATTACTAAGGCTCTACTGCCTGTTCGTCAGTCCAAATATTTTTTAAATAATAAAAAAAAACAATGTCTGGTTTGTGAAAACAAAAACCAAACATTGTTTTTTTTTTAAAAGACAGGGTTTTTTTTTTGGACAATTCTGTACTTACTAAAACATTTAATCAATTGAGTGTTCTAAAAGTATTATTAACATTTTTATTTATTTATAAAAAAGCATGTGTTAGATAAATGAGGAGGTTAGGAATAAAAAGTGATATTTACTTATTTTGCTCCATTCGGTTTTTTTTTAATCGGCTCAATATGTTTAATTCTATCTGTAACTCTCCTCGTATACGTTTGAAGGTATGAAGAGCCCTTAGTCAGTTCAAACCGGGTACATTTTCCCTAAAAAAATGAATCAATTGAATGAAAGGACACATTTTACAAAATTATTGTATCAAATAGTGACATTTACAAGCTATTGTATTTTACAAGCTATTGGATCAAAGGGTGTCATTTGATATGTATTTTTTTTTCCAAATTTCAAAACCAGCAAGATAACCTTTTAGTACATTAAATTTTATACAATAAATTGACACTTAGATGGTTAATAAAAATAATAAAAATCGCTTAGATCAACTTGAATATTAATTTTCTCGATTTATTCAAAAAGTAAACTGTAAATGACACTTTTTGTTCGTAGCTTCCTCAAATATTGAAAGTCTTTTATAGGAATAAGTATGCAAGAAATTCAAAAAATTTTAAAAATAAAAATGCCTTGTATTGGCCCATATAAACATTGGCATACAATTAACGAACCACCAGATTTAGCAAAATGTAACAGCAAAAAAATCACTTTTGATTGCCAAAATTAGTAAATGATCACCAAAATGAATACCCATATTATCGTAAAATTAGTACCAAAAATTTATTTATGACTACCGGAAATTTAACTGTTATGCTCTTGCATCCGAGTCGAGGGAGATCCGGTCGACGGAGCGCCGCTTCGCGGGGCTCCTACTCCTCAATGGTATAAAAAAAATAACCACGAAGCGTACATACCCTTCTAACCTAATCTATCCGTGTCGGGGTGCCCCAAGTCGCCCTAGGCAAAACTAGTTTGTCATCCACTATTAAAATTTGGTGTTCAATTTACTAAATTTGGTGATCAATTGATATTTGGGTGGTTATCTGAAATTTGGTTAACTTCTGATGTAATTTTGAAATTGGTGTTTTTTGTTAAAAATCAGAACAGTTTATATTCTATGCTGAGGGTATAACATCTACTTTGCTGCAACTAAAAGGGCCAGTCACTTTACTTGATATTTTTAGAGAAATTAATTATTTTTTTAAATCGAAACGCACGAAAGTCTAGACTTTCGTGCCGCGACCTGTATTACCTATGTCAAATCACATTTTTATTGCAAAATCAACTAAACAACAAATTATCTCTTAAGTTCACAAGTTTTATGAACTATAATCACAAGATTTATTTTATCTTCGTAAACGTCGGCGATATCATGATCATTTATTTTAAATTCTGTGCCATCTTCATTGCAAACTTTAAGGAATGTAACTGTCAGCTCTCCATCTTCGTCATCATATTTTGACCAAATTGCGGCGTATCGGTATTCTTTTCCCCTCATTATTAACTTTTACGACTAGGGCCAGACGGTCTAGGGACTGACGAAATGAAACAAAATCAAATGAAACCTATTATCAGTGGCGGATTTACACATTTGCCGCCAGTAGGCTTTCCAAATTTTGCCGCCCTTACTGACCTCTACACAATGTGTTAGAGTTCCTTTAGGATTGTTTTTACAACCCAAAAATTTTGTTAAGGCGCTACCGAGCAAACGATCCGTAATTCCAAAATAATTGCATTCGCTTGATCCCTTACTGCATCGTTATTACTTATCCTTCAGTTATGCAATTAATATGTAAGATATTTAAGGATTCACTCAATACATCGTACGCTTTAGAAACACGATTACTTTTAGTTTCCTCGATAGAAAAAAAATCCAAAGTAATCTCTAAAAAACAAAATAAACCCTAAGTACGGCGTAAATACTTCACGGAAGATCATCAGATTTTGAATAATAACAAAACTACATGTTTCCTATAACGTATACGTTTTACATTTTCGAAATGTGTCTTTGTTTGAATATTATGAAGGAAATACCTAAATTAGCGTGCGTGCCGCCCGTTCTAACCAGAGCCGCCACGCTTCCCCCCTATCCGCTTTAGTCCTGCTTCGGCTGTTGGACGGGGAGCTTGTGTCGCTTGTTGATTTTTGCGGCGCGCCATAGAAATATAATTTATTAAATTTCGACTTTCGGACCGCGATCGTAACAACAACAACGTGACGGCTGTACTATTTTTGCAATAAATACATTGCTCTTTGACCACTACGTAAGTTTGTCGCTAAGTCACTGGACAAGCAATGTAAAAATCACACAACGATACTTCATTAGGCGGATACTTCGCGTAGTACAGCCGCTTCTTCTTGCGACTAGTTAGGGATGTGCGTGTGGAGATCCACTGACGTAGGCTGTCGACAATATCGACTGACGAATGAAATATTGCTATTTTAGTCGATTTTTTTTTAATTTGTCAAACGTTTTAACCCGGTTGGAATATCGATTTGTAATAATGTTTTTACGTATTTTGATTATTTTACAGCATAGAGAAACGCGTAACCTACTTTCGTAAAGTAAGTTAATTAAATTTGAGGTTAAATCGGTGGAGTGTTTTTGGCTTTGAATTATCGTATATTATGCCTAATCCTCGTGCTACTAACTACTGTTTCAATAGGCCATGACAGCCTAAATCAGTGGTCGGCAACCTTTTGGCAGGCAAGGGCCACAAGGTGGCAAAATAAACTAAAGGCGGGCCGCACTTGTGATATTAACTTTATAAGGCCAATATACCTACGTATCATACCCATAGAAAAAATGAAAAGCGCTTGTTGAGGTTGCACTTGTCGCGGGCTCAAAACTCACTGTTGCGCGTGCCCAAAAAGCACGCTGTCTCACCTGGCATCGTGCCCGACAGAATGAGCTCAGTGAGATGCAAGATAATTCATAGTAAAAGGTGCCTAAAAAAATACGAAAAGAACTTTGGAAAATCGAGTTTTATGAAAAAAACCAGCGCATAAATCAAGTACAAATCAAAGTTGCGTTAAAATTGGCAATAAAAAGCAAAACGAATCTTTGGTAGCTCGTAACTCTTTAAGGCGAATGCTTCAGGGTAGCCCGCGAAATTCAAATTTTCTTACGTTTTTTGCAATTTGCAGGCCAGTGCTAGGTTGTATGTTGATTAAAATATTATTCGCGGTTGTAAGACGTATGTAGTTACAGAATTATATTCATCAAAATCATCAATACAACCTTCAAAGTTCTTAAAGGTGGAAAAATTACTTTTCCAAGGTCAAAATCATTCTTGCACCTTTATGAACTTGGAGGGTTGTATTGATGATTATAATTCTGTAACTACATACGTCTTACAGTCGCAAACAAACAATTTTAATCAACATACAACCTAGCACTGGCCTGCGAATTGCAAAAAACGTAAGAAAATTTAAAATTTCGCGGGTTACCCTGGAGCATCAGCCTTAATGGCTTTTTATTTTACTATTCTGTTTCCTGTTGTGCTGTTCTGTGTTGTGTGTGTGTAAAATTATTATTGAGACAAAACGATATCATGTATAACTTTGGAGTTTGTAATGTACAGTATCCAACAGTGGAGTAATTCCCTCCCGAAATTTCTATGGAAAAAATATCGGCTACCTTAAGGCTGGATTCCCACTATACGGTCGATTGTGGTTTGTTCATGCATTTATTTTATTTTGATAATTATAACTTATTTAAAAAACTTTTACGGGCCGCAAGTGAGACGGCCGCGGGTTGCCGACCGCTGGGTTAAACCAACGTAACCGGATATTTTATTGTTTTAATTTACTTATTAATATATTTTTTAGCTACATATTGTTTATTTTTATTATAATATTATTTTCCGGACATTATTTTTTATCTAATTATTTTCAGGATCCCAAAAAAATAATTGTACAATTATAAATGGAAGATTCGATATCTTTCCGATTTAGTCAATCACTAGCGTACAGTGCTTTTGCGGGTGTGCCTTACGCACACATACGTGGAGCACATAGAATACCTAAAATCTATTAGCGCCAGAAGCTCGGCCCGCTCTTAAGATTACCCAAGAAATAGTTTTTGGGTAAATTCCTGAGCTAAGCGAAAATTTTAACACTACCTTGAACAGGCTGGAATTGTTTAAATCCTGATACTTATGAGTTACTTGTTCGACTCCCAAATAAAGGCAAGAGTAAGTAGGCTGCAAGAGCGAGCGAAGCGAGCTCGAAAATTTGTACACTTTACCTACCTTGGACAGGTTAGAATTGTTTCGACCTACCGGAGTTACCTGGGCGACTTATAGACAAAGATAAGATTCAAGAGAAGCTAGACTGCAAGAGCGAGCAAAGTGAGCTCGAAAATTTTTACATCTTGCCTCGAGTAAATTCAGATATATTGAGATCAAAATATCCACATGCTATGCAACCTTGCGTATGTATGCTATAATTGCCTATTAGGGCCTCGGGGCAAGGGGCTCCTAATTTATTTCAGCCTCTGTCTATACCGATCGATCGAGAAGTTTTTCGCAGGGTACAAACCGCGCGCGTTTGTTTAAAGAAAATCGTTTAAAGAGGCTCATTTAAAACCTTATAACACACGCTACAAATTGTTACGTATAGGTAGGCAGGAAAAAGCTGCCCCTGGTGACGCCCATGTTACCTAAAGCTTCGACAGACTTGTCTCGATTCCATGGCGAAATACAATAATAATTTTAAAGAAATTCTTAAACATGGGCATCTGGACTCTCTCTTTTAGCCTGAATTTGAACCTTCACTTAGTTTATTGTTCCAAAAAAACCTTCTACACTAACAATTTACTGCCGTTTCCAGTTTTTGTAAATGTAAAATTATTCCCGGCGCTTGTTATCAATAAACGCGATTTAATAAGTTGTAGAAAAAATCATCTAACTGGTGAAACCTTTAGTACATATTGAATTGCTTGTGTGGACCTAATATCATTTAGGAATATAATTATGAATGTATTAATTTATGTAACACTTAAAAAAAAAAAGGCACATATTTGCCGCCCCTAAAATCTGCCGCCCTAGGCTCCAGTTTACTCAGCCTAGTGGTAAATCCGCCACTGCCTATTATTTAAAATCAAAATCAAAACCATTTAGGCGGTCAAAATAACAAGGCAGACCAAACTCATATTTACAATAAGTAATGAGATCAATTAGTAATTAACTATCTTTAAAACGACTTCCCTAGGGCCTGAGAGTTTGACTGGCACAGCATGTATTTCCGCAGCAAAATCAGCGACCGCACTAAATAAATAACAAAATAGCTGCTAAGCTGCCGCGGCTTGGGTCGTGTTTGCTACTAATTTCACACCAATGCTATCGTATTGAGTGAGTTATGAAAAAGCCATATGCTTGGATGCCGCGTATTTTTGAATTTCGTAAATGACTAGGGCCTGATATTTTTTATTGCTTACACTTTTTGACTTGAAATAATGTGATGAAAAATATTGTTAATAATAATTAAATCGAAATGACAATGTTAGTAATGTAATAGTAAACGAATTTCAATAGAGTTTGATCAAATTATTCTTATAGAATTATAATTACATTGAAATGAACCCTATATTCGGGAGATCTTACATGGCTAGGGCCTGATATTTGGAGTAAGAAGTGTAAATTTTTGGAAATAAAGAATATTATGATATATATCAAAATGAGTGACCGAACTAAATGGACTTTCTAACATCGCTTAGTAGTTTCAAATATTGGATATCTTTTTATAATTTTGTGAAAATTGATGCTAACACCAAGTTAACCAAATTTCAGATAACCACCCATTTTAGGTGATAGATGTTAGTGGTCACAAAGTTATTTTTGGTGGTCATTATATTTTCCCCCATAAACATTGTGGTACATTTTTTAACTTTCTAATGTACAACACTTATTTTAAAATTTAACATTTTATTACTTTTTTGTAGCGTGTTTTTGGTGAAACGGAACGCAAATTCAAAACGCATCGTCGTCGGTAGTGACGTCAAACGCTATGTGTCATAGAAACATTTTTATATTTGAAAAATGTTTGAAAACTACATAAAGTTCCACAAACATGTTATTATAATATTGTTATTGCGATGTTTGTTTGACTAGAGCACATACATTTAGTAAAATTATTATATTAAGGCTGATGCTCCAGGGTAGCCAGCGGCAGCTGCAAATAATATTGTAATCAACATTAACCCTAGTACTGGCCTGCAAATTGCAAAAAACGTAAGAAAATTTGAACTTCGCGGTCTATCCTGGAGCATCCACCTTAAGGGCAAAAAATTAGATTAAAACAAGGTAGATAGAGGGAAATGACGTCAAACGCTATGACAGGAATGGCCGCGACAGTCACAGACGTATTTTTTTTTGCGACTTTTATGTATTTTCTTCGGTTGATAGTATTTACTCTACTTTATTTTAATAAGTGAAGATAAAAATACATGCATATTCCTTATTGTAACAAGTGACAACACACAATACATTTGTTAATTTATGCAGAATCAGTAATGGGATACACAATGATAAGTAATCTTTTGATTTGCAAACGGCTTGGCTGGCATACCTTGAACATAATAAGGCCAGCAAAAAATTATATTATCATTTTATTGTCGAGATCAGTTCAGACTTACATTAGTATGATGTTAATGTGTCCTATAATTATGTACTCAAATCTATGCTAAGACTAATACTATAAAGAGGTAAAATTTGTTTGTATGTAGGGGTAATCTTCGGAACTAATGATCTAATTCTAAAAATTATTTCATTGGCAGAAAGCTACATTATTCGTGAGTGCTATACAGGGTGTAAAAGACTTCATCACGAAGCCGTCAACCAAGCATTCTGTACATCAAACTAAGTAACTTTACGCAAAAATTATTGCTGGGAAACGACTTTTTTTTGGGATAAAAAATCATGTTTTGTGGTAGAACTCAACGTAACGCACTCAAAACATTGTGCTGACGGATACCTAGATTAAATAGTACGGAGGTCGTGGAGGTGTTTAAAGTAAAAATCTTACATTAAAAACTTGTATTTAAAAAAAACTTGTCAGAACTTTGACCCCCAATATCTCCGTAACTAGAAGGTTTCCAGGTATGGTGTAGAACAAAAAAATGATCGCAATGGCAAGGAAAACAAGTGCGTTTCGGCTTCGTTAAGAGGTGTTTTACACCCTTTAGGTAAAGGCCATATTTAAATATTATTTTATATCATTCACATTAGCCAAGCTATCACAATTTTTGCGGACGAAGTCCCGACCTCGCGGGCGAAGTGCTAGTGAAAAATAAAACAAAAAAACAGTTTTTTTTTTTAAATATTAACGGGAAATAATCGTAGAGTAGCGAAAGAATGATTAGGATATTGGGGAAGACTAAAGAAAGCTGTTTTTTTGTTTTAAATTTATTTATCTTAAAAAATACCACTTGTGTTATCTTACCCAGAAATTTAAACCGATGAGGAATAACTTGTCGCCCTTTCTATGAGCACACTAAGGCCCAGCACACACCGCTGGAAGCGCAGCGCAGCGCATTTGAAGACTACAATTTAATATAAACCTTAACTACCTTGATATAGGGTCGCGCGCATGCTCTTGTAGTAGCTTGACATCGCTCCGAGTAGCGCGTGCGAATTTATTCTTATATTGACCGTATATCAAAGTAGTTAAGGTTTATATTAAATTGTTGTCTTCAAATGCGCTGCGCTGCGCCTCCAGCGGTGTGCGCTGGGCCTAAGACATACCAAGCGTGACAACCATTGTCAAAATTGTGAAGCATAAATGGTGTGGCAATTATTTATATCAAGAGAAATAAGTCTCATCAGCATAATGCAGTTCTCTGTTTGGAGACTATTCTGCAAGCAGCCTAAGCTGCTATGCATCCAAACAGCTGTTTACTAGAATGTTGTTTACACGTCGTTTTTCGGGGCTGTCAGCATTCGCAAGGTCAGATGACGTGAGTCAGTTCACGACACGACATGCTAGCCAAATGTTTGCAATCTATGGCGTAATGTTGAGGAAAAGAGGACTAACTGATATCTAAATATGTGGGTTACCTACTCCTTGACTAAACCAATCTTGTCGTGTTTCGGCCTTTCGGCAAATTTCCACGGTGCATTTATCATTGTTGCATATGATTGTCAAGAATAGTTTTCGTACGTGGTCTCTTTACAATCATTTTAAAGAGGTAAGTATGTTTGGGTCCCTGAACGTCTCCGAATAGCGATTTATCTGGCAGTGTTTGCTAATTCCCAAAGATACGCCCTACCTAACCTAGAAGGTATCCATCCAGTGCGCATGCTCCAACCACGTCAGATATCGCATATCTGTGTTGGAGAAGTTGTATTGTGGTAGGTTATGGCCGATTAGTAAACACTGCGAAATGCCACACATTCTAAAAAAACTACAAGGACTTGCTTTTCTATACTCTTGTTTTTTAGTTTTCTAAATAGAGCAGCATCATCAATGCTTTTATGGATCACCATCAAAATTTGAGCATTATGATTATTAACATAGCCCAAAGTTTGAAACTGGCAGTCATTTTTTGGTAGAATCATTTCGCCAGCTGCGCTTGTACGTAAAGCTCAGAAGGCTCACAGTGTCAAAGGCCTTACTCAGATCCACAAGTCAATGTATGGTTGCTTTGTTATCCTGCCGGGGTTGCGGGACTGTTCGAAAGAGATACCGTGGCCCCGGAACACAAAGGGCGATGAAGGAACATGGATGTGTTTTAGCCAGTAAAAGTCTGACACTGATGATTTCACATCCGAAAAAAAAGGTTTGCTTTGTTATGCTTTTCCTCACATACACAAATTTAAACTTTAATTTGCCGTGGAAACAGAAAACACCCTTACTTTATTAGTGATCGATGTTACATTCACAGTTTGTGAACATAACTTTGACGTTGTGAGTTTGTGAGCCTTCTGAACTTAACAATATTTCTGAACTTTACAGAGGAACAGTAAAATTGAGTCTTGCAATTTGTACAATGAGATTGTACGACGTATATTCAGAATTCACAATTTATTACAGAAAAGAAGAATCGTATCATGAAATGCTCAAAGATTTTGGCTCTATGAACAAGAGCACGTCTGGACTTTAGAAGAGAGTGACCATACCGTTTGCTTGGGTATTTCTCCTCAGAATAGTAGGATAGGAAACACCAACCTCATCTAAAGAAAATATTTTAGAAGTATTATAAGTTTACAACCGACAGTCGAAGTACGTGTTCGGAAAAACCAATTTACAGAACAAATTAATTATCTTTTTAATATTTTTTTTAAGTATGTTTGGGTGCCACAAACACTTCTGAAATGCTCCCTTATTGATGCAATCTCCTTGCCGTTTTTCGTAATTCCCAAGAAGATACCCAAGATTACCAGTATTCAGTGCCTAATGCTCACGCTCCAATCACGTCACCAGTCAGATATCGCCTCGTGATCAAGGTAGCTGAGCAAGCAAGACTCAATACATTCAGTCTTAAAAAATACTACAGAATTTTCATCTGCATACTGTTTTTTTTCGTGGCCAAGTTTGCTGTTCGATACTCTAGCTTTTAGTTTTACAAATATAGCGGCATCATTAACGCCGATATGAATGTCACCATCCAAATATTCACAAACAAGACCCTCCACAATATTGGGTGACATTCTGAGTACCGTAACTACCACAGTTCAGAGTTTCTTCCCCATTCTTCTTCATACAAACTACCTTAGCGAATGGGAAAAGAAGTAGAGCTCATTTCCTAAAGTGCCCTCTAATCTAATGGCCTAATTGAAATAAATATATTCTCATATAAAAAGGAATAAAGATGTGATATACTATGGATATACTAATAAACGTAGCGTGAGCTTTAAAGTTCCGTCGTTAGACTAGTCCGCACTTATCTCGGGCAGCGAGTGCACATTCCCTTAAAGTAGTTCATCTACTTACTGATAATTTGGTGGTTTTATTCTAAACCTTATCTAGAAAAGTTTCAAAGAATACGTTGCGTACGCGCCTCTCGACAGGGCAAGGGGCAGCTCACTCCCCTTTACCTGAGACGGGGTTTGTTACAAGCAAACCGTCACTGCTGGGGTGATAATGGAGAATATTAAGGTGTCTCCGCACCTCAGCCAGAAGTAACGATGAGGAATACCGTGGTTTTAGACAGAGTCTGATAGACCCTACCGCTCACCGCACTACGGAGGATATCCTAAAGGAATTCCGCACGTAAAAAAGGGTGTTTTCTGCTCTTCCTTACATTGCATACATACATATATTTAATCAAGTCTTGAATTTGCCGTCAATCCAGATCCCTTATATTTATGTGTGGACCTGGCAAAAGCCTTTGACACTGTGAGCCTTCGAAGCTTTACTAACAAGCACAGCTGGGCGAACACTTGCTCCAAAAATGACTTACATAAAATAATCAGATTAAAATGATAATAAAGGGAAAGGGAGGGAAGGGGAGTTTAAAAATATATGAGTTATCTCCGTCATTATCAATTTATTAAAAAAAATAATGACTATCATAAAATTTTCCAAAAGTTTGGGTTTGAAACTAAACTAATCCATATTGCCTCAAAGTATAAGAAGAGCTCTCTAGCTAGACTATCATTAATCTGGCAAAGTGTAAACCGACATCGATTGCTTCTCAAAATACCTGTAGATTGTATAATATTTCGTTGACAAAAATGGTGTTAGAAAGTTCAGGTCATTTAATTTCCGGGTACAATTCGTCACAGTGTCGCCTATGGATGCGACAAATCCAAAACGATATTGGTTGGTAGAGGCAGAGGTCAGCGGTGCGCGGTTTGTTTGGGGGCCGCCCGCCGGGTGCAGTGGGCGCACAACCCGGATCTCGCGGTGCCCCGCTTCCCCTTCACTCAGCGGGCTCGTGCGTGGAGGTGTGCATGCGCTTGCGCCACATGATACGCTAGTCAATAGTCTTGCCGCGAAGCACGCCGCGCTCGCACACGCGCGTGATGCCATGCGACGCGCTCACGCAATAATATAATATTATGTACGCGATCGAGAACTCCCAGGTGAGCGCGACTGTCATATCCTCCGTTAGGACACCTGTTGCACCCGGCTAGCGCATCAGGCTTGTTCTTCGTTTACGGATCTTGTTTCCTCGCGAGTTTCACAGTGAGCCGCGACTTGGCGTACATCGCATTGTACGTATAATGATGTTCATTCACGATCGGCCGATATAACGATCCCGGAAGTAGAGCCGGTTCGTTAACGTCATTTAGGTATGCTAATTATTGTATACAGTGCTCAAACATAGACGAAATGCCTAGGATTACTTTTTGCGATGATTTGTTGTGCTTGTGGGTGAGTGAGAATTACTGAGTTTTTGTGGATTGTACGTCAGTGCTTGTTGCGAGAAAATGAAAATGTTTTGTTGATGATGCACATTAGCAAGATGGATCTATTGCAGTGAACATAATTAGTGCGGGTAGCATGCCATCACGTCGATTGTATCGACGTGATAGTGATTGTCCGTCATCAGACGCTTTGCAGCATCACGTTGCAATGTTGTTGTAGCACACGTTGTAGCAGTTTGTGAAAGCAATGTTTATTATTAATGTGCATGTCTTCATCAGTCGTCGTCTGTACGAAGTGTCGTAGGTCCGGGCACTGCTCGAATATCATGGCAAACTTTCACTTCGTCTCCGAGAGCACTGGTGATTTATATTCTTTCGTTATTTACGACATCTGATCACAGATTGGAATTGTATAAGTGTGAAGACGTTTCTGAGAATTTTGGCTGTGCAGGCTGTGCTTGACCTAACTCCATTGAAGTTTTTTGCTGCTGTTTTTGTTCTAATCAGATGTCTTAAGTGTTTGTCTGTTGAATATCAGTTATCGACACCTGGCTAGAGCATCGACACTTTCAGGATATCTTTGATCTGTTTTCCTTTCTGTTAGCTTTCCATAGATATCTACTACACGCGAAGGCTACGATTAACACTCACGGATGTTTCGCAAGTAAACAAACTGAATACAAAAGACGTCACTTTCATTTTATTTTAATACAATGTTAGAGATTTTTCTTGAGAATTAAAAAACCGAGACACGTGGGAAATAGGGAAACCCTACGATAGTTATAACCTTATTAAATATACGGTCAGCTTGAATTGATGATAATGAATGAGAATAAAAAGAGTCCAAAGACCAAAAATATTTAATTATTTTCCAAAGTTCATCTAAGGTTCCTTGCCAAAGTCAAACAAATGATTTGGTTGATAATAAAGAGTGGCGTGGCACAGGCAACCTTCTAATGTTACTTGAAACATATTAGTATCCGGTATGATTATGCTCTGATGTAATGAATGTCAATAGGTAGTCAGACTGAGCGAGCGAGTGAAACGATAGGGGCCCACATGCGGTTTCTGATGACAAAGTGCCCGAATACGTGTAAAAACGAACTCTGTCGACATCCAACAAATTCATTGATGTGACGTACCTATCATAATGCTAATTTGTGGTCAGATTGCTTTTTAACCACGACATTAGAAGGCTTATTAAGATTTATGAATTGCCTACCATTTTTAGGGTTCCGTACCCAAAGGGTAAAAACGGAACCCTATTACTAAGACTTCGCTGTCTGTCCGTCTGTCTGTCCGTCTGTCTGTCACCAGGCTGTATCTCATGAACCGTGAGAGCTAGACAGTTGAAATTTTCACAGATGATGTATTTCTGTTGCCGCTATAACAACAAATACTAAAAACAGAATAAAATTAATATTTAAGGGGGGCTCCCATACAACAAACGTGATTTTTTTGCCCATTTTGATAATAAAGGTACGGAACCCTTCGTGCGCGAGTCCGACTCGCCTTGGCTGGTTTTTATCAAATTAATATAGCTATGTTTATTTGTCTTTTGAATAATCAAATCGGTTAATTATTAGCATCCTCTTTCTATGTGAGTAAGTTATTATTAACTAGACTTTTACGTGCGCATTTTCTATTACCACTTGATGACGTTTGTGGAGGAATGTCGCTAGCTGCTGCCTACAGTCGACTAATCGACTGCAACCACCGCATCACTCCCCTTCTAAGTGTCTATTCTATGTGTAGACAGCCTACACATTTTATTTAGATTAGTGGAGAGAATGTTGTTATGGCCGGAATTTTAAAGCTTGAAAATTATAGCGAGAACTTGGCTTGCTCCACTACTACTTCAAATTCCGAATGCTCGTGATTACGGAGGAGGTTTTCATTAAAATTCATGTAAGATTCATCAACAGCCTTCGCCAAACTGTTGCTGGCAAATGACTATCTCTAAAAAGCTGTCACTACTATATTTTACCGACGCGCGACGGCAAAGTAGACTTTAAATTTTGGTAGGTATACCCAGTTCTTAAATTGCGATCTGAACTCTTCATGTTTAATTTCCCAGAAATATCCTTATCCATATGTTTTTGTTAAGCATTTAATTAATTCATAGTTACTCGGTCTTTAAATCTGATAAGATCTACTGACGTCATATTCCGTTTTCATCTAATCTTGTCATTATTGTTGTGAGCACAAGTCACAACATCAAACTACGTCACGAATTAATTGCAAGCTCGTGAATATCAATTAAGAACCTTATAAAAACAACTGGCTACTTATGACAGTTTGTTTTATAGACAACAGGTCTAGTCTATGTATTAAATATGTTTTCAGAAAAGTAATTATTAAGACTGAATATTGACTTTTGTACCTCACGTACGTATGATTGTGGACTTAACGCTTCTCACTCAGTAGCAAGAGAGACAATACTTTTGTTATGGCAACCGAATGTTTAATTTGAGTGCAATTTGTGTGGTACGCATGTGTGTGTATATGTTGTATGTATAAAGTATGTCGCGTGCCCGCATCCTGTTCGTCGCTGACGCCACATCGCACGAGGTGGCGTGCGCCGACGTCGCCCGAATGCTCCCACCCTATTGGCCGCTGTTATCTCTCCAACAAACCAACGATAGAATTTCTCCTCTGCAAACGGAACTTATTTTACTCACTCAACCAGACTTTACTTATCATGCCTTCATGTAAATGAACATCGCGCTTATTGACGGATAGGAATGAGCCAACATTTCCTAGGAATATGAATCAGTAGGTTAGTCGTCGGTAGGGGATTGTTTCGGAAATCAAAATCAGACTTCGTAGTACATATAATAAAATTTCTTCGCACCAGCAGGCTATTTAATTACGGTTTTCTGTTAATCAGTGCCAGTGGCATACAGGTCTATTATTGATACCGAAAGCTAATCAGTAGAAGTTGCCGTTTAAATATCGTAATCAAATTCTAATAGCATCTGAATTTCTAATCTTGCGCAGTAGGTACGATAACCTCTGCAAATTTACGATATAAAGACCTTCCTACGTAATTAGTAGTTCCTTGAATTGCGTCTAAACGAGATAAACGGTCTTATACTGACGTCAATTATATCAATGGAATCACTCTTGGGACGTCAATGTATGGAAGAGTTAAGTTTCGCGAGCAAAGTTCGAATGCAACGTTACAAGGTCCGAAAAACAAATAAGTAATCATAACAAGTCGATATAGACAGGTAAGGAGCGAAAACAAATGGATTGTGAACGAGGCCACAAGCAGATAGACAAGTGACGTAACAAACCAAAAGTAAGCCTGTGAGAAAATGTAACAGCTATGCGAATGCTAATTGAAAAAAAGTCGCAATCACGAGTAAACTGATTACGTCATGACTTTGGTTGGAGTATTATTTCACACTCAATGTGGTCCTGTCTTGAATCAAGAATTCAAGAAATTTGCATAGCTAAATTTTCTTCCAAGCTTGTAGTCTAAATACAAGTAGCTACTAATACGTAGATGAACCAAAAGCGGAAATTCTTTCAACGTTTGCAGGGATCTAATGCAATAACCTTCTAAATCAATTATCTAGTTATCTACAAATCTAAAATAACAATAATGAATTGAATGATTCGGTTAATTTGCACGACCTCCATGGCTGAAGTGGGTCGCGAAGATTGTTTTATTTTTTCTTTTAGCGTAGTTGTTATTTGTTTATTATAATATTATGGACTCGCTGGTGTTTTGTTAGAAGTCTAGCGTGTTTCCTTCCAGATTCTAAAAGTTGAATCTGAAAAAACGTAAACAAATAGTTCGTCCAACGTAAACGAGCGTGGCGAACGCGGCGGCACGGCGCGGCGGCGGGATAATCCGATGGGTTTTTTTGTATGTCTAAAATTGCTGCTACTGTTACGAGGAAATTAATTAGACGTCTTTGCTGTCTATGAGATCATAAAAACTTTTTGAATTTCCGAGATCTTGTCGATCCTTAAAAGTCCTTTCAAGCTCCTTTTAGGTTATTTTCGCGTATGCATGCATAGGTACCGAGTCTAAGATAGCATAGTGCGTGAAAAGATTGGAGTAGATAACGCTTTATTAATAACTTGTTTGTTAAATGAGATACACAATAATCATTATGACCCCAAACACGTACATCGTACGATCCATTGACGTAACACGCGCTATCGTAGGAAGCATTTAGGACATTTTGTTAAATCATAGAGTCTATGATCCCTCGTCAATGACGAGACGATGAATGTATTCATTGACGAGGGACGGTGCATTGCATTGATAAAACTGTCAACCTGATTCTTCTTGTCCAATTGTATTGGAATGACCTGAAATAATACCCTGAGAATCCGAAAATAGTCGAAACTTATTTTTTGGTAAAGAGTTCGAAATCGAAAAAAATATTGTAGAAGACCAGAAGTCTTGTGTTCCGCTTCCGATACAAAAATAGCCGATGCTGCAGATACAATTGAGCAGAGTGCTTATAAAAATTAAAAGCCAAATAAATAAAATAATGAAGATATACCAACTATCTTCCAAAACATTCGCCTCATCATAATCAACATAGTTCAATATCGTTCTCTAACCGCCAACTGTAACTTGGCTCGATTTTTTTAGAAAGTCGCATCCGGCTTCGCTCTGTAGGCGGGGCGCTTCCGTACTGTGCCCAGCCCGGATGTAGGCTCCCGAGACCTACTAAACTTTATCGTCTTGGTCTTACACGACTATACGTTTAGCCACCGATTTTCTAACAGGAACTTGCCAGTTGCCGTGCACTACAAAATTTTGCGGCGCGTTTCCATGATTAGTTTTTGTTTTAAATCTTTTCGTGGTGTCGATGTGTAGGTGGTTTTATTATTACGTTCTTGGATTTTGCTTTTTTTTGCTATTATCTATACCTACCTCAATATTTATAATCTTTGATTGTTTTTCTAATCCCTCTTTTTTTTGGAAATATATCCAGCGTCTGCAAGACTGGTGCCATTAATTAACAGATATCGTTCTAAGTAAAAGTAATGATCACAGATAATAATAAAGCAATTACCTTTTAATATCCTGTTTGTTATTTTATACACCTACATAAAACCAAAATCTAGATTTGTATTTTAGTTTCTCAGCCAACTAGGTCTCGATGCGGATCTTGCGGGTATGACTAACCGCTATTTTGTACATTATTAAGTAAATTTTCTAACTGTAAGCGTGTCCAGTGCGCGGTAGTCGATGACGGTGGGCTATTTTTGAGTTTTTAATTCAGAAATATTTTTGTCAATCCAAGAATAATGTATTCCAACCGGTACGGCCGTCAGTTGCGCACACGCTAAAGGTCAATGATCATCTGTAGATCCGCTTCGGCGCCCTCGTGACCCTGTGCTGAGCCGGTGTCGGTCGCCGTAATATCAAATTTGCTTATTGATCGATAATCATCACTCACACGCATTTACATTTTTGGATTTTCTTAGACATCGATGTCACGCAGGCTTATTGAAGATGCAAATATATCGTCTCACTAGAGCTATTTTTAAGATGCTTTAATGGAAAGATCATACAAAGCTGCGGGAATTAACGGATTAGATCCGTTTAAACCTAACTGCTCAGTCTCACCTTGCCACGCTAATCTTAGAAAATCCTAACTGCATTCTCGTCACATCCGGCATTAAATGCAAGTCATATCATATGTGAAAGGATAGATTATTACAATCGTTTGTAATTATTTATCTATGTTTAGTGGTTTCATGCTGACTGTTTAGAATCTAAATGCAAATATGATGTAGGAATTGAACTTTAGCCTATCTAATCAAGTGACTGTAATTAAAACCACAATATTACCATTAAATTATAAAGCCAAAAATTACAATAGATTTTAATGTATAATTTGACGGTACCACGGCTAATTCATTGAAAAAAACGAAAAACCTGCTTACATAATTAGGCACAGACTGTTCATCATTCTTCGGTTTTTGTTGAGCAAAAAAGTTAGTATCAATGTTAAAATTGTCGTTATTGTTTCAGAAATATGTGGAGTCATCCGTGGGATGGGCTGGCGAGAGAGGCGAAGATTCCAGCTATGACTCGGAGTGTGAGGACGAGAGTGCGCATCGCGCGGCTTCGAGGACACCCTCCGACACTCTTGCCGCGGAGTTCGCTGAATATGTTACTCTTACACCACCACAACCCAACCAGGTAAGATATAAGCCTGTAATGTTTCCACTGCATTGACCCACGGTAACACGTCGCCTCTCTGTGAGAGGGAGTTGGGGAGTTGACCGTAATCCATCACGCGGGATCAGTGCGGGTTGGTGGATGTGACACTTGTCTTCGACGTATTGGTTCGAGGACATCCCAGTTTCCTCACGATGTTTTCCTTCACCGTTTTACTGAGTATTTAATTTATATGCACCGCATGCCTGCGCCGTTGCAGTGGGTATTTGACAATACAAAGTGTCTAACCATCTAACAACTGTTTCCTGTGTATCTACTCGAGGCACAATGGCCTTATTGTGTATGATTGCGATGTAGAGGTTACCAGGACATTTGCAAAGCCTATAGTCTGGTCAGGGAGCTTCATCAACAGTGACGATTCTGCGAGTGTCAGTCTCCGTGTTAGTCACATAAATGGAATTCCTGATTTGCAATCGGGTATCATCTTTTTTTTTGTTTGAGCGGAAATAAAGTGGAACACTTCCCGAAGTTTTCTGCATTACTCTATAGTCCATCATGGTGTGGCTAAATAAAACTGTTTACTGGTAACTTAACCCAATTTCTGTTATTTATTCTAGGCGAAGATCGAGTTTGCCCTGAAGTTGGGTTACTCGGAGCGGTTGGCGCGGACGGCTCTCCAGCGGTTGGGTCCTGACCCTCCGTGCAACGAGTTGTTGGCTGAGCTGATCAAGTTGGCTGCTAAGCAACCGCCGCGAGCGTTGTCTCCTACTCCCCCGGCCGAGCCTGACCCGCCGCCCGACCGCGCCCCGCTTCGACACATCGTTATAGATGGCAGCAATGTCGCTATGAGGTATGTAACTGATGAACCTAGCTTTAGCCGTCTTTGACTTGACACAGGCATAAGATTTTTTTTCTAAACTGGTACCTTTACGTTAACAGTAACGTTTCATAAAGGTAGATTTTGCAGCGATTCGTCAGGAGACTGGCCAATTTATTTATGCATTCTTCAACACTCAATACTATCAGCAACTTAGCACCGTTAATGCAATTTTGATCTTACTTTGACTTCTCAAAAGAGCTTAGAAAAATGCTGGGATCTTTAAGTTTTATTTTAGCAATCAAATAAATATTTTGTTTATTATCGTAATCATAATAAGTCAAAGATAAACAATTCACTTTCAACATCATACGAGTTCCTAGATATCAATCACTCCAAGAGTTCCGGTTGATAACTCGTATTGTCACAATCTTATCTTAACGATACTGTGTTGTTATTACCTAGTGTATAATTCTAACCTAATTATATAAGTTCAAGTCTTGGCGCACTTTATACCTAATGCTCTCTCTTTTTGTCCCAGCCATGGCAACAAGGAGGTATTCTCATGTCGCGGCATCGAGATCTGCGTGGACTGGTTCCGCGCGCGCGGACACCGCGAGATCACCGCCTTCGTGCCCAAGTGGCGCAAGGAGGCGTCGCGCCCGCACAACCCTATCGCCGACCGCGACGTACTGGAGCGGCTGGAGCGGGACCGAGTGCTCGTGTACACGCCCAGCCGGCTGCTGGGCGGCAAGCGGCTCGTGTGCTACGATGACCGGTACATCCTGCGCCTAGCCGCCGAGACCGACGGCATCGTCGTGTCCAACGACAACTACCGCGACCTCGCCGTCGAGAACCCCGACTTCCGAAAAGTAGTCGAGGAGCGACTGCTCATGTTCTCGTTCGTGAACGACCGGTTCATGCCGCCCGACGACCCTCTCGGTCGCTCCGGCCCCACGCTGGACGCGTTCCTGCGCGCGCCGCCGTCCCGCGCGGACCCGCCGCCCGCATGCCCGTACGGCCGCAAGTGCACGTACGGCAACAAGTGCAAGTTCCACCACCCCGAGCGCGCCGGCCGCCCGCACAAGTCCGTCGCGGAGAAGCTGTCGGAGCGCGCCGCCGCCACCACGCTGCGCCGCGCGCACCTGCACACCGTGAGCCTGCCGCCCGGCGGCCGCCCCGCCGACATCAAGCGCCAGCTGGCGCGCGCGCAGTCCGCACAGCCGCGCCTGGCCGACGCCACGCTCGCCACGCACTTCGCGGTCGCGCAGGTGGCCGGCCCGTCGCACCCGCCGCCGCAGTCGCCGATGGCCGCCTGTCCGCCGCCACCCGTGAACACTCACCGCAAGCTGGCGCGCCAGCTGACGCTGAACCCGGCGTGCGACCCGCGCCTGCAGCCGCACGCGCACACGCTGGCGGCGCGCGTGGCGAGCGCGCCGGGCGCGGGCGGGGCGGCGGGCGCGGCCGCCATGCTGGCGCCGCTGATGTCGCCGTGCGCGTCGGACGGCGCGCTGCAGCACTGGGACGCGCGGCGCCGCATGCACTACCACCTGGCCGGCATCTTCCCGGAGTCGCAGGTGGCGGAGGCCATGGCGGCGTACCCGGAGGAGACGGACGCGCAGAAGATGTGCGCCATCATCCTGGCGCGCTACCGGCCCAGCGAGGGGCGCGTGCCGCACTGAAGGGCCGGAGCTCGAGTCCGCGTCTCACTGCCGGCTTTTGGTAAAAAAAAAACCGGACCAGTAGATCTCCGCTAGCTCTGATGATGGTTGATAGTCGGGACAGATTCCAGCTAGGCGATGGTTGGTTGAAGAAATGTTTACGAAACACCGTGTAGCAGGCCCGCGCGCGCTGGACGAGTAAGCGCGACGCTCGCACGTATTACTGATAAATAGGCATTTATATTTTGTACATATTCTACGATTTCTGCCATATGCTTCTGAGAAGCGTATGCTGATATTTAATAAATATTAAATAGTTTCTAGAATGTACAAAAACATTTTCTTATGTACAGTTAATTATGTCTTGTTGCTTGACTAGTATGGCAATGTTTGCTTTCTTGTTTTCATTCCTGTATCTCCAGTGAATAATTTCACAATATTTACTTTTTGCGTGAATGTAAAATTATTACATGTAGTGACATGATTTAAGACAATTAATTATTGATATGAATAGCTAAATATGTGATCATATAAATCATTATTGGTACCATGTACCAATTATTATTTTTATACTAATATAGTAAAGTTAAAACATTATGATATTGAGCATTATTGTTTACAAAAAATAACTTGTTAAAGTTGATTTTATATTTAAATAAAAGTGTATATTACCATGATTTGTTTTTTGTATGAATGTTTTGTAGATTATATTGCACCATGGTTATGGCTACATTCATTTATTGACTATTTGAGGGGTACATCAAAAAACTTTTCATGTTATTATTTTTCTTGGTTTATAATGTATGTTTAGATGTAAGCAATGGCCAGCTATAACTGACTAATTTAGTCATTATTGTAGGTGTAACATTGAACCAATCTGTTGTTTGATTTTTTATTAAATTGAACTGTTAAAAAACTTAAATGCAATGCATAAATTGAAAATGTAAGATACATATATCTACTCTCATGCGATACTTCATACAATGATGTTGTTATATTTGTATAGATTCATTTTATGAAGTATGACATGATATTATTAGTATAATTAGTTAATCAAGTTTTACCTGTTAAATCTTTTGACTGCCATGCTTGATTATGGCAATGTTTTACGTAAGAAACTGAATTTGCATTATTTTATAATAATATTGATGAATTTCCTGTAAAAAAATAACTGGCAGTGAAAAGGTTCGAAGGTAAGATTTGGATAGTAAGTAATAAAATAAATGTTACGGGATAGCTTCAGTTAGACGTCCCAAAACATTTACGATTACTGTTCACATTCTTTGTGGAATGTTTAACATAATAATTATTATGTCTATTGTGACATTGTAGTAATAATATTTTTGAAATAAAGCATCTTTCTCATTAGAAAACCTTGTTTATTTCTTTTTAATCCTGTTTGGATTGTTAGAAAACTTCTTCACTAACATTCTCATGAAAACTTTGCTGCTCTTAAGGTCAGGTTTGTCAGAAAATTCTATGAAGTCTTGGCCTATGAATGTTCTTGTTGGTTTTATGAGTATTTCTGGAGCAGACGGTACAAACACTCTACTTTTCTTATTAGTTCTATATAAGAATTCAAATGTGGGTACATCACTGAGTTCTCCTGGTTCTTTTGTGTCCACATTTTTGTCTACATCCATTTTTTCTACTACATTGTCATTTGTTATTTTCTGTTTATTTTTTTGTTCTGGTTTAGCATAATTCTTAGCTATAGCAACTATTTCCTTCATAATATCTAATAGGCTGTTACATTTTATTCCTAAACAACTAGTTGCAACACCAAAATTGACTGCAGATACTTTTCTTAGGTCACTCAAACAGAGTACATGTATGTCTTTAGCTTTGCACATTTCTATGATAGGTTGAACAATCAGTCTTGGGTTAACTTTAGCTTCAATGATGATAGTAGAACATTCTCCTTTTTGTATGGCTTCACTACATTCTTTTATACCAAGTAGAAGCCCATCCACTTTTCTGGAAATAAAATAGTCAAACATTTAATGATGGGGATATCTAAAGTATGTATAAGTGAATGTATGACCAGATGTATAAACATGGATGACTGTAACTGGTGTTCTGTACTTTCCTATCCCCCACCAAAAAGTATATTTTATCAAAAGTATTACTTGGTTTTTTGAAACATATGAATAATAATGATCAATAAAAAAGGGGTCGTACTTTAACTTCGGTGGTTTTGGACGTTCTTCCTTAGGGATATCTTTCAGATCTTTCCAATGAGGTTTCTTGAACTCGGGAATAATGATTTTGTGTTTTTTCAATGCTGATTCTAACCTCTTTGCCTCGTCTTCTGTAACCTCCGGCCTGTAATGTATCTTCATTTTATTTATAACAGGGGTTGGGGGTTGGAGCTAGGAGCGCTACGGCACGAGGACTTAGAAAAATTTAGCCAAAAAAGTGTTTTTTCGCAAATCGTTTATGAAATTAATGGTCGCGAATTTTTTCGAAGTCTTTTATTTCATAGTGCCCCTAAGACGACCCACTGACCATAACAGGGTTTAGGTGTGGTAAACTGAATCAAATAATGATTTTATGGCCAAGCTTACCAAAACACTGGATCAGGTCGACATAGGACGTTCTTTATAGTTCGCTTTAGTTTACCCTTACTGATAGTATTTTTCTTCTTGTGTAGAGTAGTTGCTGCTTTAACGTCACTCATTTCTATTTTTAATAATATTGTTTATGCAAAAAACAGACCACAATATTTATTTCGTAAACTGTATCCTAACCTAAAAAAATTATGTGTCAAGTCAATGTGAATTTGACATAATTATAACTTGTCAGTTGTCAGTGTCAAAGTCAAACTACGGACGGAGTTCACAGTTCTACCTTGACTGTTCAGAAATTCCACTAGTTCAGATTACCAACTCAAATGATAAAATTATAAAAACAAACAAGTAGGAACTTATTTTTTTATAACGTCAATAGGTATTTCAAGATCCAGCGTCTTCCTGCCCTTATCCCAATATGTTTGGGGTCGGCGCAGCATGTCTCTTCTACCATAATTCTCTAGTAGTCGTGAGATCTCATGAGGCACTTCCATTCTATCCACATAATAAATTATAATGCTAATTAATTAAGCCCGTAACCAGCTTTTAAAAAGACATATAAATACCCGCCTGACAATATTCTGTCTGTAGCTAATAGGTATACAGTTCCTTTCCAAAGCGATGAGATAGAGAACAGTGATGACCCAGTAATAACGCCCTCACTTACAAGTTGCATGTCGTGGGTTCGAAACTCACGTTAGTTTGTGTGATTTATTTCATCAGTCATCACTTAATGATTTTGCTTCACCGTTGTATGCGCATTATGTTATTGCGCATACAACGGTGAAGCAAAATGTCGCGGAGATTCCGGCATGACCTAGCTAGAACCAAAGGTTATGTGGCATCTGCACCGTCCGGCACTGGGCACTCATAGAGTGCCACTCTCTCTCCTAAAGAAGAGGCCTCTTAGATAAATAAAATAAATAAATCATATAATTAGGACCAAACATTTTCTACATTTTATGAACCCACCAAACTGCGTAACAGTTTGTCGGCGGGATTTGCGCTTGTCTTGCATGCAGCAGTGAGATCATTTTAGGCTGATTTTGCTTGATAGGGTTGTATTACAAACCCTGAAACACCCACCCTGCTCGTTGAAATTATGTATTTTTCTTTTTTCTCAGTAAGCTCTATTCATTTACGACCTTACTCTTTCTAATTATTTCACTTCTGACAGCAGTGACAGCAGCAACCCACCAGCAACCGAAGTAAGTAATACCAATACCTTTGATTATATAATGTTATATAACATTATATAATCAAAGTACCAATACCTAATTTATGATTTAATAAAAAGTTCAGTGATTTTGACAGAGTTGTCAGTGGCTGCGGCTGCAACGCGCTCACACACTCTACACAGAGCAAAGAGTAAAGTAATATTTATTGGGAGACACAGAGTACCTACCTACCTACATTGAAGACGCGCTATCGCTCTAGGTAGGAGCAGAGCTATTGCACTCCGTGTGTAGGCATGAGATAATTACCTACCGCTTCGCGCATATTGAATATGCAAGCTCTCTAGGGCTGTTGCGCTCTATGCAGCCATTTATTTAATGTACCTACTTACAAAGCAACATTAGCAACCCGACCCGCACCAACCGTATTCAACAGTAAAGGTCACTGCGTTTTGAAAGTGATGTAGAACAGAATCAAAGTAGGTACCTAATTATAATATCTGAAAAGACTTGTGAGTCATCAGGAAAAGGTTATCCAAATTATTTTAATCATCTTCTGCTGCTGACTCACTTCCTTTGTGATAAGAAACGAAACGAATTGATAAGACTTAAGTATTTAGTTGTTTTTATTCACTCTTTTTAGTTATTTGCTGCCTACTGATTATGTAAAAGGAAGAACACAAACGAATGATGAACACTAGGTACCTGTAGGTAACTCTAATTAGAAATCAATAAAAATAACTCTGAATTGAATATAAGGTCTTAGTCCATTCTACTTGTGACTTTTTATCGAGGTTGTCACCTCTTCTTCAACTAGCCCTTCATGCAAAATAACGAAAAGAAAGACCAGTCAATTGTTTTACAAACTTTTTATGGCATTCGGCAAGACAACTAGGGGTTGGAATACAAAAGATTATAAATCTCCGCTTAGAAACTTACTAGGAAGTACGTTGCAAAAAAGGATGCATTTTTTGTGCGCCCCAGGGCCGTTGGCGAAAACCATTGTTCATTTCGAAGGGTGGGGGAAGTAATAATTGCAGTAAGGGTGCGTTGTAATGAAACTTTTACCTGAGGGCATCCTGAGGGGCCCGTGCAATGCGTTGAACGATCTAGTCATATACCACAGCTCGAGGTATTCGCTTGTTTGAGTGACCGTGATGTCTTCTTCAAGGCAGAGTGATTGCAACTGGTTGCTTGTGGAATGGAAGAGTGGTGGTCGTGATGTGGTGTACATCAGGTCGGTGGTGAGCCCCTTGAATAAGGAGCTTAGGTCAGGCGATGTGATGACGGTGAACCGGCGCGGAGAGCAGGAAACTGCGACGTTGGTTGCGCGCGCACGTGAGTAATTGAATTTTGAATTGCTACCCTTGCGCAGGTAATCCGTAACCGTTTGTATAAAGTAGGTAGGTACTAGTGAAATTGGTTGGCTGTTGTGTTTGAAATGATACACTTATCTATTTGTATGTAGGTAAATAAGAATGTTGTGATATAAGTATTTATTCTAGAAATATTTAAGCAGAATATTCTAGAATCATAAGATACCAACAAGAGTAGGTTGGTAATAGATGTGAGAATAAACTAAGCAAAAATGTAGCGTATTTTCATTCTGAGGTGTATGCGCACGAGTTTATTTTCTTCGGACTTATAAGAAGAAACAGGAAATAGTTTAGATGCCAAGCTGATCCTTAGACGTTAGTTAAAAACAACTTTGGAAAAAAATAAACGAAGCAAAATTGCAAATTCGTTATCGCATGCGCTATTGCGATAATGCGTCCCAATTCCTTGCACACAACTGGGTTTTTATCGTCCGATATTTCTATTTCGTATTTTTAGCAGGTTTTTTTACGATATTGCAGGTGTGTGTGGCACGCATGCGTCCCAATACCAATTTTTATCGCAGGACGCAGAAACGCAAGTGTAGTAGGTACTTCTATTGCGTCGTTATTATCGCAGCAGTCAAAATTAAAATATTTTATTTCACATAGGCCTAGATGCTAGATGGGCACTTATAAAACGTCGATAAAGGTGCTGGCACGGTTCGCGTTGGTCGTTTCCATGGAGAAAAACCGGCAAGGAACTCCATGGTTAGGTCTGTACTCTTTTCAAATCATTAGGTAGGTATTAGTCAAATTATTTTGTTACACCATTAGTAGGTACCTACTGAAGTATGGCAGTGTGGAGTAGCCGTTTTTTTTTTTTTTTTTTTTTTTTCGGATGGGAAATCATCGTATAACTCCTCCCGCTCTGGGCGGAGCAGGAGAGAGTGTCAGACTTTTACTGACTAAAACCCATCCATGTTCCTTCATCGCCCTTTGTGTTCCGGGGCCACGGTATCTCTTTCGAACAGTCCCGCAACCCCGGCAGGGCGTGTAGTAGCCGTCCTACTAATAGTTATTGTACTAAAAATAGATATTGCAATTACGCATGCGATATTGTCGACCGATAATAACGCGCCTGTGTGGTAAGAGCCTTTATGCAACGTATTCATGGAGCGTTCGACCATGAAAGCACAGCTTTGATTCCCAAACCGGCTAACAACATACAAAGACTTTAGTCAGGGGATTTTGCACCTAAAGGACTATTGGTCGAAGTGTGCCGTAAAACGGCGTGAATAAAAACCAAGGGGCGAATCGAGACAAAACATTGAAATATGGTATGTTGCCAACAAGGTCTCTAGATAATTAAGTATAATGAGGGATTTTCTTTTTAGCTCTTCCCTAGTCGCTGGATAGATGGCGCTAGGAGTAAGTATGATAATGCAAGGAACGGAACCTAAAAAAACTGATTTTAACAAAGCGCGAGAAATGTAGGTTATATTCAGAAGGTTAAGCAAATGAAAGTGTCAGTCAACGAGAGTATGTGACGTGACACAATGTTTTTTTTTTCAAGCGTTTTGGCTTTGGCACCAACTATCATAATAAGTTCAACGCCATCTATAGAGTTCTTGGAAACTAAGTTTTTTTTTTAAAACCTCAAAGGGAAAACCTCTCATTGCGTCATTATATTAGAGTACTTTGCTGTTGTTGGTAACGTAAGATATTGACATAACGTTAAATTCACTTCATAGTTTTGTCTCGATTCACACCTGCTGCGTCTTGACCCCGCTTTACTCGAAACCTTTCTTTATTTGGATAAATGGGTTCAAAGTTGGTGCGTTTTCACGTAGGTATACACTAGGCGACATCTTATGCCTGAAATTCGCGTTCAGCGGCCAGAGTAGTAGAAATTCCAACTCAATATTAAACATTCCTATAAGTATTGCTTAGTTTTAGTGAAAACGGTCGTAAGTAATAGAGTAAGTAGGTATGCCGAATCAATCAGAATAAGTTTGTCGACAAAGTAAGGATAAGCATTAATTTAAGATTTCTTTGTGGCACAGGAGAACGTGATATGCTGGATACGATGGTAAAGGAACCGGAAAGGGAAGAGGAAGCAGGTCCCAGTATGAAGAACGAAGCGGAGGCTGAAGACTTCTCGTCAAGCGCGTCATCTTGGGTGCCCAGTGATGACCGCGGTGCACAATCTGGAGATTCCGCTGAGGTAAGTTTTAATAGTGAATGCAGTTGCATCGTTATATGTACCTACCTTAATATGTACTTACAGTAGGTAATACGGTACAGGCACAGCACATGATGACGTCGATTAAATAACTCCAATAGAGCTACTAGCTGTATTGATGAACCTTTTTTGTAATACTCTATGATTCTAGGTATATCCGTTCTATTTCCGTATCAGGAAGAAGAACGTTACTTACCTGAAACTAAACTGTTTATCACTTTATCAAGTGCCATAATATTGCACTATACCTACGGTTAAAGTGGTAATCATCATCATAAAATATCTCTAAGGGTTTGGGCATTTAATGTTTTACATTGTGGTTATTTGTAATCGTGAACGCTATCTGGTTTCAACCTAGTGCTCATTTTTCAGGACATTCTACTATTTCGATTCCGAGGGTAGACAGTGACAATTTAAAATTGAAATCTCTAAATTACAGGCAGAGAACAAAAAAGTCAAATTAGAAATATGCAAACGTCAATATTATAATAGGAGGTCTAGCAAAAAGATTATCACCCCTTCGCACAGGGCTACTCCAGTGATACCTAAAATGATGCAGCAATCGAACACCAAAACCATGAAGAACCGCAAAAGAACACACAATGATAGTCTAGATCTGTCCAGAAACATATCTATAAACAAATCTTTACCAGATTCAACTAGAAGGAATACTCTTCAAAACAGTACAGGCAATCAATATGTGAAAATCGATGTGCGTGAACTTATGAATATAAAGAACAGTTTTAAGGTTTTATTCAAAATGCTGGAGGATTTAAAGCGGACAGGATCTTCAGTACTCAACCAAAGCTCGAAGGAATATATGACTTTCCCGTTAAAAGTTGAAGATATGAGCCAAAATCCTTACAATCAGACCGTTGATGAAGATGTTAGAGAAGAGGAAGAAAACAGTGAGAATGAAGAATTCAATCGTTCAGACGATAATGTACTCATAACTAATAAGTACGACAATGTGGCTGTAAAGACTGCTCAGAATAAAGAAGCGGAGAAAGATGAATGGGTATGTACCTTTTGTATTTGTGTGTTTTACAAACAATCCGAGGCATGTTTATCTGATGAACCGTTAGGTTGGGAAAACAAAGGGTATAAAAAAGTTGAATGACAATTTAACTGGCAAACAAGTTTTGAAGCAACGAATATTATTTTATGGGAGTATTGTTGTGTTTTTTCGTTTTTTATTAACTTTATAGCATTTTGTACAAATCGTGTTAGAAATAAAAATAATGAGGCTGATTTCAGGTGCCAATTGGAAGTGGGAAGACATTAATACATCGAGACCAATTCAAGAGAGTGAATTGGAAATCGTACACCATTGCTACGAGAACACTACTCCTTGCTGTGTTTCCAAGAAGGTGAGATTAGTTGTTTGTTAGATTCAACGGAATCTTTAAGAATGAGCTCGTGTTGATGTCCAATCCGTAGTATTATAGCTAAGGTAGCCAATGGTCAACTAACGTTTACTTTATGAACTAAGTATAAAATTAATTACGGAAAGTACTAGGTCGCGGCGTCAGCAAATTACTTGCATGTAAGTACGTGAACCGTACATAATGTGGTGTCTGTGTCTAGAGAGACAGAGCTCCTAAAAAAATATAAAGAAAACCTTTCTTTAAATCTATATAGATATCTATCTAGATATAGACATAAAAATTAAGAAGCAAGTATTTACAATGAAAACCTGCAGCAAATTTAATTAAAAAAAGCAAAAACTCAAATTTATTTATTTTTACTGTTTACATCGCTAGATCGCATCCCACGTAAAATTCTCACACCTGTTGAATCAAATATAGGGTGGGCCATAAAGTTTATTTGAAACATGAATAGAAATAAAACTACAAATGTTATTTTGTTGATCATTAATTTAACGACCCGAATGGCGCAGCGGTAATGAGGCTGCCTTACGTTCTTAGGGTCCCGGGTTCGAATCCCGGTCGGAGCAAATGTTTGTGTGATGAGCATGGCCATTTGTTTCCGAGTCATGGATGTTTATATGTATAATAAGTATGTATTTACAAACAAAAAGTATAATTATGTAGTATATCAACTATCTGGTGTCCACGACACAAGCCTCGTTGCTTTGTGTGGCACTAGGTGGCGCTGTGTGTAATGTCCAGCAATATTTATTTATTTTATTTTAACGTAATAAACGTATATTGAAACTTATTCTTTAAAAATGACATCGTCGCGATGTGGCCCGTCTCGTCGTTGCAAAACTTAATGTCCCACCCTGTACTATACATTGCTAACAACAGCTTAATTCCACAGGATACTAGCAACTCATTCATTGACTGGGAAGAGATCGCCAGCCTTTCAAGACAAGCCAGCTAAAATGTGCTTAGACCCGAAGATAATATCAGACGTCATTATGGAAATCATGGACAGATTCAATGTGCGAGAAAATCTTGTTAGGTAAGTTGGTTCAGAATATTCCGTTACGTTCAAATTGGGGGACAATAGAACAACAAGAATGAGAAGTTGGTTTATCTAAATCTAAAACAATAAACTGCGATTCTGTATCTGCGTGACTGTCCAACATTTTGTCTGATGAGTTAAAAGATAAATTACAGATAAAAGATAATTTAAGGCGACTGCAGGAGCTAAACGCGAGTTTTATAATGCATTAAAGCATATGATTCACTGCAATAACCAAAACCAGAAAAATATATGATATTCTTCAGGATATATGCTAGTACGATAGTGTTTTGAAAACATAATACAACAAATTTTATTCGATAAAAAATAAGTACGAACTTATCTCTAAAAAATTCTTTTAACGATTAAAAACCATACTAAAATACATGCGATCATTCTGATTTTTTGGCAAATAATTCTACAAGCAACATATTAGCATCATAGTGTTTTCTTTTTAAGTTCAATCAATAGATTTTTTGTAAATCGCAAAAAACCACTCATTTCGCACTATTCGGCCCGCAGTGACTGACGTAACAACCACTTTGTGGTGCAAGCTGATTATAACTTTATTCTAACAGCATTTCAAACGAAGTTTGAACCACCACAAATAGAATTGCTAATTTAGCTCCTGTAGTCGCTTTAACAGAAGAGAAAAATAAAAAGGAGAGAAATACAGAGATTTCGACATATCTTTTGTGAATGTTTAGCCGGTGGGATGAGAAAGCATAGTAAAAAATCATTAAAACATCGTCACGGAACCTCTGACATCTCTTTTCAGAGAACTGCCGACGTGAGGTTAGTGAAAAAATTGCATTTACAGTTGCTCGAATGCATCTAGTAGGTGGTAATGAATTCTTTCACTGCTGATCGTAAAGCGGTGACAGACACGACTCACGAGTTTTTTTTAGATAATTAACTATTTTGTGGAAGAAGTTACAACTTTCACAACTGTTTTTTTGGGTTTCTGGAAGATTGCCAGTGCATGAATTTAGTAGTGGAATGTCCTCTGAAATTAACTTATGGTCCAAGAGATATGGTAGACAAGAGCTGGACATTTTTTTTCTCATTTTGTTTTTAGTAACTTGGGTTAGGCTAATTAAGGCCAGCTGTGGACTACAAATAAGCAAAGTTGATGATCCATATAATATGGCTTCCCATATTGGGTTGTAACATAATAATAATATTTTATTTTCACCACAATAGTTTAACAATACAGGTCGCGGCACGAAAGTCTAGCGGTGACCGTTATTGCGCAGAAGTAAAAAATAAGAATGTCTTGGCCGTGCGTTGCGCCGATTGGCTCTCCAGTCGTATAACATGCGCAGATATCCCCTCCACGTTTCGTTCAGCGCTAGACTTACGTGCCGCGACCTGTAACATATTATACGACTTGATAATCTTACTATACAAGTTTTTAGCATGGAATCCTCTGTTGCCGAACTAGGACGGATCCTGTATCTCGGCAACCAGTGACATCACCTAATGCAGATTTCACTACAATGATTAAGCCAAACTAGACATATAAGTTGCAAATAGCAGTAACATATTATTGGTATTTTCTTTACAGGAGCATTATCACAACCAAGTGTGCCGACGAGTGCAAAATGTGGAAAACTCGAGTCAATAAGAAGAAATCTAAGAAAAATAATGAAAACATACCGCCTCCGCGGCCTTCATCAAACAATAACTTGGAAGACCAAAAAGTTATGTAACCGTGCTACCATAATATTCTGAGACCCACTTGCATTGCATATCACTAAATGCATCAATATCATTATGTCCCTTTCATCTTCAAGCGATTGACAGAAATATTATAGAACCACGGTCGTTCTAAATTTAAATAATAAATTTGTTGTTTGTGATGCCAGTGCATAGTGGGGCCTTAAGGTGACACAGCTCACAGGCTCGAACTCATTGGTGGGCGTGACCAAAAAGCACGCTGTCTCACCTGGCATCGTGCCCGACAGAGATAGTATCAGTGATGAGCAGTTAGACGCTAGTCTTCACGCACGTCTAGTTCGTACATACACACACAGCGTTCCGAACCGTTCCGAACAAAAACGAAGTTACACGATGCACACAATTGATATGAAAAAACAGTAGCGTTTGTCTTTCTTGAGCGTATATACTGCTCTGCTAGAGAGTATGCTCTCCAGCAGAGCCACAATCAAGGTCTATTTAATTATTACCTAATGCATGTAGGTACACACGCACGTACGTTAGCCGTGGGGTATCCGGCAGAGTAGAATAGAACCAACCCATTACACTCACGGGTGTCGTATAAGGCGACTAATGTCTGAGGCAGAACACCTTGTGCCTCCGTAGACCTGAGAATGGGCAGCAGCGTTTTCTGTTAGTCTTACATCACTGCGATCTCCAATCCGCCTGCCAAGCGTGGAGATTACGGCAAATTCCTCTCATCATGGGAGAGGCTTATGTCCAGCAGTGGACGTTGTGGGCTGTTGTTGTTGTTTCACGTACAGCGATAACGATATACGTTGATACGTTGATGTACGTTTGACGTACATCATTTTAAGATATAATTGATCGATTTCTAAGATAGTGGCTCCGTGGCACAGCATGACACCATTCGACGCCAGCTCGAATCGCCGAGAAATCATCAAGTAAGTATCTACAAACTCGTACTAAAGTAGTAGGCGCTGCGTCATCGTTTTATACCTGTATGGCTCTCTAAGAACCTAATATAGATTGCTTATTATGTTTAGTTTTCCCCGGGTGGTCATGCAGCGATCGCCTCAAGAGTTCACGACGCTGCCGCCGCGACGACGCATGCTTACTTGAAAGTTCATCGCAGTTTATGTCCGATTGCAGCAGCATAACCAGCCTATAATGCTCCCACTGCTGGGACACAGAGCTCCTCTCTGTGAGAGGGAATGCGGGCCCAGTGCGGGTTGGTCTTATGTCAGAGTGGATACCTAATAATTGTAATTAGTTCTGCCTACATAAATTGTTTTACAAAAATACTTACACTTTTTTTTTAGGTTTATAATTATGCTCAATATCACTAAATGTAAACACATGTTTTCATCAAGACAAATAACAAATCAAGATTTTTTTCTTAGTATTTACATTTTAGAGTCCATGACAAAAATAATAGTCAATTTAGTCAGACGGACAGACAGACAGATGGACGGACTGACAGACGAACAGACAGGTGGATAGACAGACGAACCGACAGACGGACAGACAGATGGACAGCGGAGCCTTAGTAATAGGGTGCCGTTTTTACCCTCTGCAGTTTGTCTATGTCACATGAAGGAAATTAAAAAAGCTATTGGCATACTTTTAGAGCATGAGAAGTGAAAACTACATTAAATATGTATAGAAAACTACTATAGAATAATTTAATGCCCAAAAAGTATACATATTTTCATTATTTTCATTATTAGGAAGAAGAGGAAGAAGCCTCCTAGTCAGAACCAGTGCGGGACCGCGCTGGCAGGACCCAATATGCTGCGTCCGGCGATACCAACAACGCAGCTCTATGTGTCCCGGCTACATCACACCACGAAGGTTGAGGAGATCGTGGAGTATGTCCGAGCGAAGACCAGCTGGACCTTGAGGGTCGAGAAGTTGGAGTCGCGCCACAACACGAATTTTAAGTCGTTCGTGGTGCGAGTTCCGACTCATCATATTGAGACCTTCCTCAAGGAAGAGTTTTGGCCGAAGGGTGTCATGTATCGGCGATTCCGCGGAAGGCTACGCGACACCACGCAGCGCAACATGACGCCGTCTCTTCGTGTTCAATAGTTTAATTAGGTTTTTGAAGTTTATATAAATATGTATGTTAGTCTGTAAGGTATATGTGATATGGGTCTTTTGTTACCTGAATTAAATGATATATTATTATTATTATTATTATTAGTCAATTTAGTCAGACGGCCAGACAGACAGATGGACAGCCAGACGGACAGACAGACAGACAGATAGACAGACAGACGGACAGATATACAGACGGACAGACAGATGGACAGCGGAGTCTTAGTAATAGGGTCCCTTTTTACCCTTTGGAGTTTGTCTATGTCACATGAAGGAAATTTTAAAAAAAACTAATTACTTTCACTCCCTAGAGACTAAAAGGGTCACTTTAGTCCCACTTCGTAGGGCTATAATGGCGTACTTTTAGAGCGTGAGAAGTGAAATCTACAATGTATAGAAATCGAATAAAGAATAATTGAATGCCCAAAAAGTATACATATTTTTGTTACTAAAAATATATATTTTTTTAGTTAGCCTATTCTATCCCACTGCTGGACAAAGGCCTCTCACATTCCTTTCCAACTCTCCCGGTGTTTTGCCTCCTCCGGCCAATCAGTCAGGAACGAGTCCGTAAAAATTATTATTATACATAAATATTTAAAATGTAATAAATTTACATTTTTAATTTTTTAGTAACAAAACTATAAATAAAATTAAAAGCATATAAAATAGGTAGCCCGCCAGCATCGGGAACAGGGTCCAAGCTGCTGGTGGTTAGGGCTCTTGAGAGAGGAACTTACTAACAATACGCGCCGTGTCCAGAACTGCTTTCTGAATCAAGCGCTTGATCCAGCTGCCTAGCGAGGGTCACCTCAGATATTAGTTGAGGCTCTTGTCCAATTAAATTATTATTATTATGGAATTAATAACACAATTACTGACATTGTTTCTTTTTACGTCTGCGGTTTGTAATTACCGCCACTATAGCTCAAAATAAGTGATTCCTAATAAACAGAAAAATAGTAAGGTATTTATGGTACTAGCCGTGCCGTGTGGTATCCGGCAGAGTAGAATAGAACCAACCCATTACACTCACGGGTGTCGTATAAGGCGACTAATGTCTGAGGCAGAACACCTTGCGCCTCCGTAGACCAGAGAATGGGCAGCAGCGTTTTCTGTTAGTCTTTCATCACTGCGATCTCCAATCCGCCTGCCAAGCGTGGAGATAACGGCAAATTCCTCCCATAATGGGAGAGGCTTATGTCCAGCAGTAGACGTTATGGGCTTTTGTTGTTGTTGTATGGAACTAGTGTGGAAAGTTGGTTTTTACAAACGAGTAGACGAATGTAACCGTAATTTACGCACGTGTACATTGTAATACAAGGGGCTAAAATGACCCATTATACACGAGGTAGTGAATAGGAACCGAGTTATAATGGGATTTTAGAACGAGTTATAATGGGATATTAGTGTGTCACACTGTAATTTTTACTTTGAGTGGAAGAAAAATAGTCAATTTAGTCAGACGGACAGACGGACGGACAGACAGGCGGACAGACAGACTGACAGACAGACGAACAGACAGACGGACGGACAGACAGACTGACATACAGACAGACGGACAGACAGATGGACAGCGGATTCTTAGTAATAGGGTTCCGTTTTGAAAGCTATAGCTCTTATAATGGGATTTTAGTGTTACACTGTACTTTTCACTTTGAGAGCGAGAAAAATAGTCAATTTAGTCAGACGGACAGACAGATGGATGGGCAGAGCGATGGACAGACAGACGGACATACAGACAGACAGATGGACAGCGGAGTCTTAGTAAATAGGGTAACGTTTTTAATGCTATAGCTCTTATAATAATTTTCTATAGCACATACATATTTTCCCTATTTGTCTTAGTTTATTTGAATAATTTCGCAGTACTGCATTCTATTTTTCTTACATATGTGAACATTAGGACCATACACCATTGCGTCTCTTAGAGCGTTTATTACACTGCTATCTCCATCACTAATTACCTTAGTATACATGAGCCCGTGCAACTGCATGCTTACTTTGCATCCATCTACACCTGACAAGTTTTTTTTTAAATACAATTTTTTAATGTATGATTACACCTCCACAACCCCCGTACTATTAAATCCAATCCATACATCAGCACAATGTTTTGAATGCGTTACATTGAGTTGTAACACAAAACATGATTTTTCACACCAAAAAAAAAATCGTTTGATGTACAGAATGCTTGGTTGACTGACGGCTTCGTGAGGAGGTCTTTTGCACCCTGTATTCATGACGTGTCATCAATTCTTACTGCGTGGTCCTGTAAACGTATAACTCAATTAGAATATGCAAAAACTAACAAAATAGTACATTGTAAACATAGTCAATTTAGTCTGACGGACAGACAGTTGGACAGACAGACGGACATACAGACGGCTAGACAGACAGATGGACAGACAGACAGATAGACAGACAGATGAGCAGACAGACGGACAAACAAACAGACGGACATACAGACGGATAGACAACAGATGGACAGACAGACAGACGGACAGACACAGGGATAGACAGATAGTTGGCCTGACAGACAGACAGTTGGACAGATAGACGGACATACAGACGGCTAGACAGACAGATGGACAGACAGACAGATAGACAGACAGATGGGCAGACAGACGGACAAACAAACAGACGGACATACAGACGGATAGACAACAGATGGACAGACAGACAGATGGACAGACAGACATGGGCAGACAGACAGAATGGTGGATAGAAAGAAAGATGGATAGACAGACAGATGGATAGACAGACGCACAGACAGACGGATAGACAGACATGGACAGACAAACGGATAGGCAGCGGAGTCTTAGTAATCATAGGGTACTGTTTTTACCCTTTGGAGTTTGTCTATGTCACATGAAAGAAATTAAAAAAAAAAAAAAAAACTTTTACTCTCTAGAGACTAAAAAGGTTACTTTAGTCCCTGATGGACTAAAGATGACTAGCGATAGCATAAATTATTATTCACAGAAAACACGTTTCAGTTTTCAGACATTTTATTGAGAACTGTTGAAAACTGTTGTCATGCCTACAAACAAAGTCACTATGTGACAGATTATATACCATGAAGGTATCAACCTCCAACAGTCCCGCTTCGTAGGGCTATATTGGCGTACTTTTAGAGCATGCGAAGTGAAATAATAGATTGTACATCAAGTGCATAAAATGCACCATTTTATGAGACGTTTTTTTTTTTGTTAAATAGAGTGTAAGGGTGCGTACAGACTATATAACATAACATTGCTATATAACATGTTTCAGATAATGTAGACACTGAATGTTATAAATGTCAATGTCAATTTCATAATGTGGACGTGTTATAAAACACAAGTTATATAATATGTTATATAGTCTGTACGCACCCTTAGGTGTGGTCAGTACATGAGGAATATCGGAACTAATCTATTCACATTGTGCAGACATTGCTTCATGTGCTTCTGCTGCACAGGTATCTTGCCCGAAATCTCGTGTTGATCTAAAAAAAAAAATGGATTACACAGGGTCAAATTAAATGCGTTAGCGAAACTCCGCACATAAAAATCAAAAGCTGTTTTTTTCGGGTCAACGATACACACAGCACAGTGGGTCTAAAATAGCCGCTATAGCAGAATCTACGCAGAATCTTAGCATGAATCACGTTAAAAAATTTAAATTCTTAAAATTGACTTTATGTTAATAACTATAAAGTCCATTTTAAGAATTTTAAATTTTTAACGTGATTCACAAAACGATTCTGCTAAAGCGGCCATTTTAGACCCCCGGTACAGATTTCATAAGTTTTTACCGTGCCGGAAGTGCCAGAGGTTGGTTTTATATATGTATAGGCACCAAGAGCAGCGACCGGTGGCCCAGTGGTGGCGGCCCCGACTTACGAACAGTAAGTCATGGGTTCGAACCTAGACAGGCGCATTACTTTGTATAATTTATTTCAACACCACTGCTCTCAAAGCGGTGAAGGAAAACATCGTGAGGAAACCGGAATGTCCTACAACCAAAAATTCGAAGACATGTGACATCTACTAACCCGCACTGGCCCGCGTGGTGGATTATAGCCCATTACCTCTCATAGAGAGGAGGCCTGTGTCCCAGCAGTGGGAACATTAATAGGCTGATGATGAGGCACCTACTATTTGCGCAACCATTTCCATTACATACTGATACTGATACTGTTAGCCTGCGTCATCCCACTGCTGGGCAAAAGCCTCTCTCCATTTACATAAACATACAAAATAAAAGTCACTAGCGCATTGCACTCTCTGTCTTGCCTACATAGGGTGCCCTAATGCCTATACACAAAGCCGCGCCGCCGGCCACCATGGGTAAAGTAAGCCTGCGGCGCTGTGTGTAGAGAATAGCACTAATGGTTGAAGTCAGCATCGACACGTGCCTCTGATGTCGATGCCGCGTGTCGCTCGTGTGTAAGAACACTAAATAGATTAGGTGCAACAAATTATATGACTTACCCATTGTTAATTTGTAGTTATTCACACCTGTTCTTCAATGAACCAACACAATATCACTCGCACAGCGTCCACTCAAATCAAAAATTAATTTTTTTATCAAAAATCCGGAGTCCAAACAGTTATACGTCAAACGTCACACGAATGACATAGGCTTTAGAAGCAGATTTGAAATTACGAATATAACTGGAATAGGGTGGAGTCTCCTAGTATCAGCCTCCTCCTAAAATCGGCCTTTTCTAGAAAAAGTAACATAACTATAAAAATAGCTAAAATCATAATACTTTTCATGCAAAAACGACTCTAGTTCCATACACATAACCTCCCATACCATAAATACATTTCATTTTAAAATCTTCATGATGAGAAACATTTGAAATTTATTTATTCTTTTATACTATCTGTCATTTCGAATTACATTCAAACGTTGAATACATTTTTGTAATCATCTTTTAAAATTCTTCATTTTGATACCCCACTCGATGGTATTAGAAGAAAAAAAAATTCGAAGTCTACAATATGGCACCCCAAATCCACGATTTTTTTTTTTTTTGCAAGAAATCAAAAGCACTTAAAAATTACAAGTAGTCAAAGTTCAAAAAAAATTGACACGGTCGATAATTGGTACCACCACCCTACGCGCGTATGACATATTGTTAATGTGTGCGTGAACGTCGTCGTCGTCCTCCCGCACCGCGCACCGCAGCGGGGGAAACATTGTTCAGTGAGATGCACGATAAGTCTAGTAAAAGGCGCGCGTAAAAAAATACGAAAAGGCCTTTGGAAAATCGGGTTTTATGAAAAAACCACTGCATAAATCGATTACAAGTAAAATTTATTGAATTCTTCGATAATTGTGCTGTGTCGGTACCGACTTTGTTTTGGAAATTTGACACTTCTTTTATTACTAATTTACGCCCAAAGTTACGTTAAAATTGGCAATAAAAATGAATCTTTGGTAGCTCGTAACTTTTTAATGGCTTTTTATTTTACTATTCTGTTTCCGTACAGACACAATTAATAATGAGACAAAACGATATCATGTTTAACTTTAGTTGTACCATGACAAACAGTGGAGTAATAGCCCCCCGAAATTTGTATGGAAAATATGTTGCGCAGATCAACCTTAATGATAGTGACCAATGATTTATTTGGCTGTGATTTGCCTTTATTTATAATAGGAATATTGTCGTAACTATGATGTTTTTGCTACTAATCAATTGAGTATACTGCCGTATACGATGACTAGGATTATTAATGTCAAATAATTTTAATAAACAGATGAAAACGTAATAAAATATTTATTTGTGTTAATTCCACATTTTGTTTTCGAATAGTAGTTGTAAAATAAATTAAGTTTCCCTTCATTGACTAGAATATAACAATTTATAAATTACTTTCATAAATAATATAAAAATGTAAAAGCATCAGTATTTTACACATTAAGTACATAAAGAATTCATACATCATACCTTTTAACAAAAGGCTGCCCAAGTACATAATTGACATACATTTTGTAGTGAAGTAAAAATACACTGATTAAAAAGCTGTAGTGAAAAAATTCCACACCTCCACATTTTTTGATCAGCAAAACAAATGCACAAACACCATACCGTCAGCACCAACACTTAAACTTTTGAACGCCATTGACACATACATACGTGACAAGCAAGCGCCTGCCCTGTACGCCAACGACACAAATATGTGACAAAAAATGCGCGGTGCACTGTACTATAAACAATGGGGTAGATGACACATCAATCAATTGAGATACTTTTTAAGAGCTGTCAAAACGCGGTTCTCTCATAATTTTGTATGGGCAATAGCCAACTGTGACGTCACTGTTTATTCAACTCAATGACTCGACTACTTTATTGATTTCAAAGCAACTAAAAATCGAATTTGGCAATCATTTAAACTAAATCTAGTTTTCAGGCCCAAAATAAAGTGTTTTTTTTAGAGATTGGTGTCTTGGAATTATTCTTTTATGATGTCATCTACCCTATTAAATAGTTTTGAACTTGGTGTTGAGGGCACAAGCGATTATGCTCAGGCGAGGTTAATGCCCTTGTTGGAATATACCAAGCGGTGATAACACGATATCTGTATTAGTACTCGCTGTGATGGCCCTCATCAGCATCATATCATCAGGGGTGAACTGCCAGCCGCTCAGCTGACCCAGGCTCTGCAGTTTGGGACAGCACTCGATGAGCAGGTCCACTGTGCTAGACGTTAGGCGAGGGGCGTTGGGGAACCAAATGCCTTCCAGGTTCTCGAACTTGTATCGGCGAATCATGCTGGAATGGGAGAAATTATCGTGGTAATATTATATGGTATGGAAAATTGTTTAAAATATTTTGATAATTTTACTTTGCTGTTACTTATAGCGATCCAAGGTAGTGGATGAGCACTGCTGTAATCTATCATAATTATCATATCTATAACCTATTGTGTTGATATTTTTGTAATTTCTCGACATCCAAAACAATTGGTAATCTTAAAAATAAGTGGAATGGTAGAACACGAAGGGGTGTCAATGAATTACTGATGCTATAGGTATCGACCGCGGTAGAACGTTTCATCTTATGGGAATCTATACAAATAAATAAAATTGAAGTGTCTGTTTGTTATTTCAAAATAATAGCTTTTTACTTTTGCGAAAGTATATACGGTACCTACTTTAAAAAAAAAACATTTAAAAAAAGTTTGTCTGCTTGTTCCGGCTAATCTCTGAAACGGCTGGTACGATTTTTGACGAGACTTTTACTAAATTTGAAGAGTTCTCTCTATTTTTCCACGATCCCATCATCAGATCCTGACTTGATGATCATGGGACCACTTGGAAAGTATGGCCCTTCAAACAAAAAAAATCCAAATCGCTCCAGCAATCTTCGAGTAATCGGGGAATATACATAAAAAAAAAGGTTCCGACTAATGGGGTGGCTAAGGCAAAGGTATTAATCTGACCAATGAGGTTAAGCTATTTTGAAATATAAAATTTTTGGGCCAAACACATTTAATAAATATTTGCCATGGACACGCTAAGAAGCAGTGGCGTAGCTACCTAGGGGCTAGGCGGTGCAGTGCCCCGGGGCCCTCAAGCTCAGGGGGCCCTCGAATCCTTACCAGAAAACCTCGATCGAACTGAACTTTCGAAAATGTATAAAATAAACTCTTTTCTATTTCGTTTTATTGCCCGATAGGTACGTATTTGTAATTTATGTCATTACCTACTGTTTAATATTTTTATTACCTGCTCTGCAGTGCAAGAAAAAGAGCTGATGATAAAGTAGCTAAGCATTTTTAAAGTATTTATTTATTTAATATTTTTACTTAGATTAGATACTAGTGGGGCCCCTTTTTTATTTGCACCAGGGCCCTCGGTTACCTAGCTACGCCACTGCTAAGAAGAAGAATATAAAATGACATTACCACATTTTCAACCAATGACGATGTTTGGGTACCAACTATGCTAGCGCCATTAGTTCCACAGTTAGCCTCCCCATTGAGAACCTCCTTCTTTAAACAACACAAGTAACTTACCGCGATATGTCGTTGTCATCCAGCTTAATTTCATCGCCAATGATTAACTTCTTTAACTTAGGACTACCAGTCATCAGGTACTTGAGACACGACGTCGACATATTGCCGTGAATAATTTCAATATGCTCCAGATTGTTGAACGGTATCTCTTCTTCATGCGTCGCCGTCTGTATCTGGTAAATCTCTATGCTTTCCAGGTTCCTGCAAGTTTCTGCTACCCTAGTAAAGTTGAATAACCCAGACGCTCCCGAAAGCATCAATGTTCCTACTCTATGCCCAACTTTATCTAACAGCTGGTGGAGCTCGTGGCATTGGAATTTGTTCAGCTTTATTTTGGTAACGTAGGTTAACTCTTTGATTTGTTGCAAAACTCCTTGGTCCGGATCCTCGAGGTATATAGTCTCTATCATCGGACACAGAGCAACAATCGCCTTCATCGTGCGCATATTTGTCTGCATATCGTGCATGTACGCCAGTTTTGTTTTGAAATCAGGATCTGTCCTGTATATGGAGTAAATAGCTTTACCAACAAACGAGTAACTGCCAAGATTAGTGAGGTTTGGCAGCCGTCGTATCAATAAAGCGACGTCTGTGTGATCAATGCTCTCCTCGCCGTACATTCCGATGTTCACCACAGTCAGACTTTGAGTAAGCTGCGGATTCCCAGACAACATCGCATCTATACCAATCTCTGTAATATCCGTTTCACCAGAAATGTCCAATAACTTCAACACTTTATTATATTTACCGATATATTTGAGCACTTCATCGTTAGCGATGTAAGGAATATTTAAGCACGTTAAATTAGGTAGGTTTTTAAGCAGCTGGTACATAATTGGGAGATGGTCCTCCTTAACCCAGACGCCTTTCAAATTGAGAGCAGTCAAGTGGTGGCCTTGCTCCATAATGAGCTCAAGGACTTTCCTATAATAGGGAAGAGGGAAGATCCCGGTCGCTAAGCTTTTGACGTTTTCTTTGAGCAGCAGTTTCATTGTGTAGTATCTAACGGATGGCTCCAGGTATTCTGAAGTGAGTATTAAGTTAACGAGATCTTGGAATATGTCGTTGGTGGCTCCCATGCTCTCGTAGTAAGAGGAGACCATCGCGAACTCCAGCGCGGCATCTTCTTCGGATGAGACTCGAGTGAGGGCGTGGATCAACTGTCTCGCGACTAACGAGAGTGTGATCTCCTGTAGCGGCGGCACGGGTATCTTGGGCGACATGTTAACACAAAACTATAAACGTTCAACTACTATAAAATATCACTTTCACTATAACACGGCACTAAGGCGTACTAATTGAGCATCGCAGTATCACAGCGCTGCGACTTTCAGTTTTGGGAACTGGGAAGAGAAAGAAGAAGTGAAAAATGGTTGTGCTATTTAACTCGCGCATGCGCGGTACGCGTCTGGCAATGCGCCAGCGCACGTTTATAATTCAAACTCGCACAACTCGCGCCGTATTTTTAGAACTTTTATAAAAGGTGTTTACGGCTAGTGGTATGCAATTGTTATTATAAACTGGATTCGTAACATAAAAATTGAGATCTACGAAACGATATACGCGCGAGAGATATTAATGATAGATTTTTATGTTTGACTTTAACTGTAATTTTAATGTTCCTGTGTTTTGCGTTCTATTATTTATTGGTGTAAATAAAGATGCGGAAGTAGTTTTAAAAATGTAAACATAATTTTTTATTGCTGTTATTGAAACTTTTTGGCATGTCAAACGTTCAGATGTATTGTGTTGTAATTTTAAAGGGTTGTGTCACAAACATTGAAGTACTCGTTTTGTTACTCTGTTATTGCGACGTGTGAGACATATTGCGTTTTATTAGGATTGCATTGCATCTGATATTTCAGAAGCAATGCAATTTTATCACAGCAGCTAACAACTGAAAACGATGCGGTATTTAATAGCCTATACTCCCTCAAATGGCTTAGCATGATCCTCCGTTACGCCTAAAACACTGCAGCATTAATTTTGAAATAAATATATGGTAAATTTGAGGATTAATGCTAAGTACTATGTGTGACGAAAACACGATTTCATAAACTTTTCTCAATAGAAAAAAAATCCAAAGTTACCTCCAAATCGAACAATAAACCGCTGGTATTCAAAAAGTACTTCAAATTAGATGATGAAACTTTGCATACTAACTGAACTAACTATAAAGCAGGACTTGTGTTTTATTTTTTTAGTCCAATCAATAGATTTTTTGTAAATCGCAAAAAACCACTCATTTCGCACTATTCGGCCAGAGTGACTGACGTAACAACCGCTTTGTAGTGCAAGCTGATTAGAACTTTATTCTAACAGCAGTACCTATTTCAAACGAAGTTTGAACCACCACAAATAGAGTTGCTAAATTTAGGGTTAGAAGGGCCTTAAAACCGCAACGCATAAATTAGTATTTTCTTGTAAATAATTGGGTTTAAATAAGAAATAGAATACTTAATTAAATAAATTTATTTCATATCAGAATGACAACTTACAACAGCGTGCTAATGAATCTGAGAGTTATAAATTTTAATTGATCTTATTATAATTCTAACAAGTTACGAATGCTTTAAACGGGTAAACACATCACTCATTTTGATATCGAATTGACTAACTATAATTATTTGAAGTGTTACTACTTACTATTCATTTACTCATAATCTATACTGCAGATAAAAAGAAGAATTTACAATTTGTTTTATTATTTTTTTCGTGATAATTATGCTTAGCTACATGCTAAATTAGTTGTCTCGGATGTTGAATGCCTTAAGGGCTGACTTCACTACTGAAACTGATCGCGATCAGCATAACCAAACCGCGTTCAAGACCTGTCAGTCATCTTTGTTATGAAAACCGCTTTTGAGCGCGGTTTGCTTAAATGTGCTGATCACATTCAGTTTTATTTTTCGATCAATATTATTGATCGAAGGTTTTATTGGTGTAATTGACTCGAACCATTATTTAAAAAAATATCGGATTATAAGTAAAACTATAGCATTAATTACTTGAAAGAATTACATACCATTAAGGGTCAAATCATACTGGTAGTTAATTAACATGAGCTAAAAAGAAAATTAATATGACCGTCTAAGGGCCGGCGCACATATGGCGGAGCGCAGCGCAAAGCATTTTTCACTGTCAAACTATTATCGACATTGTCCTCATTGAAATAATATCTAAAATCAATTAACACGGCAATTCATTTCTGAAGAGCATCGAAGCGTGGCGTGTTAATTGATTTTAGATATTACACAGTGAAAAATGCTCTGCGGTGCGGTGCATGAAATGCCTCGTAAGTACATGAATCAATAACCGGCCTTTAATTTGCTTTTCTTTGTTTCTTTAATTTGTTACCCACTAATCCTAGTGTATAAATCATAAGTGTGTACTAAGAAAAATGGTTCCTAATAAAAACAATTTATTTATTATTTATTATATGTGCACCGGCCCTAATACCTACACGTTAAGAAATTTGTACCTAACAAGGTACAATTTTCACAGACAGTGAGGTCCAAATTCGTCTGTTTCTTTGACCAAATCAATCTACCAGTATGAGTTAACTCTAAGGCGCTTCCTCACCGGGAGCATTCGCCTGTAATGTAACAATCCAAGATTCTAATCTCAAGAAAAGTGTTGGTGGCTTTCCAACATAATTTTATGAAGGGCCAAGATTAGTTTTGTAACCGTAGCAGGCCATAAGAAATGCAAAGTGACCTCTAAATACAACAAGCTTTGCCGGACTAGACTGCAAAGAAGCGGTTTGCATTCGCGGGTAAGTGAAGTGGGGCGGGTAAATAAATATGTCGCTGGAATAACTGACTTAGGGATACAGGCATAACGATCTGGGAATCGGAAAATAATAACAAATCGTCATAGGTATTATTGGCAGAAAATTAATTTCGGTTTTTTACACTTTTTTATGTTTATTGAATATTTAATGAGTGATTGATATGTCTTTAAATAATTAGGTATTAAAACAATCATGTCATACTATTATCATTCGTGTTTTAATACCCCTTATATTATACAACAGTTGCATAAATAACTATTAAATAGCTCACGGACCGGATGAAGGACCTATGCGGGCCGTTAGGTGGCCTTATGTTGGAAGGGCCTGATCTAAACTGTTACATTACAGGTGAATGCTCACGGTGTAGTAGCGCCGTAACGTACCCTAAGGTTCAATTCATACCGAGGCGCGATACAACGCGACGTCGCGCGCACATTTTAATAGAGCGACTCAAAATATAACTTTATTTACCACACGAAAAGATACACATTTCATTGCGATGCGTCTCGCGAAATCACTGGCCTCTTCCAGAGGCCCTACTCTCTAACGTCCGTCCGTCCGTCTGTCTCTATACGTCCCTCTCGCGCACGTCTGCAGATGAGTGCAAGTGAGAGAGACGGATAGAGACGGACGTTAGAAAGGGCCCCAGTACCGTCGCGCCGCGTCGCGTCTCGGTGTGAACTGACGCTAACATAAACTGTACTATCCTACCTCTCCTTACGTGGGTACGGGTAAGTTCTTAGCTACAAGCAGTAGGATCTGTTCGGTACTGAAGCACCAATTGGCAATTTCCTTGGAGACCGTACACCAGAACTCCCCATGGTGAGGTTCAGCGGCCTTGCAGCGAGTCTTCACGTCTTCCTGTTGTTGTTCGTTGCCGTGGAGGAGCTCGAATTTGTAGAAGAAAGCCCAAGCATCACCGAGGTCGGGGTCGATTTTTACCTGTGAGTAATGGTTTTGTATTAGGTTGCGATTTGGATACGATTACCAGGGCGGGTAAAGTGATATATTGGTGTCGATTCTGTTGTGCACATACTAAACTTAATTTAGGCTATTGCTATCTTTTTCTCTCTAATATAACGAGAAAGAGACGGACGTAATTTAGAGCTGTCAAATTTAGTTGGAACTAATATTTCTATACAAATAAAGGGTGCGCGTAAAAACATGTAGACTAAAAACACGGTGAAGCGCAAGGCATAAACTAGTTTGACATCTCTAACTTAGTTCATAGCTATAGCCGTCCTTTTCTCGCACTGCCTTTTGGTAAAAAATAGCAATAGCCTAAATTAAGTTTAGTTTTTGCACAATAGAATCGACACCATTGGTTTTTAAATCAAGAATGTCTAAGTAGGAGCCTGAACTCTTGATGTGTCCAGTCATTCGTAGAATAGAATAGAAAGTTTTTATTTTAGACCGGAGTCCAAAGGGTTAGTAACTAACAATTTCAATTAAAGTACGCCTTTAGTGTGCAGTTCATAGTGGCGTTGCTTGTCAAGAAAATTTGCATCGATATGTCAAACTTGGTACATTTATTTCAGTTCTGTGTTTTCCCGCCTGCACTGATAAGTTGCTTGAAGTGTACTCCGAAGGTTTTATATTGGTTGTTATGTGATACTAGCTGACCACGCAACTTCGTCTGCGTCACATAAAAGAGAAAAAGCTCACAAAAGGAATAAATTTTCCACGTTTTTGCAACATTTTTCAATTGTGCTCCACTCCTATTGGTCGTAGCGTAATGTTATATAATAGCCTGTAACCTTCCTTGATAAATGGACTATCCTCCTCTATCCTATTTCAGGAGTCCATAGCACAGGGTAACCTAGTTTGAACTCCTGACTCCCAAAAAACCTTTGTACCTCCAATATGTAACACCTCTATATTGTAACTTTACTTTGTGGGAGAAAAAATAAAAATTATTATTATTATTTTGGAAAAACATGTTCTGTTCTTAGCTCCTTGGCTAGTTAAAGCTACGTTAACGGGCCTTAAGGGCCTATACTACCTCAAATGGCTTAGCATGATCCTCCGTTACACCTAAAATACTGCAGCATTAATTTTGAAATAAATATATAGGAAAGTTGAGGATTAATGTTAGGTCTTATTGGTGTTTGTATTAAGGTTGCAAATTGCTTGACTGGATTTTTGTGAATGAAATGCGTGTGTGCTTGACAACAACTTTAATGCGACTAAAAAAAATCAACGCTGGTTTGCGTCTATATAGTTACAACATACCGGCCCCCAAAGGACTATCGAGTCCTTTCAACAAAAAGAACATAACAAGCAAAATTGTATTATTAACAAAGGCTGGTACTGTGATTTCTAAAGCAAGTAAGGTAAGTACAACGTTATCGATTATTAAACATTATTTTTTAATTTGTATTTAGATTCGTTAACAATTCAACATTACAGATAGGTTTATATGCTTTGATTAAGTTTCCTTATAGATACATATACAACATGTTTTAATTAAGTTTTTTTTTACAGTTACGAATGTGATACAATGGCAGAGCAAAGTAAATTTTGGAAAAGTTAAGAATCATCATTACAGTTTATAGGTAAGTGACACAATTTAGTAATGCATCGTTTAATGACACTATCTCCACTCTTTACACTATAGACCCTAGTCAGACCATCTGGTCCAGGGTGTTTTTCAATTATTCTTCCTAATTGCCATTTTCCAGGTGGTAAGTTGTCTGTTTTTATAAGTACTATTTGTCCCTTTTCTAATTCTGTTTCTTGTTTCATCCATTTAGGTCTTTGCTGCAGACGTGTTAAATATTCTGTTTGCCATTTTTTCCAGAAATCTCCAAGGAGCCTCTGCATGTGTTGCCAGCGTGAAAGGTAAGTGGTTTTTACATTTTCTAGGTTTGGGTGTGGCACAACAATTGGAGACTCTCCAATGAGAAAATGACCTGGGGTTAGCATTTCTATTGCGTCTATATCTGACTCATCTGCAGGGGTGAGAGGGCGGGAATTTAAACAGGCTTCAATCTGACACAGTAAGGTTGTCAGTTCTTCAAACGTTAGGTTTGTTGTGAGAACTCTTTTCAAGTGGTGTTTAATTGATTTCACACCTGCCTCCCAGAGACCGCCGAAGTTTGGACTGTACGCGGGTATGAAATGCCATTGGGTTCCATCCTTTGCTAATGTGTCTGCTATGTCTCTTGGGAGCTCACATTGCGCGGTTTGTAATGCAGCCATGAGTTCTTTACTACTGCCGACAAAGTTCCTGCCTTGATCGCTCCATAAGTGGGCGCATTTGCCTCGTCTAGATGTAAATCTTCTAAATGCACCAATAAATGCTTCTGCTGTTAAATTGCTGACCAATTCAAGATGTACTGCTTTGACTGCCATACAGATAAAAATGGCTATAATATATGCTTTACTGGTTCTAGCACCTCTCCCTTTTCATATCAATACCTGAAATGGCCCTGCAAAATCGACTCCACTATGAAGGAATGGTCTGGCTGGAGTAACGCGCTCTTTCGGTAGATCACCCATTAGTTGTTGCTTTGATGTGGCACTATGTTTAGCACATACTAGACATTGTCGGATGCATGCCTTCACGACGTCTTTGACTCGTAGTATCCAGTATCTGGATCTGATGTAGGCCAACATCAATTGTACTCCTCCATGAAGTGTTTCTGCGTGTGCATTCTTCACGATCAATCGAGTCAATTCATTTTTATTTGCAAGTATGATTGGGTGTTTACTTTCTAATGCAATTTCTGCATTTCTTAGTCTTCATTTCTGCTTGTTAGTGTTTGAATTTCCTCTTCAAAATCGTTTTGTTGTGCTATCTCTATACATCTATGTAGTGACTCTTCAAGTTCCTCTGTCGTGACATATTTTTGGTCTTCAGACATAACTATGTTGCGTTTATAATTTAGAAATCTTCGACAGTAGCATATGGCTGTAAGTAGTTCCTTTAAATTATTAAATTGTTTAAATTGATCTATCATTCTTGTGTTCTTGTGTTCATTTTCAGTGTTATTTATTTTTAAATTCGTTTGTAACTCTTTAATTGTTTTCTTTTCGTCATCAGTTTGTGTGTTTTCCAGCCGACTGAATTTGATTTCTCCCGTGCTCAGCCAGCTTGGCCCTTTCCACCACAAATGACATTCTTTCAATTCTTCTACAGGTAACCCTCGAGAAGCAATATCGGCAGGATTTTCATTAGATAGTACATGATACCATTGATTGCAGCTGACGTTGTCCAGTATCTCCACCACCCGGTTTGCCACAAATGTCTTCCACCTGAAGGGCTCGCTAGACAACCACGCCAAGACAATTGAAGAATCTGTCCAAGCAAATGTTTGTGATTTTTGTATTTTCATTGCCCCACTAACATGAGATAATAATTGTGACAACAGCAGTGCTCCACACAATTCGAGTCGGGGAATGGAAATAGTTTTTAAAGGAGCAACTCGTGTTCTTGCTGCCATCAGATTGGTATAAATTTCACCGTCAGGGCAAGTTACTCTCACGTAAACAACTGCTGCATACGCACGTGATGATGCGTCGCTGAATCCATGCAACTGAATACATTCTTTGTTTTTGGCTGTTGTATGTATCCATCTATCTACGCTTATGTCGTTTATATTTTCCAAATCAGATCTTATGTGTATCCATTCATCTTGTAAGTCTTGACTAATCTGATCATCCCAGCTCACTTGTTCTAGCCAGAGTTTTTGCATTACCAACTTAGCTGTAATTACGCTTGGCGACAACCATCCCAAAGGATCATATAATTTTTGCACATTTGAGAAAATGTTTCGCTTGGTTGCAGCGCCTTCTGTTGGTTTCAAGGTAAATTTATATTCAAATTTGTCTGTATTCAGATTCCAGAGGATTCCCAGCGTCTTCACTTTTCCAGCGATATTCAAATCAACAAGTGCATTTTGAGATCTTTCGTCTGGTGGTATGGATTTCATGAAGTCTACGTTGTTTGATGACCATTTCTTTAACACGAAACCGCCTCTTTTCATCATCTCCTTCAGCTGGTATCTGGCTTCAATAGCCGTGTCTACAGTGTCCGTTCCAGACAGGAGATCGTCGACGTAAAAATCTGACATCATCTGTGTAGCGACAGGATAATTTTGACCCTCATCATCAGCCAGCTGAAGTAAGGTTCTGCATGCCAAGTAGGGTGCTGGAGCTGTTCCAAACGTTACGGTAAGTAGTACTGAGTTCAGATGGGTCTTTTCTCCACAGGATACGTTGGAAATCTGTATGGGCTCTGGACAGTCGTACCATTCTATACATTTTTTCAATGTCGGCAACAAAGCAAACTGCATGCATCCTCCATCTCATTATTATGCTGCGAAGGTCGTCTTGTACTAAAGGTCCAACTAGCAATTCATCATTAAGTGAGATGTTGTTGGAACCCTTACAGGAAGCATCGTAAACCACTCTTGTTTTGGTGGTCTCTTTATCATATCGGACAACTGCGTGGTGAGGTAAGTAGACAGCTTTCTTTGTGTTAATTTCTTTTGCAGGTACTTCTTCCAGGTGATTTAGCATTGCGTAATCTTCTATTACTTTTACATATTCTTCTTTTAACTCAGGTTGTTTTGCAAATTTTCTTTCTAATTGTAATAATCGACGCATTGCTATTTCACGTGTATTACCGTCTGGTGATTTAGGGTTTTGTGTTTTGAAAGGTAAGGTAACGACGTATCTACCATCTTCATTTCTTGTATGTTTTTTTGTAAATGTCTTCACATAACTGCTCTTCTTGTGTGTATTTTCTTTTCGTATCAGTGTCTATTTCCCACAGTGCTTTTAACATATTATCCATATCTACGTGGTGGTGCATGACAAGAAAAGAGTTGTCTTCGTCATTGTTTTGTATCTCTCCAAATAAAATCCAACCCAGGCTGGTTCGTTGTGCGCATGGTGTGCCTGGTGGACCTTTGATTAGCTCCGATTGTAAAATGTCTGCATATTCTCTCACTCCTAGCAGAAGATCGACCGACCCTGGTAAATGGTAAGTCGGATCTGCCAGTTTTAGACATTTTAAGTGCTGAACATCAGTGTATACAGCGATTTTTGGTAACTTAGTGGTCAACTGTCTATTCATCACATAGACTTGTATGTTAAGACAGAAATTGTCTTCTACTCTTGATATAACCTGTAGCTGAACCACTTGCTTGACATCTGTTTTAGTAGATCCCACTCCGATTACACTGCCTCTCGCTGACTGCCTTTTGAGTTTCAGAAGCTGAGCCGCCTTCTCACTAATGAAACATGCTTGCGATCCTTGATCGATAAGCGCTCTTAGTACAATGGTGTGTCCTTCTTTATTCTTACATTTCACCATTGCAGTTGCTAGCAGCGCCGTCATCTTTGTATTACTGTGTTGTGCCGTCATTGTTGTTGTTGTATTGTCTTCAATGGTGTGATTCACAGACACATTTGAAGTTGCAGTGGATGTGGTGGCTGTCTCATTCTCTGTCTTTGAAACGTTTTCCCTTTTCTCGTGAAGGAGAGAATGATGTCGTTTGTTGCAGATACGGCAGTTTGTAGGAACTCGGCATCTGAACACTGCGTGCCCCGGTAATAAGCAATTATAGCACAATCTATTTTTCTTCACATACTCATTCCTGTCTTTGACGTTCATGTCCGTAAACTGTTTGCAATGACACAATGTATGTTGCTCTTCGCACTTAATACATGATTTTGCAGTTGACGTAGTAGCCGTGGCAGCAAATGATTTTTCTTTAGGTTTTTCTCTTGCAGGTGCAGCTGGTGACACAAGCTCAAGTGTGCGGAACTTCGACTCTAAGAACTTCTTCAAGCTGTCCCATTTAGGTAAGTCCTCTAAATCTTCTTGATAGGAATATTCCTCCCAGTCTTTGTGAGTTTCTTGGTCCAATTTCTGTACAACAAGAAATATTATCATAGGACTCCAAGACTCCGTGGAAACTGACATATTATTGAGGTTATTAATACACTCGTGAGTTGTGTCTAACAACGATTTAATTTGACTGGCACTCTGCGTATTTATTTTTCTTTGATTAAACAATCGTTTAATAATTGCGTTTACTATAATTCGTTTGTTTCCATATCTTTGTTTCAGTGCGGTCCAGGCTTGCGAGTAATTGTTTTCCGTTATCTGAATATGTCTCAGTAGCACCTCTGCTTCACCACCAATGCTAGCTTTTAAGTAGTGTAGTTTTTGTACGCCACTAATCGAAGTATTTTTGTGAACTAATGACATAAATAAATCGTGAAAAGAGGACCATTCTTCGTATTGTCCCGTAAATTTCGGTAGTTCAATTTTCGGCAATCTAAGTTGTGACGTAAACGTCCCTGACGATTCATGTGCACCTGAACTGCATGACGGTCTGGCGTACGAAAGTTGTAAACATAAGTCTTTAAGGTCAAACAAGTCAGTCATTCTTCCATACAAACTTACAAACGTAGTCTGGTGATTACTCGTCTGTTTGACGGTGTAGGTTCAAAATTAAAAATTGTATCAACTGGTTTTGTCATTATCTAGCCCTGTATGGAAGCAGAATTGGAAAAAAAAAATTGGTTTGGAAGTTATGAGCGTCGAAACTTTCATATTTCAACACTAATTTTAACTCATCTTTGGGCGTAAATAAATGACTTAAGTAGTATGAAAATGGAAAAACTGAAACCATACAAGAGTAGATAATTTATTCAAATATTGAAATAATTTTATTTTGAACAGATACATCCAATAGATTTTTCATGATATCCGTACTCCCAAAGGTCTGCATAAGAAATTTCGCTCAGCCGTTTTTGTTGTAAATCATATTGCATTTCGCTACAAGTTACCACCCCGGTCAGTGGGGAAGAGGGGCCGCGCGCAGCGCGTCTGTGTGCGCAGTGTGTGTGGGTGCACACATGCTCAATTAGTAACTTGTTCGAGTGTTGTGTTGTCAATTAGTAACTTGTTCGAGTGTTGTGCAATTGAAATGACTCAAAGTAAAACCATTATAATATGTATTTATAGAATTCCAAATCCAAATAATCTGAATACTTTTTTTGAACAGTTAGAAAAATTGTTAAAGTTTATTAATAAAACCAAACACAGAATTATTGTATTATGTGGGGATTTTAATATTGACATATTAAAGCGAGATAGAACTACATTAGAATTGGAATGTCTATTACTTAACTCGAATCTTAAACTGCAAGTATATCAGCCTACTAGACTGAAAAGTGGTACATGTATTGATAATTTTGCACACAATCTAGGAAACAAATGTAAATCTGAAGTCGTGGACCTTGCCCTATCCGATCATACCTGCCAAATACTAAAATGTCCAGTTAAAAAAAAAAGTTTGATTAACCAATGGTATATTCATCGTAGGGATTTTAATCAAGAAAATGTGGACAAATTTAAGAATTGTATAAAAAATATTAGCTTCTCTGAAGTTTATGAAATCAATGATCCAAATAGAGCATTCAATATTTTTATTGAGACATTCTTGTTATTCTATGAACTTTGTTTCCCATTGAAAAGAGTCTTAGTTAAAACTTATAGGAAACCACAATGGGTGTCACGTGGAATAAGACTTTGTAGCAAAAAGAAAAGGACACTCCTATGGCGGTATAGATTGAATCCCAGTGACGCAAATAGAGATAAATTTAAAAAATACTCTACAATGTATAAAAAAATTATTAAGCTGACCCAACGCGCACAAAATACACATAAAATCAAAACATCAGCAAACAAAATAAAAACTACATGGGAAATAATTAATAGTTCCAAAGTGAATGTACCCAAGGAGGCTATTACGCAAATTCAAGTAGGCAACAAAATAGTAACTAATCCAACTGAAATAGCAAAAGCCTTCAATATTTTTTTTATAGAAAAAGTCAAACCTGTTCCTGATTCTGGTAAAAATGTCACAGAAAATATATCCAAAAACAACAACTCCATATTTATGCCACCAAGTAGCCAACATGACATATCCAAAATTATTAAATCACTAAAAAATACAAACAGTACAGGCCATGATGGTATTTCTACACATATAGTCAAGGAAGTCGGTGAGATCATTAGTAAACCACTAAGCCATATTTTAAACCTATGCATAACTGAAGGTGTATACCCGGAACACCTCAAAATTGCCGTTATAAAACCACTTCTGAAAAAAACTGAGAAGATGTCAATGGAGTCATATAGACCAATAGCACTTGTACCTATATTATCAAAAGTATTCGAAAAATATCTATATGTACAAATATATAATTTTTTAGAAAAAATGAACATTCTGACAGATGATCAAAAAGGTTTTAGAAAAAGTAAGACAATAAATATGGCAATCTATGATTTTCTAAACAATGTAGTAGAAAATGTTGATAAAAGGCGTCCAGTATGTTCAGTGTTCTGCGATATGACACAGGCATTTGACTACGTGGACCACAAAATATTACTAGACAAATTAGATGCTTACGGAATCAGGGGAAACGTTCTACAGTTGATTGAATCATACCTCAGAAACAGAAAGCAGTATGTTGAAATTAGACAATGCAATCATGTAACTAAAGAAGAGCAGATATTTACATCCAAACGGAAATCAGTTATCTATGGCGTTCCACAAGGGAGTGTCCTGGGCCCTCTACTGTTCTTAATTTATATTAACGACCTACCAAATGTAACAAATAACCCGATGTCACTTTTTGCCGATGATAGCACAGTAACTATTAAATGCATAGATGATCAAAATTATGAGGATGACAAATAATACAGTTGACTCCATTATTATGTGGCTTAGTAATAATAATCTTAAAATAAACATTGATAAAACAAAATTAATGTTATTCAGTCAGCGTTTGAACATTAATGATAAACTTAATATACACAACAATAACAAACAGATAAGTAAAGTGGATGTAAGTAAGTTCTTAGGGCTCACAATAGATAAAAAATTAAACTGGAAACCACATTTAGAGGAGTTAAGCAAGCGACTGAGTAAATCGGCCTATATGCTCTACAAAATCGCTCCTGTTCTAGGTGTGGATGCCAAGCTTACAGCGTATCATGGCATTGTTGGTCCTCTTCTGAGATTTGGTGTTATCTTCTGGGGAAACTCAACCCTCAAAGATTTAATATTCAGGTCACAGAAGAGATGTATAAGAACCATGTTCAGCCTAAAAACAACCGACTCATGCAAGCCATTCTTTGTAAAATATAAAATTTTTACCCTCCCATCACTCTATATCTTCGAAATTGCGATGTTCGTAAAAACAAACCCGCATCTGTTTAAAAAACAATCAGATATGAATAACCGTAACCGGCGTGATAAATATAAGCATAGATTGTGTATCAGACCATCCAATACAGCACTAATGAGTAATAGTGTTTTCTGTATGGCACCACGTATATTTAACCACCTTCCACAGGCACTCAAAGAAATAACTGTTACTAATTTATTTTAAAAAAAACTAAAAGATTATTTAGCAGCCAAATGTTTTTATAGTATTGCCGAGTTTCTATTGGAGAAAACATACTAATTCTAATGTCAATTCTAGTGTGGGGGCGAAGTTTGGTTCTGTTGACTATTGTTTGTATTTTATCTTATTCTGACATTTGAAATAATTTTGACGATAATGTTTTGTTCTTATATTGATCTAATTTAATTGATGTTTGAATTGTTAATGCTGTATGCTGTACCTATGTAATTTATTGTATATTTTATTGATCAAATGTAATTTATTGTATTCTAAGAAATAAATTTCAAATAACTGTATCTTTTATATGTTTAATAATGAATAGTTACAATTAATGAAACTTTTATATGTTTGATAATGAATAGTTACAATTAATGAAATAATGGATCAAATTTTATTATATAATACGTTTTTTTTAATATTTGTACGCCGTAAAGGTAAAACATGACTGTGATCTTTTCTGCAGTGTACTTAACATCTTGCATGCTTTGTGTGTGCATACTCATGTTTCTGACAAATAAATGAACTCTGAACTCTGAACTCATTTGGTTAGCTGCCGCCCGGGCGCATGCTATTGTACGAGTAATACTACCTATTTAAAGCTCGTTATTTTTTAACATTGAACTCTGGATTGAATTTTGAATTCCGATATTTCTTTATTGATAGTTTGTGTTTATTATTTTGAATTTGTGTCAAATTTTACTGGCCCGGCATTGAACTTTGGATTCGATTTGATAGTGATTTACGGGCGGCGTTTGAATTTGTTTCTTTTTTTTGATTATGTATGTTAGCCGATTTCTCCCCATTTGTGGACCGATTCTGAAAATTCTTTATTTATTTATTTTTTGTCCCATTTAATTTGGTCAAGATCTGATGCAGATCTTCGGAAATATACAATGGAACTCTTCAAAAATAGACGGAAATCTGTAGTCATTGTTGCAATAGCTTGGATGTTTATTGTTTATGACGTAACATCAAGCCTGATAGTGTTGGGTTAATAGCCGGATGCTTTGAGTTATTATCGATTATAATCCATTAATAGCCATTAATAGCCTTGCAATGGATGATAACCCTGCTATTAACGTATTGTTAAAAAAATAAATGCTTTTTTTTGTTTTATTGCAAAATCTGTGGGTGTTAACAAATATTGGGTGCGTGTACGCAGTGTGATTCAATGTATTGTTATTCTTTTTATTTATTTTCACTTTTTCATCTTTCGGGAAATTCAGTTTTGTTAATTTATAGATCCAATACTATAAAAAACCATAATTACTATTGACACATCGCTTTGTAATTTAACCATCTACCTAATTAATTACTTGACTTATCAAAGCTAGCTAAATATGTAGGTGTATGTATACCTAAACAAATAAATTTTAACCGATACGTAAAAATGTAAGGTACAACAGAAAAGAGCTAATAAGTAACTTACATAATAAAATTGTAAGTTACTTATTAGCTCTTTTCTGTGAATACGACGTAGGTAAATTATAAACAATGGAAAATACCCAAGCGGTTAGTAGGTAACATGCATCCCCGCACCCCCGTTTCTCGTGCTATATCTTTCTGGCGCTAATATTTATTCGTGCCAGAAAGAGATGCATGAACTGCACTACAGCGACGCCAACCGAATCCGGAATCAGTACGTCGTCTGATATGATTCGGTGAAGAAGGCCTTTTCCGTGTGTTCCTGGTTTGTGTGTATAATCCTTTAATGGTTAGACCAAAGAACAATCAAACAACCTGTACTTCTTAATACACCAGAAATAGATCCAATCGATCCAATCGATGTACCAAACTTAGGAGATTTTGAAGAATCCAGTGTTTCTAGCAGTAATTAGGCTGAAAAATATTTTTGAGCAACATACAAAAAAAAAACAAAAAAACGAGATTAAAAAAACTTTTAAAAAAATCAAAAAAATATCCCAAATAAATGACTGATTAAGAATTAAGGCCCTTCAGAAGCTATTTAATTCCGTCATACTTGAGGGAAAAACGCCATAGGCATGGTGCAGGGGTGTGGTGATGCTCTTCTTCAAGAAAGGTGACAATGCCCGGTTGAAGAATTATAGGCCCATCTCACTTCTAGGCCATGTCTACAAGTTGTTTTCTAGAGTCATAACAAATCGTCTCGCACGCAGGTTTGACGATTTCCAGCCTCCCGAACAAGCCGGTTTCCGAAAAGGCTTTAACGCCGTGGACCACATACATACACTGCGGCAAGTTATACAGATAACCGAAGAGTATAACCTGCCCCTCTGTTTAGCGTTTGTGGACTACGAGAAAGCCTTCGATTCGCTCGAGACCTGGGTTGTACTGCAGTCTCTCCAACACAGTGCCAAATCGACTATCGGTACATCGAGGTGTTGAAGTGCTTGTACAAAAACGCCACCATGTCAGTCCGACTTCAGGACCAAGCCTCTGGACCTATCCTCCTGCAGTGAGGTGTGAGACAGGGAGACGTCATTACTCCGAAACTGTTTACCGCTGCACTGGAGGATGTATTCAAGGTTCTGGACTGGAGAGGGCTAGGTATCAACGTCAATGGCGAGTACATCACTCACCTTCGGTTTGCCGAGGATATAGTGGTCATGGCTGAGACCATGGAGGACCTCAGTATAATGCTCGATGACCTCAGTAGAGCCTCCGGAAGAGTGGGTCTTAAAATAAACATGGACAAAACCCAGGTCATGTTGAATGCCCATGTCACACCCACTCCTATCAAGATCGGAGACTCTACACTCGAAGTTGTAGACGATTATGTGTACCTGAGACAAACGGTCCAGCTAGGTAGGTCTAACTTCGAGAAAGAGGTCAATCGTCGAATCCGACTCGGCTGGGCAGCGTTCGGGAAGTTGCGCGGTATCTTCTCGTCCAACTTACCGGAGTGTCTCAAGACGAAAGTCTATGACCAGTGCGTGTTGCCAGTGATTACATACGGGACCGAAACGTGGTCGCTCACAATGGGCCTCATCAGAAGGCTTAAAGTCACGCAAAGGGCAATGGAGAGGGCTATGCTCAGAGTTTCCTTGCTTGATCGAATCAGAAATGAAGACATCCGCAAGAGAACAAAGGTTACCGACGTAGCCCGAAGAATTGCCAAACTTAAGTGGCAGTGGGCAGGGCACATTGCTCGCAGAACGGATGGCCGATGGGGCCGAAAAGTTCTGGAGTGGCGACCGCGAACCGGAAGACGTTGCATTGGAAGGCCTCCCACTAGGTGGACCGATGACCTGGTGAAGGTTGCGGGAATCCGCTGGATGCGAGTCGCATGGGACCGGTCAATGTGGCGACACTTGGGGGAGGCCTATGTCCAGCAGTGAACGTCTTTCGGCTGAAATGATGATGATGATGAAGAATTAAAAAAAAAACTAAGTGCATAAAAAAATCTAATTTCCAAAATCAATGTAAATAGCTGATTGAAAAGTTTTAAATTGCACATTTATTTACTAAAAAGAAAGATGATAATGAAATGATGAAAATGAAGTCTAATCTGACAGTCCTAGGCCGGAAAACTATGAACGGAAATTTTCAATCACTAACATAACATTAATAGCGGGGTTATCATCCATATTTGCTATTAATGGCTACTAACTGCTTTTAATCGATTATTAGCCAAGTGATTATTAGCCGGATTATTATCATTGCCCAACACTAAGCCTGTATGCTTTGAGGGGGTACGCAGATGTGTACAATACACCCAGATTTCGAAAGTTAGGTACCTATGTTTGCGGATGGATGGACAGAGATTTTGTTGGCATGTCAGAAGTATTGTGAGAGGAATTTATGAATGTGTAAACCTTTACTTTATTTTGTATATTTTAATTTTATGTTATCTCTCACTCTTTTAGTTCTAGTTTTAGTTACAGTAATTGGTTTAAATACAACCGTTGTAATTAAATAAATAAATGTTAAGTTTCATTTATTGGGGATAAGCCCACCATGACATGTATTGTTAATGATAAGAGCAGCGGTGGCCCAGTGGTGGCGGCCTCGACTTACGAACAGTAAGTCGTGGATTCGAACCCAGACAGGCGTATTACTTTGTGTAATTTATTTCATCACCACTGCTCCCAAAACGGTGAAGGAAAACATCGTGAGGAAACCGGCATGTCCAGAACCAAAACATTCAAAGACATGTGACATCTACCAATCCGCACTGGGCCCGCGTGGTGGATTATAGCCCATTCCTCTCATTGAGAGGAGGCCGTGTCCCAGCAGTGGGAACATTATAGGATGATGATGATGATGATTTGTATCGTTAATAATGTATAATAAATTTAAGGCGACTTGTTCGGGAACGACTAAAAATGGAAAAAGAAATAAACAGCTTTTTGCAAAAAAATAAACCGACTTAAAAAAACACAAACATAAAAAAAAAACTTTGATTGATTTGGTGTTTTTTTCACCGGCTTCTGAAGCTAAAGTTATTTTCACTTTTTTATGTTTTTCTTTTTTTTTTAATTCTGTGATAACTTTTAAACTAAGTATTCATTCAAATGTTAAGCTGTAAAAGACAATTTTAATCTAAATTCAATTGTCAAGATAATGAACATACTTATTTGGATAAGGATTAATACTTACTGCAAATAAGGTAGGTACCTACCTACGTCATATTTTTAAATACATTTTCAAAGATAAAAATGTTACCTACCTACTGTAAGTTTACTTTTTGTCTGGATAGGTCTACCTATTCATAAATGAAATATTTTCAGAGAATCATCCAACGGCTATAACGAAGCCATAGCAACGAAATATTTTTTTACTGAGTCATCATCTGCCTAGCCTTTTCCCAACTATGTTGGGGTCGGCTTCCAGTTTTACCGGATGCAGCTGAATACCAGTATTTTACATGGAGCGACTGCCTATCTGACCTCCACAACCCAGTTAGTACCGGGTAATACGATACCCCTTGGTAAGACTGGTTGTCAGACTTTTTGGGCCTCTGACTACCTAACGACTGTCAAAGAACTACAAATGACAGCCGGGACCAACGGCTTAACGTACTTTCCGAGGCACGGAGAAAACTCGGTATGTAATGGGTGGTCACCCATCCACAGACCAACCTAGGCAAGCACGGCTTCACCTAACCATGGGGTCTCAACCCGAACAAATTATAATTAGTCTTGAAAAAAATCAATAGATGGCAGCATAGGTAACAGTAATGAAATTGACAATCACTAAAATGCGTTAAACGGTAGATTTCGGCCGAAATAAGATTAGCAAAAATTCAAATGTTCCCTGTTTAATGCTAATTTATCTATTTACACTCATAAAACACGTTATTTCAACAAAAAAGATAAAGGAGGCCTTTTACTTCAATCCGAACCCAGATTGATAAAGTTTTCAAAAGTCAGCCATCATTCTGTTTAGAGCTATTTTGTATAGATGGCGTTTTACTCAATTTACCTCACACGCGGAACGAAACAGTTTTGTTTGTGAGCTATCACTCACACAAATTAAACTGTTGCACAGCTAGCACAACTTGAGCACAGTAAAAACTCGAGCGAGATATTTTTTGTTAGTGTAGGTACCTATTGTTATTACTTGTCCTTGAATGCAAGGTGCGATGTCATATTCAATGTGCGATTAAGAGAATCTAAACAAATAAATAATATTGAAGTGTGTCTTTTTACTGAATGAATACCTACATTGTTTTTTTTAATTTTTGTCTTTGTCTGTCTGCCTGTGTTTCGGCGTTTGAAGGGACAACTGGCAGATAGCTGTTCGGAGGCCGCCTTCTAATACATCAATGAAGACTACTTTTATTTTAGAATGATAATTACTTAAGTCTTCGTGCATAAAAAAGACTGTCATTTTTAACAAACTAGGTTCGATTTAAAAATAGTTCGCTGTACTTACTATTTTTGTAATTATTTCACGAAGGTCGAATCGCGGACAACAGGTAACAGCATCATTTAAAAACAACGCCGAAAGTTATGTTTTTCATTCAACGTTTGACATCACCAAACCCTAACATTAATTATCAAGGATCGGTTTATAACGTCTCTAAAACTAACCTAAATAAAACAAAAGTTATTTTTCATTCAACGTTTAACATCACCATCACCAACCCCAATAGGTAAAAGAGAGAAAACAAAAGTAGACTAAAATTTGTAGGTGTAACAATTGATAAAAATCTCCATTGAAAAGAATAAACAAAGCTTTTGAATACAAAAAAACAATTCCTAGGTTTGCTTACGCGCTCTACAAACTTGCACCCATTATACCTACCTACCTACCTACTGAATGCGGTTTTATTGTTGGTTTATGGATTGGCGTTATATTCTGAGAAAACTATCAATAAGCAAATGTTATTTACGTCCCAAAAAAGGTACATTAGGGCCATAGGGCTAAGTTTTGTCAAAGGTTATCGATAGCTCAAAAAATATTATATTGAGCATAATTTTGTAGGTTTGCCTTCTTTATATATGAAGTAAGTAGGTATTTAGCTAATTTTGTCCAAAGTAATCCTAAATTATAAAAAAAAAATTGTAGAAGTTCGATAGTCGTCGTGTTAAGGTGAATGCTCCAACCAGTCCGCGAAATTCAAATTTTCTTACGTTTTTTGCTATTTTCAGGCCAGTGTTAAGTTGTATGTTAATTAAAATATTGTTCGCGGTTGTAAGACGTATGTAGTTACAGAATTATAATCATCAAAATCATCAAACAAAACAACCCTCTAAGTTCATATAAGTCGAGGAACGATTTTTTCAAGGTCAAAGTCATTGCTAGACCTTTATGAACTTGGAGGGTTGTATTGATGATTTTGATGATTATTTCTGTAACTACATACGTCTTACAATCGCGAACAATATTTTAATCAACATACAACCTAGCACTGGCCTGCAAATTGCAAAAAACGTAAAAAAAATTGAATTTCGCGGGCTACCCTTGAGCATCCACCTTAATAACAAGCTAGAAATAGATCGAGCAGTGCACTGCAAAATGCATAATAGAATAGGTAGGTACTATTCTATTTGGCGCCAATAATAATTATTATACTTAGCAAGTAAACAAAAACAATGTATGTAGCTACCTAGTACTGTGCTAGTACTGCTAGTACCTATTTCCATCTTTCATCCTACTTCTACTAGGTACCTTCCTATTTCATTTTATTTCCTTGCTGCAGTAACTAAATTAAATTACAAGCGATTTGAATTATTTGAGTAGGTAATTAACTAATGATACCTATTTAAGTATTATGAGCTGCAAGCTAGTACTATTTTCTATTCTGTGCTGCAAGTGACGGTCTACTTTATAGCGGCTCGGAACATCTAACGTAAAGCTGCGCAAATGGCACACTAGTAAATTTATCTTACGTTTTTTGCAGGTCAGTGTCACCTTGTTAATTAAAAAATATGATTCGCGGCCGTAACATGTAGGTATGTAGGTACCTAGTTACAGAATTGTAATCATTAAAATCATCAATACAACCCTCTAATTTCATTTAATCCCATTGAATGATCTTTTCATTAAATAGTTATTAAATGGGAATGTATTGACGATTTTAATTAGCAGCGGTGGCCCAGTGGTGGCGGCCCCGCATTACTTTGTGTAATTTATTTCATCACCACTCCTCTAGAAACGGTGAAGGAAAACATCGTGAGGAAACCGGCATGTCCTAGAACCAAAAAATTCGATTCAACATGTGACATCTACCAATCCGCACTGGGCCCGCGTGGTGGATTATATATAGCCCATTCCCTCTCATAGAGAGGAGGCCTGTGCCCCAGCAGTGGAAATATTAATAGGCTGATGATGATGATGATGATGATAATTCTGTAAATACATGCGGTCGCGAATCATACCTACATATTTTGTTCAACATACAGGCTGACACTGACATGCGCATTGCATTGCAAAATAAAATTTCGCGGGCTACTCTGGCGTTTCCTCGTGTCGGTATTATCGTGGTGTGCGTCATGCTGTGGTATCTTAGAACAAATTTCACGGTACGCTGTAAGCACTGCCATCTATTAGCTGCTTCAAGAAACAAAATGCTGTTTGTAATTTTATCGAAGGTTTTTCACTAGATGGCAGTTTAACCAACACCCAATGAAATAACGATGACAATAAAGTGACGTTGACATTTACTATTGTCTAGGCAGCATGGTCTCAGACCTTAGCCTGTTCCGTCTGGAACTAATTAAAAAAAAAAAAGACGTTGACATTTGACATTATTTTGAATTTTTCACAAGATTTTTTTCGGTTGATGTGCATGCGCTTATCTTTTTAATTTTCTTGTTTTCGTGTTTTCTCGGTTTTCTTTTCATTCAGTACGTTGAGTCGAACTTTGTTCCTCCGGCTTTAGGTGAAGATTGCCTACACAAAACATTAATCGTTTCCCTCGAAACTTTGTGATGGCTCAAAGGTCTTGTTGTGTTCCCGGCTGTTCCATGAAACTTGGAGGCGGTAAGTTGTCTCAGTCTGACTGAGTACTTATATTTTTATACGTATCACTCGGTAATGTGTAGAATTTCGACATTTTCTTTTTTATGTTTGGTGAACAACTTGTGTGAAACGTCCAAGGATTCCTTGGACGCCACTCGTTTCATCTCGCCGCCGGACGACCAACACTTCAACTGTGGGTCGTCCGGCGGCGAGATGGGCAGACGATATTGTTGCCATTGTGGGAATATCCTGGATGAGGTTGGCACAAGAGCGTGGAGCTTAGCACAAACAAAGAGAGGCGCATACCCAGCAGTGGGTGAAGTTGGGCTGTGGATGATGATGATGATCAACTTGTAACGTTTTTAATTACTTATCATGTTTTAGGATTGCCGTTGCACCGGTTTCCAAACCCAAACAATCCTGCACAAGTAGAACGTTTTCGCACTTGGGTTATGAAAATTGGAGGTGACATTATCGGAGAAGATAATAATTTCATACACAAGAACCGAAAAGTGTGTCACAAACATTTTCAAGATATATACATATTACCAAATATGAAAATAACTGCACTGGCAATTCCGACACTTGCAATTCCAGGTAAAATTTATTGATTTTAAAAACTTTACTCTGTTTAGTAATGGAAAAATGAAAGGTAAATAATCAAACCATGTCTTTGTTTTGTGAAATATAAAACTATGCAACATAAAAATGGAAAATTACTTCATGAAGTAGTTTTTAAGCAGATTAATATTACTCAGTCTAGAAATTGTGTCATAAAACATTTTATTTTCATAGTCAAAAGTTCTTAAAAATTTTATTAATGATGATAATGGCTTCGTATGAATAAATCCCAAATGGTTAAGGTGTTCATACCTATTAAAAATCACCCTATAAATAATTTCAGGTGTGCATGTTGGTGAGCACGGGCATATTGAACTACCATCTACTTCACTTCAAATGGAGACGGCCATCTCTACTAGACCAGTTCCAATGGACACAGATATATCTTCCAGGCCAGGTAAATATTATACATGTTGTAATAATACTGGCTTTATACTGTCCATAAAGTGTATTCAAAATTCTTCTAATCCTATGTAAAATTGTTGTAATTGTGTATTTGAGAAGAAAAGAAAAGATGTGTTTCATCAGGTTTGTTATTTAATGAAGTATCAGGTAACCTAGTTACATAGAATTAGAAGAATTTTGAATATACTTTATGGGCAGTATAAAGCCAGTATTATTACAACAATACAGTCGGCCAAAGATAATGCTGATCAATTTTGTTGACCTTTTTTTGCAATCTACACAATACAATGTTTAATTTTTTTTTCTTATGTCATTACAGTAATGAATATTGAAATGCCACTTCAAATGGAGACAGCCATCTCTACCAGACCAGTTCAAATGGACACAGCTATATCTTCCAGGCCAGGTAAATATTATACAGTCGGCCAAGTTAGTGCTGAACCAATTTTGTTGATTGAGTTTTTGCAGTTGGTAATCTACACAATACAATGTTTAATTTTTTTTTTCTTATGTGATTACAGTAATTTATATTGAAATGCCACTTCAAACGGAGACGGCCGTCTCTACTGGACCAGTTCAAATGGACGCAGACATATCTTCGAATCTAGGTAAATAAAAGCAACATAGTTATTATATACTATATGTAATTAATTTTAGATCTTTTTGTTAGTTTTTGGTCATTTTTTTTTACCTTTTATTTGTGTAATTTATTTCATCACCATTGCTCTCAAAACGGTGAAGGAAAACATCGTGAGGAAACCGGCATGTCCTAGAACCAAAAATTCGAAGACATGTGACATTTACCAATCCGCACTGGGCCCACGTGGTGGATTATAGCCCATTCCTTCTCATAGAGAGCAGGCCTGTGTCCCAGCAGTGGGAACAATAATAGGCTGATGATGATGGATGGTGATGATAAGTAATTAATAGAAGAAGACCAATACCTTCCAACAATCTACCATCTTCCTGGCGCGGGTAAGAGAAGATTGGAAAGTGTTGGAAGAGGCCTTTGCCAAAGGGCACACAGACCTTTTTTATCACTGTCCAAAAAAAATGGGTAAAATAGGTGACGGAGTAGAAGCAAATGGCATATGTAGTTTTCTTTTTCCAAAAAAAAATTCGATATTTTTTTAACTTCTCTTTCTTTGTTCTAATATGAGAAGTTTAAGTACTTGAAGTTCAATGATAGATCAATGTTTTTCTAGGCTGTGAAAAAAAAAAAAAACCAAGTATGCCATAAGCTTCTACTCCGTTCACCTAATTTACTTACCCATTTTTTTTTGGAAAGTGATAAAAAAGTCACCTGTATAAGGTCTATCTTTTCAAGGAGTTAACTATTTAAGATGTGGCTATTTAAGATGTGACACGGAATCTCATAAGGAGTCATTGTACTCATCATTATGAACAACTTTTACAACCCTAAATCTTTTGAACAAACCCTAAATCGCAAAAAAAAAATCACCTGTTCCCTACAATAATTATGTTCGCATATCTCGACAAAATGTATGGAACAGCTAATTTTTTTTTCACGATTCGGGGTTTGGTCCCATAGTAACTCATACCTAGTGTATAATTTTGTTGAATTTTTCAGGTTATTATAAGATTTCCATGCCTTTGACTGCAACAGAAAAGAAGCTGAAAGACATAATATCTGAAGTAAAAGCAAAATTGCGCAAAGCTCGTAATACTAACAAAAAGTTAAGAATGCAAATGCTGATGGCAGAAAAAATTATGAAATCTTCTGCATATCAAATGGTGAAAGAAAAAATGACTCCAGCAGCTCAGACATTTTTCGCAATGCAGATCAAGCAGTTTGCGAAGAAACCTGCAGGGAGACGATTTACTCTAGATGAGAAAGTTCTCTGTTTATCTTTATACAAGCCTTCCCCTAGAGCATACCGAATACTTGGTCAAATGTGCATACTTCCCAAGCGAAAAACATTAGAGAAATTACTTTGCAAAATAAATCTACAGCCAGGAATCAATAAAATAATATTTGAACATTTGAAAAGAAAAGTAGAAAAAATGCCCACCCGTCACAAGTATTGCTGTCTGATTTTTGACGAAATGGCGATAGCACCTAATGTGTCTTATGACAAGACCAATGATGTTATCCACGGTTTTATTGATAACGGTGAAGAGAGGTCGAAGATATTCTGTGACCATGTGTGCGTTTTTATGATAAGGGGTATTTGTAAGAAATACAAACAACCTATCTCATTTTCATTTTGTAAAGGAAGCAGTAAAACGGCAGATTTATGCAAGCAATTGAAAATTATCATTCATGCTTTAAATGACATTGGGTTAAAAGTGGTTGCAACAGTATGTGACCAAGGTGCAACCAATATGGCAGCACTTAACCTCTTGATGAAGGCAACTGAAGCTAACTATTTAAGATCTGGCAAAAATTATCCTGGAGGCTTTTTTGAGATAGATACAAAAAAAATATACCCAATTTATGACCCACCTCATCTCATAAAGGGCGTTAGAAATAACCTACTGACGAAAGATTTACATTTTAAAGAAGATGGTAAAACAAAGTTAGCTTCTTGGTCACACATAGAAGCATTATATAAACGAGGACCAAAATACAGAGGAGTTAAGCTCATGACAAAATTAACAGCTGAGCATGTCTATCCACAACTTATACCAAAAATGAGAGTCAAACACTGCACACAAGTGTTTAGCAACACTGTTGGCTTGACTATGGGATATATGGCAGGTTTGTTTTTTCATTGAACATTTTTACTAACAGTGCATTTGACTTAAATTATTTGACGGCGTTATAGCTGGAAATACTAGACATAGGTTTTGGTAGCTGGAATTTTCAAAAAATATTTTTAGACAAAAAAAAAACAATAGTAGTTTGTAGCTTCAGTAGTAGGCTCTGCGTTAGTGATTAATGTTCATTAACGACTTTAAAATTTAGTCTGGCCATGTCATCAGTGAATCTTTCATTATCGATGCATTAAATCACGATTAAAAGTAATTAAAAACTTTTCTTTTCAGATGAAGGGAGACTCCCGAAAAAAAGTGTGGACACAGCCGATCTCATCTTATTCTTCGACAAATTGTTTGATTCTGTTAATGGCAATTTCCATAAACCTAACTTGGGAAAAATTTATAGATGTGCTGTAACTCGGCAATCTCCACATCACAGAATGTGGTATAAAAGTTTACCAATATTGAAATCCATGACTTTCATCACAAAAACTGGTAACAGAGCAACTGTGCCGTCTTTAACGAGTTGGGTAAAAAGTATCGAAGCTTTCCTCGCCTTGACCAAAGATTTGCATTCTGCAGGTTTGAAATCGATACTGCTGCGCCATATTAATCAAGACCCCTTAGAAAATTTCTTTGGGGCAATAAGAGCACATGGTCTTCGCAATAATATGCCAAGTGCTCATGCTTTTATTAACGCTTACAAATCATTACTGATATGTAATATAACATCTTACAAATCGGTTGGGGCAAATTGTGAAGAAGACAATTTTGAATTATTACATTCTTTAAAAAAAATATTAACCGAAAACCTACCCCAACCAGAAACAAGCAATGTTAACGTTGAAATAGCGGAGGAGCACTTGTGCATAAGAGAGGCCGATGTAGACAATTTAATATCAAATCCGGAACACAAAGAAAAATGTGCAGCAGTAGCATACTGTAGCGGGTGGCTCATCTATCTTTTAAAAAAAAATATTTATAAGGATTGTCAAACCTGCAGACATGATTTCGAGTCTGAAGAAATGCAAGACTATCATAAATATATTAAGATTAAAGAGTATGATAGCACAAAAACTTGGCTTTCTTACCCAAGTCGTGAAGCATTTTCATTTTTTATTAATTCAGAAAATGTTGTTACAGAAGTTCTAAACACAAAATGTCAAAGCAAAAATATAAACGCATATTTGGAACTAGTTATATCAATAAATATCAACTACAATTTTATTACATGTAACCATCATAGAAATTTATCAATAAAATTTATGGTAAAAAAAATAATTTTGTTCTTTTTGAACAATTGGTGTAAAGATATTAATCAGTTGATATCTGGTAAAACCACGTTTTGGGATGAAAGTGATGAAATGAAAGTGGCAGCTCATAATTATTATGTAACTCATAAAACCCGAAATAAAAATTAATAACAAAACATATTGTTTTTTTTTCCTCTTTAAGAAAAATGTCATGCATTGTTTTCAAGATTTGTGTTACCCTGAAAACACAAATTTATGAAAATAATGCAATTATCAATAATTATCTCTAAAGCAGGGGCCAAGTACGGCTGCACTATATATACCTATTTATGTAGTACAGTAGCTTTAGTTCATGAAGCAACCACTACACGGCAGCACTTTCGCGACCTCGAGCGAAGCCGGAGTTGCCTATCTATAGATTATTCTAATCTATGGTGTGCGTCTTGCCGTATAGACGCTGCTTTTGTGTGCATCCTAGAACATCGTAAACTACGACTGCAGTTTTGATCGTTGAAAAACATGGTAATTGAAGCACCAAATAAAATAATTATTTATTTAAACACGTTAAAACCTGTTTACTTGTTAACCTGTGTACTATTTATTTACGTAGGTGCACATAAAAGTTAGACAAAGATATTTGTCTGCCTAGGGAGCAGAAATTTCTGAAGCTAAATTATCCTTTTACCTATTTAAAACCTGATTGCTTGGAAAACACGTTCGTTTTCAACGCGTTCGTTTCTAACCACGTATTTAAAATGTAGCAGTAATTGAAACGTTAAAATAATACGAATATCGCGGACTTTATTCTCTTAAAATATATCACGTACTTTCATAGTATCGATAATAATTATTTCGACTATGAGTTCTGAAGCACGATTTCCAGACCACTATGTTACAGATGTTGGTTATCAACGCTCGGTTACTGCGTCACAATTAGAATATTTATGTATCAACACTTTAATAATTAGTGAAAAATATATTAAGTAATACGAATTATAATAATATTAAATAACATAAAAATATCACATTAAAAGTTTTTCCGTTCACCGAAAACTTGTATTACAGTGGATCAAGATCGTTTCGCCGCTATATTCGCAATATCTTAGTGCGAGCGAGTGAATAGATATTATGAATGAATGTATCGCTTGCGTTGGTCGCCGCCCGCTCGGTGCGTAAAATACCTATATTAGCGTAACGCCGCGCGCCGGCGCCGACATGTAAGAGGGCTCCGTATGCATTGAAATACTCAAAAACACATAAAGATTCATTCGCCGCAGCGTGTATATTGCTAGCTCACTCACATAAATGAAACTGTTTTGCCCACTCAAGACATTTTGACGGTTCCGTACCCAAAGGGTTAAACGGGACCCTATTACTAAGACTCCACTGTTCGTCCGTCCGTCTGTTTGTCACCAGGCTGTATGTCATGAACCGTGATAGCTAGACAGTTGAAATTTTCACAGATGATGTATTTCTGTTGACGCTATAACAACAAATACACAAAAAACAGAATAACATTAATATTTCAGAGGGGCTCACTTACAACAAACTTGATTTTTTTGCCGTTTTTTGCTCATTATTAATAACGGCAACAGATAAACGCTTCAAATATTCATACAATATTTAGTTGTGTATTCAATTTAAAAATAAATAGTTAAATCAAAATAAAATAAATATTTATGGGAGGCTCTCACACAACAAACGTGTTTTTCTGCCGTTTTGTCTAATGTTGTATACATAATGGTACGGAACCCTTTGTGCGCGAGTCCGACTCGCACATGACCGGTTTTTTGTATTATTATTACCTACTCGTCCTTGAAGGCACGGATCATGGTGCGTTGGTGAGAATCTATATAAAAACAGCGCCATCTAGTTTCGATATCATCGCAATCGATTCCACTCTGTATCTACCTAGGTGATGTGATGGTGGACTCCTAGATGGCGTTGTAAAACTCGAGTTTGCGGCAATTAGTGAGACGCTGGTGCTGCCATCTGTTGAAGTAATGGAAACCAAAAAATAACCCGAGCAATTACCTGACTTAGGGAGGTGTCATTTCTTTGTATGGGATTGGGTATCTGTACGAAGTATTATATTATCTGTGACCTAACGATCGACCCGAGCGGCTGTTATTATTTAGCCACGAGCTCCACCTCCACATTTTTTTACTGAGTACCTAGGTATACCTATTTAAAAATCTTAACTTGACTCACAAAATAAACACTGGCTCCATATTTTTACAACATCCATTACGCTAGTTTACTACGTGCGTCGTATTTACCTACTTTCGGTCAGGAGCGGCACAATGCCTATTGTTGATAACTGTATAAGACAATATTACAGACCACTATTGTAAACTAGCTGACCCGCGCAACTTCGTCTGCGTCACATAATATAGCTTAGAATTAGAACATGTCATTTTGTGCATTCAATTACGAACAAAAACCTTTTAAAATCAATTTTGCTTACCTCCCATAACATACGGCGTGATAATATGTAGCCTAAAGCCAGCTAGTAGTAGTTTAGCTAAGCTATCCAGTAGTTTTGGCGTGAAGCCGTAGCATACACACAGACAAACAGACAAAATTCTAAAGTCACTTTTTGTCATCAGTTACGTTTTTCTAACAAAAGCCACTTATTTTTTCTCGAAAATTCTCAATGTACAGTTTTTATTTCGTTACTGTTTTATTATATGTATAGATAAACAGCCAATAAACATTTTACAAAACAACATATTTTTTATTTGATGAACTAACAACAAGCCTCACAGACTCACAGTCACATCAAAGTCACGCTGCACGCTGTCGAAAAAGCAATTATCCTGATTCTGGCTGTACTAATGAGGAGTCGCCTGTGTGTTAACTAGCTAGGGTAAGTAAATACCTATTTATCATAAAATAGTCATCATCATCATCAGCCTATTAAATGTTCCCACTGCTGGGACACAGGCCTCTTCTCCATGAGAGGGAATGGGCTATAATCCACCACGCGGGCCCAGTGCGAATTGGTAGATGTCACATGTCTTCGAATTTTTTGGTTCTAGGACATGCCGGTTTCCTCACGATGTTTTCCTTCACCGTTTTGAGAGCAGTGGTGATGAAATAAATTACACAAAGTAATACGCCTGTCTGGGTTCGAACCCACGACTTACTGTTCATAAGTCGGGGCCGCCACCACTGGGCCACCACTGCTCCCAAAGCAAATACCTATTTATCATAAATAGTAACAAAATAGTATAGGTATATACATAAATATAATATTAATAGTACATACTACACCTAAAGTTGCACAACTTACAAAAACAAAGGTAGGTAAGCATAGAAAAAAAGAGTCAAATCAATGAAATTATTTGTTCATTGTAATAACAATATCTACCTACATTACACCTATTTGTTTGAGTTTATGTTGTCCTTCAAACATGAATCCGCCGGGCGGCGCGGCACCGCCGCGCCGCCGCTGTCGTTCACTATTCAATGAAATCGCACATATGTATGCATCACTCAGCGTTAGGAGTGTGTATGTGTACGCGCAGTAGCTTCTTACTGCTCTTCACAGCGTCTATCCCTTTCGCTCGTGATGTCGGATGAAATAGCATGCATTTTAACCCCGCCCACCAACTAGTTCGTGCCGCTGACTCGTTTACTCTTAAGGTCCGCTTGCATAGATAAATAAAGATCTTCGCATACATAATAGTCTTCATTCGCAAAATAGCTTAATGTATTTCGATTTTCCTTAGTCGTACTTTTTATTAATTCTTGGTGGGTGGTAGTAAATTTGTTCCAATATTCTTCTAAGCATTTTAATCGTGTCTCGATATATCCTTGTGTCAATCTCTGCTTAGGACATTTCTTTAAGTTTGTTTGTGTTTTTTGTAATATGTTGGCTATTTCTTCTAATACTCCCAGTAATTGTTCTGACGTAGACATCTTTGATAAACAAAAACAACTCAATAATCTTCAAAAACAATGTGATGTTATGAACGCGCGAACGATGCACAGATTTCTTCGTTAATATTATTGTAAATAACTTGCACAAAAAATCCTTAAACTCGTTAGCTAATGACCACTCGGGCTCACTTCTTATCTAATGAATGCGGCAGTCCTTTGTTCTCGACACCCGAACACGATCACTACTTTGCACTACAATCCGGCTCGATTTCGACCATATGGTGTTTTTATTAAGGTTGCAAATTGCTTGACTGGATTTTTGTGAATGAAATGCGTGTGTGCTTGACAACAACTTTAATGCGACTAAAAAAAATCAACGCTGGTTTGCGTCTATATAGTTACAACACTTATGTTTGGCGAAAACACGATTCCATAATATTTTCTCGATAGAAATAAATTCCAAAGTTACCTCCAAATCGGACAATAAACCGCTGGTATTCAAAAAGTACTTCAAATTAGATCATGAAACTTTGTATACTAACTGAACTAACTATAAAGCAGGTCTTATGTTTTTTTATTTTTTCCGAAAGACGAAAATTTGATTTTATAAAGAATAAAAACCACTCATTTCGCACTATTCGGCCTGCAGTGACTGACGTAACAACCACTTTGTAGTGCAAGCTGATTAGAACGTTATTATCATAGTATTTCAAACGAAGTTTGAACCACCACAAATAGAGTTGCTAATTTGAGGTCGTATAGGCTCTTAACCAAGTCAACGTAGCGTTTGTGTGTGTGAGTTGTGTGATATTGCATTTTCGTCGATTTGCATGAACTTCCTTACAATTCTGCAGGTATTTAAAATCGCGGCTTTTTGGAGTGTGATATAATAGTAGATTGTATCATAAGGGAGCAAAATAATATTTTTACGGCGAGGGCGCTTTTTTGAATCCAGAGCGAAGTGAGGGATTCTAGAGTAGAATCCCGAGCGTAGCGAGGGATTCTTTAATAGAATCCTGAACGTAGCGAGGGATTCAAAGTACGTCGCCCGAGCCAAAAATATATTTTGCGCCCGAGTGATACACTCTACTTTTCATCACCCACTATGAGAAAATAAAAGGCGCCTCATAATTTTAACCGACTTCAAAAAGGAGGAGGTAATTCGACTGTTTTTTTATGTATTTACACCGATTACGCTGATATTTATGAGCCGATTGACGTGATTATTCTTTAGTTTGATGCGGAATAGTTGCCATTTGGTCCTATAAAAATGTAACATAGTTTGGCCCAGTAGTTTTCATTTTATGAACATTTTTACTTCAGTCGTGTGGTCTAATTTCAACATGTAAAATAAATGCATAATTATCTAATATTTGGATAGGATATTACAACTAAAAATGGAAAAACAAAAAAACTTTTTTGCAAAAAATAAAACCGACTTCACAAAACACAAAACGTTAAAAATAACTTTACTTCAGAAGTCGGTGACAAAAAAAAACTAAATGATTCAAACAAAGGTCACCGACATCTGAAGATCTAAAGTTATTTTTCACTTTATTGTGTTTTTTATTCACTGTCACTTGAAGAACTCAGTTTTCAAAACAAAACCATGAATTTCTAACAATTCATGAAAATTGGCGAAAACGCGGTCTGCAGTTCGCGCGTTTTTAATTTGATTTCTTTTTTTTATTCAGTCAGCGCGGCGGCCGGCGCGGCGGCGGCGCGACTGGGCCGTCGTACCAGCCAGTTTTTATTCAAACAATATTTGCGTTCGATTTCTTTCGGCGCTGAACACTAAGATGTTCCAAATTCAAAAAGTGCGCCGCAATTATCTTTGCGGCGCACTTTTACTTTTTTTTTTAAAGAGGATTAAAAACTCATTACTGCCCGCTAAAAGTTTCTTATAGAAAACACCACCTTTGGGTGCACTTAAAGGCGAACCAAGTCGTCCTTTTCGAATAGATGGGATGAAAATTGAGTCTTTGAGATCTATTAATTTGAGGCTATGGTGGAGGTGGTTAGGTATAACACCCGTGGTCGAGACTACTATGGGTACTACGTACTCCTTTTCTTGTCTCCAGAATTTGGTCACCTCTTCTTTCAATTCTGCATACTTACTAATTTTCTCACCTATTGTTTTTTGTAAATTATATGTTAGGGACTGCTATATCTATGAGGTGTGCGACTTTATTTACTTTATCTTTTAGGATTATATCTGGTCTATTGTAGTGAATGGTCCTGTCGGTTAATATGCCGCGATCGTAAAAGAGTTTGTGAGTAGTATTTTCTAGAATTGGTTGTGGTACATACTTATAATAAGGAGTGTTTGAGTCTTGAATGAGTTTATGTTTGAGTGCTAGGTTTTGATGGATGATATTTGCTACCTGATTGTGCCTGTGAGTATAATCTCTTTGTGTGAGTGTTGTGCAAGCTCCTGTGATGTGTTGGATGGTCTCTGGTTGGCTGTGACATTTACGGCATTTATTGTTAGTTATCGTGGGGTATTTTATGATGTATTTCCTGTAATTTTTAGTATTTATGATCTGATCTTGTATCGCAATAATAAATCCTTCGGTTTCCAGAAATAGAGAACCTATTTTAAGCCATTTGTTTGATGCTAGTGTGTCTATATGAGGTTGTTCAAGATCATGGGGATGCTGTCCGTGCAACACTTTCTTCTTCCAATCTTCTAACTTTTGCTTGTGTGGGTTTGGATTGTTGGTGTTGTGTATCTGTCTGTTCGTTTAGGCTAAGTGGGGTGTAGCGGTTGTCGTTCATTACTATAGCTTTATGTATGTTACTTGTGCGAGATTTATTGTGAAAGTTGGTTTTAACCTAGTTCGGAGGAGCTCGTGGCTAAATAATAACAGCCGCTCGGATCGATCGTTAGGTTAAGCCGTGCTTGCCTAGGTTGGTCTGTGGATGGGTGAGCACCCATTACATACCGAGTTTCCTCCATGCCTCGGAAAGCACGTTAAGCTGTTGGTCCCGGCTGTCATTTGTAGATCTTTGACAGTCGTTAGGTAGTCAGAGACCCAAAAAGTCTGACAACCAGTCTTACCAAGGGGTATCGTATTACCCAGTACTAACTGGGTTGTGGAGGTCAGATAGGCAGTCGCTCCATGTAAAATACTGGTATTCAGCTGCATCCGGTTAGACTGGAAGCCGACCCCAACATAGTTAGGAAAAGGCTAGGCAGATGATGAATGTTTTAACCTAGTTATTTGTTTCTGCCAAAGATTATGGACATCAAGTAGGTCTCTCCCTCCGTTTTGCCGTTTGATAGTTAGCTTTTCTATTACAGATTTAGGGTGAAGGTTATTGTGTTTGGTAAGTGTGGTGAATTATTATTATTATCCAACACAAAAATATTTTTTCAATTCCAACCAGTAGTTCCTGAGATTAGCGCGTTCAACCAAACAAACTCTTCAGCTTTATTAATATTAGTATAGATGCGCATGTCCCTCCGATTTTGTGATGATCGAAAGATTATTATGTCTTAATATTAGATTTTTTAAGGCACCCGCCTTAAAAGATCCTAAAACATGTGTATTATCGTTTTATTTTTGTTGAAATAAATGATCCCACTCCTGGGCTAAAGCTTCCCCAATTTCTTCCAGATTTGCTGAAGATTACACAAATAAATGCAACTTACCGTCCTGTTGAACCACTCGCGACACTTGTTGAGTTTCCTCTCCGTCCAGAACAGCTGCGACACCGCCAGCAACACGTGCGCGTCGTGCTCGCATTTCTTTAGCGCGTCCACCTGTGCAGAAATACACAATGTTATTTAGTAAAACACAAAGTTTTTTGTAAGGCTAAATACAGTTTTCTCTAATTCCGGATAGCCTTCTGAGTTTAATCAAATTCATATCCTATTAAACTTCTTTCGTCAATCAATCTCTATAGAATAAGAGATTAACACATTTCATAATGAAGCGAGATGTAAAATGTTTAAATGTTCTGTGGCAAAATTAATTATAAAAAAACACAATTTAAAACATAATTATATGTAATGAAATAATAGTAAAACACGAATTAATTTATCATGTCTGTGAAGTTACTCTAATTAATTTTGAAAAGGTCTTTATGGTTTAAGAAAAAACTTACGCTCTTGGTTTTCCTCTGCGGCCGTGACTCCATGAATATGGCCTCTGCCCACAAGCGTCCAGCGCTGGGACACTCTTGTAGCGCTTTAGCCATCACTGCGTTAGCTATTTCAGCGCTGCCGTTCCGCCTTTCCAGTCTTACGCTCTCTAACCTGTGGTAAGAAGTTTAATTTGTTAATCAGCGTGACCTCAAATGTATCAATATTTTAGTTTAAAGTGTTTGTCCAAGTGTCCATTACACCGTACCATACCATGACCGTATCAGGCAAAAAATATGCCACAAGTGGGAAAAAAAGGGAATTTATTTGAGAAACTAAGTTGGATCCCCGAGAGCAGCGAAGGATTCTAGAAAGAGTGGAAACCCGAGCGTAGCAAGGGATTCTAGAGTAGAATCCTGAGCGGAACGAGGGATACAAGAAACGAGATGATTTTTTTTTTACACGAGTTGTGTACTCTACTTTTTGCCATTGACGGCGAGAAACTCAATAGAACTCGTGGGTTAATATTAACAGCCGATCGGGTCGATCTCCAAGGTTAAGCCACGCTTACCAAGGTCGGTCTGTGGATGGGTGATCGCTAATTCATTACATAGCGAGTTTCCTCCGTGCGTCGGAAAGTACGTAAAGGCCTTGGTCAATCTCTCAAAGCAATTTTCGAAATTCAGTGTTATATTGAGAGTTAGAGTGGCAATGGTAAAAAGAATATTTGTACCTCGTCAAGAATGTAATTTAAAAAATCGGTCCTTACCACAATTCTGCATTCTTAGGGTTCCGTAGCCTGGCCTTTTCCAATACTGATCTAGCTTTGGTGACATTCTTCAGTTTCTCTTCTAACCTCGCCAGTAATATCCACATTGGTACACTTGTTGCACATTTCTTGAGCTGAAACAAGCAAAGTGATAAGAACAAGGTATACTGTCCATTAAAATTTATTAATGAGTCAAAATTAACTTCAATTCAGCTTTATGTTAAAACCAATTTCATCCGTTCTACATTAGGGCAGAAGAAAGATGCCAAAATAAGCATACCAATCATTATGTATGTTTTGTTGTCGTACCTATTTTTAATCAATAAATATTTGGTTACAAATTGGCAAGTGCAAGGCAAGGTAAGGTAAGTGTATGCAAGTTTAGTGTGACCAACGCCCACCATCAGTTTATTAAAAAAACCAACACAAGACACCCGGATGGCTGGAAGTCACAGTCACAGATAAAATAAGACTCATTGCTATGTAAAATGAAAAATAAATGAATAAATATCGCTGGACATTACACACAGCGCCATCTAGTGCCATACTAAGCAACGAGGCTTGTGTCGTGGACACCAGATAGTTGATATACTTTTTGTTTGTAAATACATACATATACGAAAACCTAAAAATAAAATAGTAGCCCTTACCCCTTGCGAGTACGTATTCCGTGCCTCCTCATCCTTGCCCATCTGCTCCTCAATCTGCCCCTTCATCATGTGCACTTTGGCGTAGTCTGCGAACACCTTGATAGCTTCCTCGAGCAGTTTGAGCGCTACGTCCAGGTTGTTTAGAGCCCATTCTAGCTTGGCAGATTTTATCATCACCTGTAGGAAAAAAAACAAAGTGAGTCTCATTCTTATTCTGGTCATCGGTTTATGTTCTTAACGAAGGGCCAGTCAATGATTTGCATGCTTTGAAGCATTGGAGATAGAAGTGGAGAACTTATTGTAAGAAAAAAACCGTGTACTGTTTTCCAAAAAATTCTGACATGAATCACAGTGAACTCTAGTGAACTCATCATCTACCTAGCCTTTTCCCAACTGTGTTGGGGCCGGCTTTCAGTTGAATACCAGTTTAACATGGAGTGACTGCCTATCTGACCTCCACAACCCAGTTAGTACTAGGTAAAACAATAACCCTTGGTAAGACTAGTTGGGACTTCTTGACTTTTAAATCACTGTGAACTGTGTTTCATAAATTAAAGATTCATGGGATGAAATAATAATAAACCATTTATTTCAGGTAACAAAGACCTATAGATAAATACCTAAATATACATACTAATAACATTTTTGTCAGTTTAATAAAGAAAGAAAAATTATTTAATAGCTCGCACAGGACAAAACACACAAATTAAAATGGTTAAATATTCAGTACAACTAATAAAAATTAAATGATGTATAATTTTTATTAAAATCATTTTTAGAAAAAATAAAATATATAAAAAGAAACGAAATTAGTCCTGTACGAGGCCAAAACGCTCACCTATCTCAGAATGATGCTGTACCATTAAACAACATCACAGCACTGGTATTCCGACAGGACCCAGAGTGATGTCATGGTCAGATACGGATAAAATAAAAAATAAATAAAGTGTAAACGAAAAAATTATCTACTTAAAACTATGTAAATGAACAGGTAATTGATATTGAAGTGTAATTTCAAAAAGTAATAAGAAAAATACATAGAAGTATGTTTTTTTCCTTACCCGTGGTGTAGGAGCTGAGGCTCTCGCTTTAGACAGCAGTCGTCTCGCTCTATCGTACTCTTTGTTCTCGCTCTCAAGCTTGACGGCCGCCAACCAAATCTCCTCCGAGTTCGGGTTCGCTTGGAAGGCCAGTGATAGGATCCCCCGAGCTGCTGGTACGTCACCTGCAAAAAAAAAGAACGATATTAATTTCCTAAATCACTAAAAATTTCTTTAAAATCTATCAAAATTATTTAAAACACTATGAACTGTACATTAGTATTTTTTAAACGCAGCCTTCTCTTCGTATAAAAACTGCAGTGCTATCTTTCTGTTTTTCGATTAGTCTTGAGCTTGTTTTAATATAAACCTATTTTGAAATAAAATAGAAAAATGAGTGCCGTCCCGGGACGCCTGGCAGATGTGCAACATCGAAATTATTTTGTACAAGTAATGCTTATGCTAAGTAATGCTTAAAAAAAAGTCAATATAAAAAACAAACACATAAAATAAAATAAAAACAAAATGACTTGATTCACAAACAGAAAATCCTTATGCTGGGATCGAACTCGAAGTCACAAGATTGTAACTCAGCGCTGTGCCCCGAGACCAGCTGGCTTGTTGTAAACCGTGGTGAATATGTAGATCTTATGCTGCTTCAACAGGTCGGTAATGTACGGGCCGGGTTGACAACATGACAGCGTACGCCATTTTTTGGTATTACCCGCGCCAATAGATGTTTCACGTCAAAAAATGTGCCTTTTCTAAAGATTGATTAAAAATGCTCGTCTGATTTTTAAATCAGAACGAATAACACCCTAAAACTGTCAATTCACTAATGAGATACTTAATAGTAGATTGTATGACAAGGGAGCAAAATAGTATTTTTACGACGAGGGCGCTATTTTGATTCCAGAGCGAAGCGAAGGATTCTAGAATAGAATCCCGAGCATAACGAGGGATTCTAAAATAGAATCCTGAGCGTAGCGAGGGATTCAAAGTACATCGCCTGAGGGAAAAATATGTTTGCTCTCGAGTCATATACTCTACTTTTCATCTCGTTCTATGAGAAAATAAATAAGAGACACTTTTAAGTAATTAATGAATAAGTTTAATTAAAAAAATGACATGAATGTAAAAAAGGTCAATTAGAAATTTATATCTAATAGATATAAATATAAATGGCACTGGCAAAATTTTGAAAATTTATTGTCACTGTGTGTATTTTGTTTGGGATTGATATAGTTGTGGATTTATTTATACATTTTTTGTTTTTTAATTACTCTTTCTTTGTTCTAGTATGAAAAGTTTACTTGAAATTTGTAGCGTTTTTTGATGATGGATCAATTCTTTTCTAAACTGTGTGTACGGTCTACGTACATTAACCTTACTTCTCGCTGACAAGGCGAATCAATAGGTTTACTTGTCACAACAAATACAACTACTTACTTAGTGTGCAACTTACCAACACGCGAAACAGACGTACATGTAAGAATCACCAACCTTACAACACTAGTACTAAATAAACTTTTGGGTTACTGTGTGAAGTGTTTTGAATGTTGGACACACTCGCTACTTAAAACGCAAACTATCATAGTGTACAGTTCAGGAACCAATCTGCACCGTACACTGTGGAAATAGAAAAACAAAACTAGTTATGCTTTAAGCTTCTACTCCATTCACCGAATATACCCATTTTTTTTGGAAAGTGATGTAATCTCAGTATCTGGCTGGTGCTCAGGAAAAGGTTCCTTAGATGTAGAAGAGCGCGGTGAGAACGGCATGGGCGAACTATCTGCAACTCTTAAGGCGAGGCATCGTTCTAAAACCGGGCACGCGCGCATCGGGACTGAGCGGGGGACTGGGCGTCTGAGCGGGGCGAGGATTGCTAGCTTATAACTTAAAGGACGTAAACGACAAAATGGTTTTTTTTATTTAATTCAGTTGGGAACGATAATTTCAGAAATTCCTTCTATAATTTTAAAGAGTATGTATAGGCTCATCTACGGAGAAAGTTAAGAGGCTTAAATTGGTCCCGTTTGCCCATTAAATGTGAATCTCTTTTTAAAAAGAGGTATGTTTGATATTTTTTTCTCTGTTACAAAAGTTACTTAATCATGTATTGAAAACTAACAAAATAAGGGTTTTATCATGAATTATCAGGTCACCAACTTATATTTTCATTTGTTTTGTAATTACTGACAAAAATTGAGATCATTGACTACATGATTTCCAATGCGTCCTCTTAATTTAATATTTTCTACAATGCGCGTGCTGACCCCCGCACCGTACAAACACTAATGTATACAATTTTCGTTCGATTTCAATGAACGATTCATGTTTCAAATTCAAATCTCATTACTGCCCGCTAAAAAGTCTAGTGGAGAAAAGAGCTACTTTGCTCCCGCTAAACGGGGAACAAAACGACACTTTTCGAATAGAAGGGATGAAAAACTATTTTCCACTATTTGATCACGGCCTACAATTTTGAATTCAAAGCATAAATGAAAAGAGCCAATCATTACATACCTGCCAACCACTTAGACTTGGCTCCCATCAACCACAGCACCTCAGACTTGGGACAGTGCGCCACAGCTCTCTGCAGCAACGCTTCCAGACTAGCCCGAGTCCCGTGTTGCTTCTCTAGGTAGGCCGCACGCAGCCATATTGATTTCTTAGACGGGAACACAGATAGAGCGTACCCGTACACGGCGCGGGCGCACTCGTAGGCGCTTTCGTTTGCACACTGTTGGAGAAAGAAGAAATATATTGGAGACCAAATGTAGACTGATGTTAGTTGAAAGACTATAAGAAGTAAGGTTCAATCGATTTTATGTACAGGCGCTAGCACATCAAGCTACTGCCAAATTTCTTTAATAGATTTTCAACTTTATCGCTAAAGTATTAGGTTCAAAGTTGATTGGGAAAATTTGACAGTTTCGGGTAGCTTGATGTCCTGGCGTCTGAACAACTAAAAAGTAACCTTATTTCTTGTTGCTTAAGGTAAAAATTTGTTTATCAACAATTATTAAATGGTTGTAGGGCACGTGGGATTTAACAAGTAATGATAAAATAGATACTTACAGCTTCGGCGTCTTCCATCCATGTGTGTTTTTGATCTTCTGGTTCAATGCCGTGACCGATGACAGCACGGATTATGGCCTGGTAAAAGAATAAATATGACATCAATGCATTTATTCCAAATCACAACAGAAAAGATTGAGAATTCAAGAAAAATATGACAATGATTATAAAACAGTTAAAAATGAATTGGAAGAGTATCACAGTCAAATTCTAGGCTTATTCAATCGAAATTACAACTACAAGCAAAAAAGCAACAAATATCAAAAGAACTACGTGTTGCGAGATTACAGAAAGTATTTAAGTTTCCAAGAAAGGGTAAAAATATCATTATCAGACATCAATTCACCTATTTCTTTGCAAATCACAGGAGCTTAAGAAATCCGCCAAATACTTTACTAGACGTGCATTTAATCACGCTATTCAACATTCACAGCTCCCGACTTTTTAATATTACCTGACATGTATGCACAGCTCCCGACTTTTTAATATTACCTGACAAGTATGCACAGCTCCCGACTTTTTAATATTACCTGACAAGTATGCACAGCTCCCGACTTTTTAATATTACCTGACATGTATGCACAGCTCCCGACTTTTTAATATTACCTGACATGTATGCACAGCTCCCGACTTTTTAATATTACCTGACATGTATGCACAGCTCCCGACTTTTTAATATTACCTGACAAGTATGCACAGCTCCCGACTTTTCAGCTTCCATGGCTTCTTTAAACCAGTGCTCACGATTGATCTCGACGCCGTTCGCGCTTAGTGATGTGATCGCACGGTCTATGATCTTCTCTACCATGTGGGTGTTCCCTGAAGAAGAGAAACTAAACATTATCGAGAGGAAGCAGTTGATCAACTAGGGAATTCATACAGCATATCAAACTTTACAGATGGCACTATTATAATGTCAATAATGCTTTAACCAAAAAAAACATTTAAAAGTAAAATAAGTTAAAAAATATAGCTTTCTAAACATCCAATATTCAGAAGGTTGAGGCTTGTAATAAATGTAAGTACCTTCAAACCACAACATAACGGTTTTGTAATATTTCAATGACAAAATCGAGCATTTTCTCTCCATCTAGGCAAGGCAAGTAAGAAAAAGTACCTACTAAAAAAGATTGCAAAGCATTTAATCAACAATCTCAAGATACAGACAAGTAACCATTTCTCTTACATTCATCATCTGCCTAGCCTTTTCCCAAGTTTTATTGGGGTTGGCTTCCAGTCTAACCAGATGCAGCTGAATACCAGTATTTTACATGGAGCGACTGCCTATCTGACCTCCACAATCCAGTTAGTACTGGGTAAAACGGAACTCCTTGGTAAGACTGGTAACCATTTCTCTTACATTAACAAAGGTAATTCTACTCACCATGAGCCTCTTCAAGCTTAGCAGCCGTCACCCAAATCTGCCTATCAGTAGGTATATTCTCACGAGCCTTATTGAGTACTTTCCTCGCGTTCTCGTAAGTCTCCAGTCGAGCCAGCGCAAGCCACAGCTCCACACTAGTGGGACAACATTCCACAGCTCTGGAGAGTAAGATACGGGCGTCCTCAGGGTTTTCAAGCTCTACGGCTGCTTTCCATAAACGGACTGAGTTGGGGATGTGTTCTAGAGCTTTGCGGTACACTCGGCGTTTTGCCTGCGAAAGGGGAAATTTGGTTAGTTGAAATTTTATTAGTATCGGAATAGATGCTTAACTGCTATAACACAAGCTAAACGCCGTACCTACAATCTGTGTTTACCTTATTTATTTACGAGTACCTACCTTCTTCATAATTGTTATTTTAGTTTTAGATTTTATTAATTCCCTTAAATAAGAAATAGAAGTATTTCTTATATTAAGGGAATTGTATTCTATTTGAGAAATAAATGTTTTAAACCATACGACACACGTGACATTATAGAAATTAACTACTATAGAAAATAATCTACATTTGATGTTTCCATAACAGATTAATTCCTCAGAGAGAGCATCCAACTCTTGCAATTACATTTTTTGAAGTGAAAACTTCTTTAGGCGCGTTGAGCACTTTTTGGGTGAAGGAAAAACTTTGAACTCATCGTCACGTAACGTAACGTGCGGTCACGCTTCGTAGCCGTTCGTAGCACTCGTAGCATCCGCTACGGCGTAGCACCATATAGGCATGCGCGGGGCACAACCACTGCTACAAGTGGGGCGGGGCCTGGGTACTTTTTGTTTTCACTTCTATCGGCAGTCCCCAGACTGCTCCGTTCTTTTGTTACAAACATGTTGAAGGTACATTTCAATTTTTTTGCGGCTCTGTGTTAGGTTACCAACTGCATATTTTCACTTGTCTGAATGTGTGGAGCAGTTCTATAAAGTAATTATAAACATAACAGCATAAAAGCCCTACATTGAATCTTCAATGTGAGAACCATACCTTCTCAATAACTCTGCTCTCTCTTCGCAACTACTCAAATAGACAGGTCTATTTGCATATCAGAAGTGAAGATCCTGTACAAAAACGTACCTTAGTCTCTTGCTCCAAGTCGGCAGCCTTCACCCATATCCGCACACTATGCGGCAGGTTCCTGGCGGCGTGCGCTATGACAGCTCGCGCCGTGTCGCACGGCTGCAGGCGCGCTGCCTCCAGCCAGAGCTCCTCGCTGCTCGGGTTCACTTCGCAGCCCTTCATTATTAGATTACGGGCTGATTGGACCTTGCCTAGAAAAACGTGGGAAGGATAAATTAAACTGAGCATCGAAACAATGTAGTTTTACAGCGTATAAAACGTTTTGGGGGTGACATTTTTTCGTTTGTGTCGGCTTTAATAATACTTAATAGCATCGTTAATATTGTAAGATATATTATAAACTAGCGGATGTCACCCGCGTAGTTCCCGTTCCCGTGCGATTACGGGGATAAAATATAGCCTATGTTACTCAGTAAAGACGTGGCTTTCTAATGGTGAAAGAATTTTTGAAATCGGCGCAGTAGTCTTTGAGTTTATTCATTACAAACATACACACACATAAAAATACAAATCTTTCCTCTTTATAATATTAGTGTAGATTAATCACGGAGGAGCTCGTGGCTAAGTAATAACAGCCATTTGGATCGATCTTTAGGTTAAGCCGTGCTTGCCTAGGTTGGTTTGTGGATGGGTGACCACCCATTACATAAACTCCGTGTCTCGGAAAGCACGTTAAACAGTTGGTCCCGGCTGTCATTTGTAGATCTTTGACAGTCGTGACAGGTAGTCAGTGGCCCATAGTCTGACAACTGGTCTTACCAAGGGGTACCGTTTTACCCAGTACTAACTGGGTTGTGGAGGTCAGATAGGCAGTCGCTCCACGTAAAATACTGGTATTCAGCTGCATCCGGTTAGACTGGAAGCCGACCCCAATATAGTTGGGAAAAGGCAAGGCAAACAAATGAACAAACAAACCTGTAACTTCCTCCAACCTCGCACTAGCGATCCAAGCTGGTGGATGATTAGGATTGGTCTCTCTCACAGACTTCAATAGCAGCCGAGCCTTCTTAATATCGTTAATGTCGCCGCCATACGTCGGTATCATGGACTGCAAGTCTGTCAGATAGCCCTTAGGGTCTACCACTGTTTGTCCTGTCACTGAGTCAGATACTTGAGACAGTTTTACTGTCATTAGAGTGTTACGAGCTTGACCGATCTTTCTTAAATCCAAGTCACCTGGAAATATTATAAGACATTAAGTTAATTATGCGACAATGCAATAATACCTTTTTTAAATTCGCTTTTGCCAGAATCCTTAAGCTAGGTTATAGATGAGAAATCCAGTGTGAAGTAAGCAACATTGTGCTTGAAAATACAATCTGAATCACTGTCACTATCACTGTGTTAAGCTTTCACGGTTTAAAACTAAACTTATATAATATATAAATTTAGTTCTTCTATTATATAAGTTAAGTTTTAAACCATGAAAGCTTAAAACAGTGTTTGAAAACCCAGTACAGGCCGGAAATATGATATAAAGTTTACAATCTGAATATTCATCTTTTGCTAGAAGTCTTTAAATTGCAGTGATGCCGAGTCGGTATACTTGGTCCTGTTCAGCACAATACAGTAAATATTAAAAAAAAAACTTACCAGAAGGCGTCAGCATTCCTGGAGTCATAACTCCAGGCATCATAGAGGCAAGACCGGACCCAGGATCAATAGATGAAGAAGACTCTCCACCTAGATTCCTGGATAGCACACTGTCAGGTAATGGAGTGAACTTCTCGGCCCGAGGGTTGCGCTGCTTTCTGTTACGGGCATCACCCACTTCAGGTATGGCCGACCATTCATCCTCAGATACTGATTTTAATTCACGTTTTAAGTCCGAGAACTGTTGCTGGATTTTCGGCCTGTAATAATGTTAAGATTTAGTTGTTTGGTAAATAAATATCTATTATAATCCAATTTTTACTTATATATAATGAATTACAAGAAAAATCACAAACAAAATTACTCAAGAAAATCCACACACAAAATTACTTTTCAGGTATTTTATTCATTTTAAAAGTTACTGAGCTACATTCGAACCCAGAATATGTTTATGAAAGTGGAATTAAGGGAAATGCTATTCAGGAGAATTATATACTACTAATACCTCTCTTGACGGTATCTCTCCAAGTCTTCTTTAAGGCGTTTCTCTCTGTACTCTTTCCTTTTCTCATCCATTCTTTTGTCAATGGATTCATAAATGGCATCTGCTTCTGCATCATCTTTATCATAGGGATCCTGAAAAAGTAATAATAAGATTAATTTCAGGCCATTTGGAGGCTAATTAGATAGAATCTAATAACGTGATGGTAAAACTACCCAGAACTTTTCAATATCATTTCCAATATCAAACTTGACTGCCCATTGCGTTACCCTACGTAAAACTTCTGCATTTATATCTGTTATCATGACAAAAAATAGATCTAGCTAGGTCAGGCTCATATCCGAGAAAACGTTTTTTCTCGATTTTCACCTGAGCAGAGCTCAGTCGAAAAAACCGGCCAAGTGCGAGTCGGACTCGCGCACGAACTCGGTTCCGTACCATTATCTATTAGGCCAGTAGAAATCGACGTTAAAAAAGTCTAAAATCGCAAAGCATGCTGTAGTTCTGCATTTTTGATATGTTGTATAGATCAGATAGGGTGACGTAAATCCAAATTTGCAACTTTGAAAAAGTTGTAACTTTCAATATTGGTATAAGGTTAACTTAATTTGCAACAATTCAAGTCCAACTGCAGCTCTATAAGCTTCACAGGGAGAAAGCTATGGCCCTTAAAATATGGTCACCTTTCCTGAAAATTGTCAATTTTAAGTTTTGCTCCCATCCGAAGTAAAATATTGGCAAATCGCTCACGCATTTTTAATTTTGCTTTAGGATTTTAATGTTAATTTCCACTGGGCTAATAAACAACATTAGACAAAACGGCAAAAAAATCACATTTGTTGTGTAAGAGTTGTTTGTTTATTCATCTGTGAAAATTTCAACTGTTTAGCTATCACGGTTCATGAGATACAGCCTGGTGACAGACAGACAGTGGAGTCAATAATAGGGTCCCGGTACGGTTGGGTACGGAACCCTAAAAAGAAGCACATTCAAATGAACATATTTCAGTCAAACAGAAATCTAGTAAGCTAAATTCAACTATAAAACAAAGATACAGTAAGGTTTAATTGTCTTGAACACACTATTATCAAGAGTAAGAACATTGTAAACAAACCTTAGAAAACAATGAACCACTGTATCCTGAGAACTCATCATAATTGGAGTCATTCAAATCTTCATCATCATCTTCTTCCTCAGTTTTCTTGCGTTTAGCCGCTGGTGGCGCATGACGATCATCCCTAAAAGATAAATTTATGGAAGTTTTTATGGACAATCATTTAAATTTTATTTCTAACTTATAAATATATCAAATCATAAATATTTGTCTAAGAAGTCAGGGTATAATGTTGGGGGTATTATATTTGTTTACTATTTCAAAATGTGTTGAATTATTGAATATAAACCAGTACTTACGACACATCATTGGCATCTCTTGCAGGACCGATATCAGAACGTGTGGTGAATCCAGTGGCACTGTAACGGAAATTTAAGGATTACTTAAACATCCTTCTATTCAAAACATTATTTTATATTGATAAATATACAAACATTATCTTACCCTCGACCAACACCAGCGACATAACCTAGGGGTGCAGGGATCCCAAGAAAATGTTTTTTGTTTTTGTTCACAAACGCCTGCGGGGGCACCGACATGTTGGGTTTATGCACACTAATCTAACCCAATAAAAATACGTAATTAATGAGCAGGAATCAATATTAATTTGTTTTCTGCTAGTATTAGTTTAGTTATTTATTATTTTTGACATATTTATGTCAATTTTGACTGACTTTGGCGTTTCCTTCAAATGTTACCAGTATTGCAGTTAATTCATTTTATAATTTGGCAGCACTGCATTCTAAAGTACGACCCACACACACATATCCATCCAATAACCGAACTTTTCCGAAGTTACCTTTCACCCCTAACTACCTGTTGCCTAGCAACCGAAAGTTGTAATTTGAATAGAAGAAAATAATCGAAGAAGGATTCGGTAATTTTATAACTTTTCCGTTCTTTTATAGAATAGCGGGCTTTATTATCAACCCGTAATAATCATGGCGCAGAGTTTAATTGGAATGGCACAAGAACTAGGGTCGAATGATAACAGCATATCGACAAAAGAATTTCTACAATTTGAAAAGAGTTGTGAAGCTTACAAGGACGATGATGAAGAAATTAAAATGATTTTTAATGAAATCAAGAAACTGTCTGCTGCCAACAAGTCAGAGGTTTTAAGTGAAGATATTGATGATGTAGATTTGATTCTCAAAAGGGCAGAAGATATTGCACAAGCTACCCAAAATTTGCTGAAAAGTAGCCCTATATCGTCTGTTATGAAAGCTAGTAGTCCTAGTAGAAGTGATTCTGGTGCCATTCCTCAAATTAAAGTGACTAAACCTAGGGAGAATGAAAAGGATATGTTGGAGCACAAGGAATACAGTAATAATACTAAGGTAATCACATTTTTTTAAACTTTTTATTCTAGGTATTATGGTACCTAGCAAAAGTGCTTTTTGTAGGCACTAAATAATACTTAGTAAGTAGTGATTTCTGCTGCAATCAGTCAAAAACTGTTTTATAAAAAAGGGTGGGTTTTCTCAAGTTGGTAAGGATGTTTATTTTAAGTAATTATTTCATGAACTAGCTGACGTCCCGCGGTTTCACCCGCGTAGATCCCGTTCCCGTGGGAGTACGGGAATAAAATATAGCCTCTAGCACTCACGAATAATGTAGCTTTCTACCAGTAAAACAATTTTTAAAATTGGTTCATTACTTCCGGAGATTACCCCCTACATACAAACTTACAAACAAATGTTACCTCTTTATAATATTAGTATAGAAAAACAAAACATTCTATAAGATTTTTTTTATTCTTAAAAATAGTGCTGCTGAACAGTCTTACATTTCTTGCATTCAGCCTTTTCTTATTACATGTCATTAAGTCTTAACTATAAAAGAGACTAATCAACTTATGTATCGTTTGTACATTCATGAGTAGAAATGCTTTAAAAAATTTAAATAAATAATTCATGCATACTTAGTATGCAAATAAAGTTACTTATTCTAATTTGGTCACTTCGCTAGCTAAGACCCTTAAACCAGCTATGTTCTCCCTTGCTACAGGCTCAATGTATGAAGCCGGTAGTACAAAACCGTAACGTCCAGTGTCACTCAGTTCAATAGTGTAGCTGTACTTGATGCCTATAGACTTGGCCCAGTCATCGGAACCACCAGCAGCTGGGTAGAGAACTCCACTAGATGATCCCACTGTATATTCTGATCCTCCTGTCTTCCGGATTGCCTGTAAGAAAAGTAAAATTAGAATGAAATTATCTTTTTATGGGAAGACCCTTGGAACACCAAGATCCCTTGCGGTCTGCGGATGCTATGAGAAGAATGAGAAGGTTGATCTGCTTTTGGAGGGAGGTGGGCTGGTTGGAGTAATGGCAACCATGGCTCACGCGCAATCGTCCACTCTATGGACTAAGTGCGGAAACCAAAATCCCATAAAGAAAAAGAAGAAATTGGAATTTATGGGGACATCCTGCAATTATATCCGAGCGATGGATTAAACAATTCTTCTAAACAGCATAGGGATACTTTTGCTAGTAAAAGCGTGATCTCAACTGGGTTAGGTAATAATATTCCATTAGGACCAATTGTTATGGATACTTGAAGCTGGTGATGATAACACTATGTAACAGTGTAACTTCAAGCATACAACTCAAATACTTGATCTTGACTTACCTGAGGAGCTCATGGCTAAATAATAACAGCCGCTCGGGTCGATCTTTAGGTTAAGCCGTGCTGGCCTAGGTTGGTCTGTGGATAGGGTGACCACCCATTACATACCCAGTTTCTTCCGTGCCTCGGAAAGCACGTTAAGCCGTTGGTTCCGGCTGTTATTTGCAGATCTTTGACAGTCGTTAAAAGTAGTCAGAAGCCGAAAGTCTGACATCCAGTCTTACCAAGTGGTATCGTATTACCCAGTTACTGGGTTGTGGAGGTCAGATAGGCAGTCGGTTAGAGTGGAATCCGACCACAACGTAGTTTGGAAAAAGGCTAGGCAGGTGATGATGACTTACCTGAGCTATCCGTTCGCCCACAGTTTGAAGGTCCTTGTGGTCTGGGGTCAATGCATTGTCATAACCCCATGGGTACAGCAAGTACTGCCCATAACTATGGTATGTCAGGTAGGCAGAGAATTTCGTTGATACGTTTTTGATGAATTCCTGTATGAAAAGTAACATTTTTAAAGCTGATTTTCCACAAAAAACATTGGCTGTGCTGTCAAAATGTTTTGGTGACAGTGCAAACACACCTTTAGACTTTAGAGTGTTTAAAATTGCATTTCCATTATGCAAAACCTTGGGGGTGTGGTTGTCCTTCGGGAGTCACAATGTCAGTCATGCCTTAATTAGGTTGAATTGCAAGCAATTGCCCTAGATGTCAGGGGATATCTGGGGCAATTGTGTGTTCTAGAATTTACCGTCGAGGGGTTTTCCAGTGCTTTCGTGTAGTGCTTGCATACAAAGTTCGAAAAAAAAGTAAAATTATAGAGAAGGCTATCGTTCTCGTTTTTCTATGCAGCTTTTCTTAGACTTCCACTTCACGCAGTCGGCCCAGTGCCGACGACACTAAACTCCGAAGTTAAAATAACTAGGTATGGTATGGCCGTATGGGGCGATGAATAATGTAAGCACCACTTACAGAGATTGCTTTAGATTCTGGTTCAGAGAACGGTCCGCTTCCACGGTAAATATCGCTGCATGGGTAACCCGAAGCTCCTTTACCTCCCCAGTGGTATCTATTGAACAGAAAAATCATTTTCGGTTAGCGCCAACAACTTGTTTTTATAAAATGAAAAGCGCCAAAGGCTACGATTTTGGAGACCAAGCGCAAAATCGCATATAAGTATCCTAAACGCCAACCTCGACTCAACGACTGAAGTCTGAACCATTGAGAAATTGCTACATTGGTTTTGTAGGGCAGTACTTAACTTAATAGAAAAAAATCGAACCCAATCTTATCCCATTTTCTAATGGAATGAAATGATAATGACCCTTTTGTATAGAACTGAAGAATCTTTAATGCGTTTCTCGCACGCTGTTTTCCGTCATTCCGTGACAAAGCAAAATGGTTTCCTACACAGCATAACTTTTTCATTAAGTATATTAAAGTAGGCACGTGCGCTAGTTCTTAGTCGCCCTTGGCCCGTGTTCATAGAGCCTTGGCCGGGCACGATATCCGATCGATTCTGATCAATCACTCATTTAATCAACTCAGCTTATCGTACTACTCTACAACTGGACATAGGCCTCTTTCACGTTGTGCCACGTTTGCCGGTTTATCCACCTTCTGCGTCCAGTCTGTACCAGTCATCCTTTTAAAAGATCCCTTGATCCATCTAGATTGGGTAGTGTCCCAAGCTGTACCTACTTGTCAAAATGTAGACAAGCTTCCTCTTTCCTAATATTTTGATGTGCCCGACAAGTTCCCTAATGATCTCATTACATGTGGAATGCTATAAATTATAGAGATTTGAGTATTATCGGTCTCTACGCTAGGACCTCGATAGTTACTGCTGTTAAGCAAAAATTATTACCCGAAGTTCCTGTTTAGATCCGCGCCTGTGCAAGTGCTGGGACCATATCCGTATTTCCTGTTCTTCCTCCATAGACGGTCCGACCTATGTGTGTACTCATAACCGTCTGGGTTTACCACGGGCAAGAAATACCTGGAAACAAATTAAATACATAAAAGAAACAAATTTAGGGAGTCCCTTAGGAGCGTCAAAATTAAATGAATTGAATTGCTTCTTAAAATTCTTACCAATCAATGTTCTTGATATCATCAGATTCGACATCAAAGTTTTCAGCGAATTGGTTGATGAAGTAAGTGACTACAGCCGGGCTAATCCACTCACGTGCATGTATGCCACCATCAACGAATACTGCTTTGTTGCCTTGTTTTCCGTCTGAAATGCGTAAAACCTGAGAAAAAGAGTATTCTATTTATTTTTTATCAGTAAAAAATGGTAAGGTTCCGGGGTTTTCCCAATAGATAAACCCAAGATTCGAAAATTCAAGTGATGATCGTGTAGTATAGTAGTCTGATTCCCAAGAAGATACCAAGAAAGACATGGGTTTTTACACATAGTCAAGCACCTCGAGTGACTTTTCTATTCAAACCGATATAATCTATCGCAAATTCGTTCTTCTGTTGATATGGTTTGATGTAATAAAGTACCTATTGTAATAATGAACAATTCCGCGAATTAGTGTGATTGATGTTTCGTCATGCTAACAATAAGGTGAAAAGTGATAAATACTCATGAATTTTTGATTGTGATTCAATCAGTGTTACGAATGCTAAAAGCAACTTGAAATTATAACTTTAATAACTTTGAAACTTATGACATTTATTTTTAATTCAAGGGTGCAATTATTTTGATCGACCGATTTACCTTAAGTTCGCGGCCTTCGTAAGATTTCCCTATAGTATTAACACTGACGATAGTAGGATACGTTTTGGCCAAGTAGTCCATAAATCCGTGAATATCTTCCAGTCGATGGTACTGCTTCCATGTCATACGGTGACCTGAAATGAGATACTACATTAAAATGGATATAAATCATCATTTCATTCATCTCACCATATCCATAATTTTCGTTTAATCACACGGATCTCCCAATTTGCGAGTATGTTCTCTTGCTTCCGGATTAGTGACGAAAGGAATATTTTGACCTTTCAACTGTTAGCTAGTTATAGAAAAATCTTAAAAATGTTAATGAACATAATCCAGATCCAAAAGGTTAGAGACACGTCATGTGAGAATTCAAAACCAATTATATTAAAACAAAGATAGTGCATAGCAACAATGATTCGGTGCCTAACAACAACAACGAACCCCAATTTGCATTTGGCCAATACTCCATGGGAAGGTTGAGAGAATTGTACCCCATGTAGGCACTTATGAAACCTAGCCGGCGATGAGATTCCCTGTAACGCCAAAAATTGTAAGCTCTTGCTGGAACAAAATTACATCGGCCCTTGGAATATTGTTAAACTTAAACGATCTTCACAAGATTAAAATAAATTCATTAACTATACAAACCTCTTCTATCTTGTAATTCTAATTCGTTCTCATCTAACGGTGGGTTTTCTTCATTGATTCTTTGCTGCAAATCTTCAATTATGACGTAGTATGCAATATCCTTCTTTTTTAATGCATCTGTTACGTTTTCAAGGGCTTTTGGTTTGACGAGGATATCGATTGCTGTGTGATTGCCTCCCCATGACGCGATGACTGGAAAATAATTATTTTTTATTGATGACGTTTTCTTACAGGAAATTCAAAGCTTTTCAGATCTAGTTTAAATTAAATCATCAGCTTACGTTTTTCCGACGCCAGTTGGCTGATGAGACGTTGAGCGCTTGTTTTCTTTGTGGAGACCTTCCAAACTTGGCAACCAGTGTAGTCGATCCTCTCTTCTACGTCCGCGATCTTAGGTTTATTGTTTTCAAGTGCTTCAGGCGCTTTTTCTTTATTTACTACCACTTCTGGAGCAACTGACTCTGATTTAGAAGCTGACTCTGATTTAGAGTCAGTTTCATTTTGAGCTAGTTCATGATACGGTTGTTTAACCGAGCTACGAGTAGGCCATTCTGAAACAAGTCATTACTGTGAGTAGGTCATTCATATCAGCGATAATTACGATTACGTCTGCATTTTTGCGTCTAAGTGATTTACAATCGTGACTTATTATGTATCATCAATTTGTCTTACGTGTGATTCAATCCTAATGAGTGGTAAAATTGCATTAATGTCGTTTTTTGCTGTTCATAAACACATTTTAGATATAATTGTGTGTTTAGATGGACAGATTACATACGCTTTGTTTAATTCATGGCCTTATTTTTTCACAGCGACATAGTTCTGTGTGAGCTTTGTTTTAAAACAATATGCGAAGTATAGGTACAACTGTATATTTTCATTCTGAATGTATAAAATGAATTAATTAATTTAGAATAACAAGGTCAATTTGAGCTTTTATATCGAAATGTGCGGCTTTAACAACTGTGCGTACACCTAAGTCAATATTTTGTGCAATATTTGCAGGCAATATACAACAAAAAATACAACACATCAATACTAATGATTCACAGAGAAAACATCAAACAATTTTCCTCTTACAACGACTATGCATATAGAATACATAAATAAAAGAAATACGATCAACGTTTATTTAAGTGCGTACATAAAAGTTAATGAGCGATTTCTACATTGATTTACTGCGGATACGAATACCCGTTTACATTCACACATTATGTGTTAAGTTTTGAAGTATCGATAGCGACACAGAGCGAATTGATAATGGAATAGATTAGAATGCAAGGCTCGTATCTCCCGTGACATGTTTTAATGACTTTCTCTAGCCACGGCTTGTTTTCCATTCGCGTCTGGCCGGTCTTGGCTAATATCTTTGCCGGTCTAACGGTGCTGCATGTCGAACTTGAACTGAACTTGCCGCTCGTTCAAGGGTTTCCGCGGCGTTCGATATTTGATTTTGCTCACGCATTTCGAAGGCGACATCGCATACGGAACTTTAGAGAATATAAACAAAGAATGCGTTCGAATTTGTATTCAGTGGATTCATGAGTTTTTTTAACTTTAAAAAAATATTAGAAAAAATACGAGAACGAAAACTGATAACGAGAAGGCTCGGTAGGGACTGAAAAAATATAATAGCTTGACAGGTAGAATATTGTGATGAACAAAACTAAAAATAGACAACAAAACAATGTTCTTCATTCTAAACACATTTTCGTACCAAACAAAAGCAATCAATTAGAACGCTGGCATTGTGTAATGCACCGTTAACTTTTTTAAAGGAAGTGATAATTTTTTTGATTCGGTTTTTTTTTTTTTTTTTTCATTCATTATTTTCTCGTCAATTAAAATCCCTTTAAAAATAAGTAAATTATTCCATACCTTGTCCTGGCTGTAGTTGATTGATGAACGGCGTACATAAAACCGAGGATGTGACGGACAGGAACACGACTATCTTCGTCAAGGACCCCATGGCTACTGGCGGTGCGGACGCTCTGCCGCAGGTGATCACACTGATGCGCTCGCGCACATCGATTGCCTCTTTTAAGCTCCGATAAACCTGCTGTCGGTATTGATAGCTCGGGATACGAAATTAACTTGATGAGTTTTTATCATATTGACGGTGTTAATGCAATTGTGGACACTGGAGACCTAGATTTTTGTATGGAAATTGAGTTCAAGTCATTTGTAGTTATTTGTTATTACTATTATACAATATTGCTTGTGTTGTGAAATATCTCAATGTGTTTTCAAAGTTCAGAGCCTTTGTTTTGTTTGTCATTTTACGGAGAGCTCTCGAAGTTATTTTTAGGACCTCCTTAAACGTTTACCGCTAAGTAAATTAACAAGTCCAAAAGATTTTTTTATTTACTTACGAATAATGTTAAGTTACCATGGATTATTATGAAAGAAAATATGCTGGAGATCTTTGAGATCTAAATATTGGAACCTATTAAATACTTAAGGTATAAAATCCTTGATTTCAGGTTCTTAGCCTGAAGCAAATACCTATGTTGTATTTGCTAATTAAGATCAATAGAGCCTCATAAAAGAAACTTAAAGGGCTCTCCCTTTTACGACCAAAAGCTTATAAATTTATTTTGAACCGAACTTAATAAAATTATGAATACGCCCATTAGATTCGGATCAATGTTTGCAAAAGGCGTCACATCACCTATAGGTACAGTATTCGTTTGGGACCAGCCTGACAACTTTTCTCTCGACCTGCGCGGGCGCCATGCCCGGTCGTTGCCACCAAGTTGCAGTTATTTAACTTTGATGACAAACTTTGTTTACTGTAAACACGTTTTTAACGATTTATTTATCTAGGTAATGTTCTTTTCACGGTTTATGACCGTTTCGGTTCTTGGTTTATCTTGATGGGCCTAACACTTAGACTTGAGTACCTATAAACTCTGCATTTAGTAGGTACTAAGTTTATATATACTCGTAGTAGGTATGGAATCTCTAAGAGTTTCATCTTATATCCAGTTAAATATAGCATAACTTTACTTTATGAAAGCTGAGAAATTATATACTTGTGTTTGTAATAATCTTAAAATGTGTTTCTAGGCTAACCAGTATGCTAAACAAAATGCTAAGGAAAACACTGAAACACGTCGTAAGCCGAAGTTAAGGCCTTTCTCCGCCGGTGTCATCGATTCAAAGAAACGAGAGACGCATAAGATTGTCAAGTCAGTGACTAATTCACCTAAAAAAATAATTAACTGTAGACACGAAAACTTGTTAGAAGAATTAAAAGACACAACGGAAAGAGCAAAAGGTTTGGAATTGACGAACGTAAAGTTAAACGATGACAATAAAGCTTTAAGAAAGAAGTTGAACCAAGTCACCGAAGAGAAACATGTGGTAGATTTAAAATTAGCCGAATGCGAAAAGTTTGTAGGCAGACTAAGTAAGGAATACGAACATAAGAGTACAGAATTAAAGGCTGTTACGGAAAATGAAAATAGAATACTTGCGGAACTACAAAAAGAACGAAATGACAGGAAGAATTTGACTTTGCAACATGAGAAGGATTTAGTTGTTATACATGATTTACAAAGACAAGTCAAAGAAATGGAAATGATTTTGAGAAGGAAGCATCCTGATTCCGTATCGGCTCTGATAGGTGAGTATTTACATAAATCCTTTTAACTTCATTTTAAGTAGGTAATTGATTACAACTTAAATACTAAAACATTTGCAGTAGCATCAAAATCGTCAACAGTGGAAGACAATAAGAAAAAGTTGTTAGAAGAACGCATTGCTAGACTAGAACAAGAGCTCAAAGACAAAGAAGATCACTTTCAAGGAATATTGATGACGTTACAAGAAAAGTTTGGGGACATGAAGCAGAAGTACGAAAGTCACATTATAGACGTAGAGAGACAGTTGATGGATGACCGAAAGGTGAACACTGAGTTGAAACACAAGTTGAATACAGGGCATAAGACTGATGCAGCCACTCAAACAATACCTAGGAACAAACATACTGTATCGACACAAACATTTATAAAGCCAGACAGAGCGTCGTCAGCTGTAAGCCGATTGTCACAAAATTCAGCCTTATTTTTGAATAGGCTGAAAGAAGATAGTTACTTAGTAGCCACCATAAAAGGTTTGCAATCTGAGCTGACAGTCAAACAACGAACTATTGCCAAGATTAACAGAGAAACGGAAGAACTGAGGAAAAACTTGCGCAATCTTCAAAAGGAAAAAGAAGGTACCTACGTCATCATTCTCTTCCCTATCTCAATTCATTTGGGGACGGCGCAGCATGTCTTCTTACTTCCTTCCTTCCTTATTACTCGTCATCTCATCAGACACCACAAGAAAGCATTAATTCTCGCCATATCATCCTTTACAGTCTATCCATCGTTTCTTTGGTCTTCCTCTACTCTTACCCATCCACATTCATACTCAAAACTTTCCTCACGACATAATCCTCATTCCTCCACATCACATGCCCGTACCACGACAACCGATTACCATGCAACTTTTCAGAAATAAAGAATTCATTCCAACATTTGTGATTTGTATTACGTGTTAAGCTTGAGGTTTCTTTTAGTTGTTGACTAACAAAGGACATTAAATTCTATTTCACTTTTACATTTCGTGGAACCTCTTTGGTTTAATTTACATACAATAAATTACCAGGTCTTCAACTGTGCTGCTTGCTTACGTGTGCTTTTCACGTGACAACATTGGCATATAAAACATTAGCGGTAGGTATCAAAATTTGTGAAACGGTACTTTACATCTGCCTGTGTGAATTAACATTGTGACTCGGTATTTCTTGACATTGTTTGAAAGTCTACACACAATAAGTATGAAGTAGATAATCAAAATATTTATTGGTTCATGCGTTCAACAATCTACATTCTATGTATGCCTATAATATTCAACACCATAGAAATTGATTTATGAATAAATGTAATGTCATAAAATTTCCTTAAGGCATACTTTGATCCTTGTTCATATGCTAGTTAAATCTGGAAAAACCCTGGGACAAACCCCTAAATTGACTGAAATGAGTAATTTTCTAAATTGTGAACAATTTTTGGTTTGCTCGAAATAGCGAAATCCACGACTTCCTGCAGGTGCCGCTCGTAAGCTCTGAAATCGAGCGGTACAAAGGTCAACACAAGGCACGCCTGCCATGCACCCAAACCCCCTACTGACAGAACTGTTAAACCCGACAGCGGTGGTCAATAAGGCTGAAGAGGAACCACCTTCTATAAGTGGGAGGCGCAGCACAGGCTGCTCCACCACAACGCCCCATGCAAACTGCAAAAAATGCACTTATGGTCTGACGACCGATTGCAAATAGTAATATAGAAAAAAAAATTGTTCAAACAAATTTTCCTCTTTATCTTATGTTAGGTGTCGGCTCAGCACGTTTCCTTCCGTTAAACTAAATCAATTCAAAACCCACTTAAAACTAAACTTAGATTTACGTAGCTTTCCAGTTACTAACTAATATATTTATTCTAGTGTTACTAAACTTAAATCCGCATACACATAAGAAAACAGCCAACAGATCGAAGTCTACGGAGAATATATTGGCAAGGATGAACACGGAAATGGAAGCCGAACTAGCGGAAATAAGGAAGCAAAAGGAAGTGTTAATGCAAGAACGGAACACGTTACTCGATTCACTCAAGCGTACGAATGAGGAATTCATATTGCTGAAGAAAAAGAGGATTCAAGATGTAAGTAGCAGTTGGTCTATAAAACAAATACTTCAGTGTTCTGTTTCAGTTCGTTAAGTAGTCCAGTTTCAGTCAACCACGGGTAGATTTTATAAAAAAAAAAATAACTGCATGTTTTTCGTTGGCTTTGAAAAGACCTACAAAAAAAGAGTTTAGAAACAAGAATTGCAAGGGATTTCTTGTAGGTCTTTTGAGATTATTATAATTGTTAGAGTAAGGTGATTTAGGTGCAATTTTTTTTTGTATTTGCTTTATTGAACTCTTGGCATCAAAATAATTTAATTATTACATACTTACGATGCATAGTTTTTATGAAACAACCATAGACTTAGTATATACTGCCGTATAGACGAACTGACAGCTCGATAAAGCGTGACCAATTTTGATTTGTCAGTGTGTGCGTTAGTTAGCGATGTAGGTACCTTTTACTTTGGAGGACTATCGATAAGTAGTTGAAGTTCGACCCTTGGAGGAAGATGTTCCATAGACTGTCTTTGTCCAGATTATATTTTTTACATTATGTTAAAAAAGTGTAAATACATTAAAAAAATAAAACAGCCAACATTTTATTTAAAATCGCTCAATACTGACCTTTAAACAGAAAAATCTTATTAAACTGGTTCCTTACAGTTTCCTTTCCTAAATTATTGAGTTTACATTCATGTTTAAGGGCCCGTGCACAAAATTAAGACATTTTGAACATTTTTGATCACTACTTGTGGGAAAGGCAAGAAGAATTTGAACCTTATTTATTTTTATTATAAGAGACAGGTTCTTCATCTTGTCGACTGCTTGAACAATTTTTTTAAATAATGTATATATTAATGGCAATCACCCATATTCAAAACCCCTTTTCCGCAAAAGTAACGAGCGAGTGATGTTTGTGGTTCGCTGAACAAAGAACTACAAAATATTCTGAACATTAAAAAATATGAATAACATCATTATATGGTCTACTCGTAACATAGCAAGAAACATTATTGATTTCAATACGAAATATAGCAGAAAAAAAATGTTGAAAAAACGTAATTTGTGGAAAACGTCGGGACAAATAAGTATTTTTTTCTATACCTTAGAAACACTTTAAAGAAAATTAAAAAAATAATTCTTAATCTCAAGGTAGCTTTTTAATTGAATCTGAATTTTAATTTATAAATAAACAATAACTTCATTTCGTAAATTAATGGCAAAGAGAGCTATATTATCGACCGCGCAAACCCGCTCCCGTCAGTAACGAAAGGGCTCTCCCAGCGTGAGCACGTATCACTTTGCTTCGCAAGCGCTCCCGAGTTATTACGTGAATATATTTCCGAGATATACGCAGACTACCACATTTCGATCCAGTATTTATATTCAAATTATTAAACTTTTTGATTGTATTAAGATAAGAGTTTTTTTTGACGTTGGTTGTTAATTAAGATTTATTTCGTCTTCATATTATTTAAAGTTAAGTTTCTTTGTTTGTACATAATAATATTATTATTATTCTATTATGTAAAGCTCGATTACCACTCACTGACTCACTGACTGACTCATTGACATAATTGTTCTCCCAGATGGTGAAGGGGGAGGTGGGTATATTTTGACAGATTCGTAAACAAGTAACTCCCGCGAGTATGGGAAAAGTGCCAAACCTCCCCTTTTCGCCCCCCTTCCTCCCCCTCCCTATCGTATCTCGGAAACAAAGAGACCCGTATTTTTCGTTTTTTACGGATTCGTATAGAGGAAGCTCGGAAAAGTAAAAACCAGTTTTCAAAGTTGACCCCCTTGCCCCCCTTCTCCCCCCCTTTAGGCGGATCTCAGAGGTTATGAGACGTGGAACATTTTTTTTTTCAGATTCGTATAGAAGAGGCTTGGGAAAGTAAAAACCAGTTTTCAAAGTTGCCCCCCTTGCCCCCCTTTTCACCCCCTTAAGGCGGATCTCGGAAGTTAAGAGACTTGGAACATTTTTTTTTTCAGATTCGTATAGAGGAAGCTCGGGAAAGTAAAAACCAGTTTTCAAAGTTGCCCCCCTTGCCCCTCTTTTCACCCACTTAAGGCGGATCTCGGAAGTTAAGAGATTTGGAACATTTTTTTTCAGATTCGTATAGAAGAGGCTCGGAAAAGTAAAAAGCAGTTTTCAAAATTGACCCCTTTTTCCCCCTTCTCCCCCCTTGAGGTGGATCTCGGAAGTTGAGAGACTTGGAACATTTTTTTTTTCAGATTCGTAAGAAAGGGCCTAGAGTTAGTCAAAATCATTTTTCAAAACTCCCCAATCTCCCCCCCTTCACCCCTCCCCCCATCGTATCTCGGAAACTAGGACACGTAGCGGCTTTTTGATTTTTACTATAAATTATTAATGAGGAGCGTTTAAATTTGTAAACGGAGGGTATCCTCCCCTCCCCAACCTCCCCTAAAAGTAAAAGGGCTATAACTTCGTAACGGTCAGAGATAGCCATTGGGTGCTTGAACAAATATTATAGTAGGCGTCGAAACCTGTCCGGTGGTGGTAGGTTCTGAGTGGAGCGAACCTGCGAGACCGAGTGGAGGGAAGGGGGGAGGTGGCGAGCGAAGCGAGCCGGCGACCTCCGCAGCGTAACGAAGGTTGAGTGGGTGAAGCGTAACTCAGGGTGACGACAAGCAAACTTTAGGGTAGTGTTTTTTTAATGGGTCTCAGTTTTTAAGTAAGGTTTTTTACTTTTATATTATAAGGTTTTTTTAAAAAAAAAAAAATTACAATGTTTAAGGGGTTCTTAAGGGTTTTCATAGTGATTTAGGGGTAGTTGTAACGGATTTTCCAATTATTTTAAGGATTTCTATGGATTCTCAAAATTTTATGATGGTAAGGAATACTTCTCAAGAACACGACAACACGCGAGCTGCGCGCAGCTCGCGCACCCACGCAAATACTAGTTATACTATATAAAGCTCGATTACCACTCACTCACTGACAGAATTGTTCTCCCTGATGGTGGATGGGGAGGTGGGTATATTTTGACAGATTCGAAAACAAGTAACTCCCGCAAGTATGGGAAAAGTGCCAAACCTCCCCTTTTAGCCCCCCTTCCTCCCCCTCCCTATCGTATCTCGGAAACAAAGAGCCCCGTGTTTTTCGCTTTTTACGGATTCGTATAGAGGAGGCTCGGAGAAGTAAAAACCAGTTTTCAAAATTGACCCTTTTTCCCCCCTTCTCCCCCTTTTAGGCGGATCTCGGAAGTTGAGAGATTTGGAACATTTTTTTTTTCAGATTCGTAAGAAGGGGCCTAGAGTTAGTCAAAATAATTTTTCAAAACTCCCCACTCTCCCCCCCTTCACCCCTCCCCCCATCGTATCTCGGAAACTAGGGCACGTAGCGGCTTTTTGATTTTTACTATAAATTATTAATGAGGAGCGTTTAAATTTGTATACGGAGGGTATCCTCCCCTCCCCAACCTCCCCTAAAAATAAAAGGGCTATAACTTCGCAACGGTCAGAGATAGCCATTATGTGTTTGAACAAATATTATAGTAGGCGTCGAAACCTAACTGGTGGTAGGTAGGTTCTGAGTGGAGCGAACCTGCGAGACCGAGGGGAGCGAAGGGGGGAGGTGGCGAGCGAAGCGAGCCGGCGACCTCCGCAGCGTAACGAAGGTTGAGTGGGTGAAGCGTAACTCAGGCCGACGACAAGCAAACTTTAGGGTAGTGTTTTTTTTTATGGGACTGAGTTTTTAAATACGGTTTTTTACTATAACTTACTTTATTTTATTTGGTTTTTATAAGTAATTTTTTTTAAATTGGTTTTTGGGTTTTCATACTGATATAAGGGTAGTTGTAACGGATTTTCCAATTATTTTAAGGATTCCTATTAATTCTCAAAATTTTATGATGGTTAGGAATACTTCTCAAGAACACGACAACACGCGAGCTGCGCGCAGCTCGCGCACCCACGCAAATACTAGTTTGTAAGTAAGGGTAATAATCTGCGGAACTACTGATCCGATTCCGAAAATTCTTTCATTTAGGGGATTTCACTACTTCATATTATTATTGGTTTTCATGGTACCTACAATTTGATTTTGAAATAAAGATAATTTTCTATTCTGGAAGTGCGATTTGGTAGAAATCGTCACGTAAGAAAATGCCGTATGTTGTTGTGTGTGTGTGTGTAGTAGGAGGTATACAAGAAGGGTATGGCGGGGTCGAGTGAGCGAGCGATATTTTTCTTCATAGGTGTCGATTTCGTGGGTTTTGGGGTTGGTGATAACGAAAATGAGGTCAAAATGAAAATCCAAGATGGCGCCAACGAAAATTTTCGGTTTTATCCTCATGGGTGTCGTTTTCATGGTTTTTGGGGTTGCTGGTTACGAAAATGAGGTCAAAATGAAAATCCAAGATGGCGCCGAGGAAATTTTTTGATTTTCCGTCATGGGTGTCGTTTTCATGGTTTTTAGGGTTTCTGGTTACGAAAATGAGGTCAAAATGAAAATCCAAGAGTGCGCCTAGAAAAATTATTGTTTTTCCGTCATGGGTGTCGTTTTCATGGTTTTTGGGGTTCCTGGTTACGAAAATGAGGTCAAAATGAAAATCCAAGATGGCGCCGAGGAAAATTTTTGATTTTTCGTCATGGGTGTCGTTTTCATGGTTTTTGGGGTTGCTGGTTTCGAAAATGAGGTCAAAATGAAAATCCAAGATGGCACCGAGGATTTTTTTTGATTTTCCGTCATGGGTGTCGTTTTCATGGTTTTTGGGGTTGCTGGTTACGAAAATGAGGTCAAAATGAAAATCCAAGAGTGCGCCGAGAAAAATTATTGTTTTTCCGTTATGGGTGTCGTTTTCATGGTTTTTGGGGTTCCTGGTTACGAAAATGAGGTCAAAATGAAAATCCAAGATGACGCCGAGGAAAATTTTCGTTTTTTCTGTCATGGGTGTCGTTTTCATGGTTTTGCGGGTTGCTGGTTACGAAAATGAGGTTGAATGCAAATCCAACATAGCGTCGAGAAAACATTTCGGTTTTTCCAACGTAGGTGTCATTTTCATGGTTTTTGAAGTCGCTGATTATTTTATTTTTTTTGCTTTCTGGGTGCCATCTTGGATTTTCATTTTGACCTCATTTTCGTAATTAGCGACCTCGAAAACCATGAAAACGACATCCATGACGGAAAAACCAAAAATTTTCCTCGGCACCATCTTGGATTTACATTTTGACCTCGTTTTCGTAACCAGCAACCCCAAAAACCATGAAAACGACACCCATGACGGAAAATCAAAAATTTTCCTCGGCGCCATCTTGGATTTGCATTTCGACTTCATTTTCGTAACCAGCAACCCCAAAAACGACGAAAACGACACCCATGACGGAAAACAAAAAAATTTCCTCGGCGCCATCTTGGATTTGCATTTCGACTTCAGTTTCGTAATCAGCAACCCCAAAGACCATGAAAACGACACCCATGACGGAAAATCAAAAATTTTTCTCGGCGCCTCTTGGATTTTTATTTTGACCTCATTTTTGTTATCAGTGATCAAGTAAACCATGAAAACGACAACCATGACTTAATAACCAAAAATTTTCCCTGGCGCCATCTTGGATTTTCATTTTGACCTCATTTTCGTTATCAGTGACCACTTCAATCATGAAAATGACACTGATGACGGAAAAAACAAAAATTTTCCTGGGCGCCATCTTGGATTTTCATTTTGACCTCATTTTCGTAATCAGCGACCCCGACAACCATAAAAATGACACCCATGATGGAAAAAACAGAAGTTTTCCTCGGCGCCATCTTGGATTTTCATTTTGATCTCATTTCGTTATCAGCGACTCCTTAACCATGAACATGACATCCATGACAGAAAAAATCACCTTCAAGTATAAATAGGGGTTTGTTAAGTTTACTCTACAGAGTGAACCTCAGTGGCCATTAAGTCGCGCTAAAGTCCAGTCGCGCAAGTGTCCTTTCGCGCAAGAGTCCATTCGCGCAAGTGTCTTGGCGCGCAAATGTCCATTCGCGCATAAGTCTAATCGCGCAAAAGTCCATTCGCGCAAGTGTCCAGGCGCGCAAAAGTCCGTTCGCGCATAAGTCCAATCGCGCAAAAGTCCATGCGCGCATTTGTCTTTTCGCGCAAGTGTCTTTCACGCTAAAGTCCCAGATCCAGAAAAATTAACTTCTCGTCCTTTAAAAAGTTTGTACGGAACCCTCAGTGCGTGAGTCCAACTCGCACTTTTATTTATCATTTTGTAAAATGTTTATATGTATCTAAATTCTTCTAATACAAAATTAAACCATTTCTATTTTGATTGTGATAAATATACAGTAGACACACATTCCAGACTTTTATTTCTAAACCGTACTGACTTTATAATTATGTAACATAAAATAATATCGTCTACAGGATCAAAATGGTTTAAGCGATCACTACGCTCGATCTTCACCCGTGTGTGCGTGTATCTGCATGACCAATGCACACTAACATAGGATCGCAACGAATTTGCCTAAACTCTAGCGACTGAAAAAGTTCAGTCGCTAGAGTTTAGGCAAATTCGTTGCGATCCTATGTTAGTGTGCACTTTGTGCACGGACTCTTAAGTCGAATATCAAAGTAAATTTTTATAATGCGTTCCATTATTAAATATCTACGACCACTTAAAATATCTTGGTCCAAGTTTTGGCTCTCCAAACTCGAAAATAAGCCGAAATTATCTTCTAATATATTATAAGAAGTACAGCTTGGCAAATTGTAGATTTCCCAATACCTTGACTGATTTTATTATTTTCACGAATAAAATTTTCAATCTGTAAACAAAGTTGTATCACGTCGTTGGATTCTAACCAACGCGCCCAATGAATCTCAACCATTTTCCTCGAATTATAGTATCTAGAGGGAATCTGTTGTACAAATTATATAAAACAATTAGTTTATGTATTTGTTAAAAGTTAATTAACTTTTTCCTGATAAAATGGTTCAGTTAACAGACGGTAAACGTAAACTAGCATTTATTTTCATAGTTAACATTCAAGATAAAATATCGATAGTACCTATCGATAAATTTAAGTCAATCCCTAGCGTACATGTAAAATAGATTGATGAAAAACCTATTCACCAAAATCATGTAAATTATCAACAAATGGACTTTTAGCTATACAAAATATGAAAGTAAATAAAAACATTGGTATCATTTTATGTTTTATACAGGTAAAAAGTCAAATTTTAACCAAAAATAAACGCGTCTTATCAGTGACTACGTCCTGACTATTTACTTAAGAAACGTGCAATTTTCAGGTTTATTTCTATGATTAACACCACATTCACGCACAGAACAAGTAACCATTGTTTAATACAACTGTATTCACTGAAAATAAACCACGATGTACGCTAAAAATCAAAAATACTAAGGAGTTGATTCCCTGCGTGCCTTCTGGTGCAGACCTGTCATTCAAAACCGGTCACAGTAATATTAGATTCGCGATCCTTTTTCATCTTGCTATATTTCCAAAAGGGATGTTCTTCTCCCTCGCACGCTTTGTTGGTCTATATTTACTAAGTCTATGGAAACAACCCGTTTATTACTCTTAATAAACGGGTTGATAAAAACAGAGAATTTTGATGAAATTGTGACCTCTGAATTAAGAAAATGAAAGATAATTAGAAAAAACTAATCAGCGCATTTTGAAGAGTATGTTGAGGTCATTATGCGCTGAATAGATTTGTAAATTAATTCTTTATTGCCATAAACTAAGCGCGCAAACACAACTCGAAATGATGTTGGGCACGAAAGACCTGTATCTAGCGCTTGATTTACCTAACATAATACACTTAAATGAACTTAAAAAAAATAACTAGCTATTACTTATATTATGGTTATTTATGTGCAATAATAATATTTCGTGTTATTTCATCCGTTTGTTTAAAAAAAAATACTTTTTTGCGCAAATAATTCGCAGCGAGTGAATTTTGCAAGACTCCAGCCTTAACGAAGCCGAAAGGCACTTGTTCTCCCCGTCATTGCGATATTTTTTTTGTTCTACACCATACCTGGGAACCTTCTAGTTACGGAGATATTGGGGGTCGAAGTTCCAACTTTTTGACAAGTTTTTTTTTTTAATACAAGTTTTTAATGTAAGATTTTTACTTTAAGCACCTCCACGACCCCCGTACTATTCAATCCATCCATCAGCACAATGTTTTGAGTGCGTTATATTGAGTTTTACCATAAAACATGATTTTTCACCTCAAAAAAAAATTCATTTCCCATCAATAATTTTTGCGTAAAGTTACTTAGTTTGATGTACAGAATGCTTGTTTGACGGCTTCGTGATGAGGTCTTTTACACCCTGTATATATCATCATGGCAGTAGCCTATTTATCATTCTTTAATAGCAACACGATTCTACAATTTCACGTAACCCATTTACCTAATGTATCATCATCACCTTCTGAAATTGGATTTTATAATCCCTCCGCTGGTCTGTAAATGTCGTATGAAACATTTGTTTTTGCTCTGTGAAATATTTGTTTTTGCTCTATGAAACTTTGGTTAGTAGTTATTAATTTAACCCGTACTCGCGTCACCTTTTAAGTCATGAACAGTCGCGCGAGGGTCGAAAAGACCCAGATTTTGAATGTATTGTTTTTAATAACTTAATTAAGTTTCGGGATTATTTGTAAATTATATAGAAAGAGGATAACTAAACAAACTTAAAAATAATAAATGTTTATTATTTAGAGAAAAAAAGTAATGTAAATCACAAAATTCAAGAGATCACTGCTAAATCTTACTTTTTACGATATAGAAATTAAAAAATAACCCTTCTAATATAGTCTAAAAAAAATAAAAAAAATAAACAAAAAATGAAAAAAAATAAAAAAAATGGGAAAATAGTCAGTCTCCATATAAAATAGTTCAATTTTTTTCACTTGACACGTCCGTACTGTCCAAATGCCACACGGGGATTGACTGAGGCGGGGTGTGTGGATAGCCTGTGAAGCTACTTGAAGGTACTTAGTGCGACAATCAATCAATCAATAGACGACACAAATGAACTAATACAAAAACAGTAATGACACAAAAACTAGAGTACTGGGTCTTTTCGACCCAGGCGCGAGTACCCGCGGGTTAAATGATTGTGCACGTACTTGTGTCCGATTGCTTGTTCACCCGTAAAATTAAGTACAAGAGCTGCTTGGCTGTGATGATGACTGCAAGCTAAATTAGACCACGAACACTCTAACAGTTTTCGTCAGGTTTTTGTAGATGTAGGCTCTGCGTTACTTTAGTTTTAGATATTTTAGCTAAGTTTTGCAGTCTTATTCTTTTCTTTATCTGATTTCTGAGACGTCTCAATTTAGATCGTCATCCACACAATAAGCGGAAATAGGGAATCAGTTTCTAGCATTAAGTACGAGGTTGATGTAATGATGACTCCTGATGCCTTCTGTTTTTCTATTCAGAGGATCAATATTTTAAAACTTGAATTCAGTGAAAAATAGGAGTGTTTATTGTGTCACTAAATAGGAGTATTCATTGCACATCAATTCCATGGAACTGAAAGTTTATCCGATACATTATTACGAAAAAAGTAGAAAATACAAAAATAAAATATCCACATTATGAAATCCGGACGCTTTGCTCGTTATAAACGGTTATTTATACTCGCGTATAATAAATAATTTCAACAATATAATGCCGTATTATCACAATGAAAACGTGTAACTATGAAAAATAAAATTTTCACCGCATTCTTTCTGCTTGGTTGGTTAGTGCGTAACCGATGTGAATGATATTGAAATGTCACATAAATAAAAGGAAAAGGCAATAATTTCATATTATTATGATAATGGTTTGGAAGGAGACAAGGAAGGCCTTTGCCCAGCAGTGGGAAACTCAAACAGGCAAACAAAAAAAAAACGATAATTTCCCTTGAGGATAGGTTGACCAAATCAAGTCATAAGTTGGAGTGCCCAAAGTGTCCTAGATAATCTTTTACTTCTGAGGATTTAAAAATGCCAGTGATGTAGACTTGGCTCAACTTGATTTATCAATACTTAACATAAGTAGGTACCATCGATTCAAAAAAAGAAGCCCAAGTTAGCTTTTTTTGTCGAATCGAATGTTAAGGGACCTGTGTTTAAAATTAAGCAGTAGAAAATTATGGGCTAACGTAGGTATGGTAGGTTAGGTATATGACCGTCATATATGAACACTCTGTTTGACAAGATTGGGTCCGTAAATAAAGTTATCCGGTTCAAAATTGGGCGTTCAATTACCTTGTTGAAGCGAAAATAAATGCTTCGGTTGCTCGTTTTGTTTTTTTTCGCACTTACAAGTACCGCATCTATTAGTAGTTTTTAGAATTTGTGCCTACGTCCTTATACAGGGTTCAATTAAATTAGCTAACGAAACTACCGACAAGAACTCGCCAGAGATGAAACAAAAATGTATGGTTGATAAACTTTTATCCACGCATATTTGTGACTGAGATACAAACGTTCTACAAAGTAGAGAGTCTTTGTAGAGTGTTTGCGTAGCGAAGTTAGACCACTCCATAAATAGTCCATAGATAGTAATTCCATAGAGTCTAACGTCAGTGAACTCGATAGTACATATTTTGTAGCGATACTAACTTACTCTTTGTGTATTTTTCTTTAGCTCCACACCCTACAACTGGCACACGAGAAGGAGCTGATGCAGATGAACATGCAAGTCTACCCGCAGCAGGAAGAGATCAAACTCCTCAACAGAACGGTGGAGATCCTTCAGGATCGCTTGCGAACTGCCGAGGATAAGGTGATGAGGTACCAGGCTGGCATGAAAGAAGACGTGCTAGCAGGCGGTGACAATAAATGTACTAGTGCTAAAAATAAAAGGGACCGTTAAGGTGAAAGCGTCAGGGTAGCCCGCGAAATTCAAATTTTCTTACGTTTATTGCAATTTGCCGACCAGTGCTAGGTTGTATGTTGATTAAAATATTGTTGGCGATTGTAAGACGTATGTAGTTAAAGAATTATAATCATCAAAATCATCAATACAATCCTCCAAGTTCATAAAGGTCTAGCAATGACTTTGACCTTGAAAAAATCGTTCCTCGACTTATATGAACTTAGATGGTTGTTTTGATGATTTTGATGATTATAATTCTGTAACATACGTCTTACAACCGCGAACAATATTTTAATCAACATACAACTTAGCACTGGCCTGAAAATTGCAAAAAACGTAAGAAAATTTGAATTTCGCGGACTGGTTGGAGCATTCACCTTAAGTTTGATGAGATACAGTGTACAAGGATCTTTTGGCGCTTGAATGACATTGACATAAGTCGCTATTGGTAATAGTTTTTAAAATTATCTGTGTATTGAAAAAAAAAACAAGATGGCGACGTTAGTTCCGACTATGGCCACGCGCCAAAAGATCCATGTAAATCTATACCACAGAATACCAGTTTCTACCATACCTGAGTGAAATTAACGGGCGCGTACCTTCATTTGTTTTGGTTGATTTGTAATTAGAGAGAAAACTGGGTCATTTTCACGCCCTTTTTACTATTTATTATTGAGTTTCGTGCAGTTAGAACGGTGTCAAGCGAAGCGCAAATTTTTATTTAATGACGTACTCGTATGTTTAGAAAATATTTAGATTAGTCATGAACTGGCACAAAAGTCAATTGTCACAAATTAGGAAATTTTACACTTAGGTATATTTAAGTTATTTTGGGTTTAGACTATTTACAGTAATATTCACTTATACCAAAGTAATCAAAGAAAGAGTGAGAGAGCAAACACAAGTAAAGTTTTTAATTGTGCGAGCAAGATCGGTCGATCGCCTAAATCGTGGGCCGTTTGCATCTGAATCGGTCATGCAATCGACACAGGCGCGCGCAACGATAACCAGATGATATGCCAGCGGTAAAGTCGATGCCCGGAACGAAGTTAGAACGCGTTAATAAAGACAAATTATTAGGAATGAAATATAAAGAGAATGTATTTTTTTACGATTGATTACTGTTTATAAGTTATATTTCACTGCAGTTCTCGGCTCCATAACAACGCCTTCAGCTCGGGTGTGAATTACGCCTCGACTGCAAAGACAAAGTTTCCCCACTTGTATCAAAATGTCAAACGAGATAATATATGGCTCATGTGGTCAGAAGAAAATAAGGGCTATATTTGATGATTTTTTCAATCTGCAAAGTTTTTACGCATTTTTCGTTGCATTTATAATAGGGGGAAAATATAATGACCACGAAAAGTAACTTTGTGACCACTAACATCTATCACCTAAAATATCAATTGATCACCAAATTTAGTAAATTGAGCACCAAATTTTAATGAGGTGGTTGATGACAAACGACACATTTTTAACCGACTTCCAAAAAGGAGGAGGTTCTCAATTCGATCGGTTTTTTTTTTTTTTTTTTTATGTATGTACACCGATTACGCTGAGATTTATGATCCAATTTACGTGATTCTTTTTTATGATGCGGAATAGTTGCCATTTGGTCCCATAAAAATTTTACATAGTTTGGCCCAGTAGTTTTATTTTATGAATATTTTTACTTCAGTCGTGTGGTATAATTTCATGTATGTTCACCGATTTCTCCTCCATTTGTTGAGTGATTTTCAAAATTATTTTTTTTATTTGAAAGAGTGTACTCCTGAGATGGTTGCTTTTAAATTTGGTGAAGATCTGATGCTGGTCTTCGGAGATATACAATGGAACTCTTCAAAACTAGACGGTAAATCGGTCGTGATTTTTGCAATCGGTTGGATGTTTATTGTTTATACAACATCATGACGAAACATCACGCCTGTATGCTACCCCTCGGTACGCAGATGTGTACAATACACGCAAATTTTGACAGTTTAGATATGTTGAGTTCCATTTATTGGGGATAAGCCTATTACCATGACATGTATTGTTAACAATGTAAAATAAATGCATAGCATATATTTGTATAGGCTATTACGACTAAAAATGGAAAAATAAAAAAACTTTTTGCAAAAAAAATAAAACCGACTTCAAAACACAAAACACAAAAAAGTGAAAAATAACTTTAGCTTCAGAAGTCGGTGACAAAAAAAAACTAAATGAATCAAAAAAGTTTTTTTTATAAATCATTCAGAATTCGCGGGGCTCCGTCGACCGGGTCTCCCTCGACTCGGATGCAAGAGCATAACAGTTCGATTTGTGGTGGTCATTATCTACAAAAATAAAATTTTGGTCCTAATTTCACGATAAAATGGGGATTAATTTTGGTGATCATTTACTAATTTTGGCAATCAAAAGTGATTTTTTGACGTTACATTTTATAAAATCTGGTGGTTCGTTAATTGTATGCCTTAATAATATAGGTTTATATTAGGTATCTAAATATATAATTACGTATTATATGTTAGAAGATCGGTAGACAAACTGATGTGCCTTGTCTGTGTCTTTTGTCTCATAAAATGTTGTTAAAATAAGGGTTTTCTTAGAAAATGGCATACTATTAATATTAATAAAAATCTATATATTTTACTATGTCGTGATAAATAAAGGCCCGGTCACACCGGATGCGTTGCGTGACGTGACGCTTGCACGCATCAGTTGTAATGTATGAAACTGTAAGAAAGATGCCAGACCAGATGCGTGACGTGTGTACGTGCGTCACTCACGCACGCAGAGCCGCATCTACTGACAAACCGAGTCCGCGCGCGTGTGTAGAGGAACGGCAACGTCGCACACGTGCCTGCTGTGATGACGTTGTATTATATGGCGCTCCCTGTTATATGTCAGACCGGACACGCACGCACACGCATTGGTCATTGCTGCACGTACGCACGCACGGCAGGTTGTATTTATTTACAAACAGAATATAGTTTACGAGTGTTTTTTTCGCAATGGAGACAATTTTAAAGGAAAAACTAATAGAAATAGTTCGCAAATATGAGTGTATCTACAACACCAAACATAAAGAGTACAAAAATAAAAGTTATAAATTATTATTATGACCCAAAGTCTTTTTGTAGCAGCAGAAGATTCTTGGCATAGTAGCAACAATAACGCTTCTTCATCAGAAGAACTGCTGTTGTCTAACATCTTTTCGCCAAGTGCTCTCAACTCAATATAGCTGCTGATAATGTGGCTCGTACGCGCGTGTTGTAACGTGATGCGTGCGCGCGTGACGTGTGCTGCGCCGGTCTTGGCCGGTGTGACAGGGCTCGCACACGCGTACGAACGTCACGTCGCACGTCACGCCACTCTACGCATCCGGTGTGACTGGGCCTTAAATGCGAGAAATAGGAAATTCCTTGAATTCGAGCGTTTCTGGAAGCTCTTGAAATGGTGAAGCATTGTCGACCCTTTATATTAGGTATAGTCGACCTCTTAATTGATTTACCACTTCCAAGTTTTATTGTCACTTGCAAGGCATAACGTTTAAAGATATGATAAGGCCTTGCTTACGAAAGTTTATATTTACAGGGACTTTTCCAAACGTGTAAAAGCAATTCATTGCTTTTATACATTAACTGCTTCATGCTGAATAGGGAATATGCATATATTTATTTCTTCACTCAAATAAATAAAGTACAGTACTATCAACCCAAGAAAATAATTAAAAGTTAAGTTCAACGACTGCTTGTCGCTCTAAAAAATTTTTTTTCTTCTACAATTTTCTACGACAGTTCAAACGTCCGTGACTGTCGCGGCCATTCCTGTCATAGCGGTTGACGTCATTTCCCTATAACTGCCTTAAATGTTATTCTTCTACAATTTTCTACGACAGTTCAAACGTCCGTGACTGTCGCGGCCATTCCTGTCATAGCGGTTGACGTCATTTCCCTCTATCTGCCTTATTTACATCTAATTTTTATCATCTTTGTGAAACTTTAAGTAGTTAAAAGTATTTCTTTGACACATAGCGTTTGACGTCACTACCGGCGACAATGCATTTTTATTTTGCGTTCCGTTTCATCAAAAACATACAATATACATATAATATTAAATTGAAACAGTGTTGTATTCGAAAGATAAACAAGTGTACCACAATATTTATACGGGCCAATAAAAGGCATTTCTAAGGAATATATTTTTTTAATTTCTTGCATATTCCCTATTGATAAAAAAATGTACACGAGTGCAGCGATCAATATTATTCTGTAATAGTATATTTCATTACAAGTGCGGAAAGGCTGTCATTGCAAAGAGTTCCGACAAATGTCTATCCGAGCCGAGGCGCAGCCGAAGGCGAGGGTTGACAGTCGGAACAAGTTGCAATGACGGTTCCGCAGGTGTACTGAACGACTATTTTTAATACAGTTGCGAAAAAAAGGAAGCAATTTAATAAAATAATAAAAATCTCGACCATAACGTAGACGGTTTTAATTTTGCTGAGAGTTCGGAGAAGTATGCCAACATAAAATTTTCTGAAAAACTATTTGCATTTTTCTCTTCTCTCCACGCAATAAATTCGTCGTATGTAGATAATAGTAGATATGTAACGACTTTTTGACTTTTCCGGTAAAATGTTCTCCGAAGCATTTTGTGCAATTATACTGAGTTCCGGTGGTGTTAATTAAAAAAAAATAGGGTCGAAATTACTCATTTTGTGCAACAAACAACTAAACTCGCAAAGAAAATTCCTGGAAAATGGCGCCAACCATAGAATATAAGCAGATTTTTTTTTCTTCACCCGTTTTGGTAGGCAAAGGGAACTATCCATACAGCTTAGTCTTCAGTAGATTTTTTTTATTGATATGAAATAAAAAGGAAATTTAATGAGATGAAATGTAACCTAACCTAACTCATTCAATTAAATCATTAAATCTGATATTGAAATAAATTAGTAGCTTCTTTTTTGAAATATATGTATTTGTATGAATCACAAAAACTCTTTAGTAAAAACTTCATGGTTGGTTTTTCTTTTTAGTAGACATTATTTTGACAGTTGGGAAAGAGAACGCCCGAGTTCGGGAAAGGTAAAAAAAAGCACTAGTATGTAATAGCCCACATCCCGAACGCTATACGTCCCTGCAATACACCACTTTTTGAGCAACTGTATTAAAAAGCCTTTTAATTGTCATGCAATTAGCATGAACGCAAGTTGCAAGAAGCTTGAACAATGGGTTTGCATCTAGTGGTAGGTACGAACAATTGAGCAGTTTTACATCTGAAGAGTTACTCGTGAATTCGTGATGCTAATTTATATCCAAAGCACCCTAAATGGTTAGCCCGCGAAATTCAAATTTTCTTACGTTTTTTGCGATTTGCATGTCAGGCTGCATGTTAAACAAAATATTATTGGCGACCGTGACACGTGTCGTGTGTATTTAGACAATTAAAATCATCAATACAATAACAATAACATGGCTTAGCGATTGCCTGCTGCTCTGCGTTTCGTGGGTTCGATTCCCGCTACAGGCTGTAGGCCATACAAATATTTGTTCCGTACAGGTAGTTGTGTTGGTCTGGCTGTCTGTGTATGTGAGTTTTTATGTTTGTAAACGCACACACACGACACAGAAGAAATTCTTAGTGTGGTACGATAAAAAAAAGAAATGAAAGAATCCCATTGAATTACTATTTCATGAAAGAAACAGGCCGGTAATACTGCTCTTGCGTGCAAGCTACTTGTATAGATAGTAGAAAAAAAAAACATTATTTTGGAAACTGTAAGTACCTACGGAATTCTCGTTTATACGAGAAATTAAGTACCGTAGGTACTAAACTAAACTACTACAAAATGTAAATAGAAAATTATTCAATGTTGAACATTATAACGAAAAATATGAAAAATTTATGCAACTATCGTGTTATATAAAAATAAGACGAGAATAAAAACTTTCAGAAACGTCTTGATTACTGTATTTTAATGATGATTTGTTTGAAAGAATGTCAAGGTTTTCATTATACGTAGTTAATACACTGGGACCATGTTATTAGTCATAAGGAATCTAGATTCTAGTACCTAGAGAAGTGCTACCTACTTAAGATTGTGATTGTCGGTTGTTGAATAGCAGAATTAGATAACGCACAATAGAATAATTATTTTATTATTGTACCTAATACTAAGTATACTCGAAACTGAGGGGTTCCTAAGAGTAACAAAAAAAAATTCTAGTCATATTTTCGTGAGTGTTTATAAAGCTTTTAACCCACCGATACAGCGAGTCATAACTGTGGTGCCTTCGTTAATGTAAAATTAATAAATAAGTATATTTGTGTAAAATCCTGTTTTATTTTTTAACAGTTCCTTTTTTTCGTTAAAACCGTTCCTGTAGCCGTGTGACCGACACTGGCTTGGCATCAGGGATTTTATAAGTCGCAGTTTGTCGCCAAGTCACAGATTTAATCGGGTCTTAGTTTAGAAGATATAATGAGTTTAATTAGTATGGTATATTTCAAGAGATAATCAGGACCTATACAAATCTACTACTACTACAACAGCCCATAACGTCCACTGCTGGACATAAGCCTCTCCCATGATAGGAGGAATTTGCCGTAATCTCCACGCTTGGCAGGCGGATTGGAGATCGCAGTGATGAAAGACTAACAGAAAACGCTGCTGCCCATTCTCTGGTCTACGGAGGCGCAAGGTGTTCTGCCTCAGACATTAGTCGCCTTATACGACACCCGTGAGTGTAATGGGTTGGTTCTATTCTACTCTGCCGGATACCAATGTTTCTACACGATCTAGGAATACCTTAGCTATAAGAATAGAAAATTATTATAACACCTAAGTTCCTAATCTAGTGCAATAATGATAGTTATATCACCCATTGCTATTAATTGTTATTAAAAGCTTTTATTTTATATTTCGTATACCAGAATCGGTTAATATGAGGATCCTCATTGTTATATTATGTAATGTAACATTTATGTACCATCTATTTACCCATATTATGCGAATAAATTATTTGATTTGATTTGATTTGATCGTAAGAATTTATAAAGTTCATTCAATCATGTCCGTTTCGACCGCGCGGCCACGGCGTTTTTTTTAAAAAAAAACTATGCCAAGATTTTGTAAAAGTTTGTAAAAGTTGATTCCCAAAACCATAAATTTGTCAAAGTTATGGTTAAAAAGTTATAAGGGTTTGAACGTGGCCGCGCCATCGAAACGCGGAGAACCGCGCGGCCACGGAGATCTTTAAAACTAAGCGTTGTAGAGACCTGAAATTTAGGTAAATAACAGATTGAATTTGTAAAAAATTTGTAAAAATATACAAAAAAATCCTAGGTTTAAATCTTAGGAGCTGTAAGACTTAAAACCCCATGGCCGCGCCATCGAAACGGTGAATAACACGTTATCGCCGATATCTCGCTGAAAAAGCATCGTAGAGATCTGAAGTTTTTTGTAAAACACAGATTTGAATTTGTCAAAACTGGTAAAAATACTTCAAAAAGTCCTAGGGTTATATTTTAGGAGCTGTAAGACTACAAACCCATGGCCGCGCCATCGAAACGGTGAAAAATACGTTATCGCCGATATCTCGCTGAAAAAGCATCGCAGAGGTCTGAAGTTTTTTGTAAAACCTAGATTTGAATTTGTCAAAACTTGTAAAAATACACAAAAAAATCCTAGGTTTATATTTCAGGAGCTGTAGTACGGTATTGCTTAGAAATACAAGTCGTGATTATTTATCGAAGAAAGTAAGTATTAGCTTGATTTTTTTTTGTAAACAAAACCTAATTAAGTAGAACTTACGATAGTAGGCAAAAAAGTATTTTTTTTATAATATAAACCCTGTAATAACGTTTTCAATGTTTCGATAGGGTGACCATGACTTATTGTTCACAGAAAACTTTCCACCTATTGTATTAGAAATTATTTCTCAAGGATCCTAAATTAAATAAAAATGAAGAGTCGTATGTTTATTTCCTATAAACATAATTATGTTTTTGTAAAATATTGATTGACATCGAGTAACATCTACCAATCCGCACTGGGCCAGCGTGGTGGATTATACGCCCATTCCCTCAGAGGAGGGCTGTGTCCCAGCAGTGGGAACATTAATAGGCTGATGATGATGATGATCTTATCGTTACATTTTAGTTTATTTTTTTATTACAGAAATAAGGGTCATTGCATAGTATTTCCAGAATGATTTGTTATGACGATGGTAAAACCGAAATGCACACAAGTTCCGAACAACCTATGACAATACAGAATCTAACATAATTATGGTCATGGTATACATAGATGATTAAGATATTTAAAAAAAAAACAGTAATTTTAAACACACCATACTTCACAGTCGTATTAAAAAATATAATATAAAAAAAACTATTCTTAGTGTAAGTAAATAATCTGTGATTTGTGGTTTTGTCAGAAATATGTAAGTTAACAATCTGTGATTTATGTGATTTTTTAAGAAATAAACATGTTTTTGTATCTTATCATTTTAATTTAATTTATAATCCTTGAAAAATAATTTTTAATGTAATAAATAGGTGGAAGTTTTTTGTAAGCAATAAGTCATGGTCACCCTAACCAAACATTCAGAACGTTTTGAAGGTTATAAGCGATACCGTACTACAGTTCCTGAAATATAAACCTAGGATATTTTTGTGTATTTTTACGAGTTTTGACAAATTCAAATCTAGGTTTTACAAAAAACTTCAGACCTCTGCGATGCTTCTACAGCGAGATATCGGCGATAACGTATTTTTCACCGTTTCAATGGCGCGGCCATGGGTTTGTAGTCTTACAGCTCCTAAAATATAACCCTAGGACTTTTTGAAGTATTTTTACCAGTTTTGACAAATTCAAATCTGTGTTTTACAAAAAACTTCAGACCTCTACGATGCTTTTTCAGCGAGATATCGGCGATAACGTGTTATTCACCGTTTCGATGGCGCGGCCATGAGGTTTTAGTATTACAGCTCCTAAAATATAAACCTAGGATTTTTTTGTATATTTTTACAAATTTTTTACAAATTCAATCTGTTATTTACCTAAATTTCAGGTGTCTGCAACGCTTAGTTTTAAAGATCTCCGTGGCCGCGCGGTTCTCCGCGTTTCGATGGCGCGGCCACGTTCAAACCCTTATAACTTTTTAACCATAACTTTGACAAATTTATGGTTTTGGGAATCAACTTTTACAAACTTTTACAAAAACTTGGCATAGTTTTTTTTTAAAAAAAACGCCGTGGCCGCGCGGTCGAAACGGACACCATTCAATCTAGCTCTTGGACTATACTTATTAATTGAACTCATTATAATATTATTATCTTCTAAACTAAGGCCCGATTAAATCTGTGACTTGGCGACAAATTGCGACTAATTGGCGACAAAATATGGGAGAAAACAGCACCCCTAGCCAAGTTACAAACGTTTTGTATCGATTCTCTTTCTACAATCGTAAACGCCTCGGCGTAAGCGATTGTTGAAAGCGCCTAAATTGGTAGCCAAGTTACACGACTGAGTCGATCGCTCGTTCTCTAATGTCTGCAGAAAAAACCTACACTTTAGTCTATGGTGAGCGTTCCTACCAAAGAGTTTAGCGATCAACATTGTAGAAACGATAACATTCTATTCTATAATTTTGAACGATGTAAACTTGTCTACGAATTTTCTATTCGTTTGTGTTGATCACGTGATTTAACGTTGAGATGATGTCATTCCCATTCATTTGAATAGTTTTCCACTAGCGTTAACGATTGTAGATTGCCAACTTGGCTAGGGGTGCTGATCTTCACTAGGTACCTTAGTTTTTGAGAAATAAATGTAGCCAAGCTGGGGAGACTCCAGATCGGCCCCATATAAACCCTTTTATCTTTTGAACCAGTGACCGACAAATTCTGATATTTGTCGACAAATTTCGACTAATTAGCGACATTTTTTTGTGTTATCAATATTTAAATCCATGATGGTGGCCAAGCCAGTGTCAGTCACACCCAGTAGCCATCTATTTGTAGGTGTGTAAACTAACAAGGTCATATGATTTTCAAGAAGTGGGCTTCAAGAAGTTGTAAAATGAATTAACAGATGGAGTTATTTTTTTATAAAATAACGAAGTTCACTCATAATGTGACAAAAGGTGTCTGTCTGGGGTTTTCCACCACACAGTGTCTGGCAGTGGACGAGGTGAATCATCACACTAGCCCCTATGTTATATCAATGACCCTCCTTTGGTAAAAAACACGCTATAAAGTGTGAAGTAGCTTAGCAACTATTTAGCGCACCTTTTTTACCTGATATTTGCCAAAGCCCGAACGACTTTAATTAATATACCTACCTGTCCAAGGGTTCTTACCTATAGTAACGTACGTACTTCTGTTGAAAAAGTTTCTGATTTTATAACGACGTAGGGCTAGCGGAGAGGTTCCCAATCTTTTTTTTCTGGTAAACCACTTTCAAATTTTTCTGGTCAGCGGGGGGCATTTTTTTCAAGCCTGTGGATTAAAAGAGAAAAGCAAGAAATTTGCAATATTATTTTTTCGCATTGTCTGTTAGGATTGCTTGAGGACCGTCGTAGCTCCCTAAGATTTTTTTGGCATTAAGTCTGAAAATTGGAATCCAGCTTCCAATAATGAAGTCTCAACACGACCATTTTCACCGAAATACAACCTCCGTCATCACCGGAACATTTGTTTTTTTTTTATTACTTCGAAATCGAATCGAATCGATACATTTTCGTGGACCCCCACTTACAACTTGGGGACCCCTATTTTATTTTCACGCCGACGTAGATTCCCGACGTGTGAGGAGCTCGTGGCGAAATAATAACAGCCGCTCGGGTCGATCGTTAGGTTAAGCTGTGCTTGCCCAGGTTGGTCTGTGGATCATACCGAGTTTCCTCCGTGCCTCGGAAAGCACGTTAAGCCGTTGGTCCCGGCTGTCATTTGTAGATCTTTCACAGTCGTTAGGTAGTCAGAGGCCCAAAAAGTCTGACAACCAGTCTTACCAAGGGGTATTGTATTACCCGGTACTTACTGGGTTGTGGAGGTATTCAGCTGCATCCGGTAAAACTGGAAGCCGACCCCAACAGTCAGAGGCGTCTCTAGCCCTTGTGACGCCCGTGTGCAACCAGTACCCTGGCGCCCTCTAGTCTAGTAGGAGTAGGGTCAAAATGGAATACTAACAGTTATATTTTCAAACGGAAATTCGGATGCAAATGGTGCAATTTTAAATGATGTCGGGAAGCAAAAATTTTTTTAGGAAGGAAGGGGTTATAAGAATAAAAAAATCACAACTTTCTAGTTCTTTCAAAAATATTTTTTTTTCATGAATTTCGTTAGCTGTTTTTGATGTCCTCCGACCTCGAGGCATGTCGCAATAATTGTGCAAGCAAATATAACCAAATCTTACCTTTTATATATTTTTTATCAAAAGAAAAGCCGATTTACTTCATATTTACATGTTTATTCAAAGATGATACTTAATCCAATTGCATCAAGGCTTATTTCAATCAAGGCATATTTGCACACGAGCGCAGGGTCTTTGAGAGCGCCGGCATTGACGCATCTTTGGAGGTGTCGCATTAGACGGCGCAGGGCGCTCGGCGCCCCCTTAGACCCGGCGGCCGTGTGCGCCGCACACCCTGCACTATAGGTAAAGACGCCTCTGCCAACAGTTAAGAAAAGGCTAGGCAGATGATGTAGAACCCCGACGTGTCTCCCGTGGACCCCTGGCGGTTCACCTGGACCACGTTTGGGAATCACTGGTCTAGCGATTACGGGATGTCCCTCTATTACATAGCAGCGTCTAATAAAATAGTTTCGCCCTTTCGACACGATGGCTAGGGCATGCACCGGCTTTCGGTCCCATAGTAGAACCCAGGAATTCCCGGCTACCGCATGCCTCTAACGACGACCAACCGGAATGGAAAAATAATCTCTACAATTGCCAGCATAATCGTAGTGTTGCTATTTAAAAAAAGCTATCAATAAAGAAAATGTTAAATGAACCTAGCATGCAAACTCACATTTCACTAATTTGCATCTTAAGTGCGGTTTCTCTTGAGGCATAATTAGATTAGCAGGTAGGCACAGGCAGGGGCGGATCTATACAAGGGCTTTTTGGGCTGCAGCCCAGGGCCCCGTGGCCGTGGATATAAAGGGCCCCCAGTCGGCTGTTTTCTGCATCTGGATTGGAACTCCTATTGGATTTACGCATGATTGACCGGTATAGACAGAAGCTGAAATAAATTAGTAGTCCTTGCCTCGTGGCCTTATTATGAATAGGCAATTATGTGGAAAACATACAAGGTTGTAAAAAATGGAGCATATAGACATTTTGATCTCAAAATCTCACTCTTCTAAGAAAGATGTAAAATTTTCGAGCTCGCTCTTCAGACAATTTTCTCTACTTTGTCTAAAAGTCGACCAAGTAATTTCTGTATGAAGGGTCGAAACAATTCTAATCTATCCAAGGTAGGGTGTTAAAATTTTCGAGTTCGCTTCGCTCGCTCATAGAGACTTGAGTTCCTTTTTTTCTTGACATTGTCTCCCTAAATCGATTGAGTAACATCTATTTATGAATAAAAAGACTAAAGAAAAGCTTAGTTCCTAGACTTTTCAAATAACTCTTCAAAACCTAACCCTAACCAATCCGAGGTGCTAACATTTTTGAAGTGCCTATTGCATTTTAGATTCTTAGAAGCACTTCAGCTGCATCCGTAAATAGTACCTAAACTTACAATTCCGTTTTTACTCGCACCCTTCTGCCCCCCTGGCCCAAAAGCGGAAGGCCCCCCAAGTAGTATTAGCCCAGGGCCCAACAAACTCACGGTCCGCCCCTGGGCACAGGTTTTCCAGCGTGAGATAAACTGGAATAGACTACTGAGTTTTGAACCAATTATTATGTAGGAAAATAGAATCAAACAAATGGCAGCATTATTTTCTTCCAAGAATAATCAGACACCTGCTATAAAATAAATAAATAAAATTCATGTTATATTTTTATTAAAAGTAGCTTGGAATGTTATTAAGTACTTAAACCGGATGACTTTTTTTTTAATGTCTAAGCTTACAAATCTTCTAACATATTCCGTAAATCCGTATAGTAGGGATGTAGTGTAAATAAAACTATTATTTTAATTACTTAAGTACCTAATCATGTTTTATTAGCATTCTTGATCCACCAGCGTTCCACAGATAATCAATCTCCTTTTTAGAGCTGTCCTTCAAGTAGTGATTTACTACTTCTTACATCTCCCTTTCTTTATTACTATAATTATTTTCTTATATTTAAACTTAAGATTACTTACATACCTACTTCAAAATCCTCAAGGTATTTTGGTTTGTTCACTACTCTACCTGATCTAGTAGTGTACTCCATCCTGTAATTTACATTGTCATTAACTCTACAACTATTGTCCATAACATTATTTTCATTTGTACTATTGTCTAATACACTCAGTCGATTAGTGTTATCTGTCCTGTTATTTACATCATCATTAACTCTAAAACTATTGTCCATAACATTATTTTCATTTGTACTTCTATTTTGTGCTTGCATACTATCCTCATTTCTTAAATTATTACCGACTTCAAACTTTGTATGTGGAGAACCTCTGTAGATATTGTATCTATTTCTAATCACTGTTTCTCCATTTTCTAATTTAACTTTGTAAGCTCTTGGATTTTCGGCTTTGTTTATAATCTGGCCTTTAACATTATTATTTTTACTGTCTCTAACAAATACATTTTGATTGATCGAGTATTCTTCTTCCTTTCCTTTATTTTTTCTATCATGATACAATTTATACTTATTTCGTTTATCTAATAAATGTTCTCTCACATTTTCACAGTTTGTTTCATTATTAGATACAATTGTAGGTATTAATGAATTTACTTGTCTACCTATTAATAACTGATTAGGTGATGGAGTTTTATCATCTATTGGTGTGTTGCGATATTCCAACAATGCTATATATAAAGATCTTTGTTATCATATAAACATTTTTTAAAAAATTTCTTAATTGTTTGTACATATCTTTCCACCATCCCATTGGATCTCGGATAGTATGGACTTGATGTGACATGTTCAAATTTCCAATACTTAATAAAGTTTTTGAAAATTATACTGTTATATTGTGATCCTTCATCTGTATATAATTTTTGTGGAATACCCCAACGAGAGAAAACAGTTTTTAGAGCTTGTATATGACTTTCAGCCGTCTGATCTTTTAATTCAATAACTTCTACATATTTGGTAAAATAATCAACTATCAATAAAAATATCTTTTGTTGAAAGAAAAACATATCAGCTGCAATAACTTGCCATGGTTTATCAGGAAATTCTCTTAGCTTCAAAGTTTCATGTGTGTGTGATTTTTGAAATCTTAGACACGTTTCACAATTAGAAATCACATCTTTTAACTCTTTAAAAATAAATGGCCAATATAAAACACTTTTGACTCGATTTTTGCATTTTTCATAGCCTAAATGATTGTAGTGAATTAAATAGAGCATTTGTTTTCTAAGTGACTTTGGAACTAATAGTGCTGTATTTTTAAAAATTAAATTGTCCTGAACACACAGATCATCTTTAATGGCATGATAAAATTTTAGATCTAATGGTATCTCAGAGCTACTTGGCCAACCATTTTGTACATACTGCAACAATAAACTAAGTTGATTGTCACTTTCAGTTTCTTTTCTAAAGATACTCAACATTTCTTTGCTAATATTCATGTTGTTTATAATCATACAAACATGTAAGTCTACTTTCTTATCAATCTCACTATTACATATACTATCATTAACATAAGTTCTTGATAGTGCATCTGCTACTAGTAGTTCTTTTCCCGGTTTGTATCTTATATCTAGATCATATGATTGTAATCTTAATCTTAATCTTTGCAGCCTTAAGGGAGTTTCATTCATACTTTTTTTAAATATGTGTTCCAAGGGTTTATGATCCGACTCAACTACAATCTTCTTGCCATAAATATACTGATGAAATTTTTCACACGCATATACTATAGCCAACATTTCTTTTTCAATTTGAGCCCATTTAGTCTGAGTTTCAGTTAATGCCTTTGATGCATAGACTACAGGCATATTTTCTTGTAAGAGGACTGCCCCGAGGCCTGTACTACTACTATCTACCGACAATGTTATAGGTATGTTTGGATTGAAAAATTTTAATACTTTTGGTGAGGTCAGAAATTCTTTAAGTTTTTGATAATCTCGTTTTTGTTTATCACCCCATATAAATGCTGAATCTTTTTTAAGCAAGTCACGAAAAGAGTGTGTTATGTCAGAAGCATTTGGTATGAATTTGGTTATGTAAGTTATCATTCCTAATATATTTTGTAACTGTTTCTTATCTTTTGGTTCTCCCATATCTAAAATAGCCCTAATTTTCTCTGGATCTGGTTTTAACCCCTCTTTAGTTAGTATGTGTCCAACATACTTCACTTCTTGGACTCCAAAATGACATTTTTCCTTATTAAATTTAACTCCCGCTTTTTGTGCTGTTTTTAAAACTGTTTCTAATCTACAGGGTGGGCCATAAGGGTGTTGGCGGTTTAAATATTCGATTTAAAAAAAACTACGAAACATAACACAAATATATTTGTATTGTTAAAAAGTAGAGGCATAGGAATTTTTAAGACTTAAAAATAATGTTGTCCAAATGGCTTCCCTCGGCTGCTTGGCACTCTTGGAACCGAAGTCGCAAATTTTGGAAAACTCGTTGAAAAGTTGTTCTCGGTATTTTGTTACTTTCCTGAATAATATTCCTCTTCAGCTGCTCTAAATTGGTCGGATTATTCTCGTAAACTACCGATTTGAGGTAGCCCCATAGAAAATAATCGCATGGAGAGAGATCGGGGCTACGTGGGGGCCATTCAATATCCCCCCTTTTCGAGATGAGTTTTCCGGGAAAAACATTTTTCAGCAGCTCTATGGATACCCTAGCCGTATGACATGTGGCCCCATCCTGTTGAAACCACATCCTCGAGGTATTGCCTTGAAGTTCTTGCAAAGCTGGCACCAAAAAGTCTGTTATCATGTTGCAATAATTGTTAGCTCTAACCGTCATCGCTTGCCCTCTTTCGTCCTCAAAAAAGTATGGCCCAATAATACCGGTTGACGTTATCCCAGCCCACACGACAAGCTTAGGGCTGTGAAGTGGACGTTCATGCAAGCGTATTTTTTCATAGCGCATATTTTCGTAACACATTGGCGCTTGGAACTTCACTTAAATCGCGTAAACCGTGTTCATGCCGATACAAACGTCGTGCAGTAATCACTGATTTATTGTTTTCGTAATACACTCGGACACAAAATGCACGCTGCACTCCCGTGTACGGCTCCATGGCGACTAAATTTCCAGGAAGCGGCGCAGCGAACAACATATCCCCCCGCCACCCCGCGCCGCGCGTTACCGAGAAATTGTAGAATTAAATCGCCAACACTGATATGGCCCACCCTGTACTATTATGTTGATCTTGGTTTTCTCCCCATACTATAATTTCATCAACATATAATTGAACCCGTTCAACCTCTTTAAATATGTCTGAAAAGCATTTACCAAAAACTTCCGGTGCTGAACTAAGACCAAAAGGTAATCTTAGATAACAATAACATCCCAGGTGACCTGCATTAAAAGTAGTGAGTAGTTGACTTTCTGGAGACAGAGATATCTGATAAAATCCTTTATGAGCATCCAGAACAGAAAAGTACTTTGCTTTAGGCATTTTAGAAACTAGTTCCTCAAATGTTGGCATCATATGTCTTTCTCTAATTATAGCCTTATTCAAATTCTGAGGGTCTAAACATACTCGTACCTTATTTTCGTTTTGGCTTACCACCACCATAGATGATACCCATTGAGTCGGTTCACACACCCTTCGCACAACACCTAGACTTTCAAGTCGGTCTAGTTCTTGTTTAATTTTGTCTTGTAGGCTGAATGGTAATTTTCTTGGTCTTTCTGCAACAGGTATAGAGTTTTCTACTAATTTAATATTATATGTATAATCAATTTTTCCTAATCCACTAAATAAGGATTCATGCTTCTGAACAATTATATCTACATCTGATTTCTTCTCAATGACATTGACTTTGTTTATTAGGCCTAGTTTTATTGCTGACTCTAATCCAATGATACATGTTGTTTTAAAATTCACTACATGAAATTGACAATTAATAGTTTTATCACTATTTGATAGTTTTCCTGCACAAATACCTTCATATTTAATTTCTGAACCATCAAAATTTTTTAGTTTTGTTTTGCATTTCTGTAAGGTTAATTGTAACCTTTTTACAACATCTAAAGTTAAAATATTAGCTTGTGAACCTGTATCTATTTTAAATTTAATATTCAATGTGCTATTTAATTTTAGTATCACATACCATTCTCTGTTTGGGTTCATTGTTAGTGTCCCCACAAAAAGCTCATCTTCGTCTTCTTCATTACACTCTAAAACTGACACTTTCTTGTTTTTGTTTCTGCGGCACATTGATGCATAATGTCCGTAGATGCACTGCACATTTTCTACCATATGCAGGGCAAAACTTCCCATGCTGCTCGCCACATTTGTAGCATTTTCTTAAATTCACATCTTTGTTTCCTATTTGTTCCTTCTTCCCCTGCTGCTCGCCACATCTGTCGCATTTTCTGAAATTCCCATCTTTGTTTCCTTTCGTTTTTATTTGTTTTACAACATGTACTTGGTTCTCTGTTAAATCAATCGCACCAATTTCTTGAACCATTTCCTTCACTTGGTTTGCAGCTGCCTCACTTGCTTTGCATGATGATATACATTTATCCAATGTCAGTTCGCTTTCTTTGAGCAACCTCTCCTTAAGACTTTTATCCCTGATGCCCTGATGCCCGTGATTATTTGATCTCTAATTAGTCCATCTCTCAAGTCTTTGAAATTGCATTGCTTGGCAATTTTCTTTAGGTCGGTTATAAAATTATCATAGGTCTCGCCTTCCTTCATTTTTCTATTAAGAAACTGATGTCGCAAATAGGTTTCGTTGGTCATGGGAACACAGTAAGCTTCAATTTTTTCCATTGACACTTGTTGAAATGTCAGTTCCTCTTTATTATCAAAGTTGTTGTAAATTACCAAAGCTTCCTCTCCCAAGCAGTGTAGGAGCAATGACTTCTTTTGGGCTTTAGTTAGTTTTTCGGGTATTGATGCTCCACTTGCTTCATAATAGAACTCAAATTTTTGTTTCCCTAACTTAAAATTCTCACTCACGTTGCCCGCCATTACAAGCGGTGATGGTGGCGTCAAATTTTCCATTTTTGCACAAAGGTGTTTTCTTCCACTGAGTTTTTATATAGGTATATCACTGAGTTATTATTTCGACCACCTAGTTATTCGAACTCGGCCGCAGCGCCATGTAAATAAAACTATTATTTTAATTACTAATCATGTTTTATTAGCATTCTTGATCCACCAGCGTTCCACAGATAATCAATCTCCTTTTTAGAGCTGTCCTTCAAGTAGTGATGTACTACTTCTTACATGTAGGTACCTATGTTGATACCTCGTAGGTCTAGTAGTTGCAAGCACGACTGTTGAGCATGAATTGAACCCAGGACATCAAGTGTAATTGTTTGTTTTTAATCAGGACATTCGTTTTAATAAGCAGCCACGGAGTCTGCATTTGTGCCCAGTTGATGGCAATAGGCTTGCTCCCTAGTCCGGCGAAATGGGGGTATATTATTGGGTATCTACTCATCTGCCAAACCCTGTGTCTGAAGCACATCACGCCTGTAGACGCACGGGACCGGTCAATGTGGCGATGCTTGGGTGAGGCCTATGTCCAGCAGTGGACGTCTTTCGGCTGGAATGAAGTTTTAAAATAGGTACGTAAATGGACCTAGCCTGTAACTATACCTATTGCATTGACAGACGTTGCTTTTCCACGTGTTTGTTTTCCACAAATAGATAGTAATATAATCCTTGACTTAGATTTTGTAAAAAATTGGTCTATGAAATGAAAGCCCGCATTTACCCATCCACTTGTGGACTTTTCCCTCCTTTTATCTGTCAGGATTTCATTAGAAATTAGCAACTTTTTGCCTACGTGCCATAGAAAAGTAGCTACCAACATATTTTTAATGTGGGTAGACGAGAGTGAGACTATATGTTTGGTGCGCACGGCGACCAATCATATCAAGCTATACAAAACCACTTTATGCGGATCTCTCATTGTACGTGATATCTAACCCTTTTCATTTTGGCTTCGCCGTAATCGGGTTAAAAAGCGAGGCCAGGCCCCTTATTCACAACGCTTAGTAAAAGCTAACGAAAAGAAAGAAAGTCGTATGTCTATCTTTTTTGACATTACGAAATCGAGTGAGAATACACATACGACTTTCCGAATCGAAGGGTTGTGAATAGCTATGCATGTTACACTGGAAATGTATACGCTTGATGTTTTACTTCTATGAACAGTTAAAAAAAAAAAAAACCTCGTTTGTGAGCTGGAGAAACAATTCAAAAATCGAATCATTAGAACTCTAGTCAACTAGGTAAGTAGGATTCTGAAGTATATCACGTTTCTCTATACAAATTATTGATGACGTAGTAGTAATAATAAAGATAAACCATTGGTTTATCTTTAGTAGGTACTACTACGTACTTTATTAAATTATTACTGTTACGTACGTAACATAGTGTTTGAACTTTACACACCTACCACTATGTTAGAACTTTTACGGAATATGACTTCTAAGTGGATCGCTTAAGGCTCTAAATTGTAACTTCAAAGTTATAGAGACAAGTCCGTTATGGTTGGTTTGGTTCAGTTACTAGAATAAAATAGCATTTTGTTTCCAATTACATTTTGACGATAATAATGCTTTTTCCGATCTCTACCGTTCATATTTGCCTATTATGTAACATATTATTTATATGATACCTAAATGCTTCTAATGTAGGTACTGGGTATATTCCTTTGATCAGCTGCACATCATAAACGCCACGCACGTCTAATTCTGTCACACTTTAAATAACACACAGTGGTGTCGATTCTGTTGTGCAAAAACTAAACTTAATTTAGGCTATTGCTATCTTTTACTAAAAGGCAGTGCGAGAAAAGGACAGCTATAGCTATGAACTAAGTTAGAGATGTTAAACTATAGTTAGGTATAGTTTATGCCTTGCGCTTCACCGTGTTTTTAGTCGACATGTTTTTACGTGCACCCTTAATATATTAGTTCCAATTGAATTTGACAGCTCTTAATTACGTCCGTCTCTTTCTCGTTTTATTAGGAAAAAAAAGATAGGAATAGCCTAAATTAAGTTTAGTTTGTGCACAACAGAATCGACACTAATAATTATCAGGGGGCTTAAAATGGCCGCTTTAGCAGAATCTTAGTAGGATAATAATATGAATCACGTTACAATTCGTAAAATGGGTCATTCTGTGACAATTATTTATATTGCATCTGTGCCCATTCTAAGAATATTAACGTAATACTTATTATGATTCCGATAAAGCGGCCATTTTAGGCCCCTGCAACTAAATACACGACAGATAATACCAATATTTTTTCGTAAGATCTCATCCAATATGTATAACAATTAAAAAGGCATTTTATTTTATAACAATTGAATAAATGTTATTGTATAGGTATTTAAATATTCTGATAAAAATATTGGTTGTTTGTTCCTTACAGTTTGGCTTAAAAAAGTTTGCATATTTTTTTATACACAAATAATACGCCAAAGATGATGCAAGTTATATATGTTTATTAACATTACTATATACAATCATTGTAATTTGAAAATAGAAACATTTCATTTTGAAACTCACATAAATTTATTAAAAACGTGACAATTATTAAAACATTAGGCTTGGTGTTACACATTATTGCTACCAACAGGCTCGACATCTCACACTCGGCATATAAATAAAATAAATGCCACCAAACATTTAATCCTAGCAACACAAGTATTTGCATTACTCCATATTGGGTCTCTAATAAGTATCACAATAAATTCACTTATTATAAATAAATTATAAAATCGTCAACTGTCTAGTCTTAATATTTCAGTGTAAAAACAATGTCAAAAACGATTCACTATTAAATCTGATCACGTGGTCCATTGTGCATACAAACGCAAACTATGCTTTACCAAATGTTTCCTTAGTCTCATATCACGATAGACACAAACATCACCAATTCATTGTCAATGGAAATGACACATATTAGTCTATTTATTATGTCTTCTAATGAAAGTACATCAATTTTTAAAGAATACACTTTATATGCTAATAAATAAGCATCTCACATGTTTTGAAATGAGTGATTAGGACACCGAACCAGCGTTTCTTCTCATATTGGACATCAATGATCACTCACAAATAATTCATCGATAACAATTTCGAGTCAACGAAATGGCCGTAGGGCTAAATAGATACGAGAGCGTTTCACAAGTCACTAGTTGATATTATAGTAGCGTGTTCTGTATGTGAAGCGCGCGCTCCTGCGCTAGTCGGCGTCGCCGTTGGTGACGGTGAGGGGCTCCTCGTCTTCGTTATAGTCCAGCGATAGCACGGACGCGCGCCTCCTCTTGCCGACGGGCGGCTCGCTGCAGTCGCTGCCAGAGTACGTGCGCTTCTCGGCGGGCGAGGGCGGCCGGTTGCCGTTCACCGTGGCGTGAGTCGCGCGCAGCTCCTGCTGCAAGAACAGCACTGTGCTCTGCATGCCCTCCACATCCTCGTCCAGCTCCTGCAGGAACTCGTCCAATTCTGGAATTAACAGTTACAGTGTTGACTTTATTGAAACCTGTTCAGCTATTGATATTAAGGTGGAAGCGCCAGGGCAGACCACGTAGTTCAAATTTTCTTACGTTTTTTGCTATTTGCTGGTCAGTTTTAGGGGCAATGCTTTTTTGTCTACTATAAGGCGATCAGTAAGATCCATCAGTAGGTCCTTAAAGTGGACAAAAAGTAGTCCAGCACGTCAATCACGCATTTGTCAGAGCTTTTGTCTGTCGCAGACTTATAGTTTTTGTCATTTGTCTACGTTGCCCCACAAGTTGTATGTTGATAAAAAATGAGTCACACAAGTAAAAAAAACACGCAACATGCAAGTTAAAACTCTTAAAATGGTCTTTATGGTTGTCATAACCTTATATAAAGAACATTTTAAGAATTTTAAATTTTTAACGTGTTTCATGTTATGATCCTGATAAGGCAGCCATTTTAGGCCCCCTGACACTGATGTCCAAGTAACTAAAACATAAGAAAATTCGAATTTCGCGGTCTATCCTGGAGCATCCATCTTAAGGGGTTTGGAATCCTACACACCTGATTGTGACTTTTTAACTTCTTCACTAAAACTCTTCTGCAGTGCCAGATCACCTTCTAACTTCGCTATCCGACCGCTCGAAGTCATGCGTCCAAGGTCTTCATTCTCTTGGTGTAACAACCTACACTTTGCCATAAGTTTCTTGCCCGTGTTTGAGTCTGGCGTAAACTTCCACGCCGATAATTCGTTCTGAGTTTCTTCTAATCTCGCTTTAGTTGAAGTTAGTTCTTGTTTTAGTCTTAAAATTAGTACATTAACAGCTGGATCTAACAGCGTCGGCCGTCCGTTGAGACTGGCGTGGGAAGACTTTAATTCCGTAATTTGACTCTGAAATGGACAATAATTTTTGCTATGAATGTTGATTTTACAGATAATCTTACAGCATTCTTGTTAGATTGCTGTAAGGCCCAGCGCACACCGCTGTAGGCGCAGCGGAGCGCATTTGAAGACAATTTAATATAAACCGTAACTACCTTGATATACGGTCGCGCGCATGCGCTCTTGTAAAAGTTTGAGGGCGCTCCGAGTACCGCGTGCGAATTTATTTTTATATTGACCGTATATCAAGGTAGTTAAGGTTTATATTAAATTGTTGTCTTCAAATGCGCTCCACTGCGTCTCTAGCAGTGTGCGCTGGGCCTAAGGGATCGTCTACAAAGTGTGTACTCACTACATAATCTTGTATTTCCTGCTCCTTGGCTGCAAGCCTCCTAACTAACACCTTCTCTCTATGTTGTGACTCAGCGTACTGCTGTTTTATCCTATCTTCTACCTCTTTCGCCTTTTCCAGGCTTCCTGTACACATCAATTGTACAAATTAATTACTAGTCTTTGACTTACATTACATGGGGCATTGGGATTTAACATTCGATTTTCTTGTGCCTGCAAGCATACATCATTGTTTTGACATCATTACAATGTCACTTACTTATTATAGGTAATATTGTAAACCCACTTTAAATGCCTAACATTTTGTCTACTATGAGATATTTTTATACTACACGCTGATATGATAAAAGGTTATCTCAAGAGTAACAATATTGTGGAGTATAATATAATGGTATGCATTTTACTCCACAATGTAATGTTATGCATTTTGTTTGGTTTATTTGTTTTAAAATTATTACAATATTATAATCGACAACACCTTAACTAAATTATACAAACAATAAGAACAATATTTTAAAATCCCTAATTAGGTTTGTTTTATCTAACAATTTATTAGAACAAGTAAATCTGCATAGGACCTATTGTGTTAGTAAAATGATAAGTTTATGGAATTAAAGTTAGAAAAAGTTTAAAAAATGCTAGTATTTCTGGCCCTTCAGATAAGATTTTCAGTACTCAATACTTATTTTCTTCTTTCAATGTTTATAAAGATTACGAGACAGGATTATTGATTAATATCGAGAACTCTAAATAGAAAAGTAAGTAAATATGATAAATACCACGTTTTTAGTGTTAACTAGCTGTTGCCTAAAACCTTGGTTCGTGTGAAATTATTATAAAAAAATATACTTCCCGTTTTGAATTAGATTTAGTTAACAATTTCAATGGTTGAATTTTTTTTCTAAAATAAAAGTATCCTTATTTGGTTACACCTTATAATATCCGCTATCTGCCAGTAAAAGTCCCGTCAAAATCGGTCCAGCCGTTTCGGAGATTAGCCGGAACATACAGACAGACAAAAATATATATATATGCCTATTCCAAGTGTTAATATTATTTTCATATGCTTTCAGTAAAGAGCTGTTATTTTGATATTACAAAGCCTTCAATTTTATTATTTTTTATAGATGATAGGTAGAATTTAAATCACATTTGAAATTAAGAGAACTACCAAATATCATACAAAGAACTTTCACATTTCATCACAAAAATACTGTGATTCTATTTGCAAACTGCAAGTGTTATATTATAAAGTAAATAACAACTTTCTATCATTAACCTTTCAGGAGCTTATTATATAATACATCTATAAAATAGATATTGTAAGCCCTTGCTATAATTATTAACTGCTTCTAAAATTAAAATTGGTCCTTTACACCCTGTCTTCTGCACAAGGCCTACCCTAGCCCTATTTGAATAGCCATTGTGATGACAATGGCTATGCTTTATCACATAGACTACCAATAAGGTTATTTGCTGAAAAATCTGATGTTGTTTGATTAATATGAGATTTTAACAACTGAATTTTTCCCTACCAACAATTTATTCATAGTTATTGACATACATTCTCAGAGAGTATTAAATTTTTATTTTAAAATGTATCAAGGCTAAAATGTATAATGTTATCAAGTCATCTTCTGCTTAGCCTTTCCCAAGCTTTGCTACAGTAATATGCTACATAACATGGTAAACAATCCTATAGTAAATTCCTAACATTACTTAAATCTTTCTAAAGTTCTAAACAATACACTTGGACAAACTTTTGCAAAAACTAAATGAAAATCTCTAAAGTTGGTAACATCAACCAAAAAAGTTTGTAGTTAGATTTTAATAAGATTAATTTAAATCTCATTTGTTTATCTAGTAAATAATAAATTACTTGACATATTAGGATATACTTATGCTTTTAGACCATTCACAAAAATAACAATAATTCCCTATTGCAACATATTTTTTTCAATAAAAATAATCGATATGTTATGCCTGTAGTCTCTATTTCTAATAATACTTTTGATTGTTTTCACTAATACTATGCAACATCTTAATAAATGCCTAAATATATGCACTCACACTCCCATATCTATAAACAAGTCAAAGTGATTACTTGAGTAAAAGTAATTAAATAACATACATTTTCATTCTGTAGGTAGTTTAGTAACTGCTTGAACTGTCAAAAGTTAGAATTGTAAATGCTGCTTTACTTTTTTGACAGTTCTTATTTTCTGTAACACTTGTCTATTGCATAAAAATGGAAGGGATATGTTAAATTTTTTGGGGGTATGAAGAAAAGGGTGTTAAATTCTTCATCCCCCATAGAAAAGGGAGGATCCTGTGACCAGACCGGTGTTATGTCTGGTGGGCTACTGCCCGACAGTTGTTGGGTTCTTAAGTGGCTAATAACTTTATTTGAGCAATGTGGGAATTAGTTAAGTTTTGATGTTTAGTTCATCGTCTGTGTACTAACTCAAGTAATTACTTTAACTTGACTATAGATACAAGTGTCAGATTTTCAATGGTGTAATAATATTTAAGAAGTCATTAGGTGCCGCTTAGTATTACTGACAATGGGCATAAGTCTTTATTTTACATTCTAAACTTTATAAATACATATAATACCTTTCCTACTACACAAGAATGATGTAACTAGTTTCTAGTAACAGTTTCTTTTAATAATATTATGTTAAATTGTATTTACAGAGATAAATAAGGAAATTGAGATATGTGTTAGTAATAATCACTGATACCGCTATGAACATGGTTCAAGTATTTAAGAGTTACATGCAATGACTCAAGCCAAAGTAGCAATGGAGAATATTAGATGGAAAGCTGACAACAGAAGGTATATACTGAGTTTAATAAGACCATAGACAACATTATGATGGTAAAGGCAGGCAACAGACCATTATTATCAAGCTTATTATAATATTAATTCACTATAGACTTCTATTTTTATATCATTTTAGCCTGTTTGTCAAATATAATAACTAAAGAAAATAATATTTATTTGATACATCTTTTGCTATCAAACCCATTATCAAAGACAGCAAAAGATTGATCAAATAGTTTATCAATGAATAGATAGCAGAAACATAAACAGATGTGTTAAAAATATAAACAAGTTTCATAAAACAATTAACAATAATTGAAGACAAAAGATAAATAAAGCATGTACAAAACAAAATCTTAACTATACAGCAAAAGAAGTGATGAAAACATAATTACTTTTTCACGTGAGCAAAGACCGGACAACTCGGCAACATTCTCAGTTACCAAGGGTAGAGGAACACCACTGATCATGGACACAGCTCCAGGATCATCTGGAGACATCACATGGCCTTGCGCCGTTAAATGCACTTCCACTAAACACTCCACTGGCACCTCTCTTACACAGCAAAACACCATTTCTGCGTCTTCACCTTTTAGAACTTATAACACCTAAATACACCCCGTACCACAATCCGTTTTATAACTAAACAATTTTCAGTATCACAGTAACATTTCATTATAACAGTATCACTAGTTAATTTTAGTTAAAGTATTGTCGATATAGAGATAACATAACAACTCGCGGGTCGAGCGCCGTAACGTCGCCGACCTGGCGCTACAAGCCGATGTAACTTTCTTAAATACCTTCCAACTGTTTGTTCAAAGTTTCGAGATGGTCAATGTACAAGTCCTGGGTTTTCCACGCGGCGCGGAGCGACTCAGCCGCGGCGGCCTCGAGCTGGTGCGGGGTCAATAACACGCGGGCTAAGCTCGACCCTCCGCCACCTGCTCCGCCTTCAGACGACGCCTCGCCATGCCGCTCTGTCTCCTCGGACATTTCACTCTTACTACAACTTTAGAAGTGTCTTTTCAACTGCAAGCAAATAATCACATTTAAATCCTACAAAGGGATACATTTGCATTTCTCCGCCGTTATCAGAAACCTGTAGTAACGTTAACTGTGGTTATCAAGAGACTAGGCTACTTACAGGTGATTAGTGTACTGATAGAGACCTAATTTAACTAGAAATCACTAATATTTACAATTAATAGCACACACTAAAAACTATCTCTGATATTTTACGAGGTCATCAAACGAAACACGACAAGACAGACGCCATTTTATCACATACCATCACAGTGTGACCAACTCACCAACACGCAACAATAAATAAAAAATAAATAAAAGATAATTCTTCTTTCTTTTTTATTTTGTGTTTAATTAACATCTATTGTTGTGTTGCGGGCTGTTTATTTCGTTGACGGTGAATGGGTTAGTAAAACACATGGGTTTTTCCCATAGACTTAAGTATATACTAAGTCTATGGTTTTTCCTTTGACAGTTTAGTTTACTTGGCAACATAAATAGTGGTGACCAACAAGTAAAAACCAGTTTACGGTTATTGAATATCAATTTATTTTCATTTTTCTCTTTATTGTTTCACTATGGCGTAGCACGCAATTTTTTTTTATTGTAGCTGTATGAAACGGAGAACTATGCACTCAACATATCAACGAATGAGAATGGACCATTATGAAAAAAAAAACTCGAGTCACCAGCCTAAGTCTGGGTACGCCATTAACTTTAGTTATGGGTCATGAGTCATCCTGCCGGGGTTGCGGGACTATTCGAAAGAGATACCGTGGCCCCGGAACACAAAGGGCGATGAAGGAACATGGATGGGTTTTAGTCAGTAAAAGTCTGACACTCCCTCCTGCTCCGCCCAGAGCGGGAGGGGTTATTTGATGATTTCCCATCCGAAAAAAAAAAAAAAAAAAAAGGGTCATGAGTCATGCTGCTTGTTGGCGCCATTTATGATTTTTTAGTTAGAATCTTAGAATAGAATAGAATAGAATAATTTTATTTGTGTAAAAACATGGTACATTAAGGTCTTAAAAATAGGATTGTGAACTTACATGTTTTGCCATACAATGGCATACAAATATTAGAACTTATCATAGAATTTTAATACGAAACATCAATTTGCTCAACTATTAATCTAATTAGGAAATAGGAATAACATTTTCAATTTAGGATTCGTATATATTCGAAATTTTAACAATAATGCTTATAATTTAAAAAAAAAACATATACCAACATAAAACACTTTGTAAAACTCAATAGCCATATTTATCTATTACTTTTTTTTCAAGAAATTCTTTTACACTATAAAAACAATTATCAGTAAGCCATTTATGTAATTTGGATTTGAAATATTTTAAGGGCAGTTCCCCAAGTTAGCGGGGTCAAAATTGTTGCAAATAAGGTCACCCATTTCAAGGACTGCACCCAATTACCAATCACTCTGTATATTAAATAGCGTAGGTTTTCGTCTTTAGCGAGTCTTTATAGATGAACGCAAAGGAAATTGCAGAAACTCCATCCAAACAACTACTTATTATGATTATAATAAGTAGTTGTTTGGATGGAGTTCTAGTTATCCTAAGAAGTCTATGCAATGATCCTCAAGCATTTCATCGACTGATGATTCATTCAGTCACGTTAGAGATGGGTAACTAGCCGAAATTTAAATTTAAAAAAAAAAATGAAAATAGCTTAGCTAGCCGGCTATTTGTGGTTGAATAGCAAGCTAGCTAGCCAGCTATTTTGACTAGGTACTTGGTTATTGAACATTAACGACTACCGCTCGCTAGCGGCGCAGCGAGCGACTTAAATGAATAACGATCAACTAGTCCCTGCGATTCGAGTTCGATCCTCGCTGCGGCAACAATTCAAGAATCTGTAACTAACCATTGGTGTCGATTCTGTTGTGCAAAAACTAAATTTATTTAAGCTATTGATATCTTTTACTAAAAGGCAGTGCGAGAAAAAGACGGCTATAGCTATCCTATGAACTAAGTTAGAGATGTCAAACTAGTTTATGCCTTGCGCGTCACCGTGTTTTTAGTCGACACATTTTTTTTTTTTTTTTTTTTCTTCTGGCTTCGCACGCGGCACATTTTTACGTGCACCCTTCATTTGTATGGAAATATTAGTTTCAATTAAATTTGACAGCTCTAAATTACGTCCGTCTCTTTCTTGTTTTATTAGAGCGATAAAGATAGCAATAGCCTAAATTAAGTTTAGTTTGTGCACAACAGAATCGACACCATTACCTTTCTAACTATCGTATTTCGTAAATTCGTACACCAAACGAACGAAATAATTAAGTTCTAAGTCTAATACCCTCTTCTTTCTCTAATCTATTTTGTGACTATTGTGAGAAAGAGATGTCTCACACTACGTTACTACCTACTCAGCACAGTGAGCACACACACAGCTAGTCAGCTAACGGTTATTCCGGCTAGCCGGCTACCGAATATTGGGACGGCTGCAAAGCGTTGTAGTTACATTATACTCTGTGGCAACTATCCGCTTTGCCGTATTCTAGCCAGCCAGTAGCCACTATCTAGTTATCGTATTGACGGATATCGTAGCCGTGGCTATTTCATTAATAGCAGCCATTTGGCTAGTTATTGGAATAGCCACCCATCTCATCCTCCTACTAACTCATCATCACGATATAGTTGACCAGACCCGACATTCTGTAATTATATTTTCCTCTCCCAAAGGTAGGTAGTCGGAAAAAGTGTATGCAAGATCGGACGCTTCTATCCTGTTACAGATTGTTCGGCGCCATCAGGCAGTCAGAGAGTTGTTTTAGGCAAAGCTAAGAAACCAAGTAACTGAATGTAAATCGGTTCTGAGCGACGGAAAAGGATAGGAGCATAGAAAAATGCGATTCCGTGCTGATAGATGTGGTTCCACCCTAAAACTCAAGTGGTGCAAAGATTTGATTAATTTCGTCGCTAATCACATTCGTATTCTTTTCAGTTTAATTACATGTTCCAACAGCAAATTTAAACTATTTGATTACATTATTTTTCAAACCTACACTACTACTACACCCAAGCTTAGCTCCCAAGCTCATCATCATCTTCCTGCCCTTATCCCATGTTACTTGGGGTCGGCGCAACATGTTTTTTCTTCCATTCTCCTCTGTCACACTGTTGTTTGTTCAATAATGCAGGTCACATGCTATAAAAAATTTTGAGTGTTCTTTCACAAAAATACCAGCCTGCATTATTAAAAAACCTGCTAAGGTTAGTAGTTTTAATTTTTTAAATAGTGGTCTACAGGATGTTAATGGGCTGATACCGCAAATTGCTCTTAGGCATTTTTTTTGGACAATAAATGCTTCATTTACATTTGTGGAGTTCCCCCATAGTAGGAGTCCATACCTGAGTAAAGAGGATACATATCCGTGGTAAGCAGTAAGAGCGACTGCTTCACTAGCGGTATGTCTTAGACGTTTAAGAGCAAATACAAATTGGTTGAGTTTCTTGCAAACATGTTCTTTAAGTAATTTCCAGTTATAATGCTGATCAAGAATGAGTCCAAGAAATTTGTATTCATTGACTTCGCTAATTTGTTGTCCTTGACAACTAACTTTAAATGTTTTTGGTTTTGAATTGTAATTTTGAAAATTTATGTATTTGGTTTTACTTAGGTTTGCACAGAGATAATTATTTTCTAGCCATTTTAAAACTTGATTGACTATTGTATTAAGGTTGTTTTCGTGATTTATGTCTGATTTATTGTCATTAGTAACAATTACAGACATATCGTCAGCAAAAAGTATGCACTGTTGTAAAGCAGTGGGCAAATCATTGATATAAATAAGGAAAAGTAATGGGCCCAGTATGCTTCCTTGTGGTACACCTGTTTTGGTTTGACTATATTTAGAACTGAATGATGTGGACTCGTTATTTTCGTTCATTGAGTTTATTTCGACTCTTTGTTTACGGTTAGATAATAGCTAAAGAGCTAGTAATCCTAATTAATAGTAAAATAATTAATAGTTTCAAGGATATATTTCCACCCTCACCTAATGTTGATCCACTGTAAGCCTTATAATACCTGGAATTAGCTTGGGAGCTAAGCTATTAATTAGCTTGGGAGCTTAATAAAAAATAAGCTACTAATTAGCTTGGGAGCTAAGCTATTAATTAGCTTGGGAGCTTAATAAAAAATAAGCTACTAATTAGCTTGGGAGCTTGGGAGGGAAGAATCGCATGTGACTAAAGAGTGATAAATATAAAGGTTGATGGATAGAGGGGCGAGGAAGACCAAAGAAACGATGGATGGATTGTGTAAGGAATGATATGAATGAAAAAGGTGTAAATGACTGTGTGACGGTTGACAGGGGAGAATGGAAGAAAAAACATGTTGCGCCGACCCCAAGTAACATGGGATAAGGGCAGGAAGATGATGATGAGCTTGGGAGCTAAGCTTGGGTGTAGTAGTAGTGTAGGTTTGAAAAATAATGTAATCAAATAGTTTAAATTTGCTGTTGGAACATGTAATTAAACTGAAAAGAATACGAATGTGATTAGCGACGAAATTAATCAAATCTTTGCACCACTTGAGTTTTAGGGTGGAACCACATCTATCATCACGGAATCGCATTTTTCTATGCTCCTATCCTTTTCCGTCGCTCAGAACCGATTTACATTCAGTTACTTGGTTTCTTAGCTTTGCCTAAAACAACTCTCTGACTGCCTGATGGCGCCGAACAATCTGTAACAGGATAGAAGCGTCCGATCTTGCATACACTTTTTCCGACTACCTACCTTTGGGAGAGGAAAATATAATTACAGAATGTCGGGTCTGGTCAACTATATCGTGATGATGAGTTAGTAGGAGGATGAGATGGGTGGCTATTCCAATAACTAGCCAAATGGCTGCTATTAATGAAATAGCCACGGCTACGATATCCGTCAATACGATAACTAGATAGTGGCTACTGGCTGGCTAGAATACGGCAAAGCGGATAGTTGCCACAGAGTATAATGTAACTACAACGCTTTGCAGCCGTCCCAATATTCGGTAGCCGGCTAGCCGGAATAACCGTTAGCTGACTAGCTGTGTGTGTGCTCACTGTGCTGAGTAGGTAGTAACGTAGTGTGAGACATCTCTTTCTCACAATAGTCACAAAATAGATTAGAGAAAGAAGAGGGTATTAGACTTAGAACTTAATTATTTCGTTCGTTTGGTGTACGAATTTACGAAATACGATAGTTAGAAAGGTAATGGTGTCGATTCTGTTGTGCACAAACTAAACTTAATTTAGGCTATTGCTATCTTTATCGCTCTAATAAAACAAGAAAGAGACGGACGTAATTTAGAGCTGTCAAATTTAATTGAAACTAATATTTCCATACAAATGAAGGGTGCACGTAAAAATGTGCCGCGTGCGAAGCCAGAAGAAAAAAAAAAAAAAAAAAAATGTGTCGACTAAAAACACGGTGACGCGCAAGGCATAAACTAGTTTGACATCTCTAACTTAGTTCATAGGATAGCTATAGCCGTCTTTTTCTCGCACTGCCTTTTAGTAAAAGATATCAATAGCTTAAATAAATTTAGTTTTTGCACAACAGAATCGACACCAATGGTTAGTTACAGATTCTTGAATTGTTGCCGCAGCGAGGATCGAACTCGAATCGCAGGGACTAGTTGATCGTTATTCATTTAAGTCGCTCGCTGCGCCGCTAGCGAGCGGTAGTCGTTAATGTTCAATAACCAAGTACCTAGTCAAAATAGCTGGCTAGCTAGCTTGCTATTCAACCACAAATAGCCGGCTAGCTAAGCTATTTTCATTTTTTTTTTAAAATTTAAATTTCGGCTAGTTACCCATCTCTAACGTGACTGAATGAATCATCAGTCGATGAAATGCTTGAGGATCATTGCATAGACTTCTTAGGATAACTAGAACTCCATCCAAACAACTACTTATTATAATCATAATAAGTAGTTGTTTGGATGGAGTTTCTGCAATTTCCTTTGCGTTCATCTATAAAGACTCGCTAAAGACGAAAACCTACGCTATTTAATATACAGAGTGATTGGTAATTGGGTGCAGTCCTTGAAATGGGTGACCTTATTTGCAACAATTTTGACCCCGCTAACTTGGGGTACAAACTGGGTTGTTTTTGAGATATCGAACTTTTAAAGTTTTTCGGAAATTTTCCACCTCTCCGCCGTAAACTGCTGATTATGAGAAATCTACGTCGTTGGAGATGTTAAACTGATACTTTTCTGATAGCTTAGGAACAAATGAATCCTTCGAAAACCAATTTGTCAAAAAAGTACATCTACCTTGGAAAATTTTCAAAAAAAATTGAAAATTCGATATCTCGAAAACAACACAGTTTGGAACCCAAGTTATGGGGGTCAAAATTGTTGTAAATAAGGTCTAGTATCACCCATTTCAAGGACTGCACCCAATTACCAATGACCCTGTATTTCGATCAAGATCATGCTCAGGACAGATTTATGACTTGAAATCCTATGAAGAAAGCATTAATAGATAACAAGAAAAGAAACAACACCACTTTAATTTTTAATTTAATATTTTATTACTTAAACAATTAATTTAACAATTAACATCTAATTAATGTTTAACATTAATTTAGTTGAAATTTCTTATATTACACTATCAAGAATCATAGAACAGATCATTTATTTATATCACAATATGTACAATGGAATGTTTTTGTTCGTGGGGGAGCGAGATTGCGAAATGTCAATAAGGTCTCCACACTTCTTGGTTTCCCGCTCCATAGAGGCCGTGTTTCACTTCGTCATTGGCTTCGCAGTTCTGGACCATACCACTGGCTTCGCCGGCTCCTTGTAGCTCCGTGGTTATAGAGATACCTCCGTCTATATCACTTATTTTAATTTCGCTCGGGAAACATTGTTCTAGGTTGTGTTTGTCGCCCGAGCTGTGCAGATGAACATGTATTTGGTTTTGATTGACTGTTGAGTAGAGGTTCGGCAGTATCATCTGCGGGTTGGGGTTGATGTACGGCGCGTGTGATTGTAGGCAGGTAGGATTGTTGTTTATATTGTTGTACTGATAGTTGTTGTAGTTGTAGGTGTTGCTGGGCCAGGAGTTGTAGTAGTTGGGGTCGTATCGCTGAGCCGGCATGGCAGGGGGTGAGTTGAGCTCGGTGAGCGCGGAGCCCGTGCCGCTGGGACTGCCTTTCACGAAGCTGGTCGTGCTCGGTTGGAAGCCGCTGTAGTCGGAGTGGCTCAGCGGGATTTCAGGTAGCACTGCGGAAAAAAGAAAAGTTTTCATTACTAAAAATTTGTATCACGATGTGGTGGAAGGTCGTCTTCACTACGAATAAGATGAAGATGAAAATGTTCTACTGTTAGCAGTCGAACTCAGCCCCACCGCCGGAACCAACTCGTAACGACACACACGGAAACAAAACTTCAAGGGTCACATGGAATGTGGTTGCTAACATATTTCCCGATGAAGATACACATAATTATCACGTCAGGAACCACATAGGAAAATATAATTAATAAATGCCAGCAATTATATCTTGCGCTCTTGTTTAGATCAAATCATGAGGTGTGACGGCTCTATTTCATAGAATAATAATTGTATAATACAAGGATGATAGGTATGTGGTGGTCCGGTCCCTATCATGTGGTCAACCGCTCCATTACGTCTGACCACGGCTTGAATGGAGGAAGTCCGTTTATCAGCATTTAACAATGTGTGACACAAATTGTAATGGTTCTAGAAAAACCGTTATAATGAGGTTTTGCTGAAGAAAAATAAACAGACGAGAATATCCTCCCTTTTTCCTGTGGGTGTAGACAGTTATTACAAAACGCTTCGTCTGCTATCCGTAGTCCTCATTCCCATCCCTTTTCATTTTTGTACAGTAAAGTACAGAGTGGCAACTCGTTAGTTTGCTATGGACTTAGCAAGTTACTATTAGAGCAGTCAAACATTTTTAGCGGAACTTCTCTTGCAGCGTTATGAAAATGCTGGCTTACATACACCGTACAGTGTACGCGCTTTACTTGCTGCTCCTTTTGCTGTATATAGGTATACATAGGTACTTATTATATGACTTTTTATTCAGATACTTGCCGACTTCGGCTTTCCAATTTCACTCCATGATTCTTAAACGGAGCCTTTAGGATTACCTAGAGCATCTTCACGACTAGCGACTGGTCATTGTAGATGTCTATTAAAAAGATTTTTCGTTGTAGACATATTTTATCCTGTTTTCGTTATCATTAGAGTTTACAACAATAACTTGTTCTTACATAATTCTGTTGCTACATTTTATTTCATGATTTTCCGTGACGGGTTCAAAATAAACCGAATCATGACAAAAATAGACTGAGTCATTTATTTACTAGTTATTGATGAATTAAGAGTAACTGAGACATAAACTTAGCTATGACTGACGTCCTCTCTAGTGTCTACTTCTATTTAAGTACATGACCTATGTGTGTAGTTATATGTATGGTCACGACATAAGCATTGTTGCAATCGTCTAACTAATCTAATACGATATTGCTCTCAGAGTGTCAAAGGTTAGTCTTTAATACAATATTATAGAAATAGCTGCTATGGATAAGTGAAAGATAGGAAAATTGATCTATGTACTATCGGGGTCTTTTCCGCCTGACCATTTTAAAATTATTTCGCTTAAATCATGCGGAGGCGCCGAGCTACGCCCCCTTAAAGTTTGGGCCTATTAGGAAAGCGTCAACTTTGGCGCGCAAAATAACAATAACTTTCGTTTGGCGTGCGTCGTCAATGCACTCGGCCGATTCGGTATCTTTTCATTCATTATTTCTGCACAAAGTCAAAGGGGCTGGGCTAGAGAGCGTTTTTATGTTGCGAGTGCAAGCAAAAATGAGCTTAGTGGTGGGGAGGCGGGAGTGTCCTCGATAGTACCTACATCAACCTGAATAAATGGAATCTATAGTTCCACCTTTGCCAAAGAAACGATGTTATGGTCGGACTGTAGAGGATGACATGGGAAGCGGTATGGTGAAGGTTAACAGAGAAGTATGAACGAAGAAGACCTGGTCTCAAGGGTTACTGCTAACATGGGGTCTTGGGTCGATTCCCGGGTTGGGATTTCTCAGTACTGTGGAAAATAGATGTGGGGACTATATTCTCTACTTAAAAAAATGTTGAAGAAATGTAGGTTATATTCGGAAGGTTAAGCAAATGAAAGTGTCAGTCAACGAGAGTATGTGACGTGACACAATGTTTTTTTTTCAAGCGTTTTGGCTTTGGCATCAAGTATCATAGTAAGTTCAACGCCATCTATAGAGTTCTTGGAAACTAAGTTTTTTTTTAAAACCTCAAAAGGAAAACCTCTCATTGAAATAAATGCTTTGAGTTTGAGTTTATTTATTTTGTATTTACCTGTAGGTATATGTATGGTGGGGTCGGGCTTGTAGTACGGCGGCTGCAGCGGCGCGTACGCAGGGTACATGGACGCCGTCGACGGGTAGCCCGTGTTCCACTCGCTGGCTCCTAGGATGTTCCCACTCGTTTCTGTAATAGAAAATGTGGTGTTGTTAGATTTGTAGAAAGGTCTTCGAAATAAGGAAATTGGTCTTGTAGATATTGTTCAGGTAGCCACAACTCAAATTCTTGGAATTTAATTAATAATAATAATAGTCTTTATTGGAAAAATACAAGATTGACACAGTCACTAGGGTACAGAAAAATTTGCAAACAGAAGGTGTGCGAGAGATGAATACAGTACAGTCAATACAAAATTTGAGCCCTGACTCCTAAACTAGGTAGATCCTGTATCTTAGGAGGCAGTGTCTTCGCATAAATAGTGGTCGAAGATTTCGTAATTAGTGAATTCTAAGGGTTTTTGGTAACATATAATTATGTAAGTGACCTTCCACTTTTTTTTTAAATTAGGCACTTAAGAAAGTACATAAATTATGTATATTACCTATACCTACTTTTTAGGGTTCCGTACAAAAATGAAAAAAAAACGGAACCCTTATAGGATCACTCGTGCGTCTGTCGGTCTGTCCGTCAGTCTGTCACAGCCAATTTGCTCCGAGTCTATTCGACCAAATCAAGTGAAGCTTGGTAGGATGGTGTAATCTTATGACTCAAACATAGATGTGCAAAGTACCTACTTAAATAAATATTTTTTTTTAAAGTTTGGAAACCATACTGTGTCATATAGATATCAATTGAAAGAGCTCGTTGTGATGATCTCAAATATATTTTTGTTATTATTGTAAAATAAATAGTTTTGATTATATTCATAAAAAAAGACGAAAATTGACCATTCCCCCTCCTGATCTCGGAAACTACTGAGCCTATAATTTTAAAAAAAAGTATCAAAATAATATATAGTTCATTGCTTGTAGATCACAGGAAAACCTATAAGAACTCTATCAATTGATAATAAAGTGGTAAACTCATTAAAGGACTTTTTGAATACTTGGGATTAGGTACTTATTCTTTTTTAGGGTTCCGTACCCAAAGGGTAAAAACGGAACCCTATTACTAAGACTTCGCTGTCTGTCCGTCTGTCCGTCTGTCTGTCACCAGGCTGTATCTCATGAACCGTGACAGCTAGACAGTTGAACTTTTCACAGATGATGTATTTCTGTTGCCGCTATAACAACAAATACTAAATATAGTCAATGGTACGGAACCCTTCGTGTGCGAGTCCGACTCGCACTTGGCCGGTTTTTTTTAATTTTGTGGTTGCTAAATCATAGTTTCTTCGAAAATTATATGGAATGCAAACTTTTTTTAGGTGGCGATTAAATCAATATTATGCATGCTTAGTTGACCCGTGACTGTATCTATGTGGTCTAGTTTGACCATTTTTAGGGTTCCGTACCCAAAGGGTAAAAACGGAACCCTATTACTAAGACTTTGCTGTCTGTCCGTCTGTCCGTCTGTCCGTCTGTCTGTCACCAGGCTGTATCTCATGAACCGTGACAGCTAGACAGTTGAAATTTTCACAGATGATGTATTTCTGTTGCCGCTATAACAACAAATACTAAAAACAGAATAAAATTAATATTTAAGGGGGGCTCCCATACAACAAACGTGATTTTTTTGCCCTTTTTTGTTAATAATGGTACGGAACCCTTCGTGCGCGAGTCCGACTCGCACTTGGCCGGTTTTTTTTTTATTGCCTACGTACTCTGCTTTCTGTTTGTTTCTGTATTAACCGTGGAACACCTAAGTGAACCAGGGGTACAGAAAATTAACCGTGGAACAGCTTGGTGAACCAGGGATACAGAAAGTTAACCGTGGAACACCTAGGTGAACCAGGGGTTCAGAAAGTTAATCGTGGAACACCTAGGTGAACCAGGGGTTCAGAAAGTTAACCGTGGAACACCTAGGTGAACCAGTTTGGTGTCCCACGGGTCAGAAAAGCTATAATCAACGAGCTTTAGGTTTTATGTTACAATAGTACTTATAAATATTACTGCGTTATAGGTAAATACACGACGTTACCAAAAAATGTGTGGTAAATACCAGACATTTTTCAATTTCGATGAAAATTAATATTAAGGAAAAGAATATTAGGTACATCAGAGCAGGCAGGATATTTTCATTGAATTCAAAGTTAGGTACAGCGAGGATGTTTGTTTCATTACATAAACGATAAGCATATAAGGGATCCGATAGAAGTTTAGAATGTAAATAGCCTACAGATTTGGGCACTGAAAAGGAAATAACACCACGAAATTGTACCTTATATGCTTAACACGTAAAATCCCAGCGTAAGTTAAGAATCTAAACAAAAACAGTGCTTATTTATAGAGAGCTATGCTTTGTTTTATGTTCTTTTTTTTTTCCTTTTAGGAAACCAACCCTCAGATCTATCTTTCTCACCTGTGCAGCGAGAAAGGCTGGTGTAGGTAGAATTGATGTTTGAACTGACGCTGACTTAGAACTCATTAACAACATTTCTTTTTCAGACATTTTCAGAATCAGAATCAGATCTTTATTTGCTTAGAATGTAGGTACAGGTAAGCAACCAAGGTAAGATGTAGCAAGGTAAGATGTTGTACATAAATTAATGAGATCGGTTACAGTAAGTAAGATAAGAGCAGGAGGAGGAGGAGGAGGAGGAGGAGGTATGTGTAATTAAGTAAGATATTGCATTTTTGTTTGATAGCAATTTATTTCGATTAATTAGAGGAATACTTAATAGGTAATTGTTCATAATCATGAGGCATTTCACTCCTGAAACATTGCCAATTCATTAAAAGTATAAAGAAGTAAACTCAGACTCAGACTGCACAGAGAGCCATGGAGCTTACCATGCTCGGCATAAATCTGGTAGATCGAGTCCCTAACGTCGAAATCTGAAGACGTAAACAGGTTTTCAATATTGGAAATCTCGTTTCAAAACTCAAATGGAGTTGGGCAGGAGACCTAGCAAGGCGTAGTTCGTTTGAAATGTAGCACCGAACTACCGATACTCTTTAGTAGAGTAAGTAACAGTTCGGTTTGCAATATTAAGAATAAAATTGTACAATACACTTTCTTACTTAGTTTTATATCCCCTGAGCACCAGGAACTTAAATGTATGAAAGAAAACAATTACAAATAATCCTTTATGGGCGGCATGGGCAACGGGCCGTAGGCCGACGAAGGAGGCCGGCGGAGGCCCGGCAGGGGCACCGGGCCGTAGGCCGACAAAGGAGGCCGGCGGGGGCCCGGCACTTCGGGGACAGAAATCAAAGAGTGTTATTTAAAATGCGAGCAAACCGAGCGAGCGCGGGTTTACGAACCTTTGACGTATTCACAATATTACAAACCGAACTGTTGCTACTAAAGAGTATTGGTAGTTCGGTGCTATATTTCAACCGAACTACTGCTACTGAAAAGTTGCACTAGTTCGGTCAACCGGACTAACAACCGGACCACTGCTACTGAAAAGTTGCACTAGTTCGGTCAACCGGACTAACAAGCGGACTACTGCTACTGAAAAGTTGCACTAGTTCGGTCAACCGGACTAACAACCGGACTACTGCTACTGAAAAGTTGCACTAGTTCGGTCAACCGAACTAACAACCGGACTACTGCTACTAGAGGGCTGCGCCGGCCCCAAATAAAGGCAGGAGAATGGACATGTAAGTATTCTTAATTGATCCTGAAGAGAGCTATATCAAGTTGGAACGACCACATTATAATAGTTACGAATGAAATAAGTTTCAATAACAGATGACGTATTTTTCCTAATGCTTGATGTACTTATGTAAGTTCCCTATAAGTTCCTATTCAACCATGTACTCGTAGCTACTTACGTAAAGCTAATTCACTGTATCCGAACTGTAGGCAAGTGCTCCTAACGACCCTAAATCCAAGTATCGTCATCGTTCTTGAAAGAACTTGAAGGACATCTCACGCCAAATCCAAGTTTTCGTCTACCGCTGTCTTCGTCGCATTCTCGGAATTTACTGGTCCGAGACCATCTCCAACGTAGAGCTGTTAGAGGAATGCCACGAGAGCCTGATCGACCGCTAGATCAAGCGTCGCAAGTGGAGATGGATTGGCCACACGCTCCGAAGGGACCCTGACCACATACCCAAACAAGCTTTGGACTGGAATCCCCAAGGAAAAAGAAAGCGTGGCCGTCCCCGTCAAACCTGGTGTCGCACCGTGTTGGCAGAAGCGGCGAGCATCGGAATGACGTGGAGCGAGGTGAAGCGTGAAGCTCAAGACCGACCGCGATGGAGGACATCTGTGGACGCCCTCTGCCCCATCTAGGTGACATAAGACATTAAGTCAAGTTGATGTACTTATGTAAGTTCCCTATAAGTTCATAATCAACCATGTACTCGTAGCTACTTACGTAAAGCTAATTCACTGTAACCGAACTGTAGGCAAGTGCTCCTATCGACCCTAAATCCAAGAATCGTCATCGTTCCTCGTTGGTATTCTGAATGTGTTGCCATTTTCTCGTGGTTTGGTCTGGGTATTTATAAATAATAAATAAATATCGCTGGACATTGCACACAGCGCCATCTAGTGCCACACTAAGCAACGAGACTTGTGTCGTGGACACCAGAAAGTTTTTTTATTTTAGTTTACTTTAGTTTGATATACTACATAGATACTTTTTGTTTGTAAATGCATACTTATTTTACACATAAACATCCATGACTCGGAAACAAATGTCCATACTCATCACACAAACATTTACATATTGTAATAGTAAATTATAGTAGTACGATGGTGTAGAGCAGTACAGGCCTATAGAGAGCAGAGACAGAAATAGTCTACAGGCTTTGATACTTCCAAATTACTTACTAGGTACATACAGGGCAAAACAAATTCAGTGCCATTATCGGCAGGCTTGCCAGAAATAAATGAATCATTTAATTTTCTCTACAACAGGTAAAACAATTTCAAACAGTTACAGCGTTGGTAATTAGTAGTTACTATGTAGACTGAAAGTTTCAGCAAGCAGGTTTTTAAGGTAAAAGTTGCTATCGCATTATCGATAACATACATGCACATTGCAGACATCAAAAAAAGTTTGCGATCACTTTGAAGAATCGAAATCTTTTTTGTTACGGTAGATTATATTATGATTTCTCCTTCTTTTTAGATTATTTATTTAGAAAATAAACCGATAAAACAGTAAAAAAAAATACACAACAATGAATTTTTCTTGATAAAGTTTAATTTAAAAAATTAAATTAGCTTATGCTAGTGATCAAAAACTTTTTTTGATGTGTGTACATATATAACATCACGCATGTAATCCCCAAAGGGATAGGCAGAGTTGTACCAAATAGTACAACCATATTTCATCAGTCATGTTTAAGCGCCATGTAATAGCGGGCGAGCCTATTACCATCAACCGGGCACAATTTCAGACTCCGTGGCTGCTACTGAAAAAATTCTGGTCTAAAAACTCAATAAACCTTTGCCTGACCCGGGAATCGAACCCTGGACCTCATGCTCAGCAGTCGCGCCGATAACATTGTACAGTGTCGACCAAAAGTCGATAGGCAATCTCACAAAGCAATAGCTTGACGTTTAGTTTGACTTACGACCTTCTACTTTCAAGAAAATAGACATTGTCATCTACAAGTAAATGTAGTCCAAAATTTCAACATGGAAATATAAGTCAAGATGGCCTAGTGGTTAGGCGCGTCCACATCTGAGTGAAACAGTAAGTCGTGAGTTCAAATCTCACGTTATTACTTTTAGACTTTTTGTAAGTGTTTACTCGATTGGAAGTAATGGGACAGAAAAATATTCTCGCTTTGTTCACACATTTCATAAAGTTAGAAGAAGGTAGATCATAGAAAAATAAGTCAAGAATTTATATTTCTGTGAGGTAAACCTGAGTTTTATGAATATTTTACTTGATCGAAATGAACGTTGTCGTTTGGTTATGTTAAATTTGGTTAGTGACGTGTGGTTTAATAGATAGCGGTATTGTTGTTGGTATTTCTCAAAATGAAGGCAAATATTGATATTGAGGCGAGGGCGAGTAATATTATCGTGCTGCATAAAAGTGGTCTTAATAGAACACAAATATCTGAAGAAACCGGACTAATGTGAGTATTATATTTATGAATTATTGTAACAAAGTTTTATTAAAAATTAAAGCCTACTTTGTTATTGTTTATTTATTTGGTGACTTAGGGATTAATAAATTGATTTTAAATCCATCATGAAGCATAAAAGATAAATAATTAGTGTTAATTATTGGATTTATAAACGCAGAGTGAATGATAACTTCAGTATTTTATTATAGCTGCCTAACATATTTTTTTTGTTTTTTGTTTTAGAGGAATACTGTGAGTCAGATCAAAAGGCCTTGCTAGTCGACAATGAAGTGGAAAGCCGTCGCTTATTATCGATGCGCAGCGACGACATAATATATGGTTGGCGAATAAGAAACAAATGGTTTCACACCTTTGAGACACTTTGTGGAATTATTTGACACCTCATCGCAAACTGTTCGCCGTGCCCTCCACGCTGAAGGCTTGTATCACGAAGACCAGCTAAGAAGCCCTTCTTGACAGAAAGAGTTATAGAAGAACGATTACGTTTCGCACGGGATTATTTCGATTTTTACTGGAATACTACCATGAGAAAACTCAAAAAACTGACTTTTTAAATAAAGTCAAAAGGGTAGTAGGCTTCATTTATGGCGCAAGAATAACACTCTGCTGGTCTGACAAAAACATAATCCCTAATACAGACTCATGTCGAATTATGGTTAATATGTGGGGATCATGTGGGGATGGATAAGTCTTGTGCAGCAGGGCCAGGAGAACTGGCTTTTATTCCTCCACGCGCCAACAGTTCTACCTAATTATGTAGAAGTATTAAAAGATATTAATCCCTAGATGCTTTAGTTTTAATTAGATGTGTAACAAAATATTTAGTGAATATTAACTTATCCGTAATTATATTAATGATCTTAAATTGAGGTTTAGTTTCAATCTTCTTTTCTTCGGGAAAATGAACACTTAAACTATAACCTCAATACGAGTTACATTTATTGTGACGTCACAAAAAAATATATTCATAAAGTCTAAATTATTTATATTAGTTTTCAATAAACTCTGCTGATTACCGATACCTATAATAAGTGGGTATCAACTATATGTTATATTTGTGTGATTAGAATATCCTTTCCTTGTTACTTAAGTATGTTATTATGAATTGAAAGTAAGGGGGTATACCGCCAATAAAAAATTTTATGATCGGTTACAAGAGAACTTTTTTACATCTAGGTAGGAATGTGACGTTACAATTATCATGAAAGTTTGTTAATTTTATAAATAAATAAAACGAATAAACATTTTTGTTATCATTCATCACGACTTTTTTATTTCCACCTTCCAACACCGAACAGCTAAAATAATAAATAAATAGTTGAATAATAATACTATGTTTTTTTTACTAATATTTAACTTATTCTTATAAAAAATGAACCAATAACTAATGTTACCAAGAAACAAAAACCCCACACGTTGTTAACAGGATTTGAACTTGGATCTCTTTGATCGTGAATCCTACTGATTACCCCAACAGCTATCAACACATGGTCAATAGAAGTGAATTTTAACTATCCAATGGTAAGAACAGGTCGCTACACAAATAAGGTTTGCTGCGTGTATAATAAAAGAAACGGAAATATATTCTTATGTTTCGTGGAGTGTGACGCGCGACATGCGATTGGGCGAACTCTGTGGCTGTGGTGTGCGTACTGTATTGAGACCACTTACACATATAGACGCACGGACGCTCGACCGTGCGTTCACAGCAATACAATCCTTAGCGTGCCTCACCACTTATATACGCTTACTGTACATGCACTGTTTTAGACTTTCACGGTTTTTCACTACACTTAAAGCGACAGCTATGTCGCTTTAAGTGTAGTGAAAAACATTCCCGCGATCATGATGCTTGCAACAGCGTCCGGGAGCTCACAGAAACAAAAGAAAATCACGGAAATTATCCCGTAAGAACTTGAAGGCGATTACAGGAGCTAAATTAGCAACTCTATTTGTGGTGGTTCAAACTTCGTTTGAAATACTGTTAAAATAAAGTTCTAATCAGCTTGCACTACAAAGTGGTTGTTACTTCAGTCACTGCGGGCCGAATAGTGCGAAATGAGTGGTTTTTTACAAAAAATCTATTGACTGAACTAACAAAATAAAACACATGGTAATATGTTGCTTGTAGAATTATTTGCCAAAAAATCAGAATGATCGCTTGTATTTTAGTATGGTTTTTACTCGTTAAAAGATTTTTTTAGAGAAAAGTTCGTGATTTTTTTCTATCGAATAAAATTAGTTGTATTCTGTTTTCAAAACACTATCGTACTAGCATATATCCTGAAGAATATCATATATTTTTCTGGTTTTGTTTATTGCAGTGAATCTTATGCTTGTTTGCATTATAAAACTCGTGTTTAGCTCATGTAGTCGCTTTAAGGGGCTGACAACACCTAATTTGTTGAAATTGATGTTATTTAAGCAGTTTTTTAAGAAAAACCATTTGTTTTAGCACATCAAATAAAATATATATTAATATTCATCATATTTCAAAGACCGTGGACGGACTCGATACATAATTTGATGAAATCGGCTCGATGGAAAATAATTGCAAAAATTGGTCTTAAAATCGTCAATAACGGTTCTTTGTCTTTATTTTTTTGACGTATGGGTCTGCAATTAAAAACATGAATTCAACATATTCATACCTAAACCGCTAACGAGTCATATTTCAAAAATAATCCACACTTTTTTTTATTTCAATATTTATTCATTATTTTCTTCTAAAAACTGGCCGCCCAGTAATAGTGACGTCTCGTTTACTCCCATACAAATAGACAGTGTGCGCGATTTTGGTGTTGACAGCGCCTGAGGTGAAAGCGTCAGGGTAGCCCGCGAAATTCAAATTTTCTTACGTTTATTGCAATTTGCCGACCAGTGCTAGGTTGTATGTTGATTAAAATATTGTTGGCGATTGTAAAACGTATGTAGTCAAAGAATTATAATCGTCAAATTAATCAATACAACCCTCCAAGTTCATAAAGGTCTAGCAATGACTTTGACCTTGAAAAAATCGTTCCTCGAATTATATGAACTTAGAGGGTTGTTTTGATGATTTTGATGATTATAATTCTGTAACTACATACGTCTTACAACCGCGAACAATATTTTAATCAACATACAACTTAGCACTGGCCTGAAAATTGCAAAAAACGTAAGAAAATTTGAATTTCGCGGACTGGTTGGAGCATTCACCTTAAGTGAACATTGTACATTATTATGCCATGATATGGGGAGTACCCTAGGACCTTTCTCAAGTGAAAGGTTCAATATTGCAACTTACACTTGACACTAGCAACCGGAACCATTGACTGAGCGTTGTTGTAGAGATATGCAACATTTTATACCGATTAGTCATATTGAAAGTGAAACAAAATTAATATTCATGCATGGGGGTCTAGGTGAGTGATTTAATGATAGGCGTTATGTGGCGCATGGAAATGTTATAAATACAGTAAATAGGTGTATGTGTCATTTTTAGGTGTGAATTATTTATTTTGATTTTCATGAACTCGTCCCAAATGGGCTTGTGGGACGAGTTGATGAAAAATAGTACATTTTGATACAAGTAAAGATTTTTTTTTTTGTTTTTATAACCGATCTTTAAAATAAATTAATGTTATTGTTGATCACAATATTACTTCAGCCTACTGTACTCTAACTTTTGTTTTCTTGTGGTCCCAAAATACCACTCAAAAATATTTAAGGGGAATCCGGGACCGCGGTCCTGGTCCCGAAAGCCCCCCGACCCTTAAGGGTAGTTTTTAGTTACACGGTTTGTCTTTTAAAAACTTAAAAGACATCGTGCAGAGTTGCTTACTTATATTTTTAAATAGTATGAAGAAGACCCAAAGTAATCAGATATGATGATTGAATTGCCTTTGTTAGAAGTTAAAAGTTCATGTATGGCGCAAGTTTTTTTTTTTTTTAATAGTTTTTGGAAATGTTTGAAAAGAAAATGAAATTGTATCATAATCGTGATATAAATATCACATAAAATAACCATTTACATGAGGAAGTTAACTGAAGTATTTTCTTAACTCTATTAGCAACATACATGTTTAACATTTTACAGGTTCTGTTTTAAGCCATGCAAGTACTATCTTAGAATCTGAATACAAATATGTACGCACATTATATTTTAAAGATAATATGATAGAGACTTGAATAGATCGCTAAGTAAATATTAAAATCCAATAAAATTACGCCATAATTATACCTGCGATACATTATTTATGTATGTCACGCGTACGGAACTAGTGGCCACGGCTTGGGATTGCCGGCTGATTCATCAGTGGATGGAACTCAATGAAAGTGAGGCCAGCGCCCAAACAATGCGAATTGGCGCACTCAAGGTTGGTGACACCTGCCTTTTGCTTCGTATTTAGGTTCAGATTAGGTTTTGTTTATGGATCAGCAATGGAGAATCGTTGTTTTTATGACTTGTGACATAAATATTGGCTACTATCGTGGACCTAATTCTAATATGGCATAAGTCATAATTGTTCATCAAAAAAACCTTTTGATTCCTTGAAGCGTTAGGAAACTTGGAGCTAATATTATAAAGAAATAATTTGCATTATTTTTTTGTTAACGTTATATCAGTAATAGAACTTTTGGATCACTCCACCTAAATTGCAAAAAATCATTGGTTGGACAAATTTTGACTTTGCCTTAATAGAATCAGGTCGACGCTATTTATCTATAGCCACATTTATTTCTGTGGCTAATCTACATTATTAGACATTGGATTGAATTACAAGCACCTGAGCCATCTCAACCACTTATTTCTTAGTGAGATAGGTGCGTTACCGAGTTGTATCCATTCCTAGGTCCCTGATTGAGTCATGTCTAAAAGTATTGAAGCTGATTAATATGACCAGCGCTCCAACACAGCATAATCTGCGTATAATGTTCCCAGGGCTGAGACACAGTCCTCCTGTCTATGAAAGCCTGAGAGGTAATCCTGCGCTCCAACACAGCATAATCTGCGTATAATGTTGCCAGGGCTGAGACACAGACCTCCTATCTTTGGGAGGTAATCTACCAGTGTGTTACACATCATCTGCCTAGCCTTTTTCCAAGTTTTATTGGGGTCGGCTTCCAGTCTAACCGGATGCAGCTAAATACCAGTATTTTACATGGAGCGACTGCCTATCTGACCTCCACAACCCAGTTAGTACTGGGTAATACGATACCCCTTGGTAAGACTGGTTGTCAGACTTTTTGGGCCACTGACTACCTGTAACGACTGTCAAAGATCACAAATGACAGCCGGGACCAACTGCTTAACGTGCTTTCCGAGACACGGAGGAAACTTGGAATGTAATGGGTGGTCACCCATCCACAGACCAACCTAGGCAAGCACGGCTTAACCTAAAGATCGACCCGAGCGGCTGTTATTATTTAGCCACGAGCTCCTCCACACTACCAGTGTGTTACACATCAAATAAAAAAATATACGAAGTCAACGTCACGTCATGTCATGGTTGCTCAATATATTCAAGTAAAACACTTCTCAGGGTAATTCCGTTTTATTAATGAAAATGTTTCCAAATTATTTCTCAGTTTTGTTCTGACACATGCGTATACATCGAAATCCTGGTGAAAGTGCATTATTTGTAAATGATTGTGACCTTGGCATGCTGCCAAGTGGCCATGCTGTGAATGTTTTGGTCTGTTAAGAACTTATGACTTATTGTATCTTTCTTTTTGATGTGGTTTATAGGGAATACCTAGGGATATATATTTCTGTTATGGATTTATAATAGCTACCCTATGGCCCTATGGCCTAGTTTCGCTATGGTAGTTAAATGATGTTTATTTTGCAAGTATCTTTTTACAAACACTTTTACACGTCATTTTTTTTTAAACTAGATGGGGCCGGTGTTTCGTACCTGACTACTCTGAGAAGAAACAGCCGAAACAAACTCAGAGGTCATAGTCTCTTTTGAAGTCCAAACAATCTTGCTCAATTCACTTGAGGACTATGCAGATCAGTGTCTGAGATGGTCTTTTGAAGAAAGAACCACATGGATTTGAGTGGACCTGTCCAGTCAGTGCAAGCATTTGTCAGTTAACGTGTAGCTCGACTTATAACTCAAGGAGCTCAACGAAACAACGAACAATACCAAACAAAAGGACATTTGGGTAGGTCACCTATAGTATTCAAACTGCCAGACAGTTGTGGGGAAAAAGAACAAAAAATAGAATGTGATCCACATGGTCCCCACAGTTAGAACTTAGAAGGTTAAATAATTTCTTCATGAACTCGAAAATAACCTTTTTTTTTTTCTAATTCCTCATCATGAAAACAACAAAAAAATAAAATAATAACATTTTGATTTGATACAGATGTGTAACAATTCTATAACGAGACTATTGACCGACCAATGCTCGACCATTATATGAATTTAGCATATTACGAACTTTTAGCAAAATGACAATGGCATCATGAAATCAATGATAGACTATTGTGACACTATTGTAATATCAGACTCGGCCCCCTGAGCAGAGACAACAGTTAGACATTTCAGTGAATGAATCAAAATCTCAACTACTTACAACTTTGCAAATAAATATATTATAATAAAACCCAACTACGACTAATCATCATGAATAATAAAACATACGCACAAACTAAAAAGAACCGAACATTATAAACGCACGATGATGCACAACTTAGAGGGTGTTTCCAAAACGTGCGTCGTTTACTTTATTATTCCTTAGACCGAGTGTTGCTGACTCAGTAACATAGTAAGTACTCACTTGAGTACTAGGTACTGATAAAAACAAATCATTATTATGTTAATTCGTACGTTAGCTTTGTCCGCATGGTTTATTGTACAAGACTCGCATCACGTACACACGTTATTTAAATTCGCGACTACAATTTTGGAGCTTTCGAAGTAATCATAATGCTGTCTTTGTCACCATTTAAAGAACACTGATTTTTATCTTTAAATTTTGAAGCGTCTGGTTTTTGTTTAGCCAGACGTCGCGACGATTGTTTAATGTTGGATTGTTCAATAAGTTTTTATTTATGTTAATTTTGTAGTTGTATTTGGCGCAAATATAAGGAAAAAAAAGTGATTGAAAAGTTTAACACTTCAATACCCGCAATTACAGACACAATTAAAATAACAATGCACCGTGCCTCTGGAGGCACGGCCGGGAGCATACGGGTTAATGTGAATAATGTTGCTATGTTTAATTCTGAATGCCTAAAGTATAGGCTTTCATCTATGTAGGTACAGTCACGAGCACCAATATGTATATACTTTCCTGAATTGAAAAGCAATTTTTGCGAGAAATAACGATTGTAACTTGGAGATAAGATCTTTTTCATAATAATATGAGTTCCAAATTACTATGTTCGTAATAACATTAAAGTTTAATCAGAACAGTAGGAGAAAAACCTTTTAAAAAGTTGTTAAGTGTTTACATATTGGTGCTCGTGACTGTACATATTTGGTATAGGGGCAGGCCCTATACCAAATTTTTGCCTACATAGATGGAACATGTGCAAAGTAGGTACCTAGGTATTGATATTTCAATCTCAAACGTATTTTATCCTACCTTATAAACGGTGTATATGCACTGCGGACATTAGCAGACGTCTATACACGTTTGATAATGAGTCAGGTCTCACTTAGCTCATGATTTATGAGGCTTGTCAACGTTTTATCGTATGTAAGGGCATCAAGGGATATAAAGCCTGTTAGAATATTCTTTTTGGAGGTATTCCAAGAATTTTGTATAGTTTCATTTTGGGCGTTACTGCTGGTTGGATTTTGCGGGTTGCATAAACAGGAAAAGGAATTTATTTGACTAATGTAAAACTGCACCTATACCTAAAATGACCACGTACCTGTAATGACCATGTACCTATAAGTATATAGGTGCCTATTGATTAGTGAGACCTAATAGTAAACTAACATCATTCATATTTTAACTAGGAGGTATAAAAATCAATTGTTGTGGTATTTACCTACACAGTTTCCATTGTCATTATTGTCATAATCACACATTGTAGACAGCAGCGAACAAAGTAAATTAATTAACAATTCAACTCTTTGTTGGTGCCACAAACCACAAGTGCCTAACACATAGTAATTACATAACCTGGTGGCCATGTATTGGGAGAGTACCCACCTATATCTAAGTACATAGAGTAAGTGTTAGTTGAACTATATCTTCATCTGACGACCCGATTGGTGCAGCGGTAGTCGGGCTGCCTTACGTTCTTAGGGTCCCGGGTTCGAATCCCGGTCGGAGCAAATGTTTGTGTGATGAGCATGGACATTTGTTTCCGAGTCATGGATGTTTATATGTATAATAAGTATGTATTTACAAACAAAAAGTATCTATGTAGTATATCAACTATCTGGTGTCCACGACACAAGCCTCGAGCTTAGTGTGGCACTAGATGGCGCTGTGTGTAATGTCCAGCAATATTTAAAAAAAAAAAAAAAAAAAAAAAATTAAAAATTTATTTAATCTGTGTGTTTAGTTTACTTGCCTTATGATTCATCTGCAGTTACATTTGAAAGTTAAATATTGAGTGGTATTTTTCACCAATGAAAAATATTTTGGTAAATTAAATGATTGCAAGCTAACAACTCGAAGTTAAATAAAAAAACTGGCCAAGAGCGTGTCGGGCCACGCTCAGTGTAGGGTTCCGTAGTTTCCCGTCCGTCACAATAAGTGTTCCCACTTATGAGTTTAAAGAATCAGACAAAAAGAAACAGAAATAAGACAAAAACTGTTGTTTCCATCAAGTTCAAAATAATTTTCCTAGAAAGTCCTTATAAAGTTCTACTTTTCAGTATTTTTTCATATTTTCTAAACTTATGGTTCAAAAGATAGAGGGGGGGGACACATTGTTTTTTACTTTTGGAGCGATTATTTCCGATATTATTGACATTATCAAAACATGATTTTAGAAAACCCCTATTCATTTTTAAATACCTTTCCAACAATATATCACACGTTAGGGTTGAAATTAAAAAAAAAATCACTTCCCACTTTACATATAGGGGGGCTACCCTAATAAAACATTTTTTTTCAATTTTTATTTTACCATTTTGTCGGCGTGATTGATATACATATTGGTACCAGATTTCAGCTTTCTAGTGCTAACGGTCACAGAGATTAAGCGAGGACGGACAGACGGACGGACAGACATGGCGAAACTATAAGAGTTCCTAGTTGACTACGGAACCCTAAAAAACGGCTAAACCGAACGACATATTGACCATATTATCCACTACTATGGTCTATTGATGAGAAGATGACCACACTGGAGGACACACTCGAACTTACAACATAAGTTATAAGTACATGCTTATAACAGCTGATTGCAAATAAATAAAAGAAAAAAAAAACTTATATTTAATTGATTTTTTTGGCTTGATAAACGAAATACTAATCAATATTAAACAAACCAATAGCTCCTTGTCAGTAGTGCTTTTTTATTTTATTTTTTTTCATAACATCTTTAGTCACATCATCTAAAATGACTAATACACGCCGTTTCCACAAAATACTTATAAATTAATTCCAGCAATTAAATAAAACTGTCGTAAGTAGAACTTAGTTATCCATTGACGCACACCAGTGACCCTGGTAAAACCCAACATTCATAAATCTTCCTTTCTATTCTATTATTTCAATAATAAACGGTTTAAGTTAGAAAATAAGGGTATTTATAGGACGTTTATTATGTAATTATGGTAATAGATTCTCTGTATGAGTAGCGTATAAAATACATTATACAGTAATTGATAGTAAACTCATAAATAGTTTAATATAATAATCATATTTATCAATGCTTCATTAATATGATTTCTTTGGCAGACTTGTGGTTTTCCCTTCTGTCTAAAAATAACACTCCCCTAACCTTGTAGCCAAAGTACTTATTTCCCGTAAAAAAATAAAAATCAGTTTTTATTTTTTCTTTTTGCGAAATTCCCTAGCCGATATAAAACTCATCCTGTATTAGCTGCGACATTTCATATTGCTCAAAATAGTTAGAATTTATTTATTTATGATTCATATTCTAACCATATGAATCAAAACTGTAGGTAAATTGTTGCGAAAAATTGCTCCACATATCACGCCTGTAATCCTTGAAGGGTAAGCCAGAGTTACACCCACATTTTACCAGACGTTTTAGTCCCATATAATACAGGGCGAACATAATTATTGCCATCAACCATGAGTCTAAACTCCGCGCTGTTACTGAAAAAAACCAGATGGAAAAACTCAATAGTACTTTGCCCGACCCGGGAATCAAATCCAAAACCTCAAACTCAGTAGAAGCGCTCGTTAGTAGAAGAACCTCCCTTTTTTGATGTCGGTTAAAAATTACTCGCACAATTACAATAATGGGGTAGATGACACACCAATCAATTGAGATACTTTTTAAGAGCTGTCAAAACGCGGTTCTCTCATAGATTTTGTATGGCAACAGTAAACTTTGACGTCGCTGTTTTTTCATATCAATGACTCAACTATTTATTGATTTCAAAGCAACTAAAAATCAAATTTGGCAATTAATTGAAAATAAATCGGGATTTCAGGCCCAAAATAAAGGGTTATTTTTTTATAGAGATTGGTGTATTGTGTTGTTATACACCTATATTGTGTTTGTTTAGCAATTATTTAATTAAGTACACACAACATTGTAGGGTACATACAAATAAGGAAAACACACAAAAACATTGCAACCAATACACTTATCATAAATACATAACCCGCCCCGCGTCATAAATGATCAACACCATCATCACACCATTAAATGACTTACTATTCAACAAACACTGTACGTAAGTGATTTACGTCAATAGCGTGACATCTGCGCCTGAGTCACTGGGTACTGTTCTACGGCTCATGGCGAACGTCTTTGGTAATTATTAATTCACAGAAAATTGTGAGGCGAGGCATTGACCCATTTTTCTTAGTGGCAATTTCGTGAGTGGTTTTTTTTTCGTTTATGAGTTGGTGAAAGGATTGTTTGTATGGAATGACTCGACCGATATAGATTTGTTATAACTCGACCGATATAGTAAAAAAACACCTTGCAAAAAATAAATAAAATATAAAATGGGCTCCCCTACCATGATGGTACGAAACAATTCATGTGCAAGTCCGACTCCCACTTGGCTGGTTTTTTGGCAAAAATGTGAAGTTTGGCGTGATGGAGCGCCTGCAATTTTTTTATTTTATCATTATTTTTAATTAAAAAATTGAAGCTTAGGTATTCTATATGACTTCAGACTGCAATAAACTGAAATCTCTAGATACTGACCCTGCGCTGGATTTTACAAAAAAACAATGGGTTTTCAATTATGTTTTCAAAACACTATCGTACTAGCTTATATCCTGAAGAATATCTAGGTTTTGTTTATCATATGCTTTTTTGCATTATAAAACTCGCGTTTAGCTCCTGAGTCCCCTTAAGTTCTCAACACAAACGATATACTGTCAATTTCGACCCAAAACCTTTCCGATCGTGACTCACCTTAAGCGTATTACATAGTTACTTAGGCCTTATACGGTGAGATGAAGTAAATAGTCGGTATTCCCCAGACTTCAAGGCAGTATCGATGGCCTTGGTCTCACGTGCGTCGATACAAATACAGGCAATACTTTGATCAGGCGCATTAGTTCTACATTTGAAAATGTGAGTTTTCTGCAAGTCATTCTTTCTGCGTTACTTTGTAAGTAGGATCCTTCGATCAATAACGTCATTGTCAGGGTACTAAGAGAGATTGTGATAACTCTATCACATAATAATTACATGAGCAAAAATTATTAAATACTTATGATACGATTGTTATTCTGTAGTTCAGTAATTGCTTGTCAAGTTAAAAGTTAGATTTTTTAGCTTTGCTTTCTTTGACGGTTCTTACTTCGTTTAAATTCTTGTCTATTGCGTATAAATGTCTGCAGTAGGTTATTACTTAAACTCAAGTAATTACTCCCCAGCCGTGCCCGATCGGGCACGGTGCATTGTTATTTTAATTGTGTCTGTAATTGCCGGTATCGAAGTGCTACCTTCACTTAAAGTACTTACGAGATAATATCCTTGGTTTTTTACTTTAACTTGACTATAGATACAAATACTAGAGGATAAAACCAAACAAATGAATAACTACGACAATGTTTAAGAAAATGTAATAAACTACATTGCTTCTACGTATAGATAGCTAAGATTACTGTGGTTAGAATATAAATAGAACATTTTGTAATAGGGCTTGGAACTGAAATAAAACATTATTTTAAGCCAGATTGCACTGTAGCGCCACTTCAATTATAGGCACATGAGATTTTCTAACACAATATCTCCGGACGCTCTAGGCGCTATGCAATGTAGGGACCCGAAGGGTACGTTCACCTTGAACAAGGAAGGTACCTACCACAAATGGTAGGAGCAGGGAGAGATTGTCACCAAATCATAAACACATCAGAGAGTGCCTTCAGAAATCAAAAAGCTGCTGTACCTAACTCAAAACACGCCTCTAGTCCGTCCACTCAAGCTCATTTTAACCAGATTAAAACAGCCAGCGCATATATGCAGTAATTACAGCCACTAGTTTATTAATCAAAAGTGTATTCGATAATGATTTTCCGTAGCCGATGCCACTCGCACCCGGCCAGGCCGCACAGTACGAATCCACTTCATTTTGTGGTACAACCTGAAACACTCCTAATTTTGCTCGCTCGGACATGAAATTAAAATCGGTTTAATGTATAAATGTGATATGCACTTAATTAATATTTAATTAGGTGTCTAAATAAAAGCGCTCTGTGTTGCCCGCTGCGGTAACGATAGTGTTGCCATGTAAAATTATGTACTGATAAATGGCGTTTTGTTGTGTCGCGTTTGGGGTGGTTTAAAAATGGGTTGGTTTGTGAATTGGTTATTAAGAGATGATTGATGGTCAGCCTATAAGCCATTTAGCACTGCCTTCAATGACGCTACGCTATATTTTTTTTGTTGATTTCTAATTTCTAGAGAACATTTTGGTCATTAACAAACAAAACTCCCTAATTTTGTTTTAAAGAGCAATTTTTTTTATAAACCTTAACATTTACCGACTCCATAACAGGGTAGTTATGAAAGCTAGCTGTTAACATAGGAACGGACAGGGAGCCTAGGCCTGCCGGTGACGTGGGATAATTACCGGCCGTCCCGCCGTCCCGCTGCACCCCCACTTCACCCCTCTACGCCCCCTCCTGCGACACCCACGGTAATGTCACATTAACACTTCCACCTCGGGCGAACGCGTGCAAACTGTCAAAACATCGCGTCCTGTTTAACGAATATGAAATAAATGAAAATAGCGATTAAAATTGGCCATTTGTAGTGAATATCAGAGTTGAGAGGTGGGGTAATTGGTATTTTGTGATGATATGGTTTTAGAAGTATTAAAGCGATACTGAATTCATAATAACTTTATAGCTGCTTGCTTTAGCATTAGTAGAAGACCGTAAGACAGTCAAGAGTTCAAGAGCATATCGTCTATCCAAAACAAAAGTAATCACCTAATCAGACCTTTTTTCTAAACGTTGCCCCACCCTAGGAATTCCTCCTGTATCGTGGGTGCATTAACAAACATTTAAACTCACAAATACACAGCCAATATAATCAAAGTTTAATGCTTAGTTAGGTTAGCCACTGAATCGGCATCATCATCATCAGTTGGGACTGGTCATCTCTTAGCTGCCACGGTTCATTTTAATTACTTAATTCTTAAATTGTTGATCTAATCTTTTAGTCTGGACGCTCTTAATGTGCACGTCTTTCTACATCGTTCTCACTTAAATTAATTGGTAACATCATTAATCTCAAAATTAATGATGTTACCAAGATTTTGTAACAATATTTTGATTTTAAAAGGGTGTCCATGGAGTTTCTTGCCCGTTCTTCTCCATAGAGTTCTACGCTAGGGAATAGGCAATTACAGTACTTTCTCAAGTTATTATGCCTTGTGATTGGAATCAGAATCAGAATCAGAATCAGAATGTTTATTTGTAAACATAGGTAGTTACAGTGTGTGAGGTGTTACATTTTTTTTTTTTAAGTGCTCTATGTTTTGCCATTTGGCGTACAAATATTATCATCAAATTAAATTAAATTCAGTTAATTACTTGCAACAAATACCTTCATTATATAAAATTATAACAATACATTAATAAAAATTATAAAAATCAAAGTAAGTCGATCAATAAATATTCTCAGAATGTCAACAATAAAATTTAAGAAATTTCAAATGATAAATGTCAGAAGATAAAAATGTAGATAGTGTCAATTATAAAATTTTAAATTAATACATGAATGTCAAATTGGGACTGTAGCTTTGATTTTCTTTTTTGTATTTTTGACATTCAAAAGTCCCGTAATGGTCTAATTGAAATAAATGCTTTGAGTTTGAGTTTGAGTTCATCATCCACAGCCCCACTTCACCCACTGCTGGGTATAGGCCTCTCTTTGTTTGTGCTAAGCCCCACGCTCTTGTGCCAGCCTCATAGTCTAAGATCCCTTGAAGAACGACCTTCACCGAGCTGGTTATTGGATGAAAAGTGTTTTATTTCAAATTAAATATGTCAAAAATATATTGCAAATGGGTTGTCTAAAAAATTTCAGTCCAGAATATGATTAATTATCAATTTATTTTTTAAATATATTTTTTAACTTTTCTCTGGTTTGCTTAATAGACATATTCCATACCAATTGAAAGTATGAAGCCTATAGAATATATACAAACGTTAGGTTGACCGGTTAACCTAACGTTTGCATATTCTGTAGGCTATAGAATATGCAAAAGTTATGCAGCCTATAGAATGTGCAAATGTTAGGTTAACCTAACGTTTGCATATTTTACAGGTTTCATACTTTCGATTGGTATGGAATTCGTCTATTAGCCAAACCAGTGAAATGTTGAAAAAAAATAAATATATTCTGGACTGAAATTTTTTAGACAACCCGTTTGCAATATATTTTTTGACATATTTAATTTGAAATAAAACACTTTTCATCCAATAACCAGCTCGGTGAAGGTCGTTCTTAAAGGGATCTTATACTATAATTCAGGATATTATTCTGAATCGGCAACTCAGTTTAAATCGAAGGAACAGTTTTATTTTTGGTGCTCTGATTCGAAATCCAAATGTTTTTCATCAGATCGAGCCCCGTAGGCTATGATTGTCAATTCGCTGTCTCTAAGAAGTCCTAGGAAGGACCGTTGTGGGTACCGTATTACACCTCCTGTATAGGAATACAGGGTGCGTAAAACGGTACCCAAGTATTCAGTACATCATTTTGAATATAGAAATTTTTCATCAGAGATAAAAAAAAAAATTGCTGTTCTGTTACATTTTCACCGTGTAGGTTTTGCAATGTTGTAGGTAACAGCTGTTTTTTTTTAAAATAAATAATAATAATACCAGCTTAATACTGTCCCACTGCTGGTCAAAGGCCTCTTCTCATACAGAGAAGACACGAGAATTAATCACCACGCTTGCTCAAGACGGGTTAGTGATTTCAGACTTATTATCTAAAAGTACAAGTTATAACAACGAAAAATTTAGTTCTAGCGTTGGTCTCCCTTCCACCTTGCATTTATTTGTTTAGTACAGCAAACCACTAACATTAAATCAAATAATACTTTCACTCGGTTTTCTCACAGAACCACAAACATTCTAACATTATCGTCTTCCATTCATCAGCAAACAAGTCCAATCCAGGGTTGGTCTCCACGAGCACGTTGAGCATTGTAAGCATACGCGGTATAGGGGAAGTGGATCGAGCTATAGTGCGACTAAATGGGACATTAAACAATAGGGAATATGCATACATTTTCTTTTTTTCATTTCGATACGGAATGTTAAAATACTATAAAAATAATGACTAAAAGCGAAAACAAGACATAATTTGGCCAAACAACACAAAAGTTATAACCATTTAAACTTTTGTTTCTATCTCTTTCTAGATAAACGGAATTTAGTATGGATTTTGTACGTCGATGTAGTGAATGACGTCATTCGCTGTATCGGATCTCAGCGGATCGGCAGTTTCAAATGCTTATAACTTAGTATTTTTTATAGATATTAAAAAAATAATTTTAGTTTGTTATTTCTAATGTTATTACGCTTTGTTTAGAGTAATAGAAAAAAAAACATGCATATACCCTATTTATGTTTTCTAGAGCGAATATAATTATTTGGAACAAATAATTGACACAGCTCCGCATGTAATTCCGAGGCGTCGGTATAACCATGTAAAATTTTATACGCAATTGTTATTTGTATAAGCCATAGACATAAACGTACAAACGTAGGTATACTAGGTATATATATACTAGGTACATATACAAGGTAGTATATATATATACTAGGTAGCTATACTACAGGTAGTTGCTACATTGTTTTTAACACATATCCACTCCACCACCGCCAAGTGACGGTTGTCGTATGCAAACACGTCTGGAAGCCAATCAAGGGCCTTGATTAGGGGCGGAGGGGGTGTTGTGTATTAGGCTCCTTTGATCGCGCCGCGCCTGTTCTTGTTTAACGTATGATTAGACGTTTAATCGATGTAGTATGCGGTGTGAGCTATGGCATATGTGATGTTCTGGTTTTGGGGGTTTGTCAAGGAAATGGTGGTAAACTAATTCGCTAACAAGATCCTGGTTGAGATGTGATTTGGTCAGGTCTAAAATCTCCAAAATCCACAGCTTTTTTACATTAAATAGGCTTGCGTTTGGCTAAATAATAACAGCCGCTCGGATCGATCTTTAGGTTAAGCCGTGCTTGCCTAGGTTGGTCTGTGGATGGGTGACCACCCTTACATACTGCATTTACGCCGTGCCTCGGAAAGCACGTTAAGCTTTTGGTTCCGGCTGTCATTTGTAGATTTTTGACAGTCGTTACAGGTAGTCAGTGGCCCAAAAAGTCTGACAACAAGTCTTACAACGGGGTTTCGTATTATATATAATACGAAACCCAGTTAGTACTATAGTACTAACTGGGTTGTGGAGGTCAAATAGGCAGTCGCTCCATGTACAATACTGGTATTCAGCTGCATCCGGTTAGACTGGAAGCCGACCCTAACATAGTTGGGAAAAGACTAGGCAGATGATGATGTTGGCTGCAACTCGTCTGATGTGAAACGGCTTAGGGTGGACGCACGATTGCAAAAAACCGATTCGCACGAACTTTGAAAAGATCCAGAGAAGAGAGAGAGAGAGAGAGATCTTTCGAAAAATCGGTTGTTGTTTGAACCGAAATAATGATTTAGTAAACTGATCCCGCGGGATCCAAATGAGCGGGATCAATTTACTAAAGAGCCGAGGAAAGAGTCCGCGACCAGTAGTGCAGACACCAAAAAAACAATTGCTTTGGCGTCCAATCTTACAAATCTTTAAACAATAAAGTTTTGAAAATATATTTAAACTAGCTGATGCCCGCGGCTTCGCCCGCTTGACAAATTATATACTAAAACCTTCCTCTTGAATCACTATATCTATTAGAAAACCCGCATCAAAATCCTTTGCGTAGTTTTAAAGATCTAAGCATACATAGGGACAGACAGACGCGGCGGGGGACTTTGTTTTATAATATGTAGTGATAAAAGAAAATAAAAATTAAACTAAAGTGGCAAAGATTTCCATGGGTTTTCTAAATGAACTAACCAAACCTCCAACAAAACACAAATTATAATAAAATTAAAACTCAAACACTTACATAATCCCATCGTTAAGAAAACCCTTACAAGTATCAAAATAAACCAAAACAGAACACATACTTGGATGAAGCTTTATAAATCTCATTATAGTCCCATAAGAATATTCTCACCCCTCACTCGCTGTTTTGTTTTTATTGGTGATCGCTTACACCGTAAGTTGGCGTAATTCGATACATCCTGTGTATGATGGCCGGCGTTGGATGCTGCAGCACGCGAAAGGGTCGAACAGACAATGTTCCCAAAGAAAAAATGAGGAACATGCTTATTGTATACCATTTTTTAGCTTTTCAGGTCAATATCAGCAATGGGAAAGGTTGAAGACTTTTTTTTTCGTAAGTGTTTTTGTTGCGTATATGGCCAGATATTGCACAGGAGGACAAAGTGGTTTGGAAGAAGAAAGTGGACGGCTTTGCCCAGCAGTGGGACATTCAAAGAGGCTAAAAAAAAAGTCTTGAGTTTTTCGCTTTAAAAAATTAGTTACTAGCATTTCACCCGCGACTTTGTCCGCAAAAAGTGTGATAGCTAAAACCCAAAAACACTTTGCCCGACCCGGGAATCGAACCCAGAACCTCTCGCTCAGCAGTCGCGCTTGCTACCACTAGACCAACGAGCACCTAAAAAATATGCATAATTACCATTATAAAAATATGCATAATTACCATTATAAAAATTTGCATAATTACCATTATAAAAGTTTGCATAATTACCATTATAAAAATATGCATAATTACCATTATGAAAATATGCATTATTGCCATTATAAAAATTCAAATTTGGTTTTCTCTTCCTGTGCTAGCTTAATAAAACTTTCATTCCTGAACCAGGTTACCATAATATATGACATGCGGTTTTTATAGGAAAAGGTGTGAATTTGATTACATTCCATTATATTTTTCCTTTTAGATCCCGTTGACCTATGGTTTTCAATATTAATGTGGTTTTCCTCCACCTGTGTGGTTTTTTAACCACCACAAGTCCTTATGTATTTAGTGCGAAAAGTATTTAAAATATTGTTTCATTTATAGGTGACGTTAGTTGGCGCCGTTGCCGGGGAGAGAACATTTTAAATATGTTTTGCGTAAAACGCATTTTATTAGTAGAGCTAGCCCTATTGCTCCAGGTATTAATCAAAATATGTTTAGGCCCCTAAAACTCGTTGAAAAACTGTTAATCATTGGTACAATGTCTGTAGGTACCCAAACAATGGTAATTTGACAAATTCATCCCTTAACGCAACGTCATCAGGAACGAAATGGCAACGGCATTGACAATAATTATTAGCCGGATGACGGAAATCCGGTCTAAACTTACGTCGCACAGCCGGACAACGGATGTCCGGCTTCATTTATTCATCTTACACAAACAGCATTTCTTGTATAGAGGTTGAAAATGGCTGATTTAGGTACATTTTCCGGAAAACGCCTAGCGCTACCTAATCGTATTTCTGGTTTTAAGGCAAGTTTGTAAAACTTTGAAAAAATATGCGCTGAGAAGTTCGTTTGCTCTTTTTAAATCACATTAGTTTAAATAAATAAACATACTTAATTTACATCCTTTTACGACTCGAATTGAGCATGTAAGTCGCAGAGTTTTAATAGTCGTCACATATCGTAGTTATCAATTATTATTATTATTAAAGTCGGGAACTTACTCGGCAATCGTGAAAACTGGAAAATTTTCCAGCTAAGTATCTTTATTTTCCGAACTATTGTTCAAAACAAAAATCATGCAGTATCTAATGTAAATGAGGAATGAACTCAGCAGTGGCCAAATTGTCGAAAGCATCACCACAAAAAATGCCTAGGCCTCAAATTACACTAACTATTATGCAAAATAATAATACACAAAAAATAGTAATAGTACATAATAGTAAGAAGTCGTGTAAATAAGTACAAACGGTAACATTGTCCGGTTCAATGCGTTCGGTTCTTAAGACACGTCCACTGTGGGTAATGTAAGTTGCTCAGATTAGATGCGTGGCCACTAAACAAGAGGTTATTGTTTTTCTAATCTTTTGTTCCTTTTGGGCTTTTACATGATTGAGAAGTTAAGTGAACTTATAACGCACGACTATAAAATAAAATACAAATTTTGGATTTGATAAATTAGACTGTAAATTTCTACCGAAAGGTGGCCCAGTACTATAAGTTTTGTGTAGGTGGGACTAAATAATGATAATGAAACTCCTATATATAAAAATAATTCTAACAATGTTGTCGTCCGTTACCTCCGTGCCTCGGAAAACACTATAAGCCGTTGGTCCCGGCTGTCATTTGTTGATCTTTGACAGTCGTTTGGTAGTCAGAGGTCCAAAAAAAGTTGACAACCAGTCTTACCAAGGGGCATCGTATTACCCGGTACTAACTGGGTTGTAGAGATCAGATAGGCAGTCGCTCCATGTAAAATACTGGTATTCAGCTGCATCCGGTAAAACTGGAAGCCGACCCCAACATAGTTGGGAAAAGGCTAGGTAGATGATGGTGATGTTGTCGTCCGAACCGAATGTATTTCACATAATTTTTTGGAATAAAAAAACCGATATAGCCTTATTGCTCCGGTCATCATTGGAAACAGTTCACGTTGCATTTGCGTTGCGTGTCCGCATTACCCTTTTCTTGTGCAAACTCGCCACCGTAGTGGCTCCACCGAAGGTATTGTTACACGGAATGGATCCGGCCGATTGACGACCGTTGATACAGCCGGCCGGGCGCGTAACATTATCCCTCGAACACGCGATACGCGGGCTAGCGTTACCTATCTCGCGCACACACAAGAATCTACCTCTAGAGGTACATGTAATCGGCGCGGACGCACACCCAGACACACTTATCGATATCTTTATTGACTTATTAACGGCCGTTTCTTACCATTTGTGAAACTGCCCCGTATAAACTCTATCATAAAAATAATGCCCAATCATCTTGCAAATTACCTGACTGGGATACTTTCCACTAACATCTCTTCAACTAAACGTATCTAACCAAGCTTGATGTACAAAAGGAAAATTACACTAAAATTAGCAGTTTGTAGTCGTACGTGGCCAGTCCACTAGTGTGCTGTAAGCTTTGTGCATTGCCTGTGCTCTTTCAGCGAGATAATCAAATCATTACCGCCTCACGACACAACGGGCACTTATTTAGAGCTAAACCTAAATAAAATAAAGTGTCCTTTATCCATTTACTGAGCTCGTTCGAAACTTAATAATATGATCCACTTTCAAATTGTAGTCGAAACTTGGAACATCATGTCGTAAGTCGAAACGCAAATTGCCGACACGATTTTTACAATATTTTTTAGTAACAAACTCAAACACATTACCGACAGAAGGCAGCCGGGCACTCCAGGCAGCACGTAGAACAATAATTGATTGTATTGAGCCGACCGACACCTCGAAAATGTATCGGTAAGTATGAGGAGCGAATATTAATTTTGCGTCTCATTCTTGCTTATAAAGTTTAATAAGAAGAAGGGAGAAAGGAGTTGTGTACGATGCTATCCGATATGCGTTTTCCTCTGAAGGATACGACTATACGAGTACGTGATTCGGTGTGTTTTTTTCGTGGGTGGAATTATTTGTAAGGCTTCGTTATGTGTTGCTCATTACTGTACAAGCGCGTATCCTGCCGGCGACCGCAAATGCGAGACATTACGGATCAGAGGAGCCACCTGAGCCGAGCGAGATGCTTCTGCACTTAATGCTTCATACGTGCTACGTGCACCAACACTATCGGGTCCGCGTTTTGTAAAACAAAAGGTTTATCGACTTACAGGTGCTAAAACTTTGCAGGAGTTGATAGAAAAGTTGTGGAAGACACTCGAAAGTTTTACGTAAAATTTGGATGGAGGAATGTTAGATAAATTATGAAAGTTTTACATTCTAAAAGCTTCAAAACATTTTTTTGCAAATTTTCATCCAATTATTTTTGAAATCCTGTCTTTTCTACCAGATTAATATGTTGTTAGTGTTACTTAAATTCAATCAGAAATCTTGGCGAGTGAACTTATTCAAATGGTGTTTTGGTTCCTGCGGTGAAGTTAGGGGCGCCCGCTACCACCGAACCGCAGACCAAACAATAAATACTTATCTGATAGTCCGTACTAGACGAACGAACGAATTAATCAAATCAATGTAAAGTGTGTGAAGGGTATGTGGGGATCAGGAATTTGTCCGTATGGGACGATGAGTATATAATATAATTTTATGATTTTTGAGCTCAAACGATTTCAGTCTTTAGGATTTTCAGTTTTATTAAGCTCTACCGTTTCTTTTGGGATGATGAAACTCTATTCGCATTGATTTATTATTAAACGCCTATGTGAAGAAAAGTTTAACAAGAATTTAAGAAAGCGTGATGTCACGTGATGACAATATACGAAAAAGCCTAAGTTGAATGCATTACAGCACAAATAGTTACTAACTGATTAAAATTGTTGTCAGATCATTTAAATTACTTTTTGAGCAGAAAACATTCACTTATCCTGAAAAAATCGAAGTATAACAGACTTTTTCAGGCTCAGTCTGCATTTTAAGCTAGTGTTGCGCACCAAAACATGTTTTAGGGTTAATTTTAAAGCAACTAAAATATCTGTCGAATCTTTGTGGTTAGCGCTTTTACAGTGCACTTTAGTACATTTAAAATGCGCGAATATTGCCACATCGGAAAATAGTGTCTGTAATGAGTTGGGGGACATGCGAAGTTAGATGAATAATACAAACGTTTGTCGGCAAAACGTCGATAAAATCATTCGGAAGTTAACTGTTTAGAAGTTTTGTGCTTGCTTTTTGTGCGGCACGAGAAGGGGTGGGTAGTCGATGGGCGGCTGATGTCGATGTTTTTGATATTCATCTTGTTGACTTATTATAATTCATTAATTGTTTTGACCGAATTGATCGAAAAATATGGTTGAAGAGAGCATGCTTTTGGAATATTTTAGTAATGATCTGTTTGTAACTTTGTAAAGAACAAAAAGTGTGTAAAAAAGACTGATCGATTTTTGGTACATGGATCGCAAAAGCAGATAAAAGTGTCCCATATCTTTTTTTTTTTAAATAATTATAATCATTGTGAGAATTATGTACGTAGCAGCAAGTCACATCAACGAATTCAACACAAAGAAAACCATGTAAGAATTTACATGGCTTTAAAAAGGCAATTATAAAATTGACGTATCGATAAAACTCGGCACGTCGCAGGTTAACTGTCCAGTCGATCCAGGAGCTGTGGTTTTGTGGCCGGACTTAATTCTACCCGCGCCGCTCCGCCCACCATACATTTTAATAGTTTTAATGCCCCAAGAAGCTATCTTCAGTAGCCGATTACACCGAATGACCATCCATAGACAACTTCCAATGGATCCAATAAGGTTTTTTGTAACAGCTAGTTATAAAATACTAGAAATGAAGACGTTACGCTGTACGTGATTCATTTCCGAAGGTCGGAAATCGTGTGAGGTCAACAGGATGTCGTTTTAAATAATTTCGATAGATGCAAGATATAGGCTTAAGATGCGGGTGGTTCGGGTTTTCGTTTTATTGCTTAATTTTGTAGATCTCAAGGTGTTTGAAATCAAAATGTTTCATATCCGGTGTGATGATTTGCAGGTGGATTTTCCTTACGTTTATTTTTTTAAACTTCATTTCGACTTCAAAGAATTCATCAAATTTAATGTTCTTAAGGTGACACATCACACGGGCTCGAACTCATTGGTGGGCGTGGCTAAAAAGCACGCTGTCTCACCTGGCATCGTACCCGACAGAGATAGTATCAGTGATGAGCAGTTAGACGCTAGTATTCACGCGCGTCTAGTTCGTACGCACACACTCAGCGTTCCGAACCGTTCCGAACAAAAACGAAGTTATATAATACTTTCGTCTGACCTTTTATGCGCTAAAAAGAATAAAATAAACTTTTTCTTTAAAACTTTTACTATCAACTTATAACGTCATCGTCACTACACAATTCGCGAGATTAGTGGCAACAATAATATTGTATAACTATATTGTTTGTTATTGTTGGCCTGGGGTCACGATGTCCTGGACGCTTTCCGCCAGGTCTGCTAATCCCTCGAGAGAAATAAATGGCTGTGAAGCCAGCAGAGTCTGGACGTTGGTCGGCAGACGACTGCTTTTTATTGTCATCGTGGTACTGTGGATTTCCTTGGCCTGATAAAGTTTAGGATTTCCTTTTCAGGGCGTATCACGTCGGAGTCTCCAATTTAGTGATTGTAGTACTCTAACTAAATTAAATTAAAAATGTTCATAATTCTATAAAAATTTAGTAGTATATTTACAAGACAGAGAAGTGACAGATCAGAAGAAAAGTAAAAATTATATCGTGAAGGTTTTATGTATATAAAGTTTCTAAATAAGTAGGTCACTACACCATATTATAGGGTGTGCGTTTCGATGGCGCGACCACGGCGTTTTTTTTTTTAAAACAACTATGCCATGATTTTGTAAAAATATGTATGTACGTGGTTCAAATTTCCCAAAACCTTAAATTTGTCAAAGTTATGGTTAAAAAGTTATAAGGGTTTGAACGTGGCCACGCCATCAAAACACGGAGAACCGCGCGGCCACGGAAATCTTAAAAACTAAGCGTTGCAGAGACCTGAAATTTAGGTAAATAACAGATTGATTTGTAAAAAAAATATAAAAAATCCTAGGTTTATATTTCAGGAGCATACGTACGGTATCGCTTATTACCTTCAAAATGTTCTGAATGTGAAATTTAAAATTGAAATTAATTAATTTAATTAATTAATTAATTTAATTTTAAATTATTTTTTTTACAAAATCTTGCCATAGTTTAAAAAAAAATAATGCCGTGGCCGCGCCATCGAAACGCACACATTATAGAAGTGCAATAAAAATGCACAGGCGGCAGGCCCTTCAACTTCAGCGAAAAACAAATGACACGTCACTGACGTCATGCATGAAATGAAAAGGACAGAAATATAGGTCTTGTTCTTCCATCAAACGAAGGACATGTCAATATCGCGTGTCCCCCTCCCGCACCGCACCGGGGGAAACATTATTCAGTGAGATGCACGAAAATTCATAGTAAAAGGCGCGCGTAAAAAAATATGAAAAGGCTTTTGGGAAATCGAATTTTATGAAAAAACCACTGCATAAATCATTATCAAATAAAATTTATTGAATTCTTCGATAATTGTGCTGTGTCGGTACCGACTTTGTTTTGGAAATTTGACACTTCTTTTATTACTAATTTACGCCCAAAGTTACGTTAAAATTGGCAATAAAAATGAATCTTTGGTAGCTCGTAACTTTTGAATGGCTTTTTATTTTACTATTCTGTTTCCGCACCGACACAACTAATAATGAGACAAAACGATATCATGTTTAACTTTAGATGTACCATGTCAAACAGTGGAGTAATAGCCCCCCGAAATTTGTATGGAAAATATGTTGCGCAGTTCTACCTTAACTTTAACTATTTGGAAATTCGCGGTACATGAGACCAAACACGGAGCACGATAACTGTTTACGGCTGTACCTTATAACAACAGAACTATTTGCTGGCTCAGTAAAAATATAATTTAAAAATAACATAACATATTATTTTCAGAAGCCTACAGCAATATTGGCGCAAATTGGGCCAGGTGTGAGGTGATGAGGTGGCAATGCAGTGCAATAGAGCGCGTGTAGCGTGTGCCTGTGCACGGTCGGTGCGTAGGAGGCTAATCCGTTGCCGCTTATTACATCCCACAGTAGCACACCGATTGAAACCGCAGCCTGCGGCCCCTGATTTCTGCAGCCCCATCGATCTATAGTTTCGTTATCAAATTTTCACACGGACCCTCGCCCGGCAGTCCCGGCACCAAGATTGACTTTATTTGAGTAAGTGTAACCGCAGCCGTACGCGCCAACACCGGCTAACACTCGATAACCGACGCTGTTGACTCCGCTTTACGATACATAGCCGTCCCGATACCATTTTTCAATTGTTTCTGTAGTGAATTAAAGGTATTGGAGTGTGAAACAGTGAAAAGTATCGTTATAATGCTATAGGTTGTCGGTCGGTAGCCAATCACGGCGCCCGAGATATTGATCATCGAAATTGATCAATCAAATCGAAAATATCTACCGGAAATAAGGCGCGATGTTATATTGCGTTGTTCTTAGAATTGAATGTTTTCAAAAATAGATTTTGTATTTTATAATAATTTTAGTAAAAGTGTGAAAAGTGGGGATTTTGTGGTTGAGTGATATTTGCGTTGATTTCGAAGTCTCCCTACAATTTTAGACAATGTATCGGTTGTGGGTAATTATTGGGTCGGGCCGGGAGCCGTTGAAATTGATAGTATTTGACGTAGAAGTGATTACACGGTGTGCCATCGGCTGTAGCAGCCGTCAGTGAATGGACCGCCACTCTGATTACTTTGGATTCAAATAGTGATAGACAAGCGCACATGGTAGCACTATGCCACTCACAGACAGGTTATTGAACTAAGACTGTTCAGGTACTTTGACTACGAAAACTGTCGTAGACTTTCGTAGCGTTCTACGATAATCGCTACGAGCGTCTACGATTTTTTTAAAGATGTTATAGAAATAACCAATGATAACAATTGGACGTGACCTTTACTAGTTTGACTGACTTTTACAAAGGACAGCACATTGACTTGTCGATGTTCTTTTACAATCTTAACATAGATATTGTATGTCATAACATTAAGATTCAGTCAAATCGGTACGAAAAGTCGTTGATAGAAAATTGATGTAACATAGCATAGCACATCAAATGAGGTATCTGTCAGTGTCAGTCGTCCGCAAAATTGCTGAGAATATCAACCAACAACCTGCAGGAAAATAAAACCGATAGAGGTCCGACACTATTTCTTCTTCTCTATTCAAAATTCAAAACCGATCTACCACTTCGCTAGTCTATGGGGCACGATGTTAAGCCACCATCGTAATGACATTGTGCCCGCGCGTCCGTTTTTTCTCCTCATCGCATTTGATATTATTGTTATTATTTTTCTCTCGTAGCCCATCTAGAGGTCGACGACTTTTTGTCTTACCTTCTGCTAGGTGAATAATGGAAAGCTGTAAAATGTTGGATTGTGAAAAGTAGGTATGTGGATTGTTAAGTTTTCAGGGTGAAGTGGATGGGAAGGGCTGCAAAAGGGTGGATCAGTTTATTTAATTTTGATTTAATTATAGTATTATCAAATCAAAAGAAGATCTATAGTTGGTGCCAGTTAAAATGAGAATAGCGGTCATTGCCCTTTCCCTAATATCTCTTCGTACGAACCTAAAAACAAAAAAAAACAGTATCGTTTTTCATTACAAAAAATATTGAAGATCAAGGAAGATCACGATAGATGACAATTCTAGACTTGAACAGGTTTATTTTTGGTTTTCAAAGTTAAGAAGTTTAATAAATGTAGGTGGGTCAATGACCGTTTTTCTCAACTTAACTGGCACCAAATATATCTAATAAGAATCTTAATTTCACTGACAGACAAAGCAAGGTCTATACATCGCTTGGTGCAGAAGCAAGCAGTTTTGCTCAAGAGTTTCGTTTCTAAAGATTTTTGAAAGATCAACCCCTAAACGGGTTAAAAAGTGTTTGAAAGTTTATAAGGAAGTTCAAAATTTTGCCACTGGGGAATTTTCGTTCGGCAACTTTGGCTTGTAGCCCTAAGGATTGAATTGTTAATTATTAAAATAATGGTTTAAAAACAGTAAAAGTAATAAAACGATCTAGAAATTTCATATAAAATAACGGGAAACGGAAGTTGATTAACTTATACCAATTTATTTGTAGTCCTAGTAGGGTTATTCCATTTTTCCTGAATACGTCTATAGGACTGATAACATCTCGTTGTATGTAATAAATTTATAATATTCCGAATTAATAATAAATAGTCCTTATTTGGCCCATCCATTTACGTCATTGATGTAAAATATCACATAGTTGTTGTTACGTAAGGAAAAATAAATAATTGATAATATGGCTCGGTTAAAACTGATTACCTACAGTTGGTACTTCATACCTACTTAATTAGTTTATTTTTCAATTCGGTGAACCCCCCATTGCTGAAATTATGTTCTATTTTTGTTTTTCCGTTGAATTTGAATGTGGAACGTGATTTGATTTGCTGTTTTTATTTTTGTCAACCAATCATAACAGCTCACATCATGATAGGTATTATTTGATTTGCGAATACCGGGTTAGTCTCGACTGTTTTTAACATAATTATGTCAAATAAAAAACATTTAATAAAAAAATCAGTTTTCGATTGTTGTGTTCCAAGAATTGTGAGTAGGTATTGTGACGCCATTATAACGTCTATATTTCGAATTTCAAACTTGCGTTGTTTAGCGCGCGCAAGCTTGCAAGGTGTTCGATCAGTGCGCATAATTGGCCGGTTCCGATTGTCCGGGAGCCGGCACGCAGCCCCCCATCACTGGCCGTCTACGTCATCATCCCATGACCACATTGTTTGCCCCTGTCTGTGTTCGACTGTTTTTAATACGAAACCTTGAAATCATTTTGAGTAAGGTACTATTCAGGCTTTATATTGTATCCTGAAAATCACAGATCTCATGAAAAAAATATCAAACATCTTATATATTGAAATGTCTTAGTTTTGTATGAATTATGTTATTTTTTTGATTAAGTTGGTACCAACTGTCTGTTTGGTATTAAAAAGGAAATGATAATAGGATATATATAGAATGCTGGCTGTTTTATATAATATGTTACCAAAGTATTACTTTATAGAAGGTTTAAACATACTCTATGGATGATGTATAAACCTTTTTAAAAGTAAAGAGAAGGACGATATGGCTAGAAAAGGATATTACAGAAATAAGTAGAGAAATATGGAAGAAGGCGACATCTGAGACGGTCCTCAATAAATTTGAAAAAGGGCAGGAGATAGAACACTGATGCAATGAAGCATGTTCCCAATTAGAGTAAAAGAAATTCCAACCCGAAATTGAGAACACAAGGAAGCTATGTACTCGTAACCACGTAGATATTGTTAAATTACAGCCGTGAATCACAACGCAATCGAACTGGACCATTACGAAGATATTTCTTAGACAGGAAACAAACCATTACCGATGCAATATCGATCGTTTTATTTAAGTACAATTTTGTTCCATTCAACAACTTGTAATTTATAAGCTGTAAGACTAAGCAATTTTACAAGTCTGATGACGGGATCGGAACGTAGTCAGTGGAGGATGAAAGAATTCATAAAGCTTTTCTTTAACAGTTATTTTTTTAAATTATTTTTTTTAATGTTATTGTGTTGTGTTATTTTTTAAAATTTAAAATACCTCAAATGGCTTAGCATGATCCTCCGTTACGCCTAAAATACTGCAGCATTAATTTTGAAATAAATATATGGTAAAGTTCAGGATTAATGTTAGGTCTTATGTTTGGCGAAAACACGATTTCATAATACTTTCTCGATAGAAAAAAATCCCAAAATTACCTCCAAATCGAACAATAAACCGCTAGTATTCAAAAAGTACTTCACATTAAATCATGAAACTTTGCATACTAACTGAACTAACTATAAAGCAGGTCTTATGTTTTTTATTTTTTCCAAAAGACGAAAATTTGATTTTATAAAGAATAAAAACCACTCATTTCGCACTATTCGGCCGCAGTGACTGACGTAACAACCGCACCGTAGTGCAAGCTGATTAGAACGTTATTCTTACAGTATTACAAATGAAGTTTGAACCACCACAAATAGAGTTGCTAATCTGAGTTAGTATAGGCTCTTAAGTACTGTGTAAATGAGCAGTACCCTGCGCTCATCAAGTTCTGAAACGACTCAATTTAGATTTCCATCAAAACGCTGACAAGAAGAAGTAAATAAAAAGTCGAATAAAAACAACCAGTAATTTCAAGAATGGCCAAAATGAGATGACAAATCTTCCATCATAATAATCCGGCTCGAAGGACCAAAAAGTGAAGGCTAATAATTAACTGTAATACAGATGCACGAAGTAATCCAACAGTTAGCAACAAGCATTAGTGTTGACATGGGCTGTCGGCAGCGCAGACGGCTAATAACGTGCGTAATGGCGGATCGTCATTAGCGGCGCGCGCGCAGATTGCCGGCAGCGCTGATGAAACCCGCTGGGATTGCCTTGTAAACGCCTTGAGTATGAACGTGCACTTAGAACTGGTAGATTGGGCAGTTTCAGTGTTTGTGTTGTTTTCATAATAGCATTTAGTTGAGTCTTTAAATTTTGGAAAACTTATTTTTGGTAGGGTAAAAAAACGGGCAGTTCCAACCAATGATATATAAACTATAGATACGTTGTCCACTCTAAAATGACAACATGAAATGAAGGCAATTGCCCACATCGCGCTTAGTTACGCACCAACCTGTCGCGCGACGCTACGTTTGTTTATAATTTAATAAATCCTCTGACGTGACTGAAGATGTATATTTATCTCCCTCTCGCAACAGGCATCCCGCCGTTCGGTGTCATATTTTCTTTCTCTTTCTTCACGCTTATAAGTAGTTCTAGTATTTTCGCCGTTTTTAAGCGCCGCGATGTTGGTTCATGACGTGTCTATATATAATACGTCATTGGTTCCAACTAAAAAAAAAATCGAATCTTTTGGTATGTTTAAAATAATCTTCCTACGAGTATAACACTAAACACGCGAATTTACAAATATTGAATTAAAATAATTTAATAAAGAATCAAGTATATCATTATTAAAATCTGGTTTTTATTTTCTGTAGAATTATTATCTAATTGCAGAAGCATGCAATAAACGGTGTTTGATCAAAAAGAAAACGCTGCCTTACTGATTGCCTTTTGTTTTTAATTTCACGGAGTCCGTCAGAAGCAATTTGTGGTAGTTTTTAATTGTTCACAAATTGCTTACTAAACCAAGACTAAAACGATAACTTCTAGACAATCAAGACGTAACATTTACAGAAAAGCAAGCGTTGAAAAAATTAAAACCATCAAACAGAACAAAAGGACCATTTCATTTAGGATACTGGTACGTGCATTTAACGAATTTAGGAGCTTTTAGTACTGTTTGAGAGCAGAAAGGTAAAGAAAACATCGAGAGGTAGTCCTAGAACCAGAAAATCAAAGACACGTGACATCTGTCAACTCGCACTCAGCATGCATAGTGGTGGGGTTAGAAGTGTTCTGATTAGATAAAAAAGACGAACAATATGTTCCATTTTTAAAATGTACCTAGTCTACTAGAAACATCAGTCCGTTCGCAACAGCTCGTCGGTAAATAAGGCGGCAGTCAGTTAGAGGGTCGTGATTGTGAGCCGCGCATAATGAGCGCGGATATTAATAAATTTAACGCAGCCACTCCGGGACACTTTACAGTTATTTAGGCCATAATTACGTCGGGAAATTACCTATCAGTCTGCTGTTATTGTTACATGATTTACTGGGGAGCTTTTTTAGTTAGTTTAGAAGTTGTTTAGAAACTAAGAAAACGGAATATGTCTACTGCATTTTGGTAGGCGTTTGCTGAAGAAGATTTACAAATCAAAAACTATAAGAATGATTTGATGAAAGTGTCATCAAACCCTCTTTTACCTCACGTAATTGAATCCAATAAAAACACTAATACTTCGCACAAGAATTGGTCCTTTGACTTGAACAAGATTTGGTTTAAGTTGTTCGTAAATTCGTAACATAATAATGTAGTGTGTCAATAAACATAATGGTTTTAATTTAAAGAAAGAATAACAAAAAGTTTCGTTCTGAGTTGTATGATTTTTTAGTATTGAGATCAAAATGATAAATAAACCTTTTATCACAGTAAACTAAATTAATGACACAATCATGACCAGTTGAGTTTGTGCCAACAGGAAGTGCCTATGTCGCGATATTGGTTTTATATCAGACTTTTAAGGAAAATATTATTTATTTAGACAAGTAATGTATGCGATTAACCCATTGAGTTTAAAGGTTAAACACTTGATTATACGTCTCTGTGTAATCTAGGTAACTGTGTATTAAATAACCGATCTATGATAGTAAATCTAGCCTTAGTTTAAACAGCTTCAGAATCTTAGATAATAGTAGTCAAATAACATTAAAAAATCACAAGCCATCGGATTATTTAAACAACGTTTAAAACGTTACATGGAGAAGCTTTTGTAAGATGCCTAACTTTACCGTCAAATAAAAGGTATATAATCAACTAGCTGTTGCCCGCGGCTTCGCCCGCGTAAAGTTCGGTAACTGTCCCACTGAATCATACTAAAGGGATAAATAGTGTCCTACATGTGAATCCAGGTTATAAACTATCGATGTGCCAAATTTCATAATCATCACAACCACCATCACTGTCACAACCACCATTATTATCACAATCACCATCACTATCAAAACCAACATCAATATCACAATCATTATCACAATCACCATCACTATTTCAGTCACCATCACCATCACAAACACCAACACAATCACCATCACAATCACAGTCACCATCAATATCACCATCATTATCACAATCACCATCACAATCACCATCACAATCACCATCACAATCACCATCACAATCACCATCACAATCACCATCACAATCACCATCATAATCACCATCACAATCACCATCACCATCACAATCACTATCAAAATCACCATCACGATCACCATCACGATCACCATCACGATCACCATCACAATCACCATCAATGTTGAATGATCACAACCGTTTCAAGGTTCCATCTATCTCTATACCAAAATTCATTTAGTAGGGATATACGATACACAACTGCACTCTGCGTTTCCACCCGTATAATTCCGGGATCGGGATCGGGATCTGGATAAAAAGTACCCTATGTCCTTTCCCAAGGTTCCATCTATCTCTATACCAAAATTCATCAAAATCGGTTCAGCGGTTTAGGCGTGAAAAGGTAACAGACAGACAGACAGACAGACAGACAGAGTTACTTTCGCATTTATAATATTATATAGTAGGGATATATAAAATATATAATATATATATATATATATAATATATATATATACGTATCAATTATTTTTTAATCATCAGCCTAAACAAAATTTGAAGATCCTAACTTTAAAACAGACGATTTTCCATAAACAATTTCATCCCCCTTTTTAACCCTTCGAGGGTGGAATTGTGAAAAACGCTGAGACACGTATCAATTAATTTTTAATCATCAGCCTAAACACAAAATTTGAAATTCCTAACTTTAAAACTGACGGACTTTCATACACAACAGCTTCATCCCCTTTTTAACCCTTTGGGGGTAGAATTTTGAAAAACGCTGAGACACGTGTCAATTATTTTTTAATCATCAGCCTAAACACAAAATTTGAAGATCCTAACTTTAAAACAGACGATTTTCCATAAACAAATTTATCCCCCTTTTTAACCCTTCGGGGGTGGAATTGTGAAAAACGCTGAGACACGTATCAATTATTTTTTTAATCATCAGCCTAAACACAAAATTTGAAGATCCTAACTTTAAAACAGACGATTATCCATAAACAAATTCATCCCCCTTTTAACCCTTTGGGGGTGGAATTGTAAAAAACGCTGAGACACGTTTTAATTAATTTTTAATCATCAGCCTAAACACAAAATTTGAAGATCCTAACTTTAAAACTGACGGACTTTCATATACAACAGCTTCATCCCCTTTTTAACCCTTCGGGGGTGGAATTGTGAAAAACGCTGAGACACGTATCAATTAATTTTTAATCATCAGCCTAAACACAAAATTTGAAGATCCTAACTTTAAAACTGACGGACTTTCATATACAACAGCTTCACCCCCTTTTTAACCCTTTGGGGGTAGAATTATTAAAAACGCTGAGACACGTATAAATTATTTTTTAATCATCAGCCTAAACACAACATTTGAAGATCCTTACTTTAAAACAGACGATTTTCCATAAACAACTTCATCCCCCTTTTTAACCCTTCGGTGGTGGAATTGTGAAAAACGCTGAGACACATATCAATTAATTTTTAATCATCAGCCTAAACACAAAATTTGAAGATCCTAACTTATAAACAGACGATTTTCCATAAACAACTTTATCCCCCTTTTTAACCCTTCGGGGGTGGAATTGTGAAAAACGCTGAGACACGTATCAATTAATTTTTTAATCATCAGCCTAAACACAAAATTTGAAGACCCTAACTTTAAAACTGACGATTTCCCATAAACAACTTCATCCCCCTTTTTAACCCTTCGGGGGTGGAATTGTGAAAAACGCTGAGACACGTATCAATTAATTTTTAATCATCAGCCTAAACACAAAATTTGAAGATCCTAACTTTAAAACTGACGGACTTTCATATACAACAGCTTCATTCCCTTTTTAACCCTTTGGGGGTAGAATTATGAAAAACGCTGAGACACGTATAAATTATTTTTTAATTTTCAGCCTAAACACAACATTTGAAGATCCTAACTTTAAAACTGACGGACTTTCATACAAACTTTCATCCCCTATTTAACTCCCTTAGGGGTTGAATTTCTAAAAATCCTTCCTTATTCCTTGTCTACATTATAAAGGGAACTTCTTTGCAAAATTTCAGCTTTCTAGGTCCAAGGGTTTGGGCTGGGCGTTGATGAGTCAGTCAGTCAGTCAGTCAGGCCTTTTGTTTTTATTTATATAGATTTACGAAATTTGCTCAAACGCATCCCGCGCACGTGCGGCTAATCAAAGGATACCGCCGCGCCGCGTCGCCGCCCGCTACAAAGCATGCCGCCCGCCACGCGCCGAACAAAACCGAACGATACCTACCGACCGACAACGGTAATGGTGCATTCACACTCTCACCTCGTGCCTCGCCTCGCGACTCGTCTCGTGGCTCGCCTCGCGGCTCGCGTGACGAGCTTCCGTTCACACTCTCGTGCTGTGCAGTGTTGCCGCTGGTCATTTGCACAAATTATCTATATATGTCCGGGTTACCGTGTACGCAAGAGATGAAATTACCGAATTGAAACAAAAAGAGAGATAAGAGCGTATGTTTCGCGTACGGTTTTGAATTCATGATCTTACACAGCACCAGACATTAAAAAGTCGTATAAACACGATTTAAATCGTACGGTTGGCAACACTGCCTTTGACTCGTATCGCTCCTGACGCGAGCGCCGCGAGTCGCGAGACGAGGCACGAGCGTCTGTTCACACTCTCACCTCGCGCCTCGTCTCGCGACTCGTACGCGACTCGTACGCGAGTGTAAATGCCGTATAAAATAAAGCTGTCCACACACAGAGTAGGAGGCGGTTTTTTCGGTGTTATTCGAATTAGTATGAAATCCGGAGAGTAGGCATGGCTAGCTTTTCGTCGCACCGCGCAACGTCTAGGTACGTGTGGACACTTCCGCTCCGCGCTCTGTGCCTGCACAGCACATCGATAAACAACTTTATCATGCCTTCTGGAGCAAGGATCATCTGATTCTGTCTTTTCAATTTGCTTCCTTCGGGAATGTAACCTACGATCTGATCAAAAACCAACACCCTAACCACTAGACCACGGAGGCAGTCTAAGAAGAGCGCCAATGAATTGTGGTGAACGTGAGGGAGTGAGACCTAGGTTCTACAGTGGTCAACTAACATGTGGTCAATCTAAAGCTACGTTCGTGTGACCAAGCGTCACACGAACTTTTTTAATTTCGAAAATGTGGAAATCTTCTTAGTTTGCGAGCACTAATCACTACACCACTTGAAAAACTACTGGTGCATTGCTGCTTCCACAAAGTAGGTAAGTAGGTACCTACCTAAGTATGGAGCGGCGGCAGCTGCTATTGCTAGCTAGTAGGTACCTACCTACCTAGATCTGTAATTTTACTTCAACGTGAAGAGACTCTGGTGTTGAAACTAGAATGAGTAGGTACCTACATCAGCTGTAAGTAGGTAATTAGTAAATGGCCTTGGGTCAACTTTTATTGCAGACGTTAGAAATAATCTTAATTAACGCGACGTATCACTGTGCACTTGCTGCTGCCACAAAGTAGGTAAGTAGGTACCTACCAAGTATGGCGCGGCGGCGGCTGCTACTGCTAGCTAATACCTACCTAGATCTGTAATTTTAGTTCAACATGAAGAGACTCTGGTGTTGAAACTAGAATGAGTAGGTACCTACATCAGCTGTAAGTAGGTAATTAGTAGTGTAAAAAGCCTAGGGTCAATTTTAATTGCAGACGTAAGAAAAAAATCTTAACTAAGGCGACGTATGTATCACTGTGCACTTGCTGCTGCCACAAAGTAGATGACGCGACAAACGACGAAGAAATGCGCGACAGCATCTTGTCTCACTTTAACTTGAAGTAGGAACTTATGTTTATTTCATTCGCACGCTAGTGCGATGTTGCCGTTCTGTTTTTTAGTACGTACCCTTCATATTCAGCTCCGGAGCAACATTTACCACTAACAGTCAGATATAAACCGGAGCCACATTATACGCTTCAGTATCATTTTTTTGACCGTTATTGGATCAACTAAAACCGTAAAATTTTATGACGAGTAATTTAAAAACAGGCAAATGCACATCCACTGACGTCACACGCTGAATTCATATATTCGATAAATACAGCTCTATCTCACTCCGGAGCCAAATGTACACACGAAATAGGCGGATCAACATTTGTTCTAAATCTAAACTGGATCAACATTTACCGTGATGGGTTGATTATATATTTATATATATATTATATATTATATATTTATATATATATATATATATATTATATTATTAAATGTTGCTCCGGAGCTGAATATGAAGGGTACGTACTAAAAAACAGAACGGCAACATCGCACTAGCGTGCGAATGAAATAAACATAAGTTCCTACTTCAAGTTAAAGTGAGACAAGATGCTGTCGCGCATTTCTTCGTCGTTTGTCGCGTCATCTACTTTGTGGCAGCAGCAAGTGCACAGTGATACATACGTCGCCTTAGTTAAGATTTTTTTCTTACGTCTGCAATTAAAATTGACCCTAGGCTTTTTACACTGCTAATTACCTACTTACAGCTGATGTAGGTACCTACTCATTCTAGTTTCAACACCAGAGTCTCTTCATGTTGAACTAAAATTACAGATCTAGGTAGGTATTAGCTAGCAGTAGCAGCCGCCGCCGCGCCATACTTGGTAGGTACCTACTTACCTACTTTGTGGCAGCAGCAAGTGCACAGTGATACGTCGCGTTAATTAAGATTATTTCTAACGTCTGCAATAAAAGTTGACCCAAGGCCATTTACTAATTACCTACTTACAGCTGATGTAGGTACCTACTCATTCTAGTTTCAACACCAGAGTCTCTTCACGTTGAAGTAAAATTACAGATCTAGGTAGGTAGGTACCTACTAGCTAGCAATAGCAGCTGCCGCCGCTCCATACTTAGGTAGGTACCTACTTACCTACTTTGTGGAAGCAGCAATGCACCAGTAGTTTTTCAAGTGGTGTAGTGATTAGTGCTCGCAAACTAAGAAGATTTCCACATTTTCGAAATTAAAAAAGTTCGTGTGACGCTTGGTCACACGAACGTAGCTTTAGATTGACCACATGTTAGTTGACCACTGTAGAACCTAGGTCTCACTCCCTCACGTTCACCACAATTCATTGGCGCTCTTCTTAGACTGCCTCCGTGGTCTAGTGGTTAGGGTGTTGGTTTTTGATCAGATCGTAGGTTACATTCCCGAAGGAAGCAAATTGAAAAGACAGAATCAGATGATCCTTGCTCCAGAAGGCATGATAAAGTTGTTTATCGATGTGCTGTGCAGGCACAGAGCGCGGAGCGGAAGTGTCCACACGTACCTAGACGTTGCGCGGTGCGACGAAAAGCTAGCCATGCCTACTCTCCGGATTTCATACTAATTCGAATAACACCGAAAAAACCGCCTCCTACTCTGTGTGTGGACAGCTTTATTTTATACGGCATTTACACTCGCGTACGAGTCGCGTACGAGTCGCGAGACGAGGCGCGAGGTGAGAGTGTGAACAGACGCTCGTGCCTCGTCTCGCGACTCGCGGCGCTCGCGTCAGGAGCGATACGAGTCAAAGGCAGTGTTGCCAACCGTACGATTTAAATCGTGTTTATACGACTTTTTAATGTCTGGTGCTGTGTAAGATCATGAATTCAAAACCGTACGCGAAACATACGCTCTTATCTCTCTTTTTGTTTCAATTCGGTAATTTCATCTCTTGCGTACACGGTAACCCGGACATATATAGATAATTTGTGCAAATGACCAGCGGCAACACTGCACAGCACGAGAGTGTGAACGGAAGCTCGTCACGCGAGCCGCGAGGCGAGCCACGAGACGAGTCGCGAGGCGAGGCACGAGGTGAGAGTGTGAATGCACCATTACCGTTGTCGGTCGGTAGGTATCGTTCGGTTTTGTTCGGCGCGTGGCGGGCGGCATGCTTTGTAGCGGGCGGCGACGCGGCGCGGCGGTATCCTTTGATTAGCCGCACGTGCGCGGGATGCGTTTGAGCAAATTTCGTAAATCTATATAAATAAAAACAAAAGGCCTGACTGACTGACTGACTGACTCATCAACGCCCAGCCCAAACCCTTGGACCTAGAAAGCTGAAATTTTGCAAAGAAGTTCCCTTTATAATGTAGACAAGGAATAAGGAAGGATTTTTAGAAATTCAACCCCTAAGGGAGTTAAATAGGGGATGAAAGTTTGTATGAAAGTCCGTCAGTTTTAAAGTTAGGATCTTCAAATGTTGTGTTTAGGCTGAAAATTAAAAAATAATTTATACGTGTCTCAGCGTTTTTCATAATTCTACCCCCAAAGGGTTAAAAAGGGAATGAAGCTGTTGTATATGAAAGTCCGTCAGTTTTAAAGTTAGGATCTTCAAATTTTGTGTTTAGGCTGATGATTAAAAATTAATTGATACGTGTCTCAGCGTTTTTCACAATTCCACCCCCGAAGGGTTAAAAAGGGGGATGAAGTTGTTTATGGGAAATCGTCAGTTTTAAAGTTAGGGTCTTCAAATTTTGTGTTTAGGCTGATGATTAAAAAATTAATTGATACGTGTCTCAGCGTTTTTCACAATTCCACCCCCGAAGGGTTAAAAAGGGGGATAAAGTTGTTTATGGAAAATCGTCTGTTTATAAGTTAGGATCTTCAAATTTTGTGTTTAGGCTGATGATTAAAAATTAATTGATATGTGTCTCAGCGTTTTTCACAATTCCACCACCGAAGGGTTAAAAAGGGGGATGAAGTTGTTTATGGAAAATCGTCTGTTTTAAAGTAAGGATCTTCAAATGTTGTGTTTAGGCTGATGATTAAAAAATAATTTATACGTGTCTCAGCGTTTTTAATAATTCTACCCCCAAAGGGTTAAAAAGGGGGTGAAGCTGTTGTATATGAAAGTCCGTCAGTTTTAAAGTTAGGATCTTCAAATTTTGTGTTTAGGCTGATGATTAAAAATTAATTGATACGTGTCTCAGCGTTTTTCACAATTCCACCCCCGAAGGGTTAAAAAGGGGATGAAGCTGTTGTATATGAAAGTCCGTCAGTTTTAAAGTTAGGATCTTCAAATTTTGTGTTTAGGCTGATGATTAAAAATTAATTAAAACGTGTCTCAGCGTTTTTTACAATTCCACCCCCAAAGGGTTAAAAGGGGGATGAATTTGTTTATGGATAATCGTCTGTTTTAAAGTTAGGATCTTCAAATTTTGTGTTTAGGCTGATGATTAAAAAAATAATTGATACGTGTCTCAGCGTTTTTCACAATTCCACCCCCGAAGGGTTAAAAAGGGGGATAAATTTGTTTATGGAAAATCGTCTGTTTTAAAGTTAGGATCTTCAAATTTTGTGTTTAGGCTGATGATTAAAAAATAATTGACACGTGTCTCAGCGTTTTTCAAAATTCTACCCCCAAAGGGTTAAAAAGGGGATGAAGCTGTTGTGTATGAAAGTCCGTCAGTTTTAAAGTTAGGAATTTCAAATTTTGTGTTTAGGCTGATGATTAAAAATTAATTGATACGTGTCTCAGCGTTTTTCACAATTCCACCCTCGAAGGGTTAAAAAGGGGGATGAAATTGTTTATGGAAAATCGTCTGTTTTAAAGTTAGGATCTTCAAATTTTGTTTAGGCTGATGATTAAAAAATAATTGATACGTGTCTACGCGTTTTTCATAATTCTACCCCAAAGGGTTAAAAAGGGGATGAAGCTGTTGTGTATGAAAGTCCGTCAGTTTTAAAGTTAGGATCTTCAAATTTTGTGTTTAGGCTGATGATTAAAAAATAATTGATACGAGTCTCAGCGTTTTTCATAATTCTACCCCCAAAGGGTTAAAAAGGGGATGAAGCTGTTGTGTATGAAAGTCCGTCAGTTTTAAAGTTAGGATCTTCAAATTTTGTGTTTAGACTGATGATTAAAAATTAATTGATACGTGTCTCAGCGTTTTTACAATTCCACCCCTGAAGGGTTCAAAAGGGGGATGAAGTTGTTTATGGAAAATCGTCTGTTTTAAAGTTAGGATCTTCAAATTTTGTGTTTAGGCTGATGATTAAAAAATAATTGACACGTCTCTCAGCGTTTTTCATAATTCTACCCCAAAGGGTTAAAAAGGGGATGAAGCTTTTGTGTATGAAAGTCCGTCAGTTAGTTAGGATCTTCAAATTTTGTGTTTAGGCTGATGATTAAAAATTAATTGATACGTGTCTCAGCGTTTTTCACAATTCCACCACCGAAGGGTTAAAAAGGGGGATGAAGTTGTTTATGGAAAATCGTCTGTTTTAAAGTTAGGATCTTCAAATTTTGTGTTTAGGCTGATGATTGACACGTGTCTCAGCGTTTTTCATAATTCTACCCCCAAAGGGTTAAAAAGGGGATGAAGCTGTTGTGTATGAAAGTCCGTCAGTTAGTTAGGATCTTCAAATTTTGTGTTTAGGCTGATGATTAAAAATTAATTGATACGTGTCTCAGCGTTTTTCACAATTCCACCACCGAAGGGTTAAAAAGGGGGATGAAGTTGTTTATGGAAAATCGTCTGTTTTAAAGTTAGGATCTTCAAATTTTGTGTTTAGGCTGATGATTGACACGTGTCTCAGCGTTTTTCATAATTCTACCCCCAAAGGGTTAAAAAGGGGATGAAGCTGTTGTGTATGAAAGTCCGTCAGTTTTAAAGTTAGGATCTTCAAATTTTGTGTTTAGGCTGATGATTAAAAATTAATTGATACGTGTCTCAGCGTTTTTCACAATTCTTCCCCCGAAGGGTTAAAAAGGAGGGTGAAGTTATTTATGGAAAATCGTCAGTTTTAAAGTTAGGGTCTTCAAATTTTGTGTTAAGGCTGATGATTAAAAGTTAATTGATACATTTCTCAGCGTTTTTCATAATACCATCCCGAAGGGTTAAAAAGGAAAATGAAGTTGTTTATGCAAAGTCCTTAATGTTCGAAGTAAAACTCACTAAATTTATTATCTAGGCTTATGGTTGGAAGCTAACGCAACGGTGTTTTTAAAAAATTCAACCCCTAAGGGGGTGAAAGATGAAAAGGAGGCTTTATCTGTACAAATAAATAAAATTGAAGTGTCTGTTTGTAATATTAAAACAACCGCATTTTACTACATGCATATGAATGTATATAGGTTACATATACCAAAATAACATTTTTTGTCTGTTGTCTGTTTGTTCCGGCTAATCTCTGGAACGGCGGGACCGATTTTAACGGGACTTTTACTGGCAGATAGCTGATGAAATAAGGGGTAACTAAGGCTACTTCTATTTTAGAAAAAATCTATAGAGTAACACTTCTTCTGGCGCAGTCGGGTAAAAATATATAAAAGAAGAAGAAACTGACTGACTGACTGACTGACATATCAACGCACAGCCCAAACCACTAGGGCTACAGATTCCAAATTTGGCAAGTAGGTTCCTTATGTGGTCAAGGAGTGCACTAAGAAAGGATTTTTCAAAATCATTCATTAATCAAAAGGGCTCCAAAGTTTGTATGGGGAAACAAGATTAGTTAAACTGTTTTATTCGAAACTTAACAGGAGTACTCCTATCGATAATTGAGTAAACATTTGTGTTTCAGGTTTTTTCAGAATTAAACCCCCAAGAGAGGGAAATGAGGTAACAAAGTATAAAAATCAATGCACAGCCTAAACCGCTGAGTCTAGAGATTCCAAATTTGTCAAATAGGTTCCATTATGAGGTTTAGGAGTGCACTAAGAAAAGATTTTTCAAAATTCACCCCCTAAGGGGCTGAAAGGGGGTCCAAAATGTACATGGGGAAATAACATTAGTTAGACTAATATATATAATAGTCTAACTAATGTATTTTCAATAAATGAGTAAACATTTGTGTTTCAGGTTTTTTCAGAATTTAACTCCTAAATATGGAAAAATGGGGTGACAAAGTCTGTAAATAAACTCACAGCCCAAACCACTGGATCTAGAGATTTGAAATTTAGCACGTGTAGGTTTCTTATGAGGTCTAACGGTGCACTAAGAAAGGATTTTACAAAATTTACTCCCTAAGGGGTGAAACGGGAGTCAAAAGTTTGTATGGGGAAACAAGATTAGTTAGACTGTTTTATTCGAAACTTCACAGGAGTATTCCTATCGATAAATGGGTAGAAATGGGTTTCAGGTTTTTTCAGAATTCAACCCCTAAAGGGGGAAATGGATTTGGTATTGTTTGTATGGTGTATCGGGTCGGGTGTATTACAAAAACAGCGATTTTAAGATTAAATGTGGCGGACCTGAAATACCATCTTCCCCTATGGGGTCGAAATGTCTAAAAATCAATATGGGTGTCGATTCCGAGATTATTATTGGCGTACTTTTTAGCGTACTTTTCAGTCGAGTGACGTCACAAGAATGTCAAATGTTGATCCGATTGGAGCCACATTGGTATGAAAAAAAGCGTAATGGATCAACATAAGGCCTTCGGATCAACATTTGTTTTTGGATCAACTTTTAACTGATCGTACGTCATTGATTTTTAGACATTTCGACCCCATAGGGGATATGGGGTCGAAATGTCTAAAAATCAATATGGGTGTCGATTCCGAGATTATCATTGGTGCTGATTACGAATATTTTTAGATCCAAAAGATGGCGGATTCGACTTCTATACAGGATTATTGTTGATTTATCGTGATGATTGTGATAACGATGATGGTGATTGTGATAACGATTGTGGTAGTGATAGTGATTGTGATTGGAATAGTGATGGTGATGGTTGTTGTGATATCGATGATGATGATGGTGATTGTGACAGTGATAATGATGGTGATATTGAGGGTGATTGTGATAGCGATTGTGATGATTATGAAATTTGGCACATAGATAGTTTATAACCTGGATTAACACGTAGGATACTATTTAACCCTTTAGTATGATCCCGTGGGACAGTTACCGAACTTCACGCGGTCGAAGCCGCGGGCAACAGCTAGTCGGGAATAAATCAATCAGTTCAGTTGAATCGCGACCGCGTAAGGTGAAACATTTGTTTAGTTCAGATTTTCGTTTCCGGTTTTGTTTTTAGTATTAGGTGTTTGTGTTTTGTGTGTGTTACGGCGCGCTCACGTCTGCGACCGTCTGGGAGGAGGCCACTTTAGAAAAAAGAGAGAGACTGTAAGGTAGGTAGTTAGCAGGGGCGTAGCTACCACCGTATCTGCCGTATCAATTATACGGGGCCCCCAGGCCACGGGGGCCTCCAACGTGCGTAAGCAAAAATTAATAAGAACTTCCCATTTTTTTTTATTTCAGAAATAAATCAGTTTGCCAAAAAAAAGATAAGGAGAGTGCATATTTAATTAGAATTGTTTGTAAAAAAATGGAAAAAGTGACATAGATAATTATGATGAATAAATATTTCTTTTAATTTCATGCAAACATTTATTTTTTATTTTGTGAGAAATCTTTACCCTTCCTAAGGGCCCCCAAATATTTTTTTATACGGGGCCCCGCCAAGGCACGCTACGCCACTGGTAGTTAGTACAAGTAATTTTAATAACTTTCACGTAATTTGATGTTTTTTTTTATTTTTCTTTATTACGAAGTCTTTTTTGTCCTACTTTTGTTTTGTAGGTAGGTACTAGGTAAGTATGTAACTTTGTAAATTTATCATTCTTCTTATTTTTATTAGCTCTAATACTGTGAGTTGTTAATGTACTAGCTCAATGGGGCTCTTGATATTCCACATCAGGTACTCCAGGTCCTCAATTTCTAAGTGCCAGCAGAAGCGGCCCATCACGATGAACAACTTTTACAAAGGCATAATTTCCGTATCCCGTACAGTTTAACTGGACTCTTGATGTTCCACGTCAGGTACTCCAGACCCTCGATAGCTGATAAAAAGTAGCCTATGTCCGTCTCCGGCGTGCTAGCAATCTTTGTACTAAAATTCACGAAGATTTGTAGTAAGCGGAACGGCAACGTTGGAGTGACCACCGTCGGCCAATCACGGAGGAAGTAAGAGTGTGCTTCATTGTGATTGGTCCGTTTGAATCGGATCAACATTTATCGGAGCGGATTTGTATATTGGAGCCACATTTGACAAGCGTACTTTTCAGTCGAGTGACGTCACAAGAATGTCAAATGTTGATCCAATTGGAGCCACATTGGTATGAAAAAAAGCGTAATGGATCAACATAAGGCCTTCGGATCAACATTTGTTTTTGGATCAACTTTTAACTGATCGTACGTCTTGAAAGATCAACATTTACCGTGATGGTATCTCTATATATATATATATATAGTAGGGATAATTGCAACTATTGCGTTTGTACAAGTTTTGTAAAGCAACATCGAAGACGCCAGACTACAGTTTAAAAAGTTCCATGAAGTGTAACCATCTGAAAAAAATCTTATTATCTAAAGAAAGTATAAAAAAGTTTGACTGACCGTCTATGTACATACCTCCCGCGGGTAGGTTGGCGTTAGTCTTGTACTCTCGTTCCTCGTGGGAGAGGGACCGGAGGCTCCTCACAGGGGAACTCTTGTAATCCATGTCCCGAAGAGCTAGGGATGCGTCGCACGTGATCAGGGACCGCTGCAGACCGAAGGACCGGATTTGGTGCGGAGACGCGTTTGTACCTGGGAGGAAGTAGAGGGTTTAGTTTTACAAAACTGATGATGCAAAAAAAGGCTATAATAATTATGTCGGACTGAGCCTATTTAGTTCGACGGAACCGATTTTTTCAATACATGACACGAGGGTCTGTAAAAAATGAAATGGTAGCCTTTGCGCAGGAGTGAAACAGATTTGACTAGAAAGACTTCTTTCAAGTATATTCAGGGGAGACGGCCGACGTTCAAACGTTAATGCACACGCACTCAGTATATCATTTTGAACATAGAATTTTTTCATCGGTCATTTAAAAATTTTTGCTATTTCCTACAAAAGTGTATGTCAAAATGTATGTAACTGCTGATTGAATACGATGTTTATATGTCGGTGTCCCACGCACACTGTATTCATCTGCAAAACATCTAATACATTTTAATTCAAAGAAACAATACAAGAATAAACACAACTCCAGTATACTCCCCACAATTACGACAAATTCCTCTACCTCTGTCACGCACTACAGTTAATATTTAATTTAATTATCTAAACAAGCCTAAAAACTACAAGTTTCCGGCGACCGATCTTCAATTAAACATCAAAGTGTCAATCACCTTATTACAGAAAATGGTGGTCCTTTTTTTTCAATCGTGGCCAAAATTGGCGGTCCTTCTGTCGGTCCACTAAAAAGGTACCGCCCTAATTATTTTGGACTTGTGTTAGAAAAAATACATAGATAATTAGTTTATGAGTATACACAATGTTAGATGGTCGTATACCGCAATTATGTAGTGGATCGACGCAAACAAATGCAGTCGGTTAATTATTATTTGTTGTTTTACAATAATAGGGTGGTGATGTGCTTTGGTGTTAGATGTCGATGTTTGTTTAGAATTATGTTCTTTTTCTTTACAAAATTTGATATATATATTTACACTTTTCTAAGTGTTTTGTGGTTTCATGTAATTAACCTTTTATGGACGGATGTAAAATCAATCAACAATGACTGTCTGAAACTACACAACAGCAATTTTGTTATTGACAATTCAGTTGTTGACTGAATTTGGAGTTACTGACAAATGTTAAAACAGTTGTTATTTAGTCAAAGTTTCCACCTCAAATTGAAATCTTCCAAGCGCAACGCTATTATTGTTTGCACTACACTATTTAAGCATCATTCGCAGTTTCGACCGCTACAAATAAATTGCATTTTATCGATAGTCGATAGTCCGTGTAATGCGGGAGTACAGCGCAATTAGCGAGGGTCACTGCGAAGCAGCTTACGTCCCACCTACAAATTAAGTCTATTTAGTCAAACTTTTAAGTCCCCCAGCATACGATATCTTCCTTTCTTGTGCCCCGGAGTTTGGGGTTTATTCGTTAAGTACTAGCCTTTTGTGCCCTTTCGTTTGATATTGTGTAAGGATTTTTGGTGTTCGTGCAGTTTGATAAAGATCTGCTTTTAATGAAGTAGTGAGTGTGCCTAGATAGTTAATGACTTTAATTTAGTTTAATTAAGACTGCTCATGCAAGCAGAGATGGGTAGTTAGTTGGTCATCCTGAAATGTTTTTGTCCGAAATCCTGAATAAGCACTGACTATTGTCGTTTGTTAGTAATACTTGGACGCAGTTTTTGTTTTAGTGAGAATAAACTTAGCCCATTAATCAGCAGTATTATTTTCTACAAATAATTTAGTGTAAAAACAATTGTATTCGCTTTCGGTTGTGCATTGTCATTTGAACGTCGACGTTCGGAGTGAACTTTTCAGAATAGCTCTCAGAAATATTCATCATGATCTCTTTTATAATATTTTAAACTGATAATATATTAAAGTATAAAGAAATATTGTCCCTGAGCCTGCTTTACGTCATGCTGGCAGCAGGCACAATGGTCCCAGCAGTTGTGCAGTGCGTGAGTGCAACTTATTACTGATATAATTTCACTATTGTTTGCCGCCGGCTCCGACGCTCCATATGGCGTAACGTGTTTTTTTTTCATATATTTTTCCTCCAATTTCGTCAATAGTTCGAAGCTTCGAACTCCTTTTGAGTAACTCCTTAGTTTCGCGTGACTGACAGGCGGAAGACGATGTTTTATGATATTAATTAGATATTGCTTAAATGTGGGGTGGAATTGATGGGGGATATACGTTAATTCGTTTTGTTTTTAAGGTGAAGCTTAAACTGGTGGTTGGAGATGTTTAAAGGAAACTGTAAATATTAATATGTAGTTTTATTACGACTATTTTTAGTGAATGATTACAGGCAATTTTTTGGTCCTTATGCTCTTATGATGACAATTTGACAATGGTGCCGATTCCCTTGTTTACAAACTAAACCAAATTTAAGTTCAGTACATCTTTTTCTTTCTATTTCATTAAGAAAAGGACAGAAGATAAATTTTAGTTATTTTCTGTCAAATTAATCAGCGCCATACAAGTTTTAGACGCGATTAAAAAGTTGACTACTAAAATTACATCAAATTACGTCAGGTGCTGACTAATTTGACAGGATTAAACTAATATTTATCTTCTGTCCTTTTCATAATGAAATAGAAAGAAAAAGGTGCATTCAACTTAAATTTAGTTTAGTTTGTGAACAAGGGAATCGGCACCAATGTTTCAAAAATATGTGTTCATAAATTTAATATGCTTTAAAAACATGATAAATTGATAACCTACTTACACAAAACCCCAGTCACCTACTACAAAATATGACCTTCACAATACAAAAATGTTCACAACAATAAAGTAGGTACAAAAACACATGACAATCGTACTATCAGCGCCGACTCCCGTGGGAAGAAAAGACTTTATCTACTAATTGCGATATCGCGGTCGCGCCGCCCGCCACTATCATATATATGAAAACTACATGATAATAATAGAAACGGTTCACATTATTATTTATATTATATTAATTGTTTATGCTCGCGGTTTTCGTAGCGCTACGTCGAATAATAACAAATTGCGCGGAGCTCAGGACACGCGCGATCGAATTATGTTTTCATATTAGTTTTTTAATTAATTGGTAACTTGTAATTTTGTAAATGTATTTTATTTGTTGTTTGTTCCCGATATGACCGCATTGTTTGTATTTGTGAATGTGATAGTTATCAGAAAATAAAGTTGTTTATTAATTCATTTGATTAAAAACCTTCCTAATTAAATAACTGTATCTACCTTAAAATACCGAATCAATGTGTAACAGAACCTAACTTACACATACATATATCAATCACGAAACGTCGTCGGTGTTCCGAACACCTTTGGCAATGTGATTTCACCCTAAAGTTAGAGGTTGTCTATGGAGACGACACAAATCATTGATGAAGGATCTCCCGTCTGATATCGTAGCAGTCAATGAGAATACGACAGTTAACCCTAAGCCACTTAAGGTGTGGATGAATGCAACAGGTTGAGGAAATAGTTGGTCCTACGAGACGCATTCATAGACTACACTAGACTTCTTGTCTTTGCGGAAATATGTGCTAAGGTGCAAGAACTGTTTTTTTTTTAGGGATATACCCGCCACACTATTCCCAAACCACTGCAACTCTTGAAAGCCAGAATCAACAGTGGAGATCCACTAGTGCAGTGGAGAAACAATTTATGTCACTGTCTTGGATCTCGCAACGAAAAGCTGCGTAAGAGCTGACTGTGAAGGCTTTGAAAAAGTGACCTTTTATCTTTACTTACTCTGCCCTTTTATTTTTTGACGACCCGATTAGCGTAGCGGTAGGGAGGCTGCATTACGTTCTTAGGGTCCCGGGATCGAATCCCGGCAGGAGCAAATGGATCGAATCCTAGCAGGTGCAAATGTTTGTGTGATGAGCAGAGTCATGGATGTTTATACGTATAATAAGTATGTATTTACAAACAAAAAAAGTATCTATGTAGTATATCAACTATCTGGTGTCCACGACACAAGCCTCGTTGCTTAGTGCGGCACTAGATGGCGCTGTGTGTAATGTCCAGCGATAATTATTTAATTTATATCTGTGATAGCGCGGCGGTATTTAATTTATATCTGTGATAACACACACCGTGTTACACTTTCTTTTGTTTTCCCTGCTGTCCAACACACGCACGCGTCCCATGAGGATGGAGCTGGTGGTCAAGCAGTAAAGCTTACTACTACATTATGTGCATCCGATTGTCTTATAAAGTCTTTCTATAACGTGTTGTTAATGTCTAACCTGGTGTAAGTGTTTTTTTGCCACCCACAGGCCTCTGACTTGGTTTTACATGCCGTCGAGAAATATCTCCCAGGTATCCTGGTTTTCTCACGATATTTTTCCTTCACCGAAACAAGTGATAAATCATTAAACAAAAATGTTAAATTATTATAAAGTTAAATGTAACTTACTAGTTTTAGAGCGGGGCTCCCGGGGTCCATCGACGGTGACTTTGATGGCTTTTTGGTAGGTGGTTACTTGAGGTGGGTTCGTTGATATCGTGATTGTTAGCGAGAAACTCTTCCCTGAAACAAAACAAAATTTTAATTAATAAAAAAACAAATATTGAAATACACACAGGGATTAAGGTCAATGCACACCAGAGCAGCATCGCCTCAACTTGATCTTATCCATATAAATTAAAATGGTACCAAGAAACTTTACTTGACTGTACAAATCGTAAAATTGGTCAACGGGATCAGTTGATTTATTCAAAAAATTATTAGGTCGTCTGATCCTGCGGGATCCGTCTGTGTGGGATCAGTTTACTAAAGAGCCTTATCACCATTCTTTTCTTCGTGAAACTCCATACTGCAACGCACACTAAACACCGTAATGGCATCACCTTGGATCAGTATTAGCTAGTAAAGATCAACCGAGGTAATGTCGACCGGATGCAGCGCAGTACCTTGTGTACTACGACTGTCTCGTTGCTCTTGTGGTCGCATCAGGTTCTGGGTTCGACTCCCGGGTCGGGCAAAGTGTTATTGGGTATTTCCATCAGCTCTCAGTAGCTGCCACGGAGCCTGGATTTGTACCTGGTTGATGGCAATAGGCTCGCTCCCTATTGCATGGGACTTAAACATAACTGGTGAAATGTGGGTGTACTTGTTAGGTACACCTCTGCCTAACCCTTCAGGGATTAAAAGGCGTGATGTTTAGTTTCTTGTGTAATGTTAGAACATGATCTAACCGTGGAGCCTTCTGATCAAGGAACTGTAAAGAGTGTAAAACACCTCTTAACGAAGCCGAAAGGCACTTGCTCTCCCCGTCATTGCGATCATTTTTTTGTTCTACACCATACCTGGGAACCTTCTAGTTACGGAGATATTTGGGGTCAAAGTTCCAACTTTTTGACAAGTTTTTTTATATAAGTACAAGTTTTTAATGTAAGATTTTTTTTTTTACTTTAAACACCTCCACGGCCCTCGTATTATTGAATCCATGCATCAGCACAATGTTTTGGTTGCGTTACATTGAGTTCTACCACAAAACACTATTTTTCACCCCCAACAAAAAAGTCGTTTCCCAGCAATAATTTTTGCGTAAAGTTACTTAGTTTGATGTACATAAAGCCATCAACCAATGATGGCTTCGTGATCAGGTCTTTTACACCCTGTATGAAATATAATCTTATTTATAAAAAGTAAGACCCCTCAATTAAAATTAAACTGTAAGCCAAGTCCTTTGTGGTCATTATTGTATTACTAACCTTTATGGTTGGCTCTGTGGGTACATTCTCTATAATTATGTATTTTATCGTATCATTAACCCAACGCAATAGCCCCATGTATGTATGTTATAATGTAGTAAATTATAACACCGATTTAACAGACCACTAATTTACACATTCAAATACAATCAACCTTTAGTGTGCGCGGACTAGGTTCAATCAAATTAATCAACTTATTAGTTGGAATATTCATCATAATTTATAACTACACACATCAAAAGTGTCTAGGGATCAAGCATTTTTATGCGGATTTCTTGAGATTGAGATGTGGCTTTGTAATAAATTTATGATTTTATAAATTTATATGGATCCTTTTTGGTGCATTTCATAATTTGAATCAGGAACTCTCAATCAAATTCGAGTAAAAGATGAAAATAAGCTGTCAATATTTTCCCTATAAAAACATACAACGCATTGAAGACATTATTAGTGCTACTGTTTCCCTACTACTGATTAAAACCAACGTTATTATGGAGCGGCGACGTCATTTAAGCAGGGAAGAAATGCTCAGAGCCGTGGGAATGATAGAAGCTGGTTCCCGGCAACGTACTGTAGCTTTAGCTCTGAATACAAGTCAGAGTGTTATCAGTCGACTTTGGACACGTTACCGAAGCACTGGTACCGTGGCTGAGCGCCATGGAGGACGGTATCGCTGCACCACACGGAGACAAGACCGATACATTCAAATCTTAACTCGAAGAGCTCCAACAATAACCGCCATGATGTTAGCCGTGAGGCTTCATCACTCTTCAGGGAACTTAATTAGCGACCAAACAGTCAGAAACCGCTTGCATGAAGTGAACCTTCATTCCCGAAGACCGCTACGGGTACCACCTATAGCAATGCACAATCGTAGGATTCGATATCAATGGGCTCTTGAACACAGAAATTGGGCAGAAGAACAATGGCGTTTCGTGTGCTTTTCTGATGAGTCTCGTTTTGGTATGAGACCGGATACAAGACGTATACGACACTGGAGAACCCCTGGACGCCAACAGCGATTAAAATCCTGCCAGGAAGTCCATCCTTATAGTGGTGGAACCATCATGGTATGGGCGGGTATTTGGATCGGCGGAAGAACTGAGTTGATTTGGATCAGAGGCAACCTCAACGCTCAAATTTATGCTGAGACGATTGTATCAGACGTCATCGTTCCTCTACAAGTGCAAATCGGTCCCTTATTTCAGTTAATGCATGATAATGCACGACCGCACACCGCAAGAGTTGTAAGACAGACTCTCGCCGCAGCTAACATCAATGTCCTGCCCTGGCCTGCTCAGTCGCCAGACTTGAACCCGATTGAGCATGCATGGGATATGCTACAGAGAAGAGCTCTGCCGAATATGGAGGGTATCCAGTCGCAAGAAGACCTTTTTTTGTTGTTGCAACGAACATGGGCGGCCATTCCACAGCGTGATTTGGATGAACTCATTTTGAGTATGCCAAACCGATGTTCTTGTGTTGTTAGTGTTCGCGGTAGAAACACGGATTATTAATTGTTTAAGTTATCCAATAAAATTTTAAAGAAAACTGTGTTTTCAGTCATTTTTTCGAACTTTAATGTTAGTGGTTCAAATGTCAAAAATCCCTTTATTAGGAAAATGGCAAATTTCTTTATTAATGCAAAGGTGACTTGGTTTATCGTTACTGTGACAAACGAAAACACTTTATTTGATGAATCCTTAAAGAAAATTTTAATTAATATCAATCAGGAGAAAAGTTATTGCAAAAATATATGTTGATCCCTAGATACTTTTGATGTGTGTATGTTAAGTGTATTATTGTCTGTCAGTACTGCGTATTATGTGAGAGTGCACCTCTATCAAAACACAACTAAATAATAAAATGCTTTTTTAATTTTTTAATCTTTAAGTCTTGCTATATTTTTCTTTCAGGTTGGGTGAAACAAGTAAGAGATCACTGTTGCTGTTCTGTTGTTGTGTGTCGAAATATCGGGAGCTCAGAATATTGGATAATCACGGGAGGTATTCCGTAAATGATAGTAAAAGTTAAAGTAAAAGATATCTATAGTAAAATTAAAGCAATCAAATCAATTTCATCTTGTTTGATGTCGTGTCGGCTATAGTCATCATTCTCTTGCCCTTATCCTTAGCATGTCTTCTTCTTCCATACTTCTCTATTTTTCGTCGTCTCATCAGACACTTCTTTTCTTGCCATATCATTCTTTACACAGTCCATCCATCGTTTCTTTGGTCTTCCTCTACTCATATACCCATCCACATTCATACTCAAAACTTTCCTCACGACATTTTCCTCATCCCTCCGCATCACATGCCCATACCACGACAACCGATTACCACACAACTTTTCAGTCACCGGCGCCACTTTCAGACTTCCTCTTATATACTCATTTCTTACTTTATCCATTCGCGTAACACCACACATCCCCCTTAGCATCCTCATCTCCGCGACATGCAAATGCCTTTCATTCATCCCTTTTGTGGCCCAACATTCTGATCCATTCGTGTCGGCTATAGTCTGCGTCAGATAAGTAGGAAATAAAGGTCATTAACCCGCATACATTTATTCAAATACATAATTCCGAAAACAGAAATAATGACTTAGACTTGTCCCGAAATCGTGATCCTTGACTTTTTCTAGTAATAAAAAACGATTCATAATGTATTGTCGGGGTACGCAGAGAAATTAAGGAAAGAGCAATGACCTTTAATTCCTATTTATCTGGCGCAGACTACTTATATGTTTTTTCTACCAGTTTTCTTGACTAGTAACAATTAACAATATTTCAGAACATAGGTACATACGTGACAACTCAGAGCCATCCTGACGACTGTTTCTAATCTCGATTCTCTACTTAATGGACAGCGAATACTCATTTCTTTAGTACATTCCTTCCCTCACGTGTTACATAGTTAAGTGTAGTACAGTCCTACAGCCAACAGTCCGCACTAGTGTGCACACACGTGTGGTGGTGTGGGAATGTAGGTACTAATGTGGATAGCGTATGGTGGAAAATGGCGAGCTTTTTGGGCGCCCGATTTGCGGTCACCAGTAATGAATGCACCGATAAATACCGAATAAAATTACAGTTAAAATGAGTGGATTAACATGTCTAATGCAGATAATTCGTGTGTAGAGCACTCGATTCGGAATAAATGACTGATTCCAACGTGCGCGGCCTGCTAGATTAGGTTCGTTTTCATTGTGGGTTTTGTTTGGTATTTGATGTTGTTTGGTTAAAATGTGGTGCAAGGACGTTCAGTTAGAATGTTGTGAATGCTTTTATGTAGAATGCCATTCCTTACAAAGCAAATCGAAGAACTAAATCAAAGAAAAGGTTCAACGTCTGTAGGACATACCGATGTTATCTTGCGAAGTGAAAAACAAGTGAAGAGCGAGAAAAATTGCAACTTTTCCCACATTTTATTAAGTTAGGTCAGTCTGTCACACCCTTATCAATCGTCGGTATAGTTAGGTATTAACATACATGTTCTAATTATTAATGTTAGGTATATAATTATTTATTCCCACATTTCATGCTTCTTTATGATAAGGGATTTCAGTTTGCTGTTTCCTGTTTTTTGTAACAAGTTAAGACATGTCTGTACAATTTGCTGGTTGCATGCAGCGGGTTCGTGAAAAAGTGTAATGTTCTTCTTCTAGCTGTCTTATGTTATCAATTAATCATATACAGAGACGTTCATCATCATCATTTCAGCCGAAAGACGTCCACTGCTGGACATAGGCCTTCCCTAAGTGTCGCCACATTGACCGGTCTCGTGCGACTTGCATCCAGCGGGTTCCCGCAACCTTCATCAGGTCATCGGACCACCTAGTGGGAGGCCTTCCAACACAACGACTTCCGGTTCGCGGTCACCACTCCAGAACTTTTCGGCGCCATCGGCCATCCATTCTGCGAGCGGTGCAGAACGCAGACGTTCATCCACAGCATTTAATTGAATCTCACAATTATAATTTGACTGTAAGATAAATACACCCTACTATATATTTATATTATAAATGCGAAAGTTAATGAGGATGTATTGATGTTTGTTACTCTTTCACGCAAAAACTACTTAACGAATCTGGATGAAATTTTGCACACAGGTATTTAAAAACCTGGATTAACACATAGGTTACTTTTTATCCCCGTAGTATGATTCTGTGGGACAATAATCGAAGTCCACGCGGGCGTAGCCACGGGCATACGCTAGTTAAAGCTGAGTCAAAGGAAGATGATTTAGGAATATGTTTGCACTGGTATTTCAATATTTGTTACACCATATTTAATATTAGAAAATATTTCGGAACTTCTTGTAGACTCAATAGCCTGACTCATAAAATTTTAAGATCAAAGTCCGAAGTGCGAATAGTGTAAATCGTATTTGATTGGGAGTTTCTTGGTCGGGAAAATATAAGATTCGTCGACGATGGGCCGATTATGACTTTGGCCGATTGTCTGATTAGTCAGTTGCAAAAAGGGCCGACTACTCGGATGACTGGTTGGCCAAGCCGATCATTGTTTTCGGTGGAGTTCAGTTTTGTCTAATCTCGAGACGTTCTCGGGGCTCTCTAATTCTTTGTATTTGAAAGATCTTTCACACCATTCTAAACTTTGTCGAAGCAAAGCAGTTGGAGCAGAATAATTTTCGCAAAGCCTCTCTCAATACGGAAACAAATCATCATAAAACATTGGTCGCTAAACTTTAAAGGCGTGTCTCGAACGATGTGAAATATTGCTTCTAAAGTCGCCATTAAACTTAATACACTCCACATGATCACTCATCAACAGTTTAGGACCTAACACAATGCGAGTGAAGCCGTAAAACATAACATTGTATCGACCATCTCCCGGAGGTGTTGAGAGAGGCGCGTGAAATATTCAATTATTATGCCCAGGCGCAGGTGTGCGAGGGGTGCGAGAGGGGACCCGCCGCCATCTTGATTTACGATCGAGCGTAAATCCTGAGTGACATTTGTGAGTGAAGACGACTCGCAAACCGTCGCCTCTTATGTATTCGACTATGACACGATATTCAGGGAAATATTTTGCGGTTGCTTTCTATTGCTATTTCCAATGGCCCATAGTTCCATAGTTCAGGTTTGGAGCAGCAATGGAAAGCGGGTAACGGCTATTTGTCGTTTCAGCTCTTAAGTTTGATCGTGAGTTCTCAATATTGTATGGAACGCCCAGCAAGCATAAATATGAAACGTTATGTGCCGGTCGAGACATGTGAACATCTCTTGTCAAAGCTCTCACAGCTTCGGGAAGAACTTGAGTTATATGACCGTTCGCTTTTACAATTTTATCGCTTGAAAAGCTCGTTATTTGCTGGACTGGTATTCGAATGGTTTTAATCCCAACTGCTGTTTTCTAGCCTAACCTAGCACTGTAGTTCTTTGCTATCAAAATCTTCATTGTTTTTTTATCTTCATCTTTGAAACTGATTATTAAACCTGATTTTTGTGTCCGTGTTTCATCATTAACATAAAGTGTTTCATGTCCTACTCAATCATAACTAAGGGGTATCGGATTATCCGGTTACCTAGTTGTGGAGGTCAGATAGGCAGTCAATTCATGTAAAATACTGGTACTCAGCTGCATCCAGTTAGACTGGAAGCCGACCCCAACATGGTTTAGGAAAAGGCTAGGCAGATGATGATGATGATGACTCAATCACGACACGAGGACACTGAAGTCTCAAACTAGAGTTCATCTTGGTCATTCACACAACAGCAATATCAAATACTATACAAAATCTCGTTAAAATAAAACAGGCTGGCTATGTTCACCTCACCCACACTACTCCGGCAGCTATTAATACTCTGTAACTCTACACCATAGTGTGTGAACTACCATCAGTTGTGACGGGCTCATCACAACAGGCCATCGCTAATGTGACGAGATGAGAGGCGACAGGCGCGGACTGGTCCAGTGACGTGATTTCGAACATTTACGTTTCTTTTTGTTTGGGGTATCATGATCTTGTAAATTTTTGAGTTTGTGATCATTTTCAACCGACTTCCAAAAAAAGGAGGTTCTCAATTCGACTGTACTTTTTTTTTTTTTTTTTTTTTTTTTTTTTTTTTGTGTTTGTTACCTCAGAACTTTCGACTGGGTGAACCGATTTTGACAATTCTTTTTTTATTTGAAAGCTGGTGCTTCCCGTGTGGTCCCATTTAAATTTTGTGAACATCTGATGCTGATCTTCGGAGATATACAATGGAACTCTTCAAAAATAGACGGCAAATGTGCCGTGAATGTTGCAATCGCTTGGATGTTTATTGTTTATACAACATCATGACGTAACATCACGCCTGTATGCTCTGAGGGGGTATGCAGATGTATACAATACACCGAAATTTCGACAGTTAGGTATGCTAAGTTGGCGCGATCGTGTTCAGCGCGCGACTCAAATAACTTAACATCACGCCTGTATGGTCTGAGGGGGTACGCAGATGTGTACAATACACCCAGATTTCGACAGTTCGTTCGTGTTCCGTGCACGCCTCAAAGAGATGTCAGCAAAAGGGACTGTTCTAAAGAGATACTGCGGCCCTGGAACACTAAGGGCTAAGAAAGAACATGGATGGGTTTTAGTCAGTAAAAGTCTGACACTCCCTTCCGCTCCGCCCAGAGCGATAATTTGATGATTTCCCATCCGAAAAAAAAAGGTATGTTAAGTTCCATATATTGGGGATACGCCTATTACCATCACATGTATTGTTAACAATGCCAAATAAATTCATGGCAAATATTTGGGAACAACTAAAAATGGAAAAATAAAAAACTTTTTTGCAAAAAATAAAACCGACTTCAAAAAACACAAAAAAGTGAAAAATAACTTTAGCTTCAGAAGTCGGTGACAAAAAAACGAAATCAATTAAACATGAGACACCGACTTCTGAAGCTAAAGTTATTTTTCACTTTTTTGTGTTTTTTGAAGTCGGTTTTATTTTTTGCAAAAAAGTTTTTTATTTTTCCATTTTTATAAAACCTCGTAGTCAACTTAAGTAACTGAAGTATCTTAAACTCCATTAGATGTAAGACATCGATGATGATGATCGTGTCTAGATTAGTTCTGATGATTTATTCTCTTAGGTCCTTCATTAATACAGAACCGTTCTTTCGCTTTTGACCGTCGTCGATTGGCAGGAGTATTCATTGGGAGGGTAGTCTATGTTGGAATAGACTACGACTAAACGTAAACGGTCTGAGAGTTAAATTAAAGAATTTGTAGGTAATTAAAGTAGGTATACTCCAATTCTTTAATTTCACGGGAAGGTGCTGTCGCTGTTTGTTGCTTGTTGGTGGGTGTAAATTCGGTGGCTACCTTCTCGAACTTAAATACATAACAAAATCCTGTTCTCAGTTTATTTCCCTTGACGTACAATTGACGTATTTTGCAAAGACATTTAGCAGCCATCAAATAACTTGCCAAACTACATAATTACACAACAAAAAATGATCAAAATATTACACCACATTTAGACATTTCGAAATCAGTAATTTGATCGTAATGTGCTATGTCGAAAGAGAGAGTCCCCTGCACTTGACAAATTGAACAGATAATTAGGGACGAGTATAAACGGCATGACCAGAATGTGACCAAATCATTTTGTGAGGCGGTCATCACTGTATTACGGTCGGAAATTATGTATTTTTTGTTTGACTCTGGTTTTCGTCTTGAATGTCTAGCGTCAACGAATATGTTGGCTGATTATTATCTGGGTTCCTTCTATCTGGTAGAATCTTGATGCTCCGAAATTTATTTGGCATAACACACTTGGCATAATCTTCTGTAGCTCTTCGATACCCGCAATTACAGACACAATTAAAATAACAATGCACCGTGCCCCATCGGGCACGGCTGGGGACATAGAGGACAAATATTTTTAAGGAATAAAAAATATTTAATATAGTTATTGTTTGGCCGAATGTTTGTATGTCCGAATTTATAATGGCATACTTTTAAGATGGCAGAATTTTCTGCGAACGATTTTCTTCGAAATGAAGTTTATGCTATCTACTGTTATGCAAAGTAAAATTATGACATAAAAAGTTCAGAGAGTTCAGAGTTCAGAGTTCAGAGTTCATTTATTTGTCAGAAACATGAGTATGCACACACAAAGCATGCAAGATGTTAAGTACAATGCAGAAAAGATCACAGTCATGTTTTACCTTTACGGCGTACAAATATTAAAAAAACGTATTACATATATAATAAAATTTGATCCATTATTTCATTAATTGTAACTATTCATTATTAAACATATAAAAGATACAGTTATTTGAAATTCATTTCTTAGAATACAATAAATTACATTTGATCAATAAAATATACAATAAATTACATAGGTACAGCATACAGCATTAGCAATTCAAACACAGCAGCAAAACTCAGCAATAAAGGTCCCTTATTATCTATACTAATATTATAAAGACCTAAAAGTTTCTAAATTTGTAAGGTTGTGTTGTTGGTACTTGTACTCAACTTAATATGCAAGTACCTGCAGACATAATAAATGAGTTGCTAACTCAGACTGCGGTGTTTCATTACATTACAGGTTGTATATAGGGGGAACTAACCGACCGTGTACGCAACACCACACTGCGTTCCGAGACACAAATTACTGACATTGCTCAAAAAGCCGCTAAGCTGAAGTGGGACTAGACTGGCCACGTCTGCCGCATGCCCAATGAGCTGTGAACCAAAATAGCCAATTTCTGGAGCCCTGACACAGCCAGAAGGCGTCGCGGCAGACCTCGTAGAAGATGGCGGGACGAGCTGGATAAAACCAACGACCAGTGGTCTACATTAGCCCTGGATAGAAACAACTGGAAGTCATGGAGAGAGGCCTTTGCCCAGCAGTGGGATGACGCAGGGTAACAGTTTCAGTATGTAGGGGGAATCTTCGGAACTAATGGTCCATTTCTAAAAATTCTTTCACTGGTAAAAAGCTACATTAATCGTGGGTGCTTTATGTTATAAATTATATTATAACATGCATATTAGCCGAGCTGTCACAAGTTTTGCGGACGAAGTCACGGCCAAAATGCTAGTGTATTTTACTTTGTCTTTGAGAGTTAAGGGTTAGATTCTTATTGTTATCCTCTTGTTTTTTTTTACATAGGAAGCGTTAGTGGGAATAGTGTGGTAGATTTATCAGAACTATTTTTCGAAATATCTTGTATGTTTCTACCTATTTGTTAATATTTATTGGTAATACTACTCATCGTTACCAAGAAATAAGGTAGTTTTTTAATGCAAATTGATACTTAACATAATCATAATATGTTCTTCTGTATTTACAGGATAAATCAATATTAAATTATATACATGTATTAACCTTCCAAAAATTACGACTCTAAGAAACTGCGAATTTTGAACAAGGGGCTTGGGGAAACCCAAACTTATTGCAACGCCTACAGTTGAATACTAAGAAATTAAAATAAGACTTGCTAAAACAAATAATAAATTAGAATATAGCTAGGTCAGATCTTGACCTATTTTGGAGTTATTGGCAAAGAGTAGCCTACAATTATTTTATCTGGCTATCAAAAGAGGAGTTGGTGAAGAGAATGGGAACATGGGATACACACCAAACTCCAAACTACATAAGAGCCACTAGAACTAAATTTTAGATCTATGAGATTGGACAAATCGTGTTATAAAGATTCTATTTTTAAAATCTTATTTATGAATCAACCTCTTTCAAAGATTATCGCTTGTTTTCATACGTGTATCACCATGTCTTGCCTAGTCTTTTCCCAACAATGCTGTGGTCGGCTTTCAGTCCAACCAGATGCAGCTGAATATCAGTATTTTACATGGAGCGACTATCTGACTTCCACAATTCTGTTAGTACTAGGTAAGACGATACCCCTTTGATAAGACTGGTTGTCAGACTTTCGGGGGTCGTGACGACTGTAATAGCCTTCTCGTATATTTTTTCAGAACGACTATCTGACTTCCACAATTCTGTTAGTACTAGGTAAGACGATACCCCTTTGATAAGACTGCTTGTCAGACTTTCGGGGGTCGTAACGACTGTAATAGCCTTCTCGTATGTTTTTTCAGAACGACTATCTGACTTCCACAATTCTGTTAGTACTAGGTAAGACGATACCCCTTTGATAAGACTGGTTGTCAGACTTTCGGGGGTCGTAACGACTGTAATAGCCTTCTCGTATGTTTTTTCAGAACGACTATCTGACTTCCACAATTCTGTTAGTACTAGGTAAGACGATACCCCTTTGATAAGACTGGTTGTCAGACTTTCGGGGGTCGTGACGACTGTAATAGCCTTCTCGTATGTTTTTTCAGAACTTGCGCGAACACAGTTACGTGTTATCTACCAAGGTAAATACCATAGGTGTAGGTATAGGTATAAAATGATGTAGGTATAACCTACATACCTATACATAAAAGCCAGCACCATACCGACCAGTCACGTCACTGATGGTGTGTTAAAACGATCTCCGTGATTTTACTGCCCCGTCCATATTGTGGGTGCATGTGGGCTGTGATGGCGGCCCGCTGCTCTTGCGCATACAACACAATGGAGCACTAAAGTGCCAACGTCGTTTATAGCCGCCTGTGGTTTGGAAATTAAAATCCAACTTGCTGATCCGACTCTGTCGTGGCATTCAAGTGTTTGGGGTTAAGAGAAATTGTTGGATCATGACGGTGTTCATTATTTTTGTTATCTCCAATAATAAAATTCATGTCGTCCACAAAAAAATCATTAATGAGTTGCAGGTTGTATCAAAACTTAAACAAACTATAGGGTTTATCAAAATATAGACGAAGATAATACAGGGTGTAAAAGACCTCATCACGAAGCCGTCAACCAAGCATACTGTACATCAAGCTAAGTAACTTTACGCAAAAAATATTGCTGAGAAACGACTTTTTTTTTTGGGGTGGAAAATCATGTTTTGTGGTAGAACTCAATGTAACGCACTCAAAACATTGTGCTGATGGGTGGATTGAATAGTACGGGGGTCGTGGAGGTGAAAAATAAAATTCTTTCATTAAAAACTTGTATCTAAAAAAAAACTTGTCAAAAAGTTGGAATATTGACCCCCAATATCTCCGTAACTAGAAGGTTCCCAGGTATGTTGTAGAACAAAAAAATGATCGCAACAACGCGACGTGGAGAACAAGTGCCTTTCGGCTTCGTTGAGAGGTGTTGTACACCCTTTATATATATTTTTTTGTATAAAATGAAAGCCAGATTGACACCATTTTCTTGTTTCTCCTTTAGGTTTGAGGATTATTATTGAGAGAAAACAACTGGACAGCCTCGTTGGTCTAGTTCTAGTACCAGCTCTACGTAGTATTATTAATCCATTCACTTTAAGACGGTTACTCCATATCTTGGTATAATAATGTACTATGTTATTGGCGCAATTGCTGAGCATGAGGTTCTAGGTTCGACTCCCGGGTCGGGCAAAGTGTAATTGGGTTTTTCGATGTGGAATTTCTGAGTAGCAGTTCTTGAGTCTGTATTTGTTGCGGGGTTGCTGGCAATAGGCTCGCCCCCAATTACATGGGACATAACAATGATATTATATAGTAAAAAGAGGAAAAAAAAAAAAAGAAAAAGAGTCTTTATAATATCATTGGGACTTAAATGTAACTTAATTGGGGGCGTACTATTAGGTACGCTTCTGCCTAACCCTTCGTCGTTTAAGGTGTGATGTTATATTTATGTAACAATATGGAATGTCGATTACTACGTCCGTATATTATTTGATGGTATATATTTCTAATTCATGAGGAGCTCGTGGCTAAATAATAACAGCCGCTCGGGTCGATCTTTAGTTTAAGCCTTGCTTACTTAGGTTGGTCCTTGGATGGGTGACCACCCATTACATACCGAGTTTTCTCCGTGCCTCGGAAAGCACGTTAAGCCGTTGGTCCCGGCTGGCATTTGTAGATCTTTGACAGTCGTTAGGTAGTCAGAGGCCCAAAAAGTCCGACAACCTACCAAGCGGTAACGTATTACCCGGTACTAACTGGGTTGTGGAGGTCAGATAGGCAGTCGCTCCATGTAAAATACTGGTATTCAGCTGCATCCGGTAAAACTAGAAGGCGACCCCAACATAGTTGGAAAAAGGCCTAGGCAGATGATGTTATATTTCTAATTCATTGAAAATTATATGTGTGAAGCGCGGCTCTTTTATTCTGAAAGATGGGTTTATTCAATTTATAATTCAATTGGTGTTTTATGTAAATTGTATATAACATTTCCACATACAACGTATTTCCCCACACATTTTCGCAGAACCAACATTTACATAGATGACGATGATCAATTCGGCGACTTGTGTCACTTCGGGAAATGCTTAGTCAGCTTCATATTGGTAAAGTCTTGACTAGGCATGTTACAAACTGTTTTATACCTTATGCACCTAATGAGAGAGTCGCAATTAAATTACTACATATTATAAAACAAAGTCACCCGCCGCGTCTGTCCCTATGTATGCTTAGATCTTTAAAACTACTCAACGGATTTTGATGCGGGTTTTTTGATAGACAGAGTGATTCAAAAGAAGGGTTTTAGTATAATTTGCGGGTGGGCGAAGCCGCGGGCATCAGCTAGTTATTAATATTACGACCTACTTGATCTGGAATAGTTTTAATAGGTAGTCATGAGGTAGTCCCGTTTATATTCCAGCAGACCTAATCATCATCATCATCATTTCAGCCGAAAGACGTCCACTGCTGGACATGGGCCTCCCCCAAAGGGGTTTTTTTTTGCCATAATCGCCACGCTTGGCAGGCGGGTTGGCGATCGCAGTTCGGTTGTTACAAAAGCACAGAGAACGCTGCTGCCCATTCTCTGGTAAGTCCCTTAGTCGCCTCTTACGACACCCACGGGAAGATATGGGATGGTGTTATTCTTTACGTCCGACACCATACAGAACCAACCTGCAGACCTAATGTCTCTCGTTTAATGGGACACTATCGGTGGATCTTTTAGCTCACAGCTCATCTGACATGCAGAACATTTATGTTCTACCCAATTCATTTTGTTAACATCCACTTTCCGGGTTTTATCGCGGCAGACCAAGACCAAGAAGTTGACTCCTACCTATAGAACTAGCTCGCGCTGGTAGAATAGAATAGGAGAGCGGGAGAAAGGCCTTTGAGGGACATTAGAGGCTTAATATTTATATAGGGTGTAAACACCCCCCTCCCCCAACCCCTATTTATGTAAACACCTATGTAAACACCTATGTAAACACCTATGTTTAACAAATAAACTGATTGATTGATTAACAGAGTCTTTACGAAGCCGTCAACCAAGCATTTTGCACATCAAACTAATACTAATCACTCTACGCAAAAATGTTTGCTGGGAAATGCCTTGTTTTTGGATGAAAATTCACGTTTTACAGTAAAACTCAATGTAACGCACTCAAAACATTGTGCTAGTGGATGGATTGAATAGTGTGGGAGTCGTGGAGTTGTAAAAATCTTAGATTAAAAACATGTATTTAATAAAAACTTGTGAAAATGTTGGAACTTTGACCCCCAATATCTCCGTAACTAGCAGGTTCCCAATATGCTCTAAAAAAATATCGCAATGATGGGGAGATTAATGGTGCCTTTTGGCTTCGTTAAGAGTCTCTTTACACCCTTTAGATAGATGCATAGTTCTGTTCTGACGAATTGAAGTATCTTATTTTTTTTGTTTGTCATTAATATCTCTCTGCTGGAGAAAGGCCTTCCCCATATCTTTCCTGGACTGTTTTGATGCACGACTTCGTTCCACCCATGGAAATGCGCGTCTATGTCGCTTTGCTACCTTTGTGGCCGGACTATGCAGCGACGGGCGACGGTCATCATAATAATCATCACCAGCCTATTCATGTTCCCACTGCTGGGACACAGGCCACTCTATGAGAGGGAATGGGCTATAATCTACCACGCGGGCCCAGTGCGGATTGGTAGATGTTACATGTCTTCGAATTTTTGGTTCTAGGACATGCCGGTTTCCTCACGATGTTTTCCTTCACCGTTTTGAGAGCAGTGGTGATGAAATAAATTACACAAAGTAATGCGCCTACCTGGGTTCGAACCCACGACTTACTGTTCGTAAGTCGGGGCCGCCACCACTGGGCCACCGCTGCTCACGGGCGACGGTAAAAAATATGAATTATTTAAAAAAGTCCGGCCTAGAGCGAGTCAGACTGACGCACCGAGGGTTCCGTACAAACTTTTTAAAGGACGAACTTAACTTTGCTGTTCGATCCCATGAAACGGCTATTGCACCAACCGCAAATAATAAGTTTGTAATAGTAAAAGCGCTTTTTATTTGTTATTAAACTATATATTTATGGTTTCAGATTTTTTCCTTTACATGTGCTGTAAGACGATGCTTCTCGCCAAATTTCGTCATTCTAGGTCAACGGGAACTACCATATAGGTTTTCGACCCAAAACCTATAGGGTACTTCCGGTTGACCTAGAACAGTAATAAGTAAATTTTGTTTAAAAGCTAGGTCTTACAGCACAAGTAAAGGAAAAATTCCGAAAATTAAAAAAAGTTGAAAATTAAGGTAAATTTTGGTACATACAAATTTTCGCGAAAATCTAAATTTTCCCATATCTTTTTATCATGTTGACTCAGGACCTTGATTTCTATACACCTAAGTAATAGAAACTATAGACCTCAGTATCTGGTATAAATTTCAACTTGCTAGGTCTACCCGTTCCTGAGAAAATCTGTGGTGGCAGACGGACGGAGGGCGGACAGACGGACAAGATATTGATCTTATAAGGGTTTCTTTTTTACCTTTTGATGTACGGAACCCTAAAAACACCAAACTAACGTGTCACTCTTTGGGTATTACTTAATATGATATTATTTATCGGAACGCAGTTTTATTGTGCTAATAAATACCTAAATGGTACTTCCCGGAGTTTTCCTCTCTTGAACGTTTTATACATTTATAATCCAAGACGTTTGACGTCATTTGTGTTTATTTATTTTTCCATACTTTGAAGAAGTTTTATATTCCCATGCGGTATAAAAAACCCTTACAAGATACAAGGGTGTATCATCGATTGAGAAAAAATTAACAGTACCTACCATGAAATTGAATATTTATTACTTTTTATTTCTACAAAAGAGGTGGCGAGATGATCTAAATGCGTATATACGCGGATCGAGGTGGCGCAGGAGAAGAGTATCTGGAAGGATATGGGGGCGGCCTTTGCCCAGCATTGGGACGTACAAGGCCACATACAAGGCTATTGAAAACAAAAAGAAGGTCACGCTCGTATATTCCCGAGAGATAAGGTAGAGTTATAACTATAGTTTATCGACCTTTCGCCAGGCCCTCAAGTCTTCTATTACAATAGTGTCAAAATGGTCTATCATTGATTTCATAATTGTTGATTTTGACGAGTTTGGTTATCTACTAATATAATGGCGTCATTATGACTTTCCAATGGTCAACCACTGACACTCCATTGAAAGAAATGACATAGAATAGTAATCTCGTACCATAATGACAAATGAATGACTGAATTGGGCGGTGTACTAGGTAGGTACTTCAGATTGCCTAAAACACTAATAATGATTATGTAAAAATATATATAAATGTCCAAGGTCATGTTGAATGCCCATGTCACACCCACTCCTATCAAGATCGGAGACTCCACACTCGAAGTTGTAGACGATTATGTGTACCTAGGACAAACGGTCCAGTTAGGTAGGTCTAACTTCGAGAAAGAGGTCAATCGTCGAATCCGACTAGGCTGGGCAGCGTTCGGGAAGTTGCGCGGTATCTTCTCGTCCAACTTACCGCAGTGTCTCAAGACGAAAGTCTATGACCAGTGTGTGTTGCCAGTGATTACATACGGGACCGAAACGTGGTCGCTCACAATGGGCCTCATCAGAAGGCTTAAAGTCACCCAAAGGGCAATGGAGAGGGCTATGCTCGGAGTTTCCTTGCGCGATCGAATCAGAAATGAAGACATCCGCAAGAGAACCAAGGTTACCGACGTAGCCCGAAGAATTGCCAAACTTAAGTGGCAGTGGGCAGGGCACATTGCTCGCAGAACGGATGGCCGATGGGGCCGAAAAGTTCTGGAGTGGCGACCGCGAACCGGAAGACGTTACGTTGGAAGGCCTCCCACTAGGTGGACTGATGACCTGGTGAAGGTTGCGGGAATCCGCTGGATGCGAGTCGCGCGGGACCGGTCAATGTGGCGACACTTGGGGGAGGCCTATGTCCAGCAGTGGACGTCTTTCGGCTGAAATGATGATGATATATAAATGAAATCTGGCAAAAATAAAATAATGTCATTAACACAATTCTATTACGAGACCATTGACCGACCAATGATTGACGTTTATGAATTTAGCTGATCACGAACTTTTAGCAAAATGACAATGGGATAAGAATGGGATCGTGTTGGAATGACGAATTTATAAAAATAGCAGACTTGGGCCCCAGTTATGTTATGTTATAGGGCCGCTACACATGCGGCGGCAGCAGCACTATCGCGCTGCCATGTAAAACGGCCCTAATGGAAATTAGGGCCGTTTCATGGGAATGAATAGGTTACAAGCCCACTATCATCAATCGGCAAAAAACAAAACACTGTTTCTAAATCTATACTAATATTATAAAGAGGTAACATTTGTTTGTAAGTTTGTATGTAGGGGTAATCTCCGGAAGTAATGAACCAATTTTAAAAATTGTTTCATTGGTAGAAAACTACATTATTCGTGAGTGCTATAGGCTATATTTTATTCCCGTACTCCCACGGGAACGGGAACTACGCGGGTGAAACCGCGGGACGTCAGGTAGTTATTTATAAACTGCTACATACAATTAATAAACACCAAGTCATACAATCCGAACAAAAACTGATGTTTTTTCGAGGGAATCCCTTTATTGACTCACGCATAGACGATAATTACTTCGCCAAAAAGATTTTCATTTTACTCACAGAAAAAAAAAATCAATATGCTTAGCTATGTCAATACCTACATTATGTCATAGCTAATATCCAAACAAAGATTTTAAGTAAGTATTAAAAAACAAAAACCTGACTGCGAAAAAATAACTAATGACTTTAAATAAAAACTGAAAAGAAAAAAAACAAGTTCAGGAAACAGGACATATTGACTGCAACAGTCGGACCCATATTGAATGTAATGATTTTAGTCTAGATTATTTAATGGGTCCCGACTGTTGCAGTCAGTAAGTCCTGTTTCCTGAACATTTTTTTGTCTTTTCAGTTTTTATTTAAAGTTATTAGTTAATTTTTATGCAGTCGGGTTTTTTTATTTTTTAATTACCTATTTTTTTTATTTTACCCTTTTTAGTTACTTAGATATACCATTTTAAAATCCTAATGATGAGCCATTTATCGAGCTATTCAGTCTGCAGAGCGTGCCAAACATTTGAATTTGGCGCGAAAAATCCGCCACTTTGTTTTTTTTTTAATTTGATATTCCCATTGTCACTCTCACAGTAAATACAAATCTAACGACACCTCTCAAGCTAAAATCAATCGAGCCGTTCATGCCACAAAGCGTGCCAAACAATTATACATACATACTCTCGAAAAACATAACCCTCCTTCTGGCGCAGTCGGGTAAAAAATGGTGTTTTCCCGATAATTTTCGAGATAATTGAATTTTCATGCAAACTGTAAATAAATTGTCAGTTCATAGACACGGCAAGTTAACGACAAACACGGGTTTTCACATTCGTGATTTAGAAAATGCGCGTTCCCTCACCGCAAACGATTATTTTGTTCATGAAGGGGACTGATCGTGGAATGGGGCCTTAATAGCGTGATCGTTTAGTTTTCTTTTATTCTATTTTATCTGTGTACAGTTTTGCGGAAATACGGATTTTTTTGCTGTAAGAATTAAATGGAGGAAAAGAAAGACACGTTTTAAAGTTTTTTACTACTCATACTCGGAAAGTAGGTCTGAAGTTGCCTGAGGTGCGGGTTGAGAGTAATACTTTTCAGCCCTAGAGAATCAGTTTCAACTGACAGCTGTCAAACTGAAAAAAAAAAATATATTTTTCTAATAAACCATGTTCTAACTTTCTATACAGCCACGATATAAAATTGAAATAACATAAAGTTAAGTATTAATGAAAGAATATAAATTTTTTAAATAACTTTTTTATAATTAAGTTACAACTATTTCTTTGAAATAGCATAGATTTGGGCAAAATGTTTACCATTTTTTAGATGATGAAAAGAAAAATAGGGAATGGCTGAATAGCTGGCCGGCCACAGAAAAAAAAGAATGCTGGAAATGAGTTCTGTTGGTTATCCTTTCACACCCTGGCAAGATTTTTCGAAACATTTTCGATGTACAAAAACGATTTTTCTACAGATTAGATATGTATAGATTTTGATTTTCAGCAACTCGTCCCAAATGGGCCGTGGGACCAGTTGATGAACGACTCAAACCGAAATATGTTTGTTTGACCGTACTTTCCCAAGACATAACTTTGTTTTGTTTTCTTGTGGTCCCAAAATACCACTAAAAAATATTTAGGGGGAATCCGGGACCGTGGTCATGGTCCCGAAAGCCCCCCGACCCCAGAAGCGACAATCCGATCTTCATTTGTTTTTTCGAGTTGATTCATGTTTTTGTTTTTTTACTTTCCTTGTATTTGTAATAAAAAGCACAGTGTTTAAATAGTACATTTTGATACAAGTGGAGAAAGTTTGTTATTGCATTCGAGGCGGAATTACAACACTCGAGCCGTAGGCGAGGGTGTTTTTGAGCCGAGAACTGCAATAACAAATGTCCACGTGTATCAAACGACGTTTTTCAATACACTTTTGAAGAAATAAAATAAAATAACGAAAAATATTTTTGTCACGAACTAAACTATGATTTTAATTTTCTTTTTTTTCGCGCTTTGGTTTCGCCAGGTTGAAGGAGAGGAAAAAGTATGAAGCCGTTAAACTGCCTAATATAAAAAATAGATTTATTTTAATTTTTTGAATTTAGAACACAGATAAATGTTAATTTGTGTATAAAAATAACTATAAGTTTTTAGTAATCATGTTTATCTATGATATTCTATTTATAAACACAATTTTAATATTCAAAAAATATTTATGCCGTAAAGACGCATAGTGCTTTGCCGAAATTAAAAAAAAAACATTCACCTCAGGCATTGAACCAATTTGGACCAAGTATAGGTATAGTTATCTGTGGCAATTATCATTCCCGCACACGTGCGGGAAAATTGAAAAAAACGCACGCGTGTGAAATACATTGCATGTTGTACCTAATCGTAGTGCGTTATGGACCAGTTTTCGAGGAAGTGTATTGAAAAAAAAATTACAGACTTATTTAGTCCCTCGAACTATTAGCGCCGTCGCTGCGGCGGGCACCAAACCTCGTCTCGGGACTAAATAAGTTACTTTCACCCCTACCTAGGGTAACAATGTACTATTACATTATTATACAGTCTAAAATTCCTTAATTTTTTGAACGCCATTGTCACATATATGTGACAAGTAAGCGCGTGCCCTATACGACAAACGTCACAAATATGTGACAAAATGGTAGGTGGAATTGTGGCTTGACGTGGGGGGCACGCCCGTGCGTATTAACGCACGCGCTCTGCCGTTCAAAAGGTTAAAAACATAAGGGGGGTGTGTCATCGATTGAAAAAACCAGTTGCACAAACGGAATAATTATACCTGATTGATTAGTTTGTGTGTATTGGTTTCCTCAAGATGTTTTCCTTCATTGCTTTGAGAAAGTGTGAACAACATTACAATTCTGAAATAGAGCCTTGACTGACTGGAAGGAGTTAGGCAAAAGACTAAAATATATATTTCTTTCTTTCTTTCTTTCTTTTCTTTCAAACCAATTAGTTTTCAGGGTTGAACGAGCGATTATAACACAAAAATAAATTATTATTCTACATTAGTTAGGTAAGTACTCTAAAGAAATTGTTTTAGAAACTGTTTTTTTGGGATTGGAAAACTAATTAAAGAACGATCTAAAATTTCTTGTAGCCCAGAAAAAAAAGAAAACGCTGGCTTGTATCACTTGGAACCTTTCATGCGTCAGGGTAGCCAGCGAAATTCAAATTTACTTACGTTTTTTGCTATTTGCAGGCCAGTGCTAGGTTGTACGTTGATTAAAGGTCTAGGAATGACTTTTTCAAGGTCAAAGTCATTCCTAGTCGTTTATGAACTTGGAGGGTTGTATTGATGGTTTTGATTATTATAATTCTGTAGGCAACTATGTAGTTGCCGTGGCTGTAAGACGTATGTACGTCTTACAGCCACGAATCATGTTTTAATCCATATACAACCTTATAGTACTAGCCTGCAAATTGCAAAAAACGTTAGAAAATTTGAATTTCATGGGCTACCCTGGAGCATCCACCTTAAGTAGTACTCAATTTGCTGCGTACGTTGATACGTATAATCGTAGAGTAGAAAGAAGGACATGGAATCCTATATCAAGCATTTGCAAAAAAGGCTTCTCTCCTACACACCTATATGTTTCCGTTTACGCTTTTTAAGTTTCATAATCCTTAAAAAATCACCAAGATTCCAGCCATAACATTAGATCTTTAATAAAATAAAATTCAATTAATTCAGGCAAGACGGCCCATACGGAAGGTACATTTTTTCACAAATTTTCACGAGTAAAAACTATGCCAGAAAAACAAATTTAATAAGAATGAGGTAAATTTACATTATTGTTATCCATTATTATTATAAAAAATAAGTTAAACACTTTAAAAAATACTTTAAAACTGACATCCTTAATTAATAAGAAGCAACGTTTCTCAATCATTTTTTTTAAACCACGGACTTTCCGGTAGATACCACACGACCACAAGTAGGTACCTACTTACCTGCTTGGTGACCTATAAACAAATAGGTGTTATGTTATGATCAGTAGCTATCATGCTATCGTTGTTGGTACACAAGAGTTCGTCACCCCTGATAGGTGTAAGGCTGTGCGCATACTGAGACCTGCTGGCCTACCATGACGTCTTAAAGCAGGATCGTTTTATTCTTGTTCGACTGAGGGTAAGAGACGGAGCTATAGAGGACGTATAGCGCCATCTCTTTCCCTCACTGGAATAAAATTAAAACGATCCTGCTTTAAGACGTCATGGTAGGCCACCAGCCCGCTTAGCATGAACGCCGCCGCCGTAGACACGAAAGAGAATCGAGAAATCTTTTGTTCATCTGTCATTGAATCGACAAAATGACAGATGAACAAAATATTTGTCGATTCTCTTTCGTGTCTACGGCGGCGGCGTTCATGCTAAGCGGGAAGATTGTCTTTAGACAGTCAAGACAAGAAAAGAGAAGACATTTATTTGTAGAAACATGAGTATACATCTACAAGATATGCAGGTTGTTTATAAACAAAAAGATCCATCATGTTCGACCTTTAGGGCATACACACATATACATACACATGGGCATGGGCATATACATGGGTAAGAAAATTAATTTAAATGTATTTAAACAAGACTAAAAAAATATTAAATTATCACAGACAGACTATTGCTATATGAAAACACTAGCTGTTGCCCGCGGCTTCGCCCGCGTAAATTTCGGTAACTGTCCCACTGAATCATACTAAAGGGATAAATAGTGTCCTACATGTGAATCCAGGTTATAAACTATCGATGTGCCAAATTTCATAATCATCACAACCACCATCACTGTCACAACCACCATTATTATCACAATCACCATCACTATCAAAACCAACATCAATATCACAATCATTATCACAATCACCATCACTATTTCAGTCACCATCACCATCACAAACACCAACACAATCACCATCACAATCACAGTCACCATCAATATCACCATCATTATCACAATCACCATCACAATCACCATCACAATCACCATCACAATCACCATCACAATCACAGTCACCATCAATATCACCATCATTATCACAATCACCATCACAATCAAAATCACAATCACCATCACAATCACCATCACAATCACCATCACAATCACCATCACAATCACCATCATAATCACCATCACAATCACCATCACCATCACAATCACTATCAAAATCACAATCACCATCACTATCAAAACCAACATCAATATCACAATCATTATCACAATCACCATCACTATTTCAGTCACCATCACCATCACAAACACCAACACAATCACCATCACAATCACAGTCACCATCAATATCACCATCATTATCACAATCACCATCACAATCACCATCACAATCACCATCACAATCACCATCACAATCACCATCACAATCACCATCACAATCACCATCACAATCATTCACTATCACAATCACACTATCACAATCACCATCACCATCACAATCACCATCACAATCACCATCACAATCACCATCACGATCACCATCATGATCACCATCACGATCACCATCACAATCACCATCAATGTTGAATGATCACAACCGTTTCAAGGTTCCATCTATCTCTATACCAAAATTCATTTAGTAGGGATATACGATACACAACTGCACTCTGCGTTTCCACCCGTATAATTCCGGGATCGGGATCGGGATCTGGATAAAAAGTACCCTATGTCCTTTCCCAAGGTTCCATCTATCTCTATACCAAAATTCATCAAAATCGGTTCAGCGGTTTAGGCGTGAAAAGGTAACAGACAGACAGACAGACAGAGTTACTTTCGCATTTATAATATTATTATAGTAGGGATTAGTAGGGATAATTCCGGGATCGGGATCGGGATCTGGATAAAAAGTACCCTATGTCCTTTCCCAAGGTTCCATCTATCTCTATACCAAAATTCATCAAAATCGGTTCAGCGGTTTAGGCGTGAAAAGGTAACAGACAGACAGACAGACAGAGTTACTTTCGCATTTATAATATTAATAATATAATAATATAGTAGGGATGTGGCGCTACTGGCGAGTAAGGTAAAAAAGAAATAATTATACTTAAAAATCATTCTTCCTCCAAGTATCTACAACATTAGATTCCCACTTACTACTTAAAATCTTCAAGCCATAATTAATCAAGACGGGCTCAATCTTGACCACAATCATGTATATTAGTAAACTAACACTTTATATTACGATCCGAACGATTTTGAAGGAAATTCCTAATCCATTGCTGCATGCGTTCGAAAATTCGTGAGCTTGACTGCGTAAATAACGCAATGAATGTTGTTGAATTGTCAGAATAAAAGGCATTGCTTATATAAAAGACAAAACTGCTCTATGTTTGAAAGAAAAATAAAAAAAAAAACTTTTCTACTCGCTATAACACAGCGCAATATAAATAATTAAGAGAGACCACCGCGAGATAATTACTGATTCCAATAATAGGTCTTACTAGCCTGACGTGATTTAACAAACAGAACAAAACGTGCTATGAATGAGAACCGGTCTGCGCGCGCGCAGCACTAGTGTCGTCATCGTTATAACGAATCAACGAGTGCGTCATTTCAATTTTCCAACTTTTTTTAATGACGTCGGGTTTCTTTTGTTTGATCGATAATCGGGAAATTACTTTGTCCCAGTTTTTAAGGCGATTTAGATATCAAGGACTTGGGTAACTGTCACACTGTCAGCGATTCGCAGGAAGGTAGCTGAACTGGAACCTAAACACAAGTTCTTCATTTGACCGAGTTCTCATCGGTGCGGTGGCGGTGTAAATAGTCACCGATCAATTTCTAAATGTATATACCAGCTGTATGTGTGGTGTAACAAAATAAGAAAAAACAAATAACGTATTTTTTCGACCCATTTTCCTTAAAAAAAAAGCTCTAGTTTGACCGTATAAGAGCAAACAAGAAAAAAAAAAATTCTGTCGACCCATTTTCCTTGGGGATAATGATCCAGTTTGATGGTCTAACTAAGAGGTATTTTATATGTGCTTGTTCTGTTACACCATGTATACCTTTTTTATTGTCAACCATCTTTTGTAAGTTTCCTTAACGAGTATATTATAGCAAGTCGCTTCCTCGTCGACAGTGGGGCAGGTGCCTTACTTAACTTAAGTTCAAGTAAAGGTCACGGTTTATCGTATACGAACTCGAAGTGATTTCGTAATATTTTTTTCTGTTACCGCTCAATGTAAGTGAATGATTGTATAGTTATTACGCACGCTGTGCTTGCGTTCGTCTAACGTTTTTCCTTTTCGTGACACATATCGTTGCGTAAATCAATTACAGTCAGTGTTAGATAATATATATTGTTAATGATTGAGTGAGATCGGAAGAGATTCTAACTTCCTCTTTGTAATGCCGCTGTAGATCAAAAATTATATTTTGTGACGAAGGAAGCATATTTTTTGGGACGACCCAGGACTTTTTTGTGTAGGACAAAACTCAGTGGGTCAAAAAATCAAAATGAATTGTTCGACTAACTTTAACTTAAGTTAAGATTTATAATAGAGCCGCTGACACATTGATGTTAAATTAGCACGACCTTGACTGAGTTCGCACTAAGGCCAGCCTTATTCATATTTTTTTATTGATTCTTTGGCCTCTTAGCAACTGATGATTATTTTTATCGAGAACTCGCAATGGTTTGCAAATATTTCGTATGAACGAGAATGGTATAAAAAGGAGTAGATTAAATGTAAATATCATACATAGTACAATGAAGGTTGTCTGTTCCATAGTTTCTGTCCACCACGGGACCATATCCACGAGCGAGAGAATCGCGGCGATACTTACATCGTACGTACCACGTATTTCTATCTCACTCTCTTCGTCGCGATTCTCTCGCTCATGGAGTCGGCCCATATGAGAGTGTACAGAAATACGTGGCACGACGATGATATCGCCGCGATTCTCTCGCTCGTGGAGACGGCCCAAAAGAGTGTATAGAAAAACGAGGCAAGGACGATAATATCGCCGCGATTCTCTCGCTCGTGGAGTCGGCCCCCAAGAGAGTGTATAGAAATACGTGGCATGACGATGATTTCGCCGCGATTCTCTCGCTCGTGGAGACGGCCCCTAAAAGCGTGTGTGAGTCTAAATGCATGTTTTGCTGTAAAATGCTAAATGATTTTTTGTCGTCAATTTGAATAGAAGAAGAAGACTATAATATGTCTCGAGAGACATTTATACTGCGTGTATTATAAATGCGTGATATAGACAAGGGTGTGGCACCAACTATCCAATTGAACAATTTTTTATTTTTATTCGATCGCAATTAAAATATATTTATCCTATATTTTATTGAATCGGGTAAGTTGGAATTGAAATTTTGTATGGGACAACCAATGATATTATTACTATATACTGGAATATTATTGGGGACAACTGTTTATTTTTTCGTAATTACGATGTAAGTCCCGTGAAGATCAAATATTTTAATGTCGGAGATTGGTTGTCGGTACCATGTACATACACACATATACCATACTCGACTCATACACACTATATTTCAATTCGACGAATCCTATTGACCCAACTAACACTTGACACTGACAATAAAATCAGTAATCCATTTATTAGACAGGCGGTGTTCGCAAATCATGGCGGTCGGCCGCGCTGAGCGCCGGATTAACCAATTATTATGCGCCCCTACTAATAGTTATACGCGTAGTAACACCGACCGGTTACTGTTACATAGTATTACAAATACATAGTACATAGTGCCACTGAGTGAGTGATAATTAGAGTTTAAATATTTGGAATTTTTAGGTGGTTGGCCTGATGAGTGTCAAGATTTTCAGCTCGCATTATTGAAGCATAATTGATTCATTTTGGGTACATGTTTCAACAAATTCTGTGCCAGTTATAATGTGCCAATCGGTCTCGCCTGCTTCCAAATTTGATTTGATTTAAAATGTGCTTATTTTTTGCTTTTCAGTTTTTTCAGTCGGTTTTTTAGTTTTTTGAATAAATTTGTTTTTATTTCAATAGGAGTTTTTCAGTAGTAGTTCGGAGCCTGTAATTTTTCGCAATTTATGGCAATATATAGGCTCGCCCCAATGGGGTTTAAGTATACATAACTCTGAGGATATGTAGGTTTACTAAACCTACCTCTACCTCTCTACCTCTGTAGTCTGTACCTCTTTACCGAACTCTTTGGGAATTCCAGGAGTGATCTTATGTTTTAACCAATTATTATCCGCCCCTGCCAATTGACAGCTAACTATTCTGCCGCAAAGCTCAATATGAGACGCGTTAAAACTTTTTTAATTTTCTCTGTGCCAGGTCAATACCGACCAGCCGAGTCAAGTACGAGTAGGCTCAATAGCAGGTTAGAATGGTATCCTTACAGCATTTATTGAACTCTAATAACTGGTTTAACTTGTATGCGAAATTTTGTAAACAGAAATGCGTGGTGACGTCTTCTCCTCTATCCTCATAAATAACAAAATTATCCAAAACCAGTTTTCCTCATTAGGCTCATAGCACACGTGTAAGCTTTGCATCGGATCAGCATTACCTCTTCTCAAGCCGTTCACCATTCTTTCTAAGAAACTCCACTCGAAAATGTACACTTACTATAAGTACCGTTACGGCATCGCCACACAAAATGGTTGAATGGCGGTTTTAACATTTCGTTTTTTGATGCCGTTGGCTAGAGAATCGGAAGACGCTTTGTTTTAGCCGATAACAGAAACATGCAATCCCTATCTAATTTTAAGTAAACACAAATTATAAAATTGTATTGCACCTTTACCAAGGTATAATTGCAGTTTTTCACTCTCCTGTAAAGTTGCTATTTTTGACTTACGTGGTGTTAGAAGTTCAGAGTAGAGACGAAAAGAGAGAGGAGCTCATGGCTAAATAATAACAGCCACTCGGGTCGATCTTTTGGTTAAGCTTTGCTTGCCTAGGTTGGACTGTGGATGGGTGACCACCCATTACATACCGAGTTTCCTCCGTGCCTCGGAAAGTACGTTAACTACAGTTTGTCCCGGCTGTCATTTGTAGATCTTTGACAGTCGTTATAGGTAGTCAATGGCCCAAAAAGTCTGACAACCAGTCTTACCAAGGGGTACCGTATTACCCAGTACTAACTGGGTTGTGGAGGTCAGATAGGCAGTCGCTCCATGTAAAATACTGGTATTCAGCTGCATCCGGTTAGACTGGAAGCCGACCCCAATATAGTTGGGAAAAGGCTAGACAGATGATGTGGTGTTAAAAGTTCAACGAAAATAGTAAAAATGAGGCGAGATGATGACGAACCGGTGAAACGCATATCTGTGCTATGACCTTTATCCTTTCGGTCAACATTTTAGCAAAGAAAAGAGTACCTAACTGACCTCTAAAAACCGTAATAATAAGATGAGATTACCATAACTGGATTCTATTCAAAGCTTGCTAGGAAACACCCAAATCAATATTACAATATTTGTACGTTATCAAAACATACATTACAAGTAAAAAAAGCACTCAGTACATAGTTAATGTACTCACCTTTTTTTTTCTTAATTACGTGGTAACAATGACGTATTTGGAGTTTCATGACGGTTTTTCTGTAGATACTCAAATATTGGAAGCCTATAAATATGTCTACTTGACCTTTCCGAATATTTTTTTGGAAACTGGAGAAATCGACATATCTTGGAGACTACTACTGCATGGGGCATTGAAAACCGGCCATTTTAGGGAACCGGTACTTTTCGGTTCCGGTTCTTATACAGAACCGGATACCTGGATATATCGGTCCTTTTCGTATGCAATACCCGTGTAACCATGTTTTTTGAAGGACTAGATTAGGCGACTTTTTAGTGGATTCGTGAAAAAAGTGGATCGAGCTCTATGGAAAGATGGCAGCTCCACTATTTCTCCTTCACTGCTAAACACTAGGATGTCTAGGACGTGAGAAGGGCGGGCGTTTTTGAAGACTGTCTCAAAAAGTGCTGATTATCAGCCTAATTTGAATAAATGACTTTTAATTTTGATTTTGCTGTGTACCCTGAATGCGGTAGGTGAAGAGCTGGGTTTCGTTACGTAGTTAGTACTTAGAAAAGGCCTATTCCTTGATGCGATTGAACCTAATCTATCAGGGTTATCAACCGCACGTAGCGCGTATGAGAAGAAGTCTGTTTCGATGACTGATTATTCATGAAATGATCTGCCAAGTTTACATACGACAGGTTATTTCCCTGCCCTTCATTTTTATTTTCTTTGTGAGGCCTCTTTTGACTACAACTAATCTTGTAATGCGATGGTGTGGGAGTCTCTCCCTGATGAAGCAAACTGTTGAAAAAGGATATTTTATCAGCCTTATGCCGTAGTAGATAATATACCTACCTTTTTTGCGATCTATTGAATACTCATTCCAATTTGTAGTCTGTAAATACAATGATGATTCAGTTAAGGTACGGTAATAAAAAAAAATATCTTACTCACGACTTAACTTGAACATTTGTTCTCCATACTAATGTGTGACGTAATAACTCTTGCGTAATGAGTAGTTTTTATAAGAAGTCCTATTTGATAAGAGCGGTATTTCCAATCATTATAAATGCAGGCACTTGTTGGGTTTTTCCGTGGAAATCGTTTAGTACGATTTTTCTCGAGTAAAGCTCGTAGTTGACTTTTTGAATTGAATGGGCAAACATTTGTTTTGATTTGCGCATGTATTTGTTCGTTCTAATAATTTGAACTGAGCTGAGAAAACTGCCCACTGTGATTTACTATGTCAGACTGTATATTTACTAAAGAAACGTTTTGTTTTGATTTGCGCTTGTATTTGTTCGTTCAAATAATTTAAACTGAGCCGAGAAAACTGCCCACTGTGATTTGCTATGTCAGACTGTATATTTACTAAAGAAACGTGGGACGAGTTGCACAACGAACATATTACGTATTTTGGTTTTCATCAACTCGTCCCAAATGGGCCGTCGGCTTGTGGGACGAGTTGATGAACGACTCACTTCTTTATGTCAATAAAAAAACAGTTGGATTTCAGTTTGACGTGATCTTCTGAATAATTCTAATCAACGTCATTCTTCTGCCCTTATCTTAATTTATTTGGGGTGGACGCATTTTTTCATACTTCTCTATTAGTCGTCACCTCTTGAGTCCAACCCCTTTCTAGCCAAAAAAGTAAATTTGTAAGAAATCTAGGAAAAACTCACCTCTCCCACTCCTACCGACGAACCTCAAATCATTGAACTTGGCAACTCTATTCTTCATAACCGCCGAGTTGTTCCTCAGCTCCGCGGAGCAGTTCTCGTCGTTACCGGCCCTGACGGTGACCAGGGTCCCGTCGAGGACCTCCCCGAGGGCCACCACCTTGAAGCCCCCAGGAAGCGTCTTGTTGGAGCGCCAGTGTTGGGGCAGCATTGAACACATGTAGTCTGGACTGCCCGTTCTTACTGTCGACAAAGGGATTTGGATTAGAAAGGTGTGTTGGGTTTCAGATCCAATCTACAGCTTGTAGAACACACGCAATCTACTTATATTATAAATGCAAAAGTTTGTGAAGATGTGTGGATGTCTGGGTGTTTGTAACTCTTTCACGCAAAAACGACTGACTGAATTTGGATGAAATTTGGCACACATATAGTTTATAACCTAGATTAACACATAGGATACTATTACTTTTTTGATTTTTATCTTGGTAGTACGATCTTGGGAATAAATAATTACGGGCTTAAGCTAGTCAGAAATATGTAGCTTTCCAGGAACAGATAATTATTTTTAAGCGTTTAAGACGAACCCTTGAAGAAAGTTGTCAGTATGATAATCTGTACTACAAATTTCTGATACACATGTGTATTTGTTACCTATCAAATCTATTTGGGTAACAGACGAGAATCGTTTTCGTGTTACGGCTTCTGATTAATCATAGAAGGATAGATAGCAAAAACGTTAAGCTGAAAATATCATATTCATCATCATCATCACAGCCAATTAGCAGCTCTATGCCTTTTATAAAACCTCTTCTAATTGAACACCATTGAACTTAAGCCTCGATCTGAACTTAATTGAACCTGGCATTGATAGTGCGTGTCACTTCCGAGTATTATACTCACTCTAGTCAATATTATTATGAAGTATATAAAAACAAAACTGATTAGCCTCATTCAGACCTATGTTGAGATTTTTCTTCTTGGTAGGAATTATAGGAATAACCCAGCCACTAGCAATGGTGATGTATCTGCGTATTGTGCTTTATACTAATGTTACATAAAAAGAGAGTTCTAAGTATCTAACGAAACAGCTTTTCTGAGTATTACATTCAATGTAACTAAGCACGAAAAAAGAATAGATACGTTACTCGTACAACTAGTTTCTAGTGAATTGGAATGCGTAATAATGATATGTACGTCACCGATTATAACGATTTGACGTACCGTTCTGCTTAATGACGGTACAGTAATGATATCGCAGTTTGACTCTTCTGGAAGACGTATAATGGAATACAACTGATTAACGCTTCTTTTACGACCTCAGGCGATGCTATGTGGGACGCGACACGACACGCGCGATCGTCACTTGTTTCTTTCTAGTGAGTACAGTCGCGACGCGTTGTGGTGATTTGCAACTCTTCCTTCATTTGTTTTACCGCAGTCACTGGTCACTGTAGCAACACGCGCGTCGCTCGACCGCTTGTGCTTAGCTCGTGGCCGAGCTGTAATTGACTGAGTTCCTTTACATCCTCATCGGTCACACATCGGTTACTACGAAATGATAAATACCGGATAAACAACTAATAAGCCAGAATTAATATAAACTCAGTTATCACACGGCTTGCCGGCTGCTAATAAATTGTGACGCTGCAGCTGTAAAAAATATTAGATTGAACAAGGAAAACCGTTATATAAAACGAGTTAACAACTAAATGTAATGACTGCGTAAAAGCGGGACCGAGTTTTAATATTGTATAATTTACAATGCGGTTTTAATCGTTAACTTTGGCCTATGAATGTTTTTGGTAAAGTCATAGTTAAGGGCCATATATCCCTCAAATGGCTTAGCATGATCCTCCATTACGCCTAAAATACTGCAGAATTAATTTTGAAACAAATATATGGTAAAGTTGAGGATTAATGATAAGTACTATGTGTGACGAAAACACGATTCCATAAACATTTCTCGATAAAAAAAAATTCCAAAGTTACCTCCAAATCGAACAATAAACCGCTGGTATTCAAAAAGTACTTCAAATTAGATCATGAAACTTTTGCATACTAACTGAACTAACTATAAAGCAGGACTTATGTGTTTTATTTTTTTAGTCCAATCAATAGATTTTTTGTAAATCGCAAAAAAAAAACACTCATTTCACACTATTCGGCCGCAATGACTGACGTAACAACCGCTTTGTAGTGCAAGCTGATTAGAACTTTATTCTAACAGTATTTCGAACGAAGTTTGCACCACCATAAATAGAGTTGCTAATTTTAGGGTTAGAAGGGCCATAAAAGGAACTAACTAGAGTCTTAAAAAAACAGTTTCGGCTAGTCAAAATAAATAAGACACCGATATTACGCACCATCCATGTTTTCATAGAGCGAAAGTCTTGACTCAGTCCATGCAATGCCTTAGCTGATTTCGATGTTGATTTGACGTTTCCAATCGATTCGTAACGTTTTCGAATCGAGTAAATAGGTGTAATTATGATGAATGATATCTCGATGACAGGAGCGTCAGTAATGATTGATTCGTTCATTCATTTTAACATGAAATCGGTCTAATCATTTTTTTTATTAGTACTAATTTTGCTTTAATCACCACTGTCAAAGAGGGATTGGTGATCGCAGTTATTAATGAATTTTTTAAATTCTTTTTGCGTAATCCGAAGAGGAGGAAGATACGAGAGGAAATGGCTAGAAAGCACTCTCGCTCCGGTGGCCATGGATCAGCCTCTGTACCCCATCCATGGAAATAGGCTCGCTCCCTTTTACATGGCTATTAAACGTAATTAGCGAAATGTGGTTATAGTACTATTAGGTAAACCTCTGCCTAACCCTTCGGGGATGACAAGGCGTGATGTTATGTTGATGTTAGGACAATCAAGGTGCGTACAGACTGAAAAAAGTTAAAACAATCTTGTGACAGGAAATCGTTCTTTGAAAAAGTAATATGGTACGAACACTAGCAAAGACAAAAGAACCGCAAAGTCAACGTTGTCTAAAATTTACTGAAAATGACGAAACTGCGTTAAACGAAGAAACTGCGTTAAACGAAGAAACTGCGTTAAATGAAGAAACTGCGTTAAATGAAGAAACTGCGTTAAACAAAGAAACTGCGTTAAATGATGAAACTGCGTTAAACGAAAAAACTGTGTTAAACGAAGAAACTGCGTTAAACGAAGAAACTGCGTTAAATGAAGAAACTGTGTTAAACGAAGAAACCGCGGTAAATGAAGAAACTGCGTTAAACGAAGAAACTGCGCTAAACGAAGAAACTGCGTTAAATGAAGAAACTCATCTACATTCTAAAAGCACACTAATAATAATCTAAAGTCAACTCAATCCTCAAATTAGGATGCGGTCACGACCGTTCGCTTCACAGACTATCTCAAAAAATCACCGTGTAACGGCTCAAGGAATCATAAAAACATTAGTAGTGTAAATGCGGTTTCACTATTTACGGAAGCTGATGGTATATAGGAATTATGGAGCCGCAAACTGCGGGTTAGGTGCGGTCGAAGAGGGGTTACTGGAGAGATTGCGCTTGAGATTCGATGACTTGACTTGTTTTAACCCTTGAGAGTGTGAATATGAGCACCGAGGCTTTGTTTTCGTAAAGAACATACCGCTACCACAATATTTTTTTATTAAAAGACCGGAAGACTATCAAACATCTAAACATCATCTGCCTAGCGTTTTCCCAACCATGTTGGGGTTGACTTCCAGTCTAACCGGATGCAGATGAATACCAGTTTTTACTCGGAGCGTCTGCCGGTCTGACCTCCACAACTCAGTTATTACTGGGTAAAACGATACCCCTTGGTAAGACTGTTTGTCAGACTTTTGACTTAACTTCAAACATGTAATACTGGGTCGAAAAGTTCTGTCTACGACAGAAATTCAAAAATAAATCAGAATCGCTTCGAAATAATTTGTCAGATAAGTTTAAAAATCTTAGAACTGGCAATTATAATTATAGAAAAACGTCCGGTTTCTAGAAAGAAAATTATCGTCTCGTTAAAATGAAAAGCAAATGTTTGGCTGTTGATATTAATACATTCAACCAATCGGATTACTTTACTTGCGTTTAATTTTCATTCCAGAAATCGGGCGTTTGTCTATAACGGCTAGTTCTTTATCTGCAAAAATGTATTTTAGATATTCTGATTGATTTTCGATTTTTGCTGTAGGCTGCGTTTTTCCAGCTAGTAATAGGTTTATGATGATTCTCGAACTATTTTAATAAAAGTATAGATATTAAGCTTGCTTGTTTTATCACACAACAAAACATCAAGAAACGAGGAATCAAAAATACCGGTTTCCTAATAAAATTAAGTTGTTAACATTATACAGCTAATAAAAACCGGAATGCTATTTCATATCAAAATGCAATAAATAATTAATTTATAATTACCTTGTCGTAATCAAATTACTAGCTTTCACAAAGGAGACCAATTAACGCGAAAATACAGCATTTTAACTATTTCATTATTTTATAAGTAATTAAAAATATTGTGATATCCGTCAATATAATGCGCGGAAAGATGGCGATATTATTATTGTTATTTTAATAATTAAATAGTAATGTTTTCCGTTTCAAGTTTAGATCATTAAAATTAAACAACTGAATTAGATTAATATACTATAGCCAATACGCAGTTATGGATCAGGCATAATAAGTTAACAATATTGAAATATTTTGAATGCTTAGAAGCGGCTACTGCACAAAATCGCGATCAGAAATTACTTCGGTCTAAAGAAACAATCGGATTATATGATACTTATTTTTATTACAGATTGCTAGCAAAAATACTGGAAAGACCACTGGTGACTGGTGAATTTGAATTTCTGACCTTGAACTCTCCAAATCAGCACTCTGCTGATATCGCAAAATATGCTAAATGAATAGAATATGTAATTTGAAAAGTTAATAGAAATAAAAGTTGGACAAGCATGTATTGGGTTCGATTGCCAGGTTAGGCACAAACCGCACAATATTATTTGGTTTCCCATTAGAAACTTCTCGGCAGTAGCCGGGAGCTTCAAGTTCGACTTTTACTGTATTATGTATATGGGGTTTTACCATATCTGCCAAAATGTAGGAGTATTTACGGTTATCTGGAAGATATCGCTGTCAACGAAAAGAAAGCCATTGTAACCATAAAATTAGCAACATTATAAAAAGTTGTGTTTTAATTTTGTTGTACAATAAAGTAAAGTCTATTCTACTCTACATCTCTGCCTATCTCACCGAGGATTACAGACGTGATGTTATCTAAAAAATAAAAAACAAAGACATCGTATAAATAGAAACTAAAAAAACCAAGGAGTGTTATCAAAGCCACTTTTGACGGCAATTAACACCCTGAACAGTGTATGTAAATAAGTTAACGTGTGTTACTTGGAGCGGGTTCCCCGACTCAGTGACACGCACTCGTGTTGGCAAATACTTGAACTGAGTCGGAACAACTTTATGTAAATCATACAATTATTGGGTTTTATGAGACGCTGTGGATTGATGATGATATCAATATTACGACATCAGTATCAAATAATTCTGGTTTTTAAGAGTTGCAGTGCACATAAAATAACATCACGCTTGTAATCCCGGAAGGGTTAGGCAGAGGTTTTCCTAAGAGTGTCTATGGACTTTCTTGCCCGTTCTTCTCCATAGAGATCTACGCTAGGGAATGGGCAACTACAGTACTTTCATAGTTTTTGTGTCTTGTAATTGGGACTCATCATCTGCCTAGCCTTTTCCCAACTATGTTGGCGTCGGCTTCCAGTTTTACCGGATGCAGCTGAATACCAGTATTTTACATGGAGCGACTGCCTATCTGACCTCCACAACCCAGTTAATACAGGGTAATACGATACCCCTTGGTAAGACTGGTTGTCAGACTTTATGGGCCTCTGACTACCTAACGACTGTCAAAGATCTACAAATGACAGCCGGGACCAACGGCTTAACGTGCTTTCCGAGGCACGGAGGAAACTCGGTATGTAATGGGTGGCCACCCATCCACAGACCAACCTAGGCAAGCACAGCTTAACCTAACGATCGACCTGAGCGGATGTTATTATTTAGCCACGAGCTCCTGTAACTGGGACTGTAGCTACATTTAATTTTCATTTTTGTTTCGACAACTCAAAAGTGCCTGTAACTGGCCTGCTTGAAGTAAATGCTTTGAGCACACCCACAATTCGCCAGTTATGTTTAAGTCCCATGTAAAAGGGTGCGAGCCTATTGCCATCAATCGGGCGCTAATCCAGACTCCATGGCTGCTACTGAGAAATTCCTTATGGAAAAACCCAGTAACACTTTGCCCAACCTGCGAATTGAACCCAGGACCTCAGCTCAGCAGTGGCACTTACGACTACTAGAGGTAGTCACGAGGAACTTGACCCATATTTAAAAAATCTGTATCAAAGAACAATAACTTAGGTAATGGTAAAGATCAAGCGAAGACCAACCGATGGGGAAGTCAATCTAAAGGCGGTCCCTCACCGGGAGGGAAATTTAATTAATTTAATTTAATTTTACATTCGCCTGTAACGTTTCGATTTTGTACAGAAACAAGTAAATCTGAACTGTTAAATTACAGGCGAAAGATCCTGGTGAGGCAGCGCTGTAATTAAATATTAGAAAGACATAATATATTTAAGTCCTTGATATTTGCTTTAGTCCATAAACTAGGTGACGCCCGCGGCTTCACCCGCTCGAAAAATTATATACCAAAACCTTCCTCGGAAAACACTCTATCCATTGGTGAAAATAGCATGAAAATCGGTGCAGTAGTTTTTGAGTTTATCGCAAACAGACAGACAGACAGACGCGGCGGAGGAGTTTGTTTTATAATATGTCACTACATTATCTTCATATATCACTATATATGAAGATAATTGTAAGTAATCCAAAAGACTTTAGACAGAGTAAACAGAAACGGATAATAGTTTAATAAACCGAATAGCTTGTCCATCGAAACCAAATCCTCGAAAATAAAAACCGAAGAAGAGATTAACGCAATGTGAAGAGGTGAAAACGACAACAGCTCTTGACCTCGATCATGCCTGATGGAAAGCGATGGATGAGGTCTATGATGGAAGGAGCGTGCCCAGAAGATGCCTGTTAACTCTTGCTTTGAGTGAGTTAGATGTGGGAGGGAATTACGTGTGGAAGTTCAAACTACCCGGTATAAATATAGTCCCTCTGCAAATATCAATTTATTGGTAAATACTAGAAAATACAAGCGAAATACGTCAGAGATTGAGCCGGTTTAGATATTCTTGACACGTTATTTAGACTGGAAAAACCAGTTTTGTAATAGTAAAGTGTTTTAATAATACTATTAGTAGCATTCGGGTGCTAGACAGTGCTTGCTTTATTTTATTTTTCATTCTAGTATTTTCTACCTTTCCTTTATCCTAAACAAACTAGCTCATCATCATCATCAGCCTATTAATGTTCCCACTGCTGGGACACAAGCCTCCTCTCTATGAGAGGGAATGGGCTATAATCCACCACGCGGGCCCAGTGCGGATTGGTAGATGTCACATGTCTTCGAATTTTTTGGTTCTAGGACATGCCGGTTTCCTCACGATGTTTTCCTTCACCGTTTTGAGAGCAGTGGTGATGAAATAAATTACACAAAGTAATGCACCTACCTGGGTTCGAAACCACGACTTACTGTTCGTAAGTCGGGGCCGCCACCACTGGGTCACTGCTTCTCTCATAAACTAGCTATCTTGTCCTATTTGACCCAAAGTGTAAACACCCTTAATTTCGCCTATGTACTACTAATTTAAATGAAGATTAAATACATAAATAAATGTTGGAATCTTCCCCTGGGTGACATTCTTGTGAATCATGGAAAAGAATTGGACGAGCTTTTACCAGGCCTCTTGTTACTTGCTTTTAGATTGTGTCCAGTAGAGAATAACGTAAAGGGAATATTTACTAATATTATAATGCGAAATTTTGTGAGTATGGATGTTTGTTTCTCTTTCACACAAAAACTACTGAACGGATTTGGATGAAATTTTGCACGCAGGTAGTTTATAACCTGGATTAACACATAGAATACTTTTTAGCCCGGTAATAAGATCCCATGGGATAATTATCAAACTTCACGCGGGCGAAGCCATTGGCAGAAGCTAGTGTTCACAAATTGACTTATGGTAAAAACAAAGCAATTATATTTGTCTGAATTATTCACAATATTGTATTCAATGACTTCGATGTGTTCGACAAGAACCAAACTACACATGTTTCCTATTTCTCACGAAGGTAGAGATCCAAGAGAAAAAAGAGACAGATTGACTTCATAAAACATATACAAATAGGAAAGTATAGAGATCTTATCTCGAGTTGATGGTCACCAGTTCTGGCTCACCAATTATGTAGGTAAAGCCAAAATACTAAAGTCCATTGCTACTCTAGTTCAACAACAGCTCTCATCCTGAACTCATTAGGCATCATTGAAAATGTACAATAGCGAACCGGTTCGTTACAACGAGTGCGCCGTACGTGTGTCCAGCCCTTATATCTAATTGCACTAAAGCTTCGGTAATATTGCATTAGTAAATCAAATTATCATTAGAATAAATTACCTATTGGAAATGTTAGTACTACATATTTTAGTTAGGTACATTTCGCGCCAATCGAGTGGTGTTAAATAGTTGGTGGTTGAAACATATGTATGTTTATTTTATGAAATGTTTGTTTGATATAGTTAGGGACGTCTATACTTTGATGCTTCACAAAAAGGACTGAGCACCCATTGGAAACTATAAACGTGTTAAATAAAGAAATTAAAAAATTAAGGCAGACTCATTTTGTATAAGATCGTGCACAATATTTGTGTATTCAGCTTTATAATTTAAACAGTTATCGAATCTAATGACAGCTACCATCACATGAGTGATTGGTTGATGTAATTTTGTCTAACTGAACACATCATACTCGATTTCTATTTATCATTATATCTAATGAATGAATGTTTTGACAAGACATGTCTATTCCACTTCCTACTGATATTATAAATACGAAGTTTGTGAGGATGTTTCGATGTGTGAATGTTTGTTACTCATTCACGCAAAAACTACTGTACGCATTTGGATGAAATTTTGCATACGGATAGTTTATAACCGGGAATAACACATGGAATACTTTTTATATCGATAGTATGATTCCTAGGGACAATTATCGAACTCTACGCGGGTGAAGCCGCAGGCTTAAGCTAGTTATTCAATAATGCCGCCCACGAATTCCGTTTCTTATTGAAAAAAATGTTAATGGAAATCGTTCTGTTTGATTTTAACTGTCTAAATAAATATGTACTAAACACAATAATTTCTCGGAACTCATTTAAAATCTGACGTTTATTTTCGCTTGCGCTACCGTTTTCGCAAAAAAATCATTTTTACTTTACGAAATTTGCGCGGTGTCCGTTTTTAGTGGTATTTTTTTTTTGTTTCCAGCGAAAAATTTATAATTATTATTATTTTCTTATAAGATGGGTTTGAAGTTCAAATATCTAAATTTAATACTAGATATTGAAAGTTTTTGCGAAGACTAACGCCTTAATGCCTTACTGCATGTAGTGTTTTGATTCCGGAACTAACTTTGGCACTTCCGTTAGGTACGCAACTGTCTTATTATATATATACAGGCCTATTGCAATATTATAATAATAGCGAATCTAACCATAATTGCTGCTTTACTTTAAAAAATACCACCACAGTAGCTCTACAATTAAGAAACATGCAATTAACAAACGCGATATACTACCATTAAAATTCCAATCAACTTTGCATAACAATAATAAGTGAAATTGATAATTATTATTTATTGAATTATTAATGCAGATTTGAGTTTGAACATTAAATTAAATAAATCTCTCACTCGACTTTCTCTCACATTTGCGTTGATGTCTTTTACTTGAGCACCATTTTATCATTTCTTATACAATTTCATATTTTTGGCTCGATCTTTGTTATATTTAGGATCTTGTTGAAGACAAATATTAAAGCAATGATAACTGTAAAATTACTTTAATTAGCAACTTCTATAACATACTGTAGTTCAACCATCGTCCCAACAAAATTATGAGTATGTAAGTACCTATATAGGAGAATCAACCAAAACTTGTTCAAATCCCTAAAGGAACCTAATGGTTTCTTAGTAATCGTAACAAATATTCAAGATAAACAACTTTTGACCTTACATCACGACCGGAAAGAGCGGAATTCTATCGACTTATTCATCAGGTTTTTGCTACAAAGTTCACAAATCTGTTGCATATAGGTCGTCAGCATCAACTTCGTCAGCTGATGATGATAGGTCTTCAATGTCATCAACAACTTCGTTTTAGCATACATTAAGGAATTTCTATGATATTTTACCTAGATCAGGGTACTCCGCGAGGGTCTCGTCCACGATAGACTGTAGCCACCACGGCTCCAGTTCGGCCATCTCTCGCCGCCGTCGGCCTCGGGACTCATACGGCAAATGCATCCTTCACACCATCACACTCACTCGCCGCACCGCCACGGTCGGCGTTTCCCAGTTGTTCCACTGGCGCAGCAATCGACGCCGAACACTGCGATACTATCAAACTATTACGGCAAGTAAGGGCTCGTTTGAACACTCGAATTCCAACACTTCCGCACTCTTCACGACCTTCGAACGTCTTCACTCTGGCAAACGTCCAAAAAGTTTTTATTATACACTTTGTATGACAACAATACTCCGCGTTCCTTACTGCAAGTAGGCTTCTCGTACGTGAGTCGTGAGTGAGTGAGTATTTCGTTAGCGTTGACACGATAATTTACTATGATTAGGAAATCTTTGGATACTAATACTTTGTCAGTCTCGTCGTAACGTTTAGAGTCTAATGTTATTAATAAACTAAAACTTCGTGTTATAAACAAATGCGTCCGTTGTTTCACACACAAATCGTCCGCGTATGTCGCACTGTAATAATATTTTTGAGTATTATTTCCTTAATCCAACGAAGCTCATTGTATACAAGCGAATCATTTCTTGAATTTAACTTTCGTCATTTTATGTGAGTCACAACACTAGTCCGGGGTCCACTGGGAACTATTTGATACATGAACAGTTCCGGCCAAGTTCTTAGAACACCTGTAAGTCACTATCGCGCGGCGTGTTATGTCAACATCAGCTGAGCGTCGATATATTTATGATAATGTGGCTGGCCGGTCGAGTGGCGCGGGTTTTTGTGCTGGGTATAGCCACGTCCGACGCGCGTCAGTCGTCGCTCGTGAGGTATCGCGTGGTGAGTCACCGCGCGGAGGCTGGCGCGTGTTCGCTGGTCGCGCGACTCTCTACTACTGAGCCGCCGCCATTCTGTCACTCGCTGCCTCCATTCTCTGCGGTCAATCTGCGGTTTAGCCACGCTTCATTTGTCGGGAAAATGTGCGATGTTCTTCTCCCGCTCGCACTGGTACCTCGCTCCGTTGGTGCGACAGAGACCCGTGCAAGTTTTGTACCATTAAACATTTTTGTTTAGTTCCATTGTTGAAAGGGAAATATTATGAGCTTTTTCATTTTAAAGCGCGGTTGCGTATCTCCCTCTTTCGGTTCGCTAGCTGCGGTTACAATGGAGAGAGATGTCTATGACAGTAGATGTCATCTTAATATCACGAAAGTTTATAAAAAATATATCTAAAAAGAAGATTTTAGATTTTATAGTTAATCTGCATAAAACGTGCTCTATTGTGAAATTAGATTACATAGCAACAATCACATTAGAAGGTAACGCCGCTCCGAATTAATGGAACTAATGAGGTTTGATGGCTGCCAAATTGTATGTAACTTGACACGTTTGTACTAATAAACTATATACTCATTAATATATTGGCTTAATTTGTTGGTTCGTTGCGTTTTGATAAGTTTAGTGTTACATGTTGTGGGTGTGTTTTTCAGTGTGTTGTCGGTCTTGAGATAGTGCGGTGGGCGTATGCGCGGCTGGGCGGGGCGGCCCCGCCTACTGTCGCGAAGACGGAGCTCGCGGTCGGAAAAATTCGACGCGCCGCGCTGCCGCGTCGTGTCGCGGTCGTATCGCAGCACAGTCGCGTCGCGCCTGCGATCTCCACGCACTTGTTGCGCTGATTTGTTTGGTGTGCTCCCGGTCTTACGGGACTTTTTCAGGTTTTACATCTATGTAAATAGTTTTGTTCTTCATTCTTCATAATATTGCCAGTTATTTTGCTTATAGTGCAACTATACTATAAAATTTGTGATATCTACCAATGCTATGAATATCGTTAAGAATGAAACCTAATAAAATAAAATAAACATAAACCACTAATTAATACAGATCCCAGATCGTATGATAAATCAAATTACAAAATAAAACAAAATACATAAATGATAAAATCCCAATATGACTCACTTTGGCAGATACATAATGAATATTGAATACGAAAAGCAATATATGAGATTAATTTATCGCCTTTTAATATATCCAGACGATATACATATTCATAATTTTGTATTTCTATCAAACAGCACTTTGACTTAAACAGACCTGTTTCTGAACTAAAAATAGGAAAAAACTGGCTAAGTGCGAGTCAGGCTCGTTCTCCGAGGGTTCCGTACAAACTTACTAAAATTACTTAAGTAGGTAATAGGAAATTATTTTTTTAAAAGAATACTAAAGTCGCAGATATTGACTGTTTACAAGATCGAAGAACAAAACGTTTATTAGTTACCAATGTTTATTTTCAGTAATATTTACATTATTTACATACTAACTCTATAATAGAAATAAAAATATTTACAAGTATCAAAAAGGGTTACAGGGCGTCGAAAAATTCGTCCACATCGCTGTCAACAGGAAACGTGCCCAGAAGGCTGGCAGCATTGCCATGTTGGATGGCAATGCTGATTCTTTGGCCAAAAAATAGGCCCGCCCTCTGGTCACGTGAAAACTAGGTGGGCACTCGGACCCCATGGCCCTAGTGTTTCAACCCCAAACGGCTCAAACACATAATTACCAATTAAATTATTGTATTTGCGCCGTTTGAGGTTTTCAGCACCTGCAGCAGCCGCCCCAGTGCAGCACACTGTGCTAGGAAGATGGGATGGCGCAAGGGTGTCGACGCAAGTTGCGTCCCACACCAAAGGCCTACCCAACTTCCATGGCATTATGGTCATACCATCTGGTCTCTTGCCATCGACGCGTGCCAAGCCAGTGGGTTCTAATACAGCTGGCACCCCGGCGGTGGCAAGAGCACGACGGATGAGATCATTAATGCTAGCGTGCCGCGCTATCCGACCTGCACTCTTACTGCAAGAAAGGCCATGGTGTCCGAGGCAGTCGACTGCTTCACCACATTGACAGCCCCACAAGAAGCGCCCAAACGCAAACATGTAGCGAGCCGGAAGGTTGTGTCACCTAACATAGTGCCTATATTAGGTGACGGTAGTGCCTGAAGCCAGAGGCCCGACTCCCATTCACCCACAGCCAGCAGGCGGGCACGCTCAGCAGTATTGGTAGACGTATTAATAAGTTTATTCCGTACCAACCTGCAGAGCGGCTCATCCCACTGTCTCTGGGAAAACGGGTTCTCGGGCCGATCCGTGTCCGGGCTAGCCACTTTCCAGGCGTCCTCTGCGTCGGTCAAGCACGGCACTTCCGAGCTAACCAGGGAAAGAGTTAAAATTTAAGAACAAAATATTTAAATTTATTTGCAATTGAAATAATACTCTCCCTCTCCTTCACATCGATATACGTCACGAGTTCACGACTTATATTTCGCCAACTGTAAATGTTTTGTAATCTCATTTTTCGCGGTATGAACACAAAACGATTTTCGTTTTTATTCCATAACTTGTACTGAACTTGCTTCTTACCAAATTTCATGATTGGTAAATGAGATGTACCCTGTGGGCTTTGATTTACTTGCGAATGAGCTAAATAAATGATATTTTTTTATGTTGACTAATTTAAAAGCTTGATTTCTTACAGCTCCAACGGACCGTAGATTTAAGTGTTTGAAAATAATTTCAACTTGATACCACCACGCGTTCTTGAGAAAAACAAACCTGACAGACAGGCAGACGAACAACAAAGTGATCCTATAAGGGTCCCGTTTTTCTTATTGAGGTACGAAACCCTAAAAACATTAGCAATTGGGAGCAGCGGTGGTCCAGTGGTGGCGGCCCCGACTTACGAACAGTAAGTCGTGGTTTCGAACCCAGGCGCATTACTTTGTGTAATTTATTTCATCATCACTGCTCTCAAAACGGTGAAGGAAAACATCGTGAGGAAACCCGCATGTCCTAGAACGAAAAAAATCGAAGACCGCACTGGGCCCGCGTGGTGGATTATAGCCCATTCCCTCTCATGGAGAGTAGGCCAGTGTCGCAGCAGTGGGAACATTAATAGGCTGATGATGATTAGCAATTTTGGTCTCTGAATTGGTCAGTAAAATTCATACTATTTATAATGTTATTTGCATGCACAGTGATTTCTAATTTTCTATGAATTTGAATTAAATTTTAAATATTTTTTTTTTAATTAGAATAGGTAAGTACTCTAAAGTCGGCTCTTACATAGCTGGCATAGTCTAAGTATATGATGATGAGGTATCTACCTAAATTAACTTAGTACTAAGTCAAATTAGAGGCCCATGGGCGGCATAAAAACTCTGACACCACAGCTATGGCACCAATCACACGATAAAGAAATAAATAACTTAGTACTTATGCAATACGTATAATTATTGTACTATAGCTGCCAAGAGGAGCTCGTGGCTAAATATTTATTTTATTCATTAACACATGATGATGATGATGATGATGATGCCATCTAGCCGATTTCGGCCACAGCGACTGCATTCGATGGCTTTCTAGTGTGGTTGCAGAGAGCTTTGGTGTGCTGCTCTGACATGTGCTCTCAAGTGGCTAGCATATCCAACTTTGGCCGAAAAACTCCGAGCACAAAGCGGACATGTCAGAACACCATTGACGAAATTGTAGGGTATAGCTGTAGGTGGTCTAGCTTTAAGTTCATCACGCTTTAAGTCCAGCTGCGTCTATTAACACATACATTTGTTTTAACAGGTAAAACCCAAGCTAACAAAAGTAGTCATAAATTGCTAATAATCCAGTCTCAAGTAACGGGTCTGGGTTGAAACACAAATTACACAGTGGACAACAAACTAAGTGTCACCCTCTGGAATTCCGCCCAAGAGCAAGAAAATATGTCTAAACGCCGAGATACATTATTAAGTATTCTTACTGCACGAATCACTGGTGCAAACTTTAATAAGTTTGTACGGGTTGCCGGAACTTTAAAAAGTCGCACACCAGCCGCTCGGGTTGATCTTAATGTTGAGCCGTGTTTGCCTAGGTTGGTCTGTGGATGGGTGACCACCCATTACACACCGAGTTTGCTCTGTGCCTTGGAAAGCCACGTTAAGCCGTTGGTTCCGGCTATCATTTGTAGATCTTTGACAGTCGTTAAGTAGTCAGTGGCCCAAAAAATCTGACAACGAGTCTTACCAAGGGGTATCGCATTACTCGGTACTAACTGGGTTGTGGAGGCCAGACAGGCAGTCGCTCCATGTAAAATACTGGTATTCAGCTGCTCCGGTAAGATTGAAAGCCGACCCCAACATAGTTGGGAAAAGGTTAGGCAGATGATGACTATAGCGACCAAGTGAACCTTGCATTTCCTAAGGCTTTTATTGTATGTGTTGTAGTTAATATTAAAACCTACCTTATTTAACCTCATAAGAGGTAGAATTTCCAAAAATGAGTCATTAGTGGAAATTACGCCACAAAAAAACATATTTCCAGCTTCAGTGGTTTTGGCTCTGCGAATAAAAATAAATCAAGACTTTAAGTTTTATGTGTGTATTTTCCATTGGACATCACTTCTCAATGGGAACCGATCACTTTTCCGAATTTTGAATCAGAATCAGAATGCTTTATTTGTAAACATAGGTCAAATTACAAGGTGGTGTTATAGGTAGGTCCTCTATGTTTTCCCAGAGGCGTACAAATATATTTAATTACATTGTCTTTACTTATAACAACAATTTAACTTTTAAAATAATTAGCATAAAGTGGTAGAATAGTATAAAATTATGTAGACTTTCACATTGGTAATAAAATCAATTAATCGATAGGTACATGCATATCAATTTATATAGAGAATATAATCAATTTCAATAAAAATGTCAAATAGATTAATCAGTATAAATAGAGAATATAATCGATTTCAATAAATGTCAAATATAATTAGGTTACTTGTCTTAATATTAATGCTAATGTCAATAAGATTCTAAATCGTCAAAATAGGTGAGGTGATGTATGTTTGTTTGCTCGAATTTCATTTAACCAAAAACTATTGACCAACTCCTTTTTTGCCATATGCATTATTTGACATATATTTAGTTCATTGAAGTATCATTTACTGTGTGTCATAGGTGTTATTTTACCGAACAACGTTTCGCCGATTTACAAAATAACTTTTTGCTACTGGCCTAAGCCTCTTTTGAACTTTATTCATTTGCCTAAATATAACAAAAACTAACATTTCCTTAGAAACTTATTAGGCTAAGGTTTTTTTTTTTGTGAGCATATCAAAAATATCATGTAAAAGTGTAACTTCGGTAAAAAGTTTTTTGACCAAAGGAAACGTCGGAGTAACAAAAAAAATCGAATTGATAATAAATAGGTCAACTGATACAGAGGCAGACGTGACTCCGATGAAGTGAAAAAAAAACTAAACGATAATAGTTGAACATTTTTAGGTGAAATGAAATTCGGTTAAATGATATTCTAACTTACGATAGGCACCCCTTCTCAGTAGCAACCTGGATTTTAGAAGTTGGCGGTGTGATACATCCGTGGCTGCGGTAGCACGTTATTTCGTTCGCGCCGGATACTAAATGTTACAAAGACAAAAAATCAATGGGCAATGGCTCAGTGCTTGATCTCTCTCCGGTCATAACGTTTTCAACCGACAAGTTATTATCTCTCTCTATCACACAACAATATAACATAACATCACGCCTGTAATCAATCAAGAGTTAGGCAAAGGTGTGAACCTATTGCCATCAAGCGGGCATAAATCCAGACTCCTCTGAGAAATTCCTGATGGAAAAACCCAATAAGAATTTGCCCGACCTGGGAATTGAACCCAGGATCTCTCTCTATCTTTGTAGTGATAAACAGTATTTCCCGTTTTTACCAGTTGCTACTACTATCATTTTCGAGCCACCATCCCGTACTTTCATAATGCTCAGCTGTTTCAATACAATATTGGCGACGAATAAATAAGCTGAACATTACACACAGCGCCATCTAGTGCCACACTACGCAACGATGCTTCTGTCGTGGACACCAGATAGTTGATATACTACATAGATACGTTTTGTTTGTAAATACATACTTATTATACATATCCATGACTTGGAAACAAATGTCCAAGCTCATCACACCAAGATTTGCTCCTACCGAGATTCGAACCCGGGACCCTAAAAACGAAAGGCAGCCTCACTACCACTACGCCATTCGGGTCGTCAAACGACTGTTTTTGAATCAATGTTTACTTCAGACCCACAATTGTTTGTTCACTCATCTAACACACCAATACTTACAAGAATAGCTCATAAAATGACTAATTACCACATCGCCCAGACACAAAGGAACCACGGTGACGTAATGACATAACAGCCGCGTCATCCGCGACCCGATGACCGCAACGTTGTCGATGTTTGCGGTGGTATCGGCAAGGAGGCCACCGCACTGGCCGCAACCGCTGCGGTGCGCGGTGGCCCCGCTACGAGAATCAAACTATACACTTTTTGCTCTTGAACTTCAGTGGCCGCATCTGTTGTCCATTTCTTTTTTCGGCTGGGAAATCATCTATTGACCCCTCCCGCTCTGGGCAGAGCGGAAGGGAGTGTCAAACTTGTACTGACTTAAACCCATCCATGTTCCTTCTTAGCCTTTTGTGTTCCAGGGCCGCGGTATCTTTTTCGAACAGCCCCGCAGGCCCGGCAGTCATCGGGCCGCGCGGACCCCGTCCTGTGTGTAGAACACGAACGCGCCGTCGACACGGCCTGTTCGGACGGACGGAAAGCTAGCCTATTACTCACCATCCACAGGCCCGCGCGCATCTGTAGCCCTTGTACTGTGTTGGTTGGTGCTAGCTGAATAGTGTATTCTTACATAATTGAACCTTTTGTGCAGTCTTCGGTGACTGTACGTACCCCTTCGCCGAGACACTATGTGGTAGGGCGAGTACGTTTTTTTTCGCTTATATCATGCGGAAGCGCCGAGCCACCACGCTCCCTTAAAGTTTAGGCCTATTAGGAAAGCGACAATAACTCTCGTTTGGCGTGCGTCGTCAGTGCGCTCGACCGATCGGTATCATTTCATTCATTATTTCTATACAAAGTTAACGGGGCGGGGCTAGAGAGCGTTTCTATTTTGTAAGTGCAAGCAAAAATTAGCTTAGTGGTGATCAGGCGGGAGTGTCCTCAATAGTACATAGGAGCGCTCGCCTGGCCTCGGTATTCCGAGCTTGGCTGTAAACAGTGTACAGACGCTGCTAGCACATCCAGCTCCCGAAACTGTCAAATTTTCAAAATCAACTTTGAAGTTCCAAGTAATGGGTACTTGGAACTTTAACCTCCAATATCTCCGTAACTAGATGGTCCCAGTGACGGGGAGAACAAGTGCCTTTCGGTGTCGTTAAGGGTAGTTATACACCCATTATCTCGTCACCCCCGTGACCTATAAACCTGTAACTGGTGGAGTATTGTGGGCTTGCGGTAACAAAGAGTGGTGACCGCAGCAGCCGCGATGCTGTATACCGCGAATCAATTAGCTGCTCTCGGACCACAGTGGTGCCGAGTGGGGCCGAGAGTTGCCGAATGATGCCGAATAATAAAATATTTTATAAATTATATTATTTTAATTGTTACAGAGAGTGTGACAACCAGTCTTATCGTATTACCCAGGGCCGGCAGTCTCGACATGGATAACGACATTATCGTTAACTTTCGATCGCTAGAATAACCACGAAAAAATTCGGTTGCAATAACGATGATTAGCTCTGTCGAGACTGCCCAGTGCGAACTGGGTGGTGGAGGCGGTCAGATGTAGTCGCTCCATGTAAATTACTGGCATTCTGCTGCATCCTACGATTATTTAATGAATAATAAAAGTAACATGGCTTATTTTTCATTATTTATTTAAAACACAGTGCGTCTTAACAAATCACTTACATTTTATGCAGTAGCCTATATAATCCTAAACTTAGTCATAGTACAGCTAACAAACATAACTTAGATACTATTTAATATATTGCTTAAAATTTAGTATAAACATATTCTTAGTACATAAATAACAATAAGTCAATATACTAATACAGGATACTAAGTATAACCTATAAAATCATGATCAATAATGATTTTTGCATCCCCCTTATAATATCAGTTATTGTAAAAAGTAAAGTTACGGAAACCTTTGGTGTAAGATAACTGGTGCCGCGGACGCGTTCCTACATTTTACAATAACTGTGTATATAATGAAAACTGCAATGACAGCAATTACAACCATTGTAGTTGCTGAATAAAAGCTACCATATTTCACAATGTGTGGCTGATTTTCAGCTTGTTCAATTTGATAATCCAATCGATCTAATCTATCAGAAGCCGATTTTAAAGATTCTAAGTTGACATCGTTTAATGTGATCGGAGTAAACGTATGAGAACTACTGTTCTCCAATTTAAAGTTACAACAATCATCTTCAATGATATTAAAATTAATGTTTAATTGGCTTGGCAAAGTGTTTGCATAAGTAGAAGATGGTTTGAACTGCAAACTTTGGAAAAACGCAACACAATCGTCTTCTAGTGTTAAAATTCCGGTTCCTTGTATAGTGTAGTCTTTATACTGGCCGGCACATTTAATACTTAATTTATTTGGTTTAGATTGTACGTAAATATAACTACCATTATTCAGTTTTTGCCACAAGTTAATATTGCCATAAATTACTCTTGAATCACATATGTCGGGAAGTGAATTCGGAATTTCAGTTAAAAGTTTAGTTTCACATGTAGGACTAGTAATTGTAGACATAATTGAAGGCAATGGGCAGATATACTCGCCATTAACTTCTTGACAATCACTGACACTATCCAATAATGCGTAATTTAATTTATCATCCGTAAGGGCCAGGTATAATTTAGTGGGATGAATAAGAACATACGTTTCCACATTATTCGATACACGTGGTGTAGGTAACGGTAAATTCTTATAGATGTTATATTTAACAGAACGAATTAGAGGTATCTTCATGACAAATACAATTTTATTGTTATAAATATATGATGTTAATTTAGCGACGTCGATAATACTATGAATGTTCTGTAACGTCAGGGGGGTGACGGGAAGTCTTGAATCTCCTTGATTTATTTGTGTTTTTATAAGTTCTTCATATAAATGTTTAGGAGTTAAAACATATGGATGTAAAATATTAGTTTTCGCAAACAAAATAGAATTTAAAACCGAATCCAAAATATTAGAAACAGACATCAGCGAACTTTCGATCAGATTAAAAATGGAATCAATTCTAGCCGCATTTTTTAAGTTATCAATATCCTTAGTATGATTTAGTAACATTTCATTAAGTTTTTGTAATTGTTCGTTTAGTCTTTTTTCATTTTCGTTTAATTTGGTAATAGTATCGTTGAAGGAATTAATAGTTGATTTAACAACGTGGATGTTTTCCTTCATATAGTGATATATTACATTTTCGTTTTCTTTGACAGCAGCTAAGGCTTCATCATATTTTTTTGCATCGTCAGCGTCTAACGTGCCAAACAGAAAGTTAAGGGCTTTCCCGCCAAAATTGATCAAACCCCTCTTGTATCGATTCGTTTGTTTGTGTGTCTCGCTTACCGAAATAAGATGAGACAGCGAGTCATACTTAAGATAATTAGCGCTGATTAAAATTTCTAAAGGGTTAACTGTATCATTACAATCTATGTGTAAAGTAGAGTGAACCTGAAATTGGTTACAAGTCACAGAAACATCTGAGAGGGACTTTTCAATTTTATGCAGATACGGAGCAATAGGTACAAATTCTATATGAGTGATTACGCTCAAATAATCATTGTAGAAATGAGCAACAGCAGTTGGGTCGAAATACATTCCTGGACTATGTACTATAGGTTCGATTGGTTCAGAGAAGCTTGATTTGATGCACAGTAAAATGAAGAAGGCACTCACGAAAATTTTGGAGACCATTTTCGAAACTGAAGTGTAAAAAGTGGTGATTAATAGTGCAGCGATGTCGTCTGCTTTGGGTGCCGGCGATTCGGATGTTTATAGGAGTACCTTGAGCTCACGATGCGTTGTCCGAGAAGAGGTCTCTTTCTGAAGTTCTACTTGAGCTGCTGATGATGATGACGATTCCACTGTCCGAAGAACTTCACGTCGGATTTGATGATGCAGGAAAATGATGTGGGCTCACACTCAAAACTGGAGGCTGGCAGTTGATCAGGGTGTAGCGGCAGGACTGTTCTGGTCGTGATGCAGGCTCAGGCAACGAAGACTTAGCGTTGATCACAAATGAAGCAGGAGTTCTGCGACGATCCACTTCAGACACCAAAACTGTGGGTCCTTAAAACACTTTTTATGCTTCTGCATACAAAATGTTTCTAGTGGTAAAATGTAGTTATTATGTCAAAATAAGTGAGAAGACTGTGTCGCTTCCAATCATGACCAGCTTTATATAGGATTCATTGTTACATCAAAAATTATTGTTTACCGATTATTTAATTATTAATTAAATTATGCATAAATTGTGGTTAACCAGTATCGAGCTTTGATGCTGTGACGGCATGACCTTATTTGTCATTTAGCTAGGAATAGAATAACAAGCTTTAATTCGTCTCCAACGATAATTTAATTTTTCTTTAGCCAGTATATTGTCCCATTGTTGGGCAAAGGCCTCCCCCATAGCTAGGGTTTGGGAATTCCCGACAATTTCAAAGTCCCGGGACAAGAGACAGCCTACAATCAAAGTCCCGGGAATTCCTGGGACTTCGAGACTTTAAACAAAATATATTTTTTGTGTTTTTAAGAGCCCTTTTTGCAGAATTTTAATTGAGTTAAATTCTGGTGGAACGTATCAAAAAATTGCTTTTTTTTGTAATTATCAACATTCATTAAACAGAAAATTAAATCTTAAAAACTTTAACGTTCATTTCAGTCTTAATTATTGCTTTGTTTATTTCTTTTAATCACACATAGATTCACTTTTAAGCAGTTAAAACTTATAGTTATAAAACGAACTTAGTTAAAAATCATACTAATTCTTAACTTTACTATTATCTAGTAATTCTAGTATCTAATAATTTTTAACAGATGTCTGTTTAATTGTATTTAAGGCTTTATACAGTAGTTCCAAATTTTCTGTACGTTTTCCGGTTGCTTCAAACAACTGGAACTCTTTTTTTAATGTTGCTCTTGTTTTTTTGCCAGAATCTTGTTTTCATTCTCTTCAATATTTTTTATTACTTGTTCCATTTGATTTACAAAAGACTCGTACTCCTATAAAAGAGCTACTGATACTAGGTTCAGCGCCCATTATTTTCACATCTGGTGTCCGGATACTAGGGACCTAGGTAAATTCGAAAAGCCTACAATACAGTTTTTCCGCAAAGCCAATTAGTGCAGTTTTACTAATATTCGAGGTAAAAAAGTCCGTCTTTTGAGACTGTGAGGTGTGGTGACCAGTGTGCAAAAATTTTAACAAGCATACAGCTCGTTGTGGTATTTTCTCTTCTAGGCGAGCTGTCAAAGTTTCGAAGAACCGCTTCGCCTAATCATTATTAGCGCTAGGCTCCTTCAATTATTTGAAAATTAAAATTATTACATAACAATTTCGACAATCCTGTCTCGTCTCGCGTCTCGACCCGAAAGTTCCGAGACTCGAGACAACTAAAATTATGAAAAGTCCCGGGACTTCGAGACACGAGACGTCCCGGGACCCAAACCCTACTCATTTATTTTATTCAATAATACCTCAGGGTATGTCTAATATTTTAGGAGTTTATTATTATGTTTCTTTGTGCTGCCTAAAAAAATATGTTTTAATATCATTATGCGTAAATAAATTATGCCTAAGAATGTTATGTTTAATCATTATTATGATTAGAGAAATTATGCTTTAAAAAAATATGCGTAAGCTGTTATGCGTAAATAATGTTATGCGAAAATATAATTAGTAGTAAAAAAAGTATGCCAAGTTAAAATAGGTCTTAAAATTTTATGCAAATGGATAGGGAACCATTTCGTAGTACTAGTCCGTATATTCTGTTGACTCTACCGTCTTATTTCCTTTCAGCTTTATTCTTGACTGTTGGCGATGTAGTGTTTGTATCTATTCAATAGATATAATACATTGTCTCATGTACACGAGGGAGGGGATCGCTGTCAATCGGTTAGTCTAACGACAGACGCCGTGAGAGTAGGACGTACGCTTGAGCCCTTGCCTGCGTGTAGTAGTGAGCCAGTGAAACTGATTAAGTAGTGATAGTGAACACTACAAGTGGCGACGAGGATAAAGGTCAGAAATTCAAATAATAATACTTCGTGGAAATAATCAAAAAAAAAAAAAAAAAAAAAGTGGGTAGTAAAGGTAAAGATACCGGACTCTATTTGATACATAATTCAGGTAAATTAATTATTTGTTTTCTATCATGTGTACTGCAGTGTTAGTAAGACATGCACCCTCTAAGGGCAATGCAAAATTTAAATCAAATTAATAAGTTACAAAATATTGATTCTAATTACTTATTACAATCTGTTACATTAATTTTGTTAGTTTTATACTAAACATTATCATTATTACAAGCATATTTTACAAATACCTACTTCTAAATGTTGAAGTAAATTAGTTTTCGAATCTCAGAGTTGCAGTATTTCGCTGTTGGTAGGACGTTTCGCGAATAGGACATGTTTTCACGATGACATTTTGCGAATGAGACATTCTGCGTCAGATCCGTCAGGGATAGTGCATTTTTTCATGTAAAAAATATCACAATAGTTTCGCAACGGTCCATTCGGATTTTAAACATAACGTCAAAGTCGTCGAGAATCGCGCGGGAGACGCAAAATTATCGGTGCTAAAGTAAAGATATTTCCGGTTGTGGACGAGTGTTGCGAGTGAATTAGTGATTTTATTGGGATTAAAGTGTAAAACTAGTGTAGGTGTATGCACCCGGATTTCAACATGGGGTGAGTACAATTCTATTTCAATGTGGTTTTTAGTCTTAATGCTATCATAATTTACTAAATTGTGAGACCAGTTCTGTGTAAAGAGGGATAACTATCGCATTGAACATTTATACTCGATAATAGATTTCATCCAAGATATGTACAAAAGGTCAACACAATCTTATAGTTATTATTGGACTTAATTAATTAGCCATACTTACCTAAAAACAACCAACCAAACGACCAAGAACCAACAACACCAAATAGCCAACTTAAAAGAATTACCATTTTAAAAGGTTTTGAGTTTTACTTCTCGGTCATAGCATACCGTTTTAACAAGACCGTTCAAAAAGTCATATTTACTTTTTAAAAAATAAGTGCTAAAGTCCGTTAGTGACTTGTAATAACTTTAGCTATGTGAATTATTGATGACCTTCTGATTATTTTTATTGGAATGATTATTATTTAATAATTTACCTCAAACAGTTTTATCCAATAATGAAATTACAGACATTTGCTGTAAAATAAGCTGAGTGATGTACCTAATTGAATTTATTTGGTGTAGTTGAAATACAAGTACAATCTAAATTTAATTTTAAAATAAACTTGATAATGGTTATTATGGTATTTTACTCTAAAAAAAAAAAATATTATTGAGATAGCATAAACAAAAAGCAATCGGGAAACGTTAGTTTCAGTTCATAAAATAGCACTATAGAATTATTGAGACACTTTTCAAAAATTGGTGAAATACGGTTACAAAAAAAAAAAAAAAAAAAAAAAATATCGGAAGGAGAATGATGAGACTAGGACAGAGGACTCGTTCATTGGTTACAATCATGGCTGGTGGAGTGGGGTCCTGGTTTTGATTCTTGGGAAGAGCCTTGTTGGGTGTTCATTGGGAGTTTCAAACTTCAAATTCAATTACTATTTAATATTATTTAACTAACTATGTTTTATCGAACGGCATGTACTAGTGTGGCTCATTAAACAAAAGAAGGAATTATTTTGACATAGTTTTGTTATTGTAGTCCAAGTTACATTTCCATTAAATATCGGAAATACATACCTACGAAAATTTAGGGTCAATTCTAGATGTATTCAATTGAAAATAAACTTTTAGATTTCCATTAAATTGGAATATTTAGGTACCTACAAGGAACAAATTAATTGTGGATTGTCATTCAGTTGTAAATAAACTTTAATTTAGATTACTTACCATTAAATTGGAAGTATGTACATAACCTATGTGGTGTAAACAAGAAGTTCATCATCATCATCATCATCATCATCAGCCTATTAATGTTCCCACTGCTGGGACACAGGCTCCTCTCTTTATAGCCCAACAAGAAGGCCATTAAATTGAATTTGGAACATATTTGGCTTCTTTTAAATAAGAGGTATAGTACCTGTATGTAGGTACTTCTTGCACTGTACGTAGTGACTTTTATTAAATTAAAAGTACTTTGACGCTCATTAAATTGAGTGTATTTTTAGGTTGACTTTTATTAAATTAAAAGTATTTTGACACCCATTCAATTGAGTGTATGTTCAAGTTGACTTTTATTAAATTAAAAGTATTTTGACGCCCATTAAATTGAGTGTATTTTTAGGTTGACTTTTATTAAATTAAAAGTATTTTGACACCCATTCAATTGAGTGTATGTTCAAGTTGACTTTTATTAAATTAAAAGTATTTTGACGCCCATTAAATTGAGTGTATTTTTAGGTTGACTTTTATTAAATTAAAAGTATTTTGACACCCATTCAATTGAGTGTATGTTCAAGTTGACTTTTATTAAATTAAAAGTATTTTGACGCTCATTAAATTGAGTGTACTTTCATGTTGACTTTTATTAAATTAAAAGTATTTTGACGCCCATTAAATTGAGTGTATTTTTAAGTTGAATTTTATTAAATCAAAAGTATTGTGACGCCCATTCAATTGAGTGTATTTTCAGGTCAACTTTTATTAAATGAAAAGTATTTAGACGTCCATTCAATTGGGTGTATTTTCAGATCGACTTTCATTAAATTGAAAGTATTGTATTTTTCTGGCTGGTGTGGATGTGCTATTTACTATACGCACCACCGTCTACTCCTTGGGGGATTGCAGACTTGATGTACTTGAGTCATGCGACGTAGATACTATGCGTGCGATAAATATGGAAAATGCAAAGTAAATCACACGCATTGGCTGAATTGGAGCTTTCAAGCAGTGTGTAAGGTACAGTTAAAATAATTGTTGTCTTATACAATGTGAAAATGAACATGCTAAATTAATTTTAAAAGATACCAGTTTGTAACATTTCACTATTGATTGGCATATGTTAAATCGATTAGATCGATGGTATGCTACAAATAAATTATGGGTACCTACATAGGTAAAAAAGTAACAAGTAAATACTATGTGACCTTAGTTATGTATTAAATATTTGGGTAGTAAAATTTAAGCTGTAAACAACTGATTTAATTTAGGCAAAATATATAAAACAAACATAACAATGGTACATGTAGTGACAACACTCAGTTAGTTGTACCTATTTTATTTAAGTATATTTGGCTAAATAATAACAGTCGCTCCGTCGATCTTTAGGTTGAGCCGTGCTTGACTAGGTTGGTCCGTGCCTCGGAGGGCGCGTTGAGCTGTTGGTCCCGGCTGTCATTTGTAGATCTTTGATAGTCGTTGCAGGTAATCAGTGGCCAAAAAGGTCTGACAACCAGCCTTAACAGGTGGAGTCGTGTTGCCCAGTGCAGGCTGAGTGGTGGAGGTCGGATGGGCGTTAGCCCCATGTGAAGAGCTGGTGGAAGAGGAAACCGTCCTAGAACCAATACTTCAAAAGACATGTAACACTTACCACACACTGTTTTCGCGTGGTAGGCTACGGGCATCCATTAAATTGGAAGCAATGGGCATCCATTAAATTGGAAGCATTGGGCATCCATTAAATTGGAAGCATTGGTCATTCATTAAATTGGACGAATTGGGCATCCATTCAATTGGACGTATTGGGCAACCATTGAATTGGAAGCATCGGGTATCCATTAAATTGGACGAATTGGACATCCATTAAATTGGACGAATTGGACATCCATTTTATTGGACGAATTGGGCATCCATTCAATTGGACGTATTGGGCAACCATTGAATTGGAAGCATTGGGTATCCATTTGTGATTTAGTAAACTTAATAGTTGTGGGGCAGATGAGGCGGCGTGGCTGTGCTAGCTAGATGGCTAGAGCATCAGGCAGATCCAAAGATAAAAGCAGTGTTGTTTGCAAATGTATTGGCGTTATATTTGTCAAAATATCTCACATACATTTAATGTATTTTATGAACGATTCTATCAGATTACAATAAAAAATATTAGACGACGGACAAAACATTAAAGTAGCAACGATGGACACAAAGACAAGACAAGGTCCATAGAGCAGGGAACCGGAGACGTCAAACTTGTCATCCGTCACCTGTCAACGTCAAGTGTTGAGTAAATGTAAAGCATACTAAAATATATTTTAACAATAGTGTCATACATTTTAGTGCGGTACTAACTATAATGATTGTCAGGTAGTACAAACCTACATGAAATTGTAAATCGTACGTGATCGTGTGTGTTAGGTAGTACGAACCTATATGCAAATATAAATCGTACTAGTGTATAAGGCAGCAAATGCCTTCTGATATTAGCTGACGTATGTAGATATTGAGACGAATTAGTACCCACTCCGAAAATGGCTAACTTATTGCCAGCTCCTGAAAAGCTTGATCTCTCTCGAAGGAGACAACGCTTCAGTTGCTTTATGATGAGAGCAGTGAAAAAGGTCCTTTAAAACCTACTCGGACAAGTATTTTATTGTAGAACGTATATACCTAAACAATAAGTAGGTACAGATGTCTAAATTAATAAAATGAATGCTATGTCTTGCCGACAACGACGTACAAAGTATACTTAGTAAGACATTCTAAATTAATAAATAAAACGTAAAAATATTTAAAAAAATAACCTACTGGTGATTCCAGCCAGAGATTGGTACTTTCATACAAACTAGTTTTTCGGCTTTACGGTGTTGGTATAGATAGAAAACATCAGATTTTGTACGAAGATATAGCCAGATAGAGGAAGAAGAAGCTTTGCTCTTGTCGGGGCTATCAATCATTTAAACATCTTTCTTTCGAGAAGCAATTTGATTCGTTTACCGGCCACAAAATATCTGAGTTATAATATAAAATCGCTAAAACACAAAGATGCAAGAGACATTCTCTCAGTGTATCTCATACTGGCGGACTTCACGCAGTTTCATCCGCGTGGTGCCCGTTCCCGTGGGGGTACGGGGATAAAATATAGCCTATGTTACTCAGGGTGAATGTAGCTTTCTAATGGTGAAAGAATTCTTTAAATCGGCGCAGGAGTTTTTGAGTTTATTCATTACATAACCTCCGCCTTTTTTGAAGTCGGTTAAAAAAGACACACGAAAGTACAAATCTTTCCTCTTTATGATATTAGAGTAGATTGTATAAATTTAATCCCACCTTTGGTTACGGGGCAGAAACCATCGGGACTTTTCTTTGAGTAATTATGAAAGGAAACAGTAATGTTGTAGTAAAAAAAAAAAAAAAAAAACAAGAAAGGAAAGGAAAATGGGAATAGGAAGACGAGATCATACTGACCCAGAGGTTACAGTAGACGATGAAAAGGTCTAATAAACTATTAAGCTACTCCACACTTAGTAGAGGCTATCGGAGGTAATGCTCAAATGGGGTAACTGGGTAAACCCTAAGAAAGTAAAGCATTTTCATTAAAACAATAATTTGACTGAATAAGTAAATTATTAAAAGTAATTCAGTATGATTATTTAACAACACTGATTACGTTTACAATAAATACAATTTGATAAAAAGGAAGGGATGTAGTGTTTGTATCTATTCAATAGATATAATACATTGTCTCATGTACACGAGGGAGGGGATCGCTGTCAATCGGTTAGTCAAAGACTACAATATATATGCGGTTAGTCTAACGACAGACGCCGTGAGAGTAGGACGTACGCTTGAGCCCTTGCCTGCGTGTAGTAGTGAGCCAGTGAAACTGATTAAGTAGTGATAGTGAACACTACAGGCGAGATGGTTTATTCCAGAAATCCCCACCGACAAATCCCTACCAGTGAGGATCATTGCTTTTTTTTCAGAAATCCCCACTAGTGTTGTTTTTTTAACCTTGTGGAAAGTGGTAGCTATTAAATGACTCTACATTTCCTTATTTACGTAGGTTCCACATACCATGGGTGTAGTCTTTAATCACGCCTGATTTTGTCTGAAGGAGTCGATATACCTAATGTAATACTACTAGTAATCACGAGTTATGGTTAAGTCTAATTAAGTACTTAAAGACCCACACCAGCCCCGTATTAATCGGGACAAGCAGGGTTTTCCCCGTTTGTACCCGATTGCATAATAAGTTTTTATGGAATAACCTAAACTAAGTCAATAGCCTGATTATTCTGTTATTATTTTAAAAGTAACGGAATAACGTTGACTGTCTTCACTGCGGTTGAATGGTGCATGGGGTCCTGGGTTCGATTCCCAGGTCGGGCAAAGTGTTATTGGGTTTTTCCATCAGGAATTTCTCAGTAGCGGCCACTGAGTCTGGATTCATGCCCGGTTGATGGCAATAGGCTCGCCCCCTATTATATGAGACCTTAACATAATTGGCGAAATGTAGGTGTCCTAATGGTACACCTCTGCTTAACCGACGAGGATAAAAAGGCGTGATGTTGTGTTATATTATGTAATAACGTTCCCGCTGCTGGGACTCAGGCATATAGGAAATGGGTGTAAAGAAAAACTGCAGCGGTTCGAATTTAAATAAACGTTAACTTGTTTATTATTCAAATTTAAAAGACTCACAAGGAAGGTTATAATATCTGCCTCCTAGCACAGTGTAGATAGAAGTGAGAGTGACTAAAGGCAATCAACGGTTTTATAACATTCGTTTAGTGACAGTACTCATAGTGTTGCCAGTATAAAGAAGATTAAAGATTAATATTTGATTTATTAAAATCGTCTAAAATTCCAACAAGGCATTCTATCTGTTAGAGGGAGTGGGCCGTAAGCCACCACGAGAGCCCAATGCGGGTTATTGGATGGCTCATGAGTCATGTATTTATTTTACGAATTTTCAGTTCTAGAACGTGCCGGTTTTCTCACGATGTCTTCCTTCACCATTTTGAGATCAATGAACAAACATGGATTTTTACGAACTGCCTCGTTGGTATTATAGTTTGTGTAAGTTTTACCACCGAACTTGAGGTCGGTTTGAATAAATATAAATAAATAAATATTGCTGGACATTACACACAGCGCCATCTAGTGCCACACTAAGCAACGGGGCTTGTGTCGTGGACACCAGATAGTTGATATACTACATATATACTTTTCGTTTGTAAATACATACTTATTATACATATAAACATCCATGACTCGGAAACAAATGTCCATGCTCATCACACAAATATTTGCTCCGACCGGGATTCGAACCCGAGACCCTAAGAACGTAAGGCAGCCTCACCACCGCTGCGCCAATCAGGTCGTCATGAATCCCAACTCGAGGAAAGTTTTATTAGGTTTTCCCATCAGGAATTTCTTAGTACCTCGTAACCTCACGATAGCCACAGTTACTCACGATAATTAAATATTATGTCTCAAAACCGAATAATTCCTAGCCTTACGGGAAACATCATGAGAAAACCCAACAATAATCAAAAAGCCAACGTTATTGTTTAATTTTGTTTATGTAGAGCCAGTGACGATGAATTAAAACAAAGACGTGGATAGACTGCAATATATTGTTACGTCAATTAACCGTATAATGTTAGTTGTTATGCAAGTGTGTCTATCTGAAACACGTGACGTACTTACCTACCTATTTACAGAGCCTGAAAGGATGGTGTTGACGTGTGATTTCATACGCGCGTAACTGGGATGTAGGAGCTGACTTTCCGTGCACACGCTTGCAATTAATCGCGCTCGCACAACTACGCGCGTAGTCGCACTATAGTATCACGGTGTTAATCATCATCATAATGTTCCAGCCCTTGTACCCTATGATACCTACTTGGGGTCAGCGCAATATGTTTTTTTCAGGCACCAAAAAGGTTACCCGTATAAGCGTAAAAACCCCTATACTTAATTAACCTTTTTGGTGAACTAATCGGGTTTTTTTTTAGCGTCAGGTAAAAAAAAATCAAGGTTTAAGGTTAACCCGTATTATAGGGTTAATCATAATAATATTTTTTTTATTACTTTTTAGGGTTCCGTACCCAAAGGGTAAAAACGGAACCCTATTACTAAGACTTCGCTGTCTGTCCGTCTGTCCGTCTGTTTGTCTGTCACCAGGCTGTATCTCATGAACCGTGACAGCTAGACAGTTGAAATTTTCACAGATGATGTATTTCTATTGCCGCTATAACAACAAATACTAAAAACAGAATAAAATTAATATTAAAGGGGGTCCCCATACAACAAACGTAATTTTTTTTTACGTTTTGTCTAATTTTGTATAGATAAGGTACGGAACCCTTCGTGCGCGAGTCCAACTCGCACTTGGCCAGTTTTTTTCTTTTTTATAATTCTCCATGCAATTCATTCAAATTATCCTTGGTCTTTCTCTCCCTCTCCATATATTAACATTATTATTTTGACGACCCGAATGACGCAGTGGTAGTGAGACTGCCTTACGTTCTTAGGGTCCCGGGTTCAAATCAAGGTAAGTGCATATGTTTCTATGATGAGCATGGACATTGTTTCCGAGTCATGGATGTTTACATGTATAATAAGTGTGTATTTACAAACAAAAACAAAGTATCTATGTAGTATATCAACTATCTGGTGTCCACGGCACAAGCCTCGAATCGTTGCTTAGTGTGGCACTAGGTGGCGCTGTGTGTAATGTCCAGCTATATATATATATATATTCAACGATATGTATTATATTTATCATTCTCTTAGTGACATGTGCAGACAGCAGATTCCTTTTCAACTTCTCTGTAACTGGTGCAATTTCAAAAGGTTTCTAAACCACCCAGACTCTAGCGGTTCCAGTGCGATCGCTGAGCGCGAAGTCTATAGTTGATCCTTGTATCGAACGAAGAGCAATATACGTTTTTCCTATTTCATTGAACTAAGACAAAACTGACGAAATGAGGGTCTCCTCTGCAAACTGATTACTTTCTTCCATTGTTATGATTCTGGAAGCGTGAGCCTGTTACCGATAAATTCTCAATGAAAAAAAAAACCCAATAACTCCTTGGCTGACCTATGACATGACTGGAATTTGGAACCCCATCATCAGGAGACAATTCCTCTTAGGGTAGTCTCCAGTCAGGGTTATGAGGTTTGTGGAAACATTTCATCTCAATGAAACGATATTTTCTCAATATCGCTTTTACATCAGTTTATTAAACTTTGACTCATACAAGCTCGCTTCCGGATTTATATAGTTTTAAAGGGTATCCCCAAACGGAGGATTTTCCAACGAAAAGGCTAAAGATACCCAGTATACTTATATGTTATTTTTTTACTCAACGTTCCAACAACATACAACACACTCGTCATACAAGCCACATTCCGTCACAACTTACGTCACAAATGTTTAACGACGTGTTCCGTAACCTAAGACAACACAAAAACTATTGGTGAAAGTGAATTTTTTTGGTAGAGATTTTTCCTCAACGTATTACAAAGACGAAAAGTAAAAAAAACCGGCCAAGTGCGAGTCGGACTCGCGCACGAAGGGTTCCGTACCAATTATTATAAAAAACCGGCCAAGTGCGAGTCGGACTCGCGCACGAAGGGTTCCGTATCAATTATTATAAAAAAACACGTTTGTTGTATGGGAGCCCCCCTTAAATATTAATTTTATTCTGCTTTTAGTATTTGTTGTTATAGCGGCAACAGAAATACATCATCTGTGAAAATTTCAACTGTCTAGCTATCACGGTTCATGAGATGCAGCCTGGTGACAGACAGACGGACAGACGGACAGACGGACAGACAGACGGACAGACAGCGAAGTCTTAGTAATAGGGTTCCGTTTTTACCCTTTGGGTACGGAACCCTAAAAAGGAGGCTGGGCTACCTAACCAGGTTAAGTCAACAGCGTAAGGTGGATGCAGCAGTCGTGGCTCAGTGGTTATGGCCCCGACTTACGAGATGCAGGTTGCGGGTTTGAAGTTTTGAACCCAAGTAACTTTGTGTAGTAGTCGTAAGCGAGACTGTTGAGCAGAAGCTCTTGGGTTCAATCTTCAAGGCGGGTAATGTGTTATTGGACTTTTCCATCTAGAACTTCTCAGTTGGATCCAGGGAGTTTGGATCTGTGCCTTTCTGATGGCAATAGGCTCGTTCCCTATTACATGGGAGTGTAAAACCAAACTGGCAATATATGGGTGTACTAATAGGTACAGTTATGACTTCTGGGATTACAGACGCGACGTGGAGTTATGTTCGTCAAATTTTTCACCACTCCTTTCAAAACAATGAAGGATAATATTGTGACAAACTAGACATATCCTAAAACCACTCCGCATTTGAGAGCAGCGGTTACCCAGTGGTGGCGACCCCGACTTACGAACTGTAAGTCATGGCTTCGAACCCAGGCAGGCGCATTACTTTGTGTAATTTATTTCATCACTACTGCTCTCAAACGGTGAAGGAAAACATCGTGAGGAAACCGGCATGTCCATGTCCTAGAACCAAAAATTCGAAGACATGTGACACCTACCAATCCGCACTGGGCCCGCGTGGTGGATTGTAGCCCATTCCCTCTCATTGAGAGGAGGCCTGTGTCCCAGCAGTGGGAACATTAATAGGCTGATGATGATGATGATTAATTCCTACTCCGCATTGCCCCCCACCCACTCCCCCACCCCCCGTGGAGGACCCACTTTCGCTCACAGAGAGACGCTCTGTTCCCCAGTAGTGGAACTGTTACACGCTGTTAACGTATAAGGTGGATGCTGCACTAAAGTAGATAAAAAAAAGGATAGATTTCTACCTAATCTTACATTCTTGTCAAACAACGAACTGCTCTTTGGGGAAAACACAGCGGAACAGTTCTCATCGACATGTCTGTGGTCGCCGACCTGTTATTGATGGAATTTTTCTCAAGTCTGTAGTGAACATTGATTTAAATAGTAAAGATACGGTCATCCGAACTTTCGCCGAACGCGGTCGCCATACAGAAACACTAACGCCATCTATTAGAACTACTATGAACTACGATGTCAATCGGCGTGGTCTGCCCCTAGACGTAACCTTGTAAGAGCGGGTATTTTTCGCACCGAATCAGTAGGAAATCTGAAAATTAAATACGTATTTTCACTGTACTTATAGATTTTTACCAGTAAGTACATAAAAACACATTTTAATTTGCTTGTAATAAACAATAAAAAATATTTTATACATATAAAATTAATTTTATGATATGAATGATTAAATCTTTTCATTTCATCGGCTAAAACGCGCGCCGCTGCAAAGTTATGTCTAACTTTTACGGGGCTTCGCGTCGTCTTTGCCAAACGTTGAGACAAATACGAAAGAAAATTGTTTTAAATAATGTTAGAAGTTGATATAATATTTTTTTTTAACTTACCGGTGATAAGAAATGTTATCATTTATTTTATTGTGCTTTTTGTCGTAGTTCACGCATCCCTTCACGACACAACTTGGCATTTTTGCTTGTAAAATTTACGACCGCTCCCGAAGACAGCCGAACGCGTTCTAGTTTAGTTCGCTATAGGGAAGACCATTTTGGGACCACGTTCGAGGCGTCATTGTAACATGCGGTCCACCCAGTCCTTACGCAGTAATATATATGTCAATGGTAGTGAAACATTTCCACCAGTTTTCAACATGAATCGTACATAGTTATTTTATAAGAGGAAAGGAGCTGTGCTGTATCTACCAAACAAAATATTTCGAATATTTACGAGCGATATACTTACGGGATAAAACGAAGAAAATCGTAATCCAATACTTTCATCCTACTAAGTAATCAAAGACATTAAATTATATATTTAATCTCTTTGTAAGTAATATATCGGTATGACTAGTGTCACACGCCCGATTGTCAGATATATCGTGTGTCAAAATCGAAAAAGTTCGGGATCAACATTTTTAGAAGGGTAGGTATTATGCATATTTTAGCAGTCTAAACGGTGTAAATCACCTCTTAACGAAGCCGAAAGGCACTTGTTCTCCACATTATTGCGATCATTTTTTCGTTCTACACCATACCTGGGAACCTTCTAGTTATGGAGATATTAGGGGTCAAAGTTCCAACTTTTAGTTTTTTTTTTTTTTAATAAAAGTTTTTAATAAAAGTTTTTAATTTAAGATTTTTAATTTAAGATTTTTAATTTAAAAACCTCCACGACCCCTGTACTATTCAATCCATCCATCAGCACAATGTTTTGAGTGCGTTACATTGACTTCTACACCAAAACATGATTTTTCACCCAAAAAAAAAAGTCGTTTCCCAGCAATAATTTTTGCGTAAAGTTATCTAATTTAGGTATGTACAGAATGCTTAGTTGACGGCTTCGTGATGAGGTCTTTTACACCCTGTATATGTATGTATGTATGTTTGTATTTACAAATGTTCCAACACTTCCAACGTAGCGCCTAAACTATTCATCCGACTTAGATAAATAAGTAGTCAATCGACTCGTTATTATGGCCCGGGTAACATAGGCTACATTTTAACCGACTTGAAAGAAAGAAAACATATTTATTTGGCTTAAGCCGCAAGTGTACACAACAAAATCAAAATAAGAATTAAAAACAAAAAAAGAACTTAAAACTACACAATAAAAACTTAAAACTAAACAGAAAAAAGAAACGAAATAATATTGTGTGTCTTACGGCTGCGCCAAATAGGCCGTTCAGCAAACTGCCGAGCAGCTAGTGCCCGACACTGTGTGTGTGTGTGTGAGTGAGTGAGTGAACCCCGAATTTAATAAAAAAGTAATTTTTCAGTAGTCGGGTTTTTTTGTGGTTACTACCACCCAAATTCTTGTTGAATGAAAATATTCCCAATATCCGCTCTGTAACTCTTTTCAAGCTCGTGGCTAAACAATAATAGCCACTCGGGTCGATCTTCAGAGCAAGCCGCGTGGTCACTCAAACGGCGGCAAACCTAGGCTGGTCCGCGAATGAGTGACCATTACATACCGAGTTTGCTCCTCAATGCTTCCGAAAACACGTTAAGCCGTTGGTTCGGGCTGCCATTTGTAGATCTTTGACAGTCGTGACAGGTAGTCAGTGGCCCGGAAGTCTGACAATTTCAAGTCTTACCAAGGGGTATAGTATTACCCAGTACTAACTGGGTTGCTGAGGACAGATCAATCGTACCATGTATAATACTGCACCCCTAGCCAAGTTACAAACATTTGGTATCGATTCTCTTTCGCTAAATTGGTAGCCAAGTTGACACGACTGAGTCGATCGCTCGTTCTCTATTATAATTTCTGTAGAAAAAACCTACACTTTAGTCTGTGGTGAGCGTTCCTACCAAAGAGTTTAGCGATCAAAATTGTAGAAACGATAACATTCTATTCTATCATTTTGAACGATGTAAACTTGTCTACGAATTTTCTATTCGTTTGTGTTGATCACGTGATTTAACGTTGATATGATGTCATTCCCATTCATTTGAATAGTTTTCTACTAGCATTAACGATTGTAGATTGTCAACTTGGCTAGGGGTGCTGGTATTCAGCTGCACCCTGTTAGACTGGAAGCCGCAACATCGTTGGGTAAAGACTAGGTAAATGATGAACTATTTAAATTTCTTTGCTTTGCAAAGTGTGAGTAGGTGGATGAGATGACACATTGGTATCGATTCTGTTGTGCACAAACTAACCTTAATTTAGGCTATTGCTATCTTTTACTAAAAGGCAGTGCGAGAAAAGGACGGCTATAGCTATGAACTTAGTTAGAGCTGTCAAACTAGTTTATGCCTTGCGCTTCACCGTGTTTTTAGTCGACATGCTTTTACGTGCACACTTCATTTGTATAGAAATATTAGTTCCAACTAAATTTGACAGCTCTAAATTACGTCCGTCTCTTTCTCGTTTTATTAGAGAGAAAAAGACAGCAATAGCCTAAATTAAGTTTAGTTTGTGCAAAACAGAATCGACACCAATATGTTTTTTAATGTTTTATAAATCCAGCACACAAATTATATACCGATATTAGTACTTACCATGATTTTATTAGCAGGTATGCATTGTACCTATTATTATTGATTTTATAATGTAATGCTAAGATATGGGTTTTTTAAACCATTTGAACCTTAATTGCATGCTAAATAGGTACCTAACATTGCGCTAAAGTGTTAAGTGAGGCAAAATGGTGGCTATTAACTGCTTTTATGGAAAATCCGAAGCCTAAATAGTTCAAAGACATGATTTTGGTCACGTCTGGCATTACTATCTAACTTTTGTGATTAATCACATAGGTACAACAGTTGGACAATAGTAGCCAGTTTTAGTTAGGAATAGTAACAAAAAGCCGAAAAATACCGGCCAAGTGCGAGTCGGACTCACGCACGAAGGGTTCCGTACCATTATCTGTACAACATTAGACAAAACGGCAAAAAAATCACGTTTGTTGTATAAATTAAAATAAAATAAATATTTAAGGGGGGCTCCCCTTAAATATTTATTTTATTTTAATTTAACTATTTATTTTATAGTAAGTACTATATATTTTATAGTAAGTAGTACCTTTTGCCGTTATTATTATCGAGCAAAAAAATCACGTTGGTTGTATGGGAGCCCCTCTTAAATATTTATTCTGTTTTTAGTATTTGTTGTTATAGCTGCAACAGAAATACATCATCTGTAAGCATTTCAAATGTCTAGCTATCACGGTTCATGAGATACAGCCTGGTGACAGACAGACGGACAGACGGACAGTGGAGTCTTAGTAATAGGGTCCCAATTTTACCATTTGAGTATGGAACCCTAAAAATTTGAGTGGCTTGACAGATTTTCTATAAACGATAAAAAGTAAAGTCTAAAATGTATTGGATTAACATCAGCTACTGAGAAGCTTATGTAGATTATATAAGTTGAAAGTTGGTGCAAAATTAGCCCTCGGGATTACCAACACGGAATCAAATACTAGGTGGATATTTACTGAACATGGTCTTCAGTAAATAACATACCACCAAAAAGATTTTCATGTAAAGTGTTGCCAAGACGAGACCATATGACTCGCACTGTCAAAAAGTTATCAGATCTCATGTAGAGCCAAGCTTCTAACTCTACACGGCCTATCTCTACAAGGTCTTACTTCACAAACTCTACACCTTACTCAAAATATGTGTCTCGTCTTGAAAACATTTTACCTAAAGATGTTTTTGGTGGGATTTCATTTCATTTTGTAAGTTGTTTGTGACAATTTTTTTTTGTGTGTATTTCTTGCACATCAGAGGTGCCAGGAGTTATATTAATTTTCAGACCTCTAACGTCAAACTTGCGGAAGTCTCATACAAAGTTCCATCCCCTAGTATAAGGGGTTGGTAGATAAAAGTTACAAGTTTCAGTTTAAGTTTTTTATAGCTTACATACCAAATTTCAGCTTTCTAGTACATAAAGAATTACCCTAAGTATTTTGATAATCATCAGTCAGTGACGAAATCAGGGTTTTTTAGATATCAATCAAATCTGAAGTATAAGAATTTAAACTTTATACGTTTAACAAGTCCGCTATTGACAACATATCCCGAGTTTTTTTTTTTTTATCAATTAATCTAAACCCAAGTTATAACGATGCGCTTCGAGAAAAGGTAGGTAGCGCCCCGCCCCGCCCATGCGCTTCGCTTGGCTCGTCTTGGCGGGGGCACTCCCGTGCCCCCAGATACCATAAAGCCTTTCTGCGTCTTCGACATTGAACATTTTCATTTGTTATTCAGAAAAGAATTCCATTTCAAGATTTCCAAAGAAGTTCTGTTATTTTGTGATGTGTTTTATATTAGAGTTTTTAAAGCCTTTACAAATTGAATTTTGTAGTACATGTTGTTTAGATATTTGACACCTGAAATATTGATTTATGTCTTCAAAATACCATGGTACTTACAACTGCTACAACCTGAGACGATGCTGCGCTGGCTTTGATAGCTACCGTCGACGAGCTATGTCTTTTTCATGGAAAAGAGTAAATTATGTAAACGCATAGTCAACGCTTTCCCAACTCATACCCAATCATGATCGGCTGCCAAACTTTTTCTCAACTATGTTTGGGTTGACATCGAGTTTAAGCAAATTAAGCTAAATACATGTATTTTACATGGCTGCTGCCTACGTGACTTCCACAACCAAAATACTGGATGATACGATACCCCATGGCAAGACTAGTGGACACTTTCGGACTTAACCCATAAAAACTCTCAAAGATATACGAATGGAAACCGCGTCCAATCGCTCGTAGACCCAATAGACAAATTATTTGTGGGTTAAAGGATACTGTCAATGTTTTGAATCGTCCCGTGAATCAACTAGTTCATGAATATACAACAATAAATGAATTACAATAGATTAGGTATCCGTTTTTTTCCGGCATTGTACCTGTGTTTAATTTCGAATACAATATTCTTCTATTCTATTCGTCAACGTCAATGAATGTGGCATCAATCATGTGGTTTACGGGAAAATTGTTCTATTTCTTCCTTAATACGATAGGGAAACACTTCATTTGTTTTTATAAATCGTACCTACTTACGCATTTCAAATAACGATGTTCGGCATAGCCGGTATGTAAACCGAAGACGGAATAGTACATTGTTCACCGAGAGAAGAAAGTGACCGATTAACGTCGAGGGTGTCGTTTGAAGCCCGAGTCGTAGGCGAGGGCTTTAAAACACCCGAGATCGGGAATCGCACTTTCTCTCGAGTGATACATAGTGCTTTATACAACACCAACGAGGAAAATAAAAAACTCAAACAACACACAAATTGGAAATGGCGCCAATGGCGTCTGCAATTTTCACATGTTCTTTTTTCAAATTGTTTATCCTGCCGCCGCAGGGTCGCACTGCCAGCCCGACACCATCCAACACACAGCTAGTGGCCAGTGTCATTTTGCGAACTTGGAGATAAAAACTCACTGTAAAAACTTTTTGGCTTTTGATATTTAAGTTACCGGCGCATAACCTTACCCAAAATTAAAAAAGAAAAACCTCGTAAGAAATGGATTTTCATACACTTTTCTCTCCCGCTCAGATGCGTTTTCTCACCGCATATTTGTTCGATATGCAATGACGTACTTACTACCGTAAATTTGATAAAGTATCAAGGTACTTTCCAAGCAGGTGTAGTATAAACAATATTCCACTTCTACCCCGAAATCTACCCAATAAAACTACCAGCCCAAACCGTTGAGAGCAACAGCTTACAGTGAAGATAAGCACTAAGAATGGATTGTTGAATGCCCCGTCAAAAGGGTGACGTAGGGGGTGAATGTCTGGATAGCAGTTTGTCATTTTACACAAGTTCAACAGCCCGCTTAGCATGACCATTGTAGAAACAAAAGAGAATCGACAAATCTTTTGTTCAATGACAGATGAACAAAAGATTTGTCGATTCTCTTTTGTTTCTACGGTGTTCATGCTACGCGTAGCCTAAAGGTCATGACACACTAGACAAGCACAGCACCGGCACCGCTCCGACCCAGCATTTAACTTGCCATTCAAATTAGAGCATTAAATCGTATATCGTAAAATATATTTTACAATGTCTGTAGGAAAACGCTTACGGCGGGCGGTCACCCCGCTTACTGCTACCATACGGCTCGACTCGCGGGCGCCTCGGAGTCGGCGCGCAGCCCGCGCGCGGACTGCTGGTGGTCAGCACGCGGCCGTCGCGCGGACAGCGTGCTTACGGCGCGCGGACCACCTGCTTACGGCGCACCAACTCCGAGTTGCCCGCGAAACAATGTCGTAAACAAATGAAGCAAGCTTATAGTCCAGGAGAGAGCCTTGCAAACAAAAAAGTCATGAAACTTTTTTCATAAATAGTTTACATCATACTGGGCTTAAAAAAATCGTCAGCTGCATGGTGGAGGGGGGATTATGCGTCAGCCGCTTGCATAAACTTGTAAAAGAATCACGTAAAATATGAAAAACAAAGTGATTGTTTAAATTATCAAAAGTACGAAAACAACAATCAGCTGCGTGGGTAGCGGTGGAAAGACCGTCAGCTGACGCAGTAAAAGTTAAAAATATTGTAGCATTGCTACTACGCTGTCTCCTTTTAAACTGTAACGGAAAGCGTGTTAGTGGGGTAGGTGAATTAATCCACGAATCTACTTCATAAAAATAAAATTACTAGACATAATAGGAGGTAGGTAGGTCTAATAGTCACCTTTTTTTTCACCACTTCCCTAACTTCCCAATCCTCCAGCCACCGCGGGTGCGTCAGCTGACGCTGGGTTCACTTATTATTGTCGTTCGAGATCGACGAACAAGATGGCAAACGATCAGCGTAAAAACACTACATAAACTGCAACGTTAGCTCCCGGACTATCCCGGCCAGTGCGCGGACTGCGAGCTTACGCCTCGCGGACGGCGCGCGGGCCACGGGTGGATGCCGCGTGGACCGCGGGTGGACGCCGAGCGGACCGCGGGTGGACGCCGCGCGGACCGCGGGTGGACGTCGCGCCGTAGCCTAAATTCGAGGCAACGCCGGGCAACAGCTGTGCTGGTGCTGTGCGTAGCGGTGCTTGTGTAATGTGCCACGACCTTAAATCACTGGATTTCAGTGGCGAAGGTTCTAAACAACTCGATTCCTCCCGGATTCCCTTTAAAAATGGCACAGTCAGTATTCTGGCAAATAACATAATGACATTAAAGATATGTATCCCGGCTTACCTCTTACAAAAATTGTCCCTTCGCTACTGCTGGATCTATATCCGTAAAATACAAAAGATCATCCTCTAGAAACGGATTAAATGCAGAGTGAAACTTGTACTATTGAAGCTAGTTTGTCGATAGGACATCACATCGCGCGTACGACTTTTCAAGAAAGTCCCATATAACATTAAAAAGTGTTCAAGTATTGAAAAAAAGGAACAATATCAATATCATATTTTAAATATTATGTTCTAGTCGTCTGTCAATCAGTGAAAGGGTTATTATAAGACTATGAGAAGATTCTATAGATAGGTAGACGGTTCGAATGACTGTGCAGGAAATGACAATAGTCTGTGGGTTTAACAAGCCTGATTGTTTGTCAACAAGAGGAGTACCTATGCCTACGACCTAGGTGTCTGTATGAGCTACGTAAGGTAGGCCGTTCAGGATCGATGTACCTACGTAGGTACGGTCGAACAAGCTATTTGGTTTACATTTTACAATGTTCCGACTATACTACTTGACCAACGAATCTTGATACGTGTTAGAATTTGGAACGACGCGCGACGCGACGTTTAAAATATACTGGTTTTGACAGGTGCAAGCAGCGACACCCAAAATGTATGAATCTATGTTTGTCATCACATTAGATTTTTCTTATGTTGCTTTAGGATTACAAACGTATCTACCAGTACCTTACCCGTAGATACCTTTGTACCTATAGAAGAGAATTCAGGATGAATCAAGTAATTTAGGGCCTATACTACCTCAAATGGCTTAGCATGATCCTCCGTTACACCTAAAATGCTGCAGCATTAATTTTGAAATAAATATATGGTAAAGTTTAGGATTAATGTTAGGTTCTATGTTTAGCGAAAACACGATTTCATAAAATTTTCTCGATAGAATAAAATCCCAAAGTTACCTTCAAATCGAACCATAAACCTCTGGTATTCAAAAAGTACTTCAAATTAGATCATGAAACTTTGCATACTAACTGAACTAACTATAAAGCAGGTATTATGTTTTTTATTTTTTCCAAAAGACGAAAATTTGATTTTATAAAGAATAAAAACCACTCATTTCGCACTATTCGGCCTGCAGTGACTGACAGAACAACCGCTTTTGTAGTGCAAGCTGATTAGAACGTTATTCTAACAGTATTACAAACGAAGTTTGAACCACCACAAATAGAGTTGCTAATTTGAGGTAGTATAGAGGCTCTTAAGTACAGGAATGCACTTAGTGGTAATTTCTTACTCATAAGAATCCTGTTGTGAAGAGTTTTCAGAAATCAACAGGTTTGGGGTTCCTGTGCGCCCTCGTGGAGAACGTGCGGTCGCTGGATAGACCTTACTTGGTGATGGAGCCTGCCGAGAATGGTGAGCTGATACCAGTGGGAGATGCGGCCAATGTACATTGTAAAATGTAAACCAAATAGCTTGGTCGACCGTACTTGTATCTCCCGGGCTCCCGAACATGGTAGTAGTAGGAACTATGGGTTTTTAGTCGGTCCTCCCCTGTGCCAGCACCAGCGTGTCGTCAGCGTAGCAAACTACGCTGGCTCCGCTAGGGAGGTAGGCGCGCAGCACTCAGTCGTACCCGATGTTCCATACGGACGGACCTAGAACCGATCCCTGCGGAACACCCCACGACATCTCTCGCCGGTTCTACTCTCCGTTGCGACCAGGGTAGATGACGGCCCTATCCGTCAGGTAGTCCCCGACCACACGACGAAGGTAGGTCGGCACCCAGTGATACCGGAGTGCTTTCCTTATGCAGCTCCAGGGCATGGAGTTAAAGGCGTTGGCGATGTCGAGAGACACCGCGCGTTATAATAATAATAATAATTCCGCTGACCTATTTGGAGAAACCGAAGGTTTTGTCTGTGCAATAATGGATGAAGTTATGATGATGAATAACTACCGGAGATTTATTGTGAAGGATGGCACGGTTGCCATATGTCGGGCATGCCACCGTCCAGGCGAAACAATCCGTCACATTATCTCCGGGTGTTCTCGTCTAGCTATCGGAGAGTACCTGCATAGACACAACCTTGTAGCCAGGATTATCCATCAGCAACTTGCTCTTAAATACAACCTTGTGGAATCGGAACTATAGGTATGTGCCCGACCCAGTTCTCGATAATGGCTGTATCACATTGTACTGGGATCAATCCATCATCACTGACAGGACTATTGTAGCCAATAAGCCTGATATAGTGGTGGTGGATCGATCAGAGCGGCGCGCAATGATTGTTGACATAACGGTCCCGCATGATGAGAACCTCGTGAAAGCAGAGAAAGATAAACAAATCAAGTATCTTGACTTGGCTCGCGAGGTTGTTGACATGTGGGAAGTGGACTCAGCAATCATTGTGCCGATAGTCGTATCAGCCCATGGCTTAATTGCCAAGAGCCTCGATCAATACCTGAGGAGGCTCTCGTTAGGCAGCTGGATCAAGGGCTTGATTCAGAAAGCGGTACTCCTGGACACGGCTCGTATTGTTTGGAGGTTCCTCTCTCTGGAGCCCTGACCGCCGGTAGCTTGGACCCTGTTCCCGATACCGGTGGGCTACAATTTTTAATATTTTTAAATGTTTTTTATATATTTTTTAATTAATATCTAGACACGCGGGAGCGTGTCAAGCCAAGTTCTGGCGCGCAGCTCACAGTGTGTAATATTACACGAACCATTTGGAGCCACTTTTGAGCCCCTCATAACTCAAAAACTATTTCACCTAAACTTGTCAAATTTGGCTCATATATTGAGACTAGCGAGATGTATATGTGTTCCAAATTTTATAAACATATCTCTAACGGTTATTTAGATATTAACGTCCAAAAATCGTCATTTTTATGACTGACCTATAGATCTAAACTATAACCCAGTTCCAGATGACCTAGAAAGTTCAAATTTGGCATGCAGATAGGTAATTAGGTGAATACAAAGGAAAAAATCAGAAACTGGTAATTTTTTATCATTTTATTATAATTTTCACTTAACTTATTAATTAGTTTCAAATACGAATTATATTATAGCCTTCGCAAGTTCGACCTGTTACCTCTACTTACTGTCGGTTCTTATTTTATTATTCCGAAAATTTGGCTTCCTGATAAAAACTAACCACTGAACATAATAATTTGACTACTTCGCGGCGCAGGGTAACAACTAGTACATAGATGTTACGAGAACGGAGGATGTGAGAAGACTAACTTTAATGCGGTAGAGTATTCACAGCGCCCCCGCAAGGAGGCGCGGTAGGCGGTATCGGGGCTGAGCCCCCTGACCGCGGAGGCCATACCTCGGTCCGTGAAAACGGACCCGTCCTTAGGTTGGACTATTGTCCAATGGTCTATTGGACGCATTAACATGCGCCCATGTGTGTGGTTGCTGTATTGTGACTGTAGGCGCGCCACAGCGCTGTTGCACAGCGCTGCTTTCTTCACAGTGCCCCGGCGCCGGCGGTCCGTCTCCGCCGGGTGAGAAAAAAATGAAAAGTGTTTATGAAAAATGAAAAGTGTTTATTCACAAAATATATTAGAACTGTTACATAATTACCCCCGCCAAACTGCAAAGCAGTTTGTTGGCAGACGTAGCTCCTTTTCCTTAACATTAACTTATTAAAATTTTAATAGTGACACTTTTCCACAAACAGTAAACAAAGTAAAAAAGAAAAATAAAATAAAACCATTCTAGCATTCCATAGAATAACAAAAACAGGTGTGTTAACATTGTTTGACTATTATCTACTAGCGAGGCTTTTACAGAAGATATTATATAGGCACTTATTTAATTTGTTTTTAAAGGAGGTTTTAGTGATACAAGCGTTATATAATATATCAGCTGGAAGGTCATTAAAAATAGTTGGGACTACAAACTTTCTACATCTTCTACCATAATAATTATTACAAGTGGGCACTACAAATCTTCTCATGTTATTGTTCCTTTGTGATCTTGTGTGCATCACCTGGTTTTTAAACTCATTGCTACAATATTGTTCTAAAGCTACTGACAACACTACCCTCTCATGAACCGGCAGCATTTTACATTCCAAAAATAAGTCTTCATAATCACTACTTTTACACCGGTTTCTTGTTTTTTTATCTACTAATATTTTCATGAATCTGATTTGAATTTTTTTTAATTTATCTAAATATGTTTTGAATGTATTGCCATAGCACGCCAGCCCATAAGAAAGCAGTGAGTCCACCAATGCATAGTAAACAATGTACAATGTTGCCCTGTCCAGCACAAAACTAAGGTGGTAAAATTTCACAAGTACTGACCTGAGTTTGTCACATAGTTGTATAATGTGAGTTTTCCATGAGAAGCTGTTGTCTATGACTAAACCCAAGTACCTGTATTCCTTCACCACCTCAATGTTTGCGCACTCACACAACGTCAGTCTGTCACTGTGCAGACACTCATAGCTATGTCCCACTATGCGCGGCAGACGTTCGACTTTTGTTTTAAGATAAGGAGATCGTATATGCATACATTTGGTTTTATTTATGTTAATTATGATGCCATTGTCGTGAGCCCATTTTATAATATTAGTAAAATCCTCCTGAATGTTACTTTCAATTACATTTAAATCTTTATCCGCGTAAACTAGACAAGTGTCATCAGCATACATATATGTGCGACACTTACGAACCACATTGCACATACTGTTGACATGCATGATGTATCCGACGGGACCGAACACTGATCCAGTTGGCACACCACACGTGACGTGTCTGGGCTCTCCGACGACGCCGTCAATAACCGTTCGCAGCGTCCGGTCTGTGAGGTAGGCACGGAACCACCTGTTTAGTGGTCCCGCAACCCCGCACTCCTCCATAGCTTGAAGCAGCTGGTGGTGTTCCAAGGTGTCAAACGCTTTTTTGAAATCAATGTAGACCACCACCACCTGCTTCCGCTGATCCAAACACTCATTGACGTCGTCCGCGAACCGCGCCAAGGCCGTCGCCGTGCTCCGTCCACGTCGGAAACCATGTTGTGCATCTGTCAGAATATTATGGTTTTCCAAGAAGACACTTACCTGATTCACAATAAACTTTTCTACTATTTTATTTATAACTGACAATATGGCTATTGGCCTATAGTTTGCGTAATCACTGTGTGCCCCTTGCTTAAAAATAGGTCTTATTAATGCAGATTTTAATTTCTCGGGGTATACCCCCTTTTCAATACATAAGTTAATAAATAAAGCTATTACAGGGCTCAGCTTAGATTTTAATAATTTTATTTCTTTAACTCTAATTTTATCTAATCCCTCAGACTTATCAGAACTTAGCAAATTTATTATTTTATCTATATCTATTGGATAAGCTTTCTGAAACCGCATTGATACCTTTCCGGTATCAACATAGCTAGACCTGTCCAAGAACTTATGAGTACAAACGTGTTTTATATCTAGGATTTCTTTGGTAAATGTTGTTGAAAACTTATTACATATACTATCAACCGAACACTCTAATTTTCCCAAGTACTTTAGAATAACAGAATCTAAACTTCTTTTTTCATTTCCTATCCATGAATTAATTTTAGTCCAAATCTTTCTAATGTTCTTTTTACACTTTTTTATTTCTTCTTGACGGTATTTATTCTTTGCTTTATTTATACATTTATTTACTCTGTTTCTAAACCTATTATATTGCCTACGCAAATTCATATCCTCCGGTTTATTTTTCCAATTTCTAAACAACCTATCCCTAATACCTATCATTTTCTTAAGCTTTTGCGTGATCCATGGTTTGCTTTTCCTTTTATTGCGTACCAAAACCTGAGTTTTCGCTTCATTATAAACAACATCAAAAATTGAATATAATCTATTATATAGGTCTATCGGACATTCACAATTTAACAGCTCATTCCATGAAACGTTTTCCATTTTTTCTAACACCTTTTTATCGCAAATAACAGTCCTATAAGATTTCAATACATTCGGAACGTCATCCAATACAGATTTACTAGCGAGGCGCACACCCACAACATAATGATCTGATATCTTAACAGTTAACACATACGCAGATATTGCACGTCGAGTTCGAACCCACACATGGTCAATGCACGACCGCGTCACCGTGTCACCGTACACCTCCTCTCGCGTTACGTCACGGATAGCACATTCCAAGCCTAACTCGCTCATATCATTTGTGTAGTTATTGGTTACACTGCAAGAACCGGTTTTACGCAGCAGATCTATGTTTGTATCACCAATCATAATTACGTCACAGCCCAAGGGAATCCTCGATAATAGCCTGCGCACTTCTTGCACAAAACCGTGTCCATTTGTTTTTGGTGGCCTGTATAAAGCCAAAATATGAATAATTTTACTTCCATCTTGAAAAAGTTGCCCGTGTATCATCTCAAAGTAGTTAGATTTGATTATGTTGGCAGTAAAATTTAACTTGTTGTTTACATACAGCAAAATCCCACCTCCCTTTTTAATTTCCCTTGTATTTATGTATGTGTCGTATCCTTCCAAATTGTATAAGCACAGTTCGTGTTTTCTGATGTTAATCTCTGTTAGTGCAATAATATCCAGTTTTTCCTTGCAGTTGTCTATTAATACTTGTAGTTGATTAAAGTTTTTTCGGAGTGATCTTATATTCAAATGTATAATATTTAGATTATTATCACATTGCAGTAAGTCATTCTGCCAGCTATCGGTACATATGTATTTGTTGTATTCAATGTCACATGTTACGTGTGAAGCTTGGTTGTCGAATTTTAATAAAGGAATACTCACGATTTATGACAGCAATGTACCACTACGTTATTTGTCTACTGCGTACGCACTAATGTCGCTTAGTGTGCGTATCGACTTGATTTTATTGTCGTTTGGATCATCTTTTCTTATCAGCACTTTACCGTTCTGTACCCAAATGTATTTAAATGTTTGCTTTAGCTCGTTCTTAGCCGTCCATAGCAGGTTGCGCATATATTTGGTGAGATCCTCATTTATATAGATTCGTTGTCTATTTCCGCTAGCAAATATATCATCATTAGTTAGCTGGTGAGATTTTCTTGTGGCTATCCATTTGTCACGACTAGCACGCGTAGCCAACGTGATAACCACCGGGCGCGGTTTTTTATCGCGCTGCGACTTCTCGGTCTTAATTTCTTCACCCACCCTCTTTATCTCACATATCACTCCACCTTCTACTCCTAATTTGCTCGCTATATTCTTAATTGTGCTCTCTAAATTCTCGTTTTTCTGCTCATCTAATCCAAATATTTCTACATTTCTTTCCTTGTCACGTACCTCCAAGTAAACAATTCTTTCTTCCAGTGCCTTATTACAGGTTTCCAAGTGCACATTCTTATGCTCTAATGCTTTCATCTTCTTGTCCGTTTTTTCCTTCTCTTCGATCAATTCCTGGTACTTCTCAGCATAAAAACTTATGTCATCTGACATCGATTCCAAAGTTTTTTTCATATTGAATACTATTGCCAGCTTTTCATTGACTTCGGCCAACAGTTTTTCTGGGGTTGTCTGGGTCATGTCGACCTCTATGTGCGGCTGGTAACTCTGCGGCGTGGTTTGGCATTCATCACATAGACCTGTGTCACTAAATGCCTTGATTTTCGCAACACATCTTTTATGGAAGACACCACCACAGCCACCATTACACTTTGCAAGACTATCGCCTTTTACTCGGGCCAGCGACAGTTTACATGACTTGCACTGCACCATCACGATAGGTATATTTGATTTTTTCAATAGTTTTCCGTACACAGAACAGTCAATAGAATTAACAGTCGCGTCACAGGTATGATGAAGGTATTGTATGTGTAACACCGCCCATGTGTGCGTTTTCCGCGGGCCCGAGGGCCGCGTCCACGCGTGTGTCTACGTGCTTGTAGAGGAGTGCATGTGTGGTTTTAGCTGCGCGCCCTGCCTATATTAACTTAGAACAGGTCGCACAGCTGGGCGTGAGTGATGTGTGAGGAGTCATATTGTGCAGGTAAGCTGCGTGTAACGAGGAACAGCTTACCTGGGTCAAATCCGGAGATGAAGGCGGCGGAGGGGGGGCGACCATGCGATGCCGGTCGCGGACGCTCCTGAGTCATCCTTGACGGTCTATCCACTATACAAGGAGAGTAACGCAGCTAGGCCGTCAAGGACGACCAGTTCCACGTCGCGGCCCTGTCTGATGGCCCCGATCAGGTCCATCAGCAGCTGGATGGCGCGGGCTGTGAACTCCTTTTTCTCGGCTTCTGAGCCGGCGGCTGGGCCGGCACTGGTGGTGCCTCTACTGGCACGGGAATCTGCTCGTGGTTGGGCCGGGGGCCGCGCCATGCCGGCGCCAGCTGTCGGCCCAACGGTCTTCCTCATCTCGGGCTGCGTTGGAGCCGCAGCCGGGGTCACAGCCCGCTCCAGGGTCGGAGGCAGGTCGCCCGGTGGTTCTCCCTCAGGTGCGGTGGGGGGCGCGGGTACCTTACCCTTGCCGCCCCGCTTCCTCTTCTTTCCCCTCCGCCGCTTCGAGGAGGGGGGAGCTTCTCCCCTGTTGGTGGGCCCGTTGGCCGCCGCCATCAGCGACTCACCTTGGGCCTCATTGGTGGCCACGTCTGTAGGCCCCTCGAGGACCGTTGCCGGTCGTCGTGAGGCGGTAATGGCGGCGGCTGTACCCGCTCGCCTGTTGGCCCTTATCTCTGCTTGGAAAGAAGGGCACTTGATGTTGTTGGCGGGATGCTCGCCCCCGCAGTTGGCGCACGTAGCTGGTGCGTCACGTGGGCGGGGGCAGTCCCGCGCTGTGTGCCCCTCTCCGCAGCGGACACAGGCGAGCGGCCGGTGGCAGTGGTGCGACGAGTGCCTCCATTTCTGGCACCGGTGGCACTGGGCGGGCCCACGCTTGCCCCGCCAGGCTTCGATCTTGACACCTCTCATGTATAGGAACACGGAGGTGTCAAAAATCCTGCGTACGTCAGGCGTCCTCTTTAGTACGGCGTGGAATACGCAGCCGGGTCGTCCCTGGCTCGCCTTGATGTGGCGAACGTACTCCGGCTCGTACCCCAACGCGCGGAGCTCCTCCTCGATTTCAGAAGGGGTGGTGTCCACAGGCAGCCCCCTGATGGCCACCTTAAAGCTTCGCTCCGCCTGTAGCGAATAGGCGTACCAGGATGTACCGTCCTCCTTCTCCAGGCCAGTCAAATAGCGCTGGACCACCCTATATTCGACTTCACTCTCCGGAGTGAAGCGAATTCCAGTGCCAAATGGTTGGGCACTGGGGGGGTGGCCCAGCTTCTCTTTGAGGGCCCTGAAATGAGCGGCCCATCCTGGCAGCTTCTCCACCGTAAGCGGAGGATACCTAGGCCGCTTCTGCGGCTTCGGCTTGGGCTGGCTGGCGGCTGTATTGTCCGAGTCCCGGGGGGCCGCCGACTGTGAGGGAGAGACAGTGTTAGTGACACTCACCCCATGCTGCGTCCCTGGACTCTTCGGCGTCGGTGTTGTTGAGGAAGGAGGCGTGCGGCGGGTGGCCTCCGCAAAGGTAGGAGACCCTGCGGTGACCTGCCCCCCCCGCGGCGGCGCGCAGTCGCGCTGCTGCGGCGGGTTGAGGCAGTATCGCTTCGCCTCCTCCTCGGACTCGTCCGTGCTGCGGCGACGTCGCTGGGGCCGTGAATCCGACCGGCAGTCGGAGCCATAACCCCGCGACGGCGACGGTGCTGGTCCTGGTGTGCGCCTCCCCCGTTCACTCGGCCCCGAGTCTTCCGACCCCACAGACACGAGCGACATGCTCGAGCCGGCTCGCGACGAGCATGCCGACCGTTCTGCTGGTGAGTCATAGGCCGAGGCACGAGGGGGCGCCGGCGATGCAGGCACCTGGGGCGCCAGTAAAGCCTGGCGCGCTCCCGGTGCCAGCCTAGGGTCCCGGCTGGAGAGCCTCGCCACGGACGCAGCCCCGGAGGGCGCAGTCGACGCGGCGGGGCGTGCAGCCGTGGCAGCGCGGTGTTGCACAGCGGGGCGCACAGGTGGCGCTGGTGCCGGCACTGTGGTGGCCACTAAGGTGCGTGGCAGCGGTGTAGGCGACACGGGCGCGGGCGCGCGCCACGGTATCGCGGGCTCTTGCACGGGCGGCGCGGGATCGCGCACAGCCACATGCGTGGGTGCAGCGGCGCGCAGTTGTGGTGCGCGGCCTGTGTTCACGGCGGCAGTGGGGGGGGCGGGTGTCTGAGATGGAACCGGGCGGGGCGCAGACGGGCGCACAAACTCGGCGTGCGGTTGGCTCGGCGGTGGTGCCGGCGCAGCACGCGCAGGCGCCGGTGACGCCGACGGGCCACACGCATCGGCAGCCGCGCCTCGACTCGCCCCGACCCCTTCCCTCTCCGCCCGGGCTTCAGCCGATTTCTTCTTCCGTCTGGTGGCGGCGGACCTCTTCTTGCCGGTCGTCTTCCTCTCCTCACTACGAGGGGGGGGGGACCGGGCGGCGCTGGCTCGGGCAGCACGAAGCCGATATTCGGCATCGATACCGTCCGCTCCAGCGCCCAGAGACGGGCCTCGTAGACGGCGTCGCCGTGACCGGACGAATTACGGGCGCCGGACATCTTCTTCTCGGTAGCTTCAGGTGGTGAGTGGGCTCGCGATCGCAGGCAGCGCCCAAGGGCGGGCGGCAGCGTCGGTGACTCCCCCTGTGCTCGCACCGGTGCTGGGCACTTGCGCGAACACAGGGAAAGCGAAGGTGATGGCGATCCGCGCGAGCGGAAGTTTTCGGCAAGTACCCCCAAGTTGGTTCACTTTACCGAAAACTTCCTCCGGAGTCCGTCTGCAGCGCTGTAGGGAGACGTCAGCTCTGGACCACTGGCGAATCCTAACTTTAATGCGCCTGGGGGCGCCTTATTTATATCCGTGCGCGTAAGCGCAGGTAGCGGTGGGCTCGCACTGTTACCCCCGCCAGTTCACCATACGGTAGCGCGTAAGCCGGTGGCACCCCGCCCCGCGCGTCCCGCTCTTCACCCCTGTGCCCTAATTACAAATGGACTCGCCCAAGGCACTAGTCCGAATTTACGGGTGGGTTTTTACTTACTAATTTCTCTTTCTACGTGATGTTACTGTTTATATACTTAATAAATGATATCTTAGGATACAGTGGTCCTATTGATGCTATATAAGGTTACATAATGGTACAATTATTCCTAATAACGATAATTTTACCTATAGATAAGTTGTATTATACATTAATAGCATATATCTTACATAACGTGAACATTCAGACAATCCTTATGCTATTACTCTATTGCAACTATCCTATTATCTAACAAACTATGCATCAAATCAGTCTGCACGTGTTATTTTTCTACTGTTACCAAATACCTAACTACTACATAAGTACTTAATTGCTACAAAGATACTTAACTGCTACATAGGTACATACTTATTTATTAAAAATAAAGCTCGCATTACTGTGCTTCGCCTACAAATACATTATGAATCTTTTTTTATTACTAGAATAAGTCAAGGATTACGTTATAGGTCGTTTCGGGACAAGTTTATGTCATTATTTCTGTTTTCTGAATTATGTATTTGAATAAATGTATGCGGGTTAAGCCGTGTGGTATCCGGCACAGTAGAATAGAAGCAACCCATTACACTCACGGGTGTCGTATAAGGCGACTAATGTCTGAGGCAGAATACCTTGCGCCTCCGTAGACCAGAGAATGGGCAGCAGCGTTTTCTGTTAGTCTTTCATCACTGCGATCTCCAATCCGCTTGCCAAGCGTGGAGATTACGGAAAATTCCTCCCATAATGGGAGAGGCTGTTGTCCAGCAGTGGACGTTATGGGCTGTTGTTGTTGTTGTTGTATGCGGGTTAATGACCTTTAATTCTTACTTATCTGGCGGAGACTATAGGCAATATTAACACTCAACAACAACAAACAAACAAGTTGTTATTGTGTAATGTTGGGAAGCCATCATAAAAGTTAAAAAGGGTTTAGTAAGAATAATAACATTAATATTTACCTACCTAACATTGACAATGAATGCTTTGTGAATCACCCATTTACTTAAAAGGAATTGTAAGACACTTGTTTATTTTATTTTATTTATCCTGACTCATATTTAACAATACCTATTATATTAAGCTTTCCTACTATACCTAAGGATATTTTATTAGAAATTGTCATTGTTATATTTTTCCTTGAATGGAAATTTGTCATGCGGTTTTTGATACCCTCGAAAACCCTAGAGCTAAAAAATACTAAGTGCTGGGCAATCGTGTGGTATCCGGCAGAGTAGAATAGAACCAACCCATTACACTCACGGGTGTCGTATAAGGCGACTAATGTCTGAGGAAGAACACCTTGCGCCTCCGTAGACCAGAGAATGGGCAGCAGCGTTTTCTGTTAGTCTTTCATCACTGCGATCTCCAATCCGCCTGCCAAGCGTGGAGATTACGGCAAATTTCTCCCATCATGGGAGAGGCTTATGTCCAGCAGTGGACGTTATGGGCTGTTGTTGTTGTTGTTGCTGGGCAATTATCAGTGCGGTTAAATAATTTAATAAATTAAATAATTATTATTTAAATAAAACTGTTACAGTCTGTTACGAAATTCAAGTTAAATCCTTTGTATAAATTACGCTTATTAAATTATAGCAATTCATTTTCAGTACTTATTGGTAACCACGAGTTAGCAGTTTCTTTGTCAATTCTGTATGACGTACCTACTTCGGTACGTATTTTATAAGTACACGTCACGTCAACAGTTACCAACTGCATGCAAACAGTACACAAACGTTTTTTGTTTTTATTTTTATTTTTTTTGTTTTTAAAAAACAGATAAAGTAAATATATTATAAATTGTTAAAATGATTTTGTACAAAAACAAATAAAATGTAACTGGCAATTTTATATGTTTAATACTCGAGGGGTTTGGCGTTGATAGTCGAAATACAGGCTCCGCCTAGTTCGGCTACAGATGACTACACCACTTTTACTGACCTAAATTAGCCTGTTAAACATTTTGTAACATATGTCTAAGATTTCTTTAAATAAAGTTATTATTATTATTATTAACTAGCAAAGTCATCTCTGTTGCTGCCGGGGTGGGGCCCACTCTCTAGCGTTTCGTCCGTATATTCGGAGTTTCGGATCTATCCGTCTCTCTCGCGCACGTCTGCAGATAAGTGCGAGTACGCGGATAGATCCGAATATAAGGACGAAGCGTTAGGGAGTAGGGCCTCTGTAACGGGAAAAGGTGCTTGTCTAGGTAGACAAGCACCGTTGCAGCGCTGACGTAGGTACGTCAGCGCTGCATCGTGGCCCAGCACAATGTTTAGCATAATAAGCCTATAATATTTCCACTGCTGGGACACGGCCTCCTCTCTATAAGGGGAATTGGGCTATAATCCACCTCTTGCTCTTCTTGCTTGCTGCACAATGTTTAACTTCCAATTTTTTTTTCCTTTAATCCTACAATTTAAGGTGGAACAAAATCATAGAACTAGTGGGGACTAAAAGTGCCATTAGTTCTACTGTTCTATCACACAGTTTACGGTAGAACTAAAAGGAATTTTTGTTCTCACTAGTCCTACGTTTAGATGACGGTTCTGAGCAATAAATGAGGATAGGAGAATGGAAAAACGTTATTTCGTGCTGATTGATGTGGTGGTGTGGTGCTCTCAGCGCACGTCTTTCGTTACAATATGAGATAAGGGCTCCACACCAAGCTGGCATTTAGCTCCTTTTTTGGTTCCCTCTCCTGTAAATTATATTTTATTATTTTTATATTAGAAATGAATGTTTTTTTTTAGGACCAAAAGGAAACATTTAAGACCACGTTTTATAATAAGAGTGACTGTGCCGAATGTCATTCTAGTGAAAATCAAAATATTACTGAGATTATAATATTTAAAAAAGTTGTGAAAAAGCAGCAAATGGAAGGGAACCAGCGCCACGAACATTTATTTTTAAGACTTATGGCGAGCATCAGAAATAAAGGACTGGATCTAGCTGTAAATGTACCTGGACTTTTTGTTCCCATTAGTTCTACGATTTTGTCTTACCTTGTACTATAGTTGCTGCCAGTTAAGATAGCAGTAGCGGCCATTGACCCACCTACATTCATTAAAGTTCTTAACTTTTAAATCCAAAAATAAGCTTGCTCAAGTTTTGAATCGTCATCTACCGTACCTAATCTTCAACATTTTTTCTAATGAAAACGATACATACTTCATTTGTTTTGGTTCGTACGAAGAGATATTAGGAAAAGGGGCAATGACCGCTATTGCGATTTTAGCTGGCACCAACTAATATTGACTAGTAGGAAAAACAAAACGAATTCGTTTAGTTCTCCCGTAGAACTGTGTAGTAGAACCTAATGGGAACGAATCATATTAAAATGTGTCTGGTACAAAAGAACTCCAAATACACAGAAACACGAAATGCACAATAATCGCTCTTTTGTATTGTCCTTATGTTATGCAAAAATGTTGTAGATATACCCCATCCTCTGTTATTAGGGAGCCGAGCCGTCTTGCACCGCCCATGGGCCAGTTAATCGGTTTAAGTTGTTAATGAACTCGGACGAGACTAATCTCATTGACGGAAAAACACTGCAGCGCGGAGCTATAATAAAGTCTGATTTATGAAATATTATGTTTGTTTGTAGGTAATGTGCTTAGGGGATGTGAACGGCTGTGTAAGATAACGGGTTTTGGTAGTAGGGCGGATTTTGTTAATTATCTTGTTGGTTGTTTACAGGATTTTAGTGTTACTTATTGTTTAATTGGAAGTAATCTTAATAGGTATATATAAATTACGTGTCACGTTGTTTGTCCGCGATGGACTCTTAAACTACTTAACCGATTTTAATCAAATTTGCACACCGTGTGCAGTTTGATCCAACTTGAAAGATAGGATATTTTTGACCCGATAGGTGTCGCCGAGCGAAGCCGGGGCGAGTCGCTAGTACTTTTATTATAATTTCACGCAGCCGAGGCACGGCTGGTATAATAGTTATTTATGATACTAGTGCGGTAAGTTAGTTTTTACAAACGAGTAGACGAATGTAACCTTACCATAGTCACGAGTTTGTAAAAACCAGTTTCTGCACGTGTGTCATACGTTTTTCAACATACCTATTTGCGAGAAAACAGTACAATATTGTAATGAAACAAACTTTTCAGATAATGATTGAGTATTTCTTCGAATCTTCCATGCTATAAAATTATTATAAATCATTGATTAGCGCTCTCGCGATTTTGGCGGCAAGTGACCGTTTTCTGCAATTTGCGCCACATTCATCAGGTGGAGTAGATTCCATGTTAATATCCTTCCTCGCTTGAACTCATATTATTATTTTGTTAATATCATTCGGAAAGTCGCAACAATCTTTGACGTTTCTAATATGAAAATGGCGCGAATTTGCAAATAGCGCCACATGCACGTGGCGAAAATTAGAACTACATTTTTCGTCTCATTTACTCTTCAGTATTAAAGTGAGAGCAAAAGCGCTTCCAAGGGGGTTTGATCAGTCAGCTTATTTATTCTCGTAATGTGAAACTCCTTGGTAGAATTCTTATAATACTTTTTTGGGAAATAAAAAAAAAACCGTAAAGAATACGCACGGTGCTATATATGGTGCATTCCTTGCCCGTGGTACAGTTGGCTAGGTACGGTTGACTGGACCATGGTAAAAAAATTTAACAGTGTTACAGTTGACTGGACCATTTTTTTTTCTGTGAACCGTGGTACAGTTGACCGGACCAGGGTTATTTTTTTTTTAACAATAGTACTTTAATAAAATTGTGGACGGAATGTACAGTTAAAATGAAAAGTGTTAAAGACTACTTACAAAGAATACAAGCCTTTTATAATTTCAATAAGTCTAAGCGGTGGGTGAACCAATACACCCAGAATCGCACATTCCAAAAGATGAAAGGTGGGTTTGGTATGCGGTAAAATAGGTACTTAGGTGAGAGTACCTATTTTACCGCACGTTCCGTTGTATGGTGCGTAATTTTCAACTTTCGAACAATGTATACAGGCTCCGTAAATGCATTTTTTGAGCAAATGTGTTGAAAAAGAACAATCGAGTTTTAATTGACTTGTTTTCTAGCGGTACTTTAATTTTTGGGTACAATTTGTCTAAAAGTTTAATGATATCATTTCGCCATTCCTCTTACGTAGCTAAGCTACGTAACTTTGCTAAGACTGATTGAATAGGAGCAAGCCTTATCCAACAAAACGTTCCGAAAGGTAATTAATGAAATGTAAATAGCTCAGTAGTACCGGGCCCCCGCACTTACCTATGAACTATAGGGTTCAAATAAAGCAGGCCCTAGTTTGTTTATTTTTTCTCATCACCACTCTTCTCAAAATGAGGAGGAGCTCATGGCTAAATAATAACAGCCGCTCGGGTCAATCTTTAGGTTAAGCCGTGCTTGCCTAGGTTGGACTGTGGATGGGTGACCACCCTTACATACCGAGTTTCCTCCGTGCTTCGGAAAGCACGTTAAGCTCTTGGTCCGGGCTGTCATTTGTACAACTGCGTTGTCGAGGTCAGATAGGCAGTCGCTCCATGTAAAATACTGGTAACAGCACCACCCGGTTAGACTGGAAGTCGACCACAACATAGTTGGGAAAAGGCTAGGTAGATGATGACTCTTCTCTAAATGACGAAGAAAATATAGAACAACACACGACCCGTCCCTCAACTAAAAATTCGAAGATTAAGTAGGTACCTACCTATATTAGGTACATCCAGATCCAGCCTGCAGGCGTGACGTGATGGATTACCGATGATGAAGGCCGGTGTCCCAGTAGTTCCCACTGCACGCTCCCGCGTTTCAGACTGACTATTATAATAATCGGGGAACACATACAAACAAAAAAAAGATGCTAGTGGAATACATAACCTCCTCCTGTTTTAGAAGTCGGTTAAAAAATACGGAAAGACAGGAAAGTTTCTTATCTACCTACTTACTGCTTTTTATGAGATACAGGCTATTTCTTAAAAAATGCTGTAAAAGACAACATCTTTCGGAATCACCGAAATTAGAACAAGCTTTACGGTCTCTAGTATTATTACTGTACTCTGTGCTTTACGGTTTGAAGGAATGGAAGAAGTGAAGACTTGAAGAGAACGATGACCTACGATTACATTAGTAATTGTTCCAACCCCAATGTTACTCAAATGAGATTGTGTAACGCCATCTATCGCACTATAAGTGGTTGCGTCAACTGATTACACTGCCATCTATTATCGAATGCCAATACTGTGTGGCAAGGTAGTGCGCAAGGGACTTGCTTTCTAAAAGTTTCCGCTATTTAAAGTTAGATGTCAGCACTAAAATTATTAAACGAAACTCACAGATGGCGCAGGTAAACAAGTTCTTGCGAAAAGTTTTGAATTGGATAGAAAACTACAACTTGGCCCACATGGCACCCACAAAGTTTTCAGTGCAAAATGTTAGGAATATTGCGTATCTAACTTTTAACTTATTCCTTTTTCAACCGACTTCCAAAAAGAGGAGGTTCTTAATTCGACTGTATTATTATTTATTTTTTGTGTTTGTTACCTCGGAACTTTCGACTGGGTGAACCGATTTTGACGATTCTTTTTTTATTTGATAGCTGGTGCTTTCCGTGTGGTTTCATTTCAATTTTGTGACGATCTGATTCTGATCTTCGGAAATATACAATGGAACTCTTCAAAAATAGACGGCAAATCTGCAGTGATTGCTGGAATCGCTTGGATGTTTATTGTTTATACAACATAATGACGTAACGTCACGCCTGTATGCTCTGAGGGGGTACGCAGATGTGTACAATGAGCTCGGACGAAATCTCACCACCGATACGACTCTTTTTGCTTGCAACATTCGGCCGCTATTGCAGCGCTTATTTAAGCTCATCAACCATTAGCATCGCAGCACCTGATCCCTTGCTTTTGTTAATTCAAAAAAAGGGTTGAGAGAAAAAAAAAAGACCAATAATAGTTCTTCTTCTTCATGTCGATGGTTCTTTAAGGGTGGTAAACCGATGTGGAGATCGTGTGCACTGGATTTTGTTTTAAAAATGAGCAGATTTCGTCCGAGCTCATGGTACATACAATACACCCAGATTTCGACAGTTAGGTATGTTTAGTTCCATTGATTGGGATAAGCCTATTTACCATGACATGTATTGTTAACAATGTAAAATAAATTCATGGTAAATATTTATTTGGGAACAACTAAAAATGGAAAAATAAAAAACTTTTTTGCAAAAAATAAAACCGACTTCAAAAAACACAAAAAAGAGAAAAATAACTTTAGCTTCAGAAGTCGGTGGCAAAAAAAAACTGAATCGAAAAATATGTCACCGACTTCGGAAGCTACAGTTATTTTTGTGTTTTTTGAAGTCGGATTTATTTATAAAAAAGAAAAATACGCAAAAAAGTTTTTTTTATGTCTACTTGTATGGTGAAGCTGTCGTGTGTTGTAAAAAATAGAAATAGGTACTTACCGAACAACCAAGCGTCGGAAACTTTCAGGCACTAAATTGAATTAATATGTCAATGGTAATTATTTAGTGTTTTCAGTAAGGTATCTTTGGGAAAGTAATTTGTGTAAATAATTGAAGGTTCATAAATTCCACAAAAGTTGAGATAACATTTTGTTCTAGTGAGGTATGGCTAAGGATATCTAATTCGATTGAAAGTTTCCCTAACCGCAAATTATTAAGTGTGACATCGTTTTTGTATCCTACTCAATACAGAACTTAAAATATCATGAAACTAAATGGCATGAAATTACCTACGCGCAATGAAAATTCTGACGATAAGGCAAACCTCTTCTTTTCTCTCTACGACAAGATGTATTGCGACAGACAGCAACTTAAGAACAGGCTAAGATTATTTTGTCACTATTGCTGTCAAAAGGCTATTAAAAAAGTTGTCACACCTGTGTTGCGAAAGCAAAATACAACAAACCGGCAAGGCGGGTAACCGCCTACATTTTTATCAAAAGAAATATCCTTAAATACATAATAGGATTCTGTGTAAGTAAATATTTGGATAGTGAGTCTCATAACATTTGAAAGGCCATGTCTTTGGGCCCTGCGCGGTCACGCCCTCTGTCGACACAATAAAAGGGCCAGTTTCTTCTTCTTTAGGTTGGACCTTCACCAAAACTGCAAATTGTTATTTCCACACGATAAACTTTTCTAAAAGTCGTTCTATAATGCTGAAATGAATGAAATGGTTTGTTGCGTGAACTATTAATCTTGTCTATGGAAGGCAGATGTTGTAAAAAGTCATGTTTTATTTTGGATTTTACGATTTTTATTCGGTGTTCTGCTTTTGTAAGGTTTGGTTTTTTTTCAAGGAAACTAACAATTCAATCATCATTGTAAAATAAAAAATAAAAAACCTAATGAAATAGTAAATGTTACGAAGTCATTTGAAGACATTCTGTATGTTTACAAGAATTACTTTTATTTGCCGATAGGTTCTATTTAGTTTACACTTTTTGATTGACTTTAGAAATAGCTCCTACAAACACATAAACTTATGCATTTTTACCTGACTGCGCCAGAAGGAGGAAGGGAAGGCCCGACTGTTGCAGTCAATAATATGTCCTGTCTCCTGAACTTGTTTTTTTCTTTTCAGTTTTTATTTAAAGTTATTAATTATTTTTCACGGGTTTTTTATTTATTTTTTTCCATAGGGGTTGTCAGATACCACAGAACGGCACCTGCTACGATCCTTACTTACTCGTTTTGCCTCGCTCGTCCACGTTCCGACATCTGGTCACACACGCTCGCCGGTTGCTAGTACTATACCCACTATTTTTGAAGAATCTCACTAATATGGGCAGTGTATGTCGTTCTAGGGCGTCCCATCCTGGCGTTGCCACTCACATCTGCTAGCTCCTAGTGCTATCTAAACGTAATGAGTCTTTTAAATCTTCAACTGTATCCGAAATTAGTAACAAATTTCGGGTAGTTGAAGATTTAAAAGACTCATTAAAGCAGGTTAGTTCTCATTCTCTTGCTGGAGCGTGCTGCGTGTTCATGAGTGTTGTCAGCTTAGTGATGTCCAATTTCACACCAATCTTTATTATAACTGTTATAACACTCATGAACACGCAGCACGCTCCAAGAGAAATGAGAACTACCCTGCTTTTGTTTTCTTAGCTCTCATTCTAAATTCTACAAACCATTCCAGTACCTATTTCAATGATTTCAAAACAATCAAAGGTGATAGTTGGAGACCTTAATTGGTAAGAGTTATGTACATATTTCATTCATGCTCGTAGGTTTAGGTAATTGTTATTTCGTGAGCTAAAACTCCAGCTTACTCTTTCAAGGAAATTACTAAGTAGAATGGTAAGCAAATAACAGAGTAGAGCAAAAAAAGCAGTAATAAAGAAACACACAATCACACATAAACCCTGAAAACATAACACTCCATTTTTCGGGCAGCCATGAAAGTAAAAATAATTTAAAACAATGAAAGTTGTATCAGCAACGCCCTGCAATGAGAGGTTTTCCTTTTGAGGTTTTAAAAAAAAAACTTAGTTTCCAAGAACTCCATAGATGGCGTTGAACTTACTATGATAGTTGGTACCAAAGACAAAACGCTTGAAAAAAAAAACATTGTGTCACGTCACATACTCTCGTTGACTGACACTTTCATTTGCATAACCTTCCGAATATAACCAACATTTCTCGCGCTTTGTTAAAATCAGTTTTTTTAGGTTCCGTTCCTTGCATTATCATACTTACTCCTAGCGCCATCTATCCAGTGACTAGGGAAGAGCTAAAAAGAAAATCCCTCATTAAAGTTGCGAAACTAAATGTAAGTAAATGGAGAAGAAAAGTATCTAATTGAAGCTTAGAACAGATCACAGTCACAAATCCTCAAATAATCATGAAATGTCTACGAAATGAAACGTACTTAAAGTTTTTGAAACAAATTGGATGTTGCAAATACATTAGGGATTGAGATTGAGGATTGATAGGGAAGTTAGCAAAATTACACGACGCCTTTCGCCAAATACTTTTTTCTCCCAGTTTCTCACCAAAAGAATCCTGCGTCCAAGATTCGGTTTATCATCACACACTCATTGTGTGCTATTCTATCATCACTCGCCATTTATTATCACTACATGAATGGCTTGTCGCTTCGCGCCCAAACAAAGCTTTCTGAGGTATCACACCACCATCATACCAAGACCTGTCGATTTCTATTACGAAGATCTCTTTTAGTTCATCAGTTCGAACATTGGGAAGGGCGAGGTAGTTCTTGTTAATCTGGTGAGCGTATTATAATGCGTTTAATGGCCTGTAATGAATGGCATAACATCCATAAAGCGACAATGCAGCCACTCGAACATGCCCTTTTATAATAATAAGTGATTTATAGCAGATCACCGCGAAAACTGTGATTGTTTTGCACGTGTTTATAACGATACGCCTTCGAGACGAAAGTAAAGTGACAGCAGAGAATAGTGGCTGATATATTTATCTGTAGGATGTTGAATGAAGGGATGCACACGGCTTTGTATCGAATGGTATCAGATACGATGTGGGCCTTCGATTGAGATGTACCGTTTTTTTTCAAGGCGTATGAAAGTGAATTAGACTTTGAAATCTTACCTTTTATCCTAATGTTCATCTACCTCTTAACCATTATCATCGTATTCTTGCGCTACTTGGCAATGGGTGACGCGGTTTGTTCTTCTATTAGTGATCATCTAAGTACACCCTCTTTCCAGCCATTTTCATGCATTTTTTCCCACAATCCATATATCTATCGCTTTTGAAATTAGGTATGTTTTTCCATCTACTCCGCTAGAATTTTCTGATTAATGTCGTTGCGGGATCCAAGATCAAAATTGTTTCTCTGGGACTTCGTCGACTTTCATTGTCTCGGCGCATTCTGGTGGTTGCCACTGTTGATTCTAGCTTTCAGGAGTTGGTTCGAGAGCAGAGGGGCTGGGCCTCTCCAAAAAAATATCGCTGTGGATTCCTTCTACTATGCTGAGAATCAAACACAGTCAGTCAGTCCACTGAGAATACAACACACTACTTTATTTTTCTGTTTTTGTTTCCTCTAAGTTAAAATTAAACATTGGTTGATGACTAACCGATCAATGTTGTTTACTTTATTCGCAAACAGTCGTTTTCGAGAAAACAAAGATAAAACCGAAAATTGTAGAAAACACAAATGATGTCAATGAGGTCAATATAACTATTTAGTCCCTTAGTGAATTCATAGGGATAATTATCGCTGAATGACGTTTTTGATATTGAAACAAAAATATTAACTATAAAAAGACATTTGTTAAATCTCTTCTGCGTTGTGTGTGTATGAAACTATATAATAAAAATAATTGTGTTATTCTTAAGAAATCTTTACAAAAACTATTGAATATAGTCGGCATACATGTCTACTTCAAATAAAATCCATTCTTTTAGCCCCAGCTTACCTTAAGACGATTAGCAAAGCTAAACATTGCATCCTACGACATATGTATCTTCCAATAAAAAAAAAACAGCAATAGAAAACTGCTCTTTTTACTTCACCAGATAAAGATCCTGGCCAAACGGTCTCCACAAAGCGAGACAGATGTCCAAATTTTTATCTCACTTCTAAAAAGGTGCGGATAAAAAGTTTATACCTATTCAAACTCCTACGCAAAGTAGACAATAGGGGGTTAAATGTGACGTGAAATGTACAGAAGGTATAATCCACTTATACTACGTATTATCGGAGGCATGTCGCCTTTAAAAAATGCGAAAAAAGCGCTTTTTTGCGCTGCAGCAGTACGTATTGTGATTGATTTGTTAAAAGAGTGACGCCGCAGGGTTTCCGTTGTGGGCAAACAAGAGGATGATGGGTGACGCTCTTGATTTTGATGAGGATGTAGTGCGTCCGATAGATGGCGTTAGGCGTAGTGGGACGAAAAGTTTTGGAGCGGTGCGGTGTTCGCTTTTTGGGGTTGACTTTTTGCAAGTTTTTTTTTTAGTGTAGTTAGGCTGTGAGGTTTGTAGTTTTGATGTGGTTTTGGTGGTTATATCGAGGCATAGGTTTAGTAAAATTAGATGTTACAAAGTTATTATTTTTTATGTGAAAAAAAACTGACACAGACTTTTCAGGGAGTTATAATACCTTCTACCTGACTAGTCGAGTAAAGATAAAATGCCCAAATGTGGGTAAATGATTTACAAACTTTTCTTAACTTTTAAAGTTTAAAGGCGATTACAAGAGCTAAACGCGAGTTTTATAATGTAAAAAAGCATATGATTCACTGCAATAAACAAATCCAGAAAAATGTATGATATTCTTCAGGATATATGCTAGTACGATAGTGTTTTGAAAACATAATACAACAAATTTTATTGGATAAAAAAAAATCACGAACTTATCTCTAAAAAAATATTTTAACGAGAAAAAACCATACTAAAATACATGCGATCATTCTGATTGTTTGGCAAATAATTCTACAAGCAACATATTAGCATCATAGTGTTTTACATTTTTAGTCCAATCAATAGATTTTTTGCAAATCGCAAAAAACACTAATTTCGCACTATTCGGCCGCAGTGACTGACGTAACAACCACTTTGTAGTGCAAGCTGATTAGAACTTTATTCTAACAGTTTCAAACGAAGTTTGAACCACCACAAATAGAGTTGCTAATTTAGCTCATGTAAAAGCCTTAAGTTAAATTCAAAATAATTACTAGCCAGCTTATTGTGGCGTCGACTCCTACACTGAGCACATTTTCCATGAAAAAAATAACACTTGAATTCGAAACTTGAATAACACACTTTTTAACCGACTTCTTCATTAGCCATTCCATCCAACGCAATCGGCTTCATATCTTTCTTATAATAAAATCCGGATCGATGCCATATCAATTCCCAACTACTACGATCGATTTTAATCCCATTTTCTAATGTAAGTATCATATTACTAATCATATTTACATAGCGCGCAAGGTGTTCCGCCTCAGACATTAGTCGCCTTATACGACACCCGTGAGTGTGGGTTGGTTCTATTCTGCTCTGCCGGATACCACATGGCTAAGTATGACTGAGCGGCTGAGTATAATCAATTTCTTTCAATTCTGCACAGTCTTTCTTTTTAACCGACTTCCAAAAAGGAGGAGGTTCTCAATTCGATGGGTATTTTTTTTAATTTTATTTTTTTTATTTTTATGTATGTACACCGATTACGCTGAGATTTATGATCCGATTTACGTGATTCTTTTTTAGTTTGATGCGGAATAGTTGCCATTTGGTCCCATAAAAATTTTACATAGTTTGGCCCAGTAGTTTTCATTTTATGAATATTTTTATTTCAGTCGTGTGGTATAATTTCATGTATGTTCACCGATTTCTCCTCCATTTGTGGAGTAATTTTCAAAATTATTTTTTTATTTCAAAGAATATACTCCTGAAATGGTCGCATTTAAATTTGGTGAAGATCTGATGCTGGTCTTCGGAGATACATAGTGGAACTCTTCAAAACTAGACGGTAAATCGGTCGTGATTTTTGGAATCGCTTGGATGTTTATCGTTTATACAACATCATGACGTAACATCGTAACATCACGCCTGTATGCTCTGAGGAGTACGCAGATGTGTACAATACACGCAAATTTCAACAGTTTAGATATGTTAAGTTCCATTTATTGGGGATAAGCCTATTACCATGACATGTATTGTTAACAATGTAAAATAAATGCATAGCATATATTTGTATAGGATATTACGACTAAAAATGGAAAAATAAAAAAACTTTTTGCAAAAAAAAAAAAACCGACTTCAAAACACAAAAAAATGAAAAATAACTTTAGCTTCAGAAGTCGGTGACAAAAAAAAAACTAAATGAATCAAAAAAGGTCACCGACTTCTGAAGCTAAAGTTATTTTTCATTTTTTTGTGTTTTGAAGTCGGTTTTATTTTTTTTGCAAAAAGTTTTTTACAAGACAGCCGTTTCAAAACGTCAAAAGACTAAACAATCCCATAAACTTTTGATCGGGTTAAATAAACAAACTCATGGAATGTCAAAAAACTCATATAAAGAAAGATAAATAAAAGTCCTACCAGAAAAAATAAAATATTTCTATTAATTAATCCCGGATCGATGTCACATAAATTACAAGCTACTACGACTGATCCTATTTTCGTCAAACTGATCCCATTTCGTCTATATTCATTTATTAGTAGGTACCCACGGTAATCCAGTCGGCACTGAATAGAATGTCAGGCACTAGAGCGGGCCGCAAAGGCCGGACGACCGCAGAGTCAGTGGCCAACCCTATTCAAACCGCCTACAATAGTTTTTGTCACCTTGGCTGGGCAGAAAAAGGACAGAAGTCTAAGTTGGAGCATCATTTTTGTTTGGTTTTTTTCTGTGATGTTTCCCAACTATGTTGGGGTCGGCTTAGAGCTGCTGCTGATGGAGGGAGCGACTGCATATCTGACTTCCACAACCCATAATACGATACCCCTGGTTGCCAGACTTACAGGCCTGTAACAACTGTCAATTTATCTACAAATGACAGCCGGACCAACGGCTTAACGTGTTTTCCAAGGCATTTCAGCATAGATATTCATAACGTTACGATTCGATTTCGATTCGGAAAGTCGTATGTCTATCTCGCTCGCTTTTGTAATGCCAAAAAAAGACAGACATACGACTTGTCGAATCGAAAACGAATCGAAGCGTTGTGAATAGCTATGCTGTATTTTAACCCAGTGTGCTATAAAATAGATGAAAAGTTTTGTAAAATAGTGTCGTATAATCTCAAGAGTCTTTGACGCTCATCGTAAGTACGACACAAGTAGCTTAAAAACTTGTTATTTTCTGCTGAAAATAGGTCTGTTTTAGAAGACAAAATGACGTTGATATGATGAAGCATAAGTCAATCATGCTGAATGTTGTAGAAATACTGAATTCTATGAAATGGTTGGAATGGTTGATATCCCGTCGAGTCGTACTAAGCGCTTCTCCTCCACTTTTATTATGCGCACAGCCAAAGTGTGGAACTCTCTGCCTGCGTCTGTGTTCCCACCCACATTTAACCCGCCTGCCTTCAAAGCAAGAGTGAACAGACATCTTCTGGGCACGCTTGTTGCATCATAGATCTCATCCATCGCTTTCCATCAGGTGTGATCGGGGTCAAGAACAGGCCCATTTTGTAAAAAAAAACACTCTTGGCTTGTACTCTCAATTTTCTACTTAGTGCAACTGTCTTTTTAGTACGTACTAGGTAGGTGCACCGCCATTCTTGCCACGTCGAAATACCTAGTTATTCATTCCTTAGCAGTATCTGGGGGCACGGTAGGCACCGCCAAGACGAGTCAATTGTTATTGAACAATTGACTCGTCTAACGAACGAAAAAATTAATAAAATTCGAATTTAGACCATTTTGAGTCAATACTCAAAATGGTCTAAATTCGAATTATAATATATATTTTATTTTTTCGTAGTTGTTGCGTGATTAAAGGATCAGTGAATCTGATACGGACAAATCACGAACTGGTTGCGGAAAGGGACCGACAGATACTACTTATATTATAAATGCAAAAGTTTGTGAGAATGGATGGATGGATGGATGATGTTACTCTTTCACGCAAAAACGACTGAACGGATTTGGATTGAATTTTGTACGTAAATAAATAAATATCGCTGGACATTAACACAAATCGCCATCTAGTACCACACGTCTAAGCAACGAGGATTGTGTCATGGACACCAGATAGTTGATATACTACATGTATACTTTTTGTTTGTAAATACATACTTATTATACATATAAACATCCATTGACTCGGAAACAAATGTCCATGCTCATCACACAAACATTTGCTCCAACCGGGATTCGTAAACGGGACCCTAAGAACGTAAGGCAGCCTCACCACCGCTGCGCCATTCGGGTCGCATAACATTACTTACGAATAACACTACTTTTTATCTCGGTTGTATGATCCCGTGGGACAATTATTGAACTTCACGCGGGCGAATCAGGGATAAGCTAGTACTTCAATATTTTTGTCAGTGCAGTGACCGGTTTCTGGTGCCGTCCGCAATAGGCAGGGTAGATGACACGATAAAACAATAATTCTAAGACACACCAATCTCTAAAAATAAAACGTTACTTTTGGCCCGTAAACCCAATTTATTCTCAATGAATTGCCAAATTAGATTTTCAGTTGCTTTGAAATCAATAAATAGTTGAATCATTGAGTTGTCGAAACAGTGACGTCACGGCATGCTATTACCATACAAAATCTATGAGAGAACCGCGTTTTGACAGCTCTAAAAAAGTATATCAATTGATTGGTGTGTCATCTACCATAAGATTCCAAACCTCAACTTCTGTTGTCTACCTGCATCATGTCAGTTCCCTTTTCGTTAATATCTTGTTCAACTTTGATTTATGTCATGAAGCAGTCGTTACGTGTGTACGAATATCATTGTGTACTCTGAATAGCCTCCTAAAATCGTGCGAACATATCTTTGGACGTTTTTCTAAAGAATTTCACGGTACTCCACTGAATGTAAATAAAGATTGTGGCCATTTATGGGCAATTTAGGGTGTATTCTGTGATTAATGACGTGTTTTACTTGTTGTTCGACATTTTGCTTTTATGTTTGATTGATGATTCTGAGGCTACTTGAGGCTGCTGGTCATTTTAGGGATGATAATGATGTCTTTTACCTCGCCTGTCTGAAAACCTGTGACTGTAGTAAGTACCATACAAACAGCAAGCACCGATATGGCCTGGAATAAGAATGAGGTTCCAGAATGAGTAAACCTGCCTTCGTAGATCATCAATACAGAAAGAAAATAGTAAATTGACAATTATAATAAAATTATGCTTATTTTTTAATCTAAGTTTTGCAAACGGCCAACACCTTGCGCCTCCGTAGACCTGAGAATGGGCAGCAGCGTTTTCTGTTAGTCTTTCATCACTGCGATCTCCAATCTGCCTGCCAAGCGTGGAGATTACGGCAAATTCCTCCCATCATGGGAGAGGCTTATGTCCAGCAGTGGACGTTATGGGCTGTTGTTGTTGTTGTTTGCAAACGGGGATAAGGCACTGTTTCTTCCTTAAAAACCTGTCCGGAGCCCTCATCCCTGGCATCAGAACTGCAGTGACAGAGAGTTAGTGAATTCGAATCCAACTCGTTGCACCGTGATCGAGTCAAGTTGATTCTGTAACTTACAACTGAAATTAGTTTATAAGGAGTATTTAAGCAAGAACAATTCATACTAAAAACCCGTCAGAAAAACGATAGGAAAGTGTAGCCAATTGACAGTTAACTAGTTGGTTAACCGTCAGTTCAGCGACAAGTCGTTAGTCAGTTACCGTGAACGCTGTGCGAGCGCGAGTTTATAACTTTCAACTCAACGTTCGCGTTGTGTGTCAAATGTGGTTTCAGCTTTACAGGTTTTGGAAATAGTCGTACAGTTTTCATAGTGAGTGTTGCGAAGGTCATAATGTTTGTGTTTGGTGAAGTCCTGGGTTCTATTGTTAGGTCAGGCAAAGTTTTATTGGGTTTTTACAACAGGATTTTTTCAGTAGCAGTACTCAGGATTGGAGCCCGATTGATGGCAAATGGCTCGCCCGCTATTACATGGGATTAAAACATAATTGGTGAGATGTGGTTGTGCTACAGGTAAATAAAACTCCGTCTAACTCTTCAGGGATTACAAGCGTAATTTTGAAATTGTTGCATGGAAACAACAACAACAACAACAGCCCATAACGTCCACTGCTGGACATAAGCCACTCCCATGATGGGAGGAATTTGCCGTAACCTCCACGCTTGGCAGGCGCATTGGAGATCGCAGTGATGAAAGACTAACAGAAAACGCTGCTGCCCATTCTCTGGTCTACGGAGGCGCAAGGTGTTCAGCCTCAGACATTTGTCGCCTTATACGACACCTGTAAGTATCATGGGTTGGTTCTATTCTACTCTGCCGGATACCACACGGCTAAAAGCATGCAATGATGCATGGAAAGATCACAGCGAATACCGGAAAGATTGACATGAAAATGAATTAAATCGGCATGTGATTTTTCCAATAGCTTCGGTTAATTAACGAACGGACGTACAACCTTTATCCAGCTTACTTTGCTGTCACTGCGCCACCACAGCTTAAAACAGATGACTTTCCGTAACGATGAAAAAATTGCAGAAACATTGAAAGCATTAAAAGCTTCAAGTCCACAGACTTGTGGGATTACACCTCCCAGGGTACGTTGGACGTACTTAGTTATACCTATACGGACAGTTTGCGGACTGGCTATGAACACTTACAGCTATTTCAGAAGGTATAGTATATCTGTCAGAGTCCAGCGTCCTGAGCAGGCCCTGTTTTTTGCAAAAATATTCTGATTTAAAAGAGTGGCCATGGAGTTTCTTGCCCGTTCTTCTCCATAGAGATCTACTAGCTAGGGAATGGGCAACTACAATACTTTCACAGTTTTTATGTCTTGTGACTGGGACTGTAGCTACATTTAATTTTCATCTTTGTTTCGACAATTCAAAAGTGCCTGTAACTGGTCTACTTGAAATAAATGCTTTGATTTTGATTTTTGCAATTTGTCCGTAACGGTTCGATCGAAGCTCTACTGTTACTGTTAGCCTGCGTTATCCACATCAATCACCAATTTTTGTCCAACTGCTGGACAAAGGCTACTCTCCATGACTTCCAAATCCTTCAATCCATGGCCAATGTGGACCACTGGTCGTTGGTTTTGTCCGGGTCCCGCCATCTCCTTTTTTTGTTTTTTTTTTTTTTCGGATGGGAAATCATCAGATGACTCCTCCCGCTCTGGGCGGAGCAGGAGGGAGTGTCAGACTTTTACTGACTAAACCCATCCATGTTCCTTTATCGCCCTTCGAACAGTCCCGCAACCCCAGCAGGCATCGGCCCTTGTCAATTGCTGACTCTCTTTGAGACTCTCGTCGACACGGCCTGTCGTCATGAGACGGACGGACGGCGAGTTAGCCCATAGCCCATCGTCCACAGGCCCGCGCCTACCTGCCATCTCCTGCGAGGTCTACCGCGTCGCCTTGTGGTTGTGTTAGGGTTCTCGTGGTTTGACCCACAACTCGTCGGGCATACGGCAGACATGGACAGTCCCACTTTAGCTTAGCGATTTTTTCAGCAACGTCAGTAATTTGTGAGTTGGAGCGCAGTGTGGTGTAGTAAGCATTCAATTTAATCAAAAAGACACATTATTCTCTATAACATAACGTTTACTATAACGTAACAACACCAATCCTTGCCACATTAAGAACAACAAAAACAAAAGAACGGCAAACAAATCCCATACAAATCTGCGCCCGCCAATAAACTCGCGTCTAAGTTAACGTAGGAATATCAGTTTTCCGACTTTACCCAATAAAGGGTAACCCCTGATCCGTCGAATAAACAGAAAAAAAAGTACTGGGGTATAACGAGTAAATCACAGTAAGCCCCAATACGCGGGGCGACGCCACGGGGTAAGCCCCGTAACCCCTCTAAGTTCACCTAGGCGATATCCCGGGCCGGAATAAACGAGACGCGAGCTTTCTCGCGTGTTTGCTGGGTACCTTTGATGCGGTAAAGTTCTTGTGGATTGGCGTTTTTAAGTTAAATATTGGTATAAGTATGCTTGACCTATTTCTTAATCTACTTATGGGAATTGAAACCTTAAAGTACCTTACTTTTTTATTATAGCCTCTTTATTTCCATAATGAATGACTTAAAAAATAAATATACAATAAGATTACTATTACGTAGGTAAATAATGTGTATGCATAAAATAACAAAATTGTACCAATTACAATTCATATCATGCTACATAAGTTACAATCGTATAACAAATAATTTCTAAGTAGATATTTTTTTCTTTTTGTGTTGGTTTCTAAGATATTAAATTAATTAAATTTTCAAAACAATTTACAATTACATTTTATTAATTATTTTATTAGCCGTGTGGTATCCGGCAGAGTTGAATAGAACCAACCCATTACACTCACGGGTGTCGTATAAGGCGACTAATGTCTGAGGCAGAACACCTTGCGCCTCCGTAGACCAGAGAATGGGCAGCAGCGTTTTCTGTGTCTTTCATCACTGCGATCTCCAATCCGCCTGCCAAGCGTGGAGATTACGGCAAATTCCTCCCATCATGGAAGAAGATCCCATTATGTACAGCAGTGGACGTTATGGGCTGTTGTAGTGTGTAGTGTAGTAATTATTTCAATATGGAGCCCTCAGCGGGTGGAAGCCTTCTCCATTTTGTTCCACGTTTGTCTGTCCTTTGCCTTTGTGATCCTATTTTCACCGGCTTTTCTAATTATTTAATCAACCCAAAAACCTTACACGTAGTAAGGTACTTTTTGACTTATTTTAGCTAAACGATATACAGTTAGCTACGCGGTTAGGGCACTACGTCATCATTCGTCATCATTCTCCTGCCATTATCCCTATTTATTTGTGGTCGGCACAGAATGTCTTCTTCTTCCATTCTTTTCTATTACTCGTCATCTCAGCAGTCACCTCCTTGTTAGCTACGCGGTTAGGGCACTACGTCATCATTCGTCATCATTCTCCTGCCATTATCCCTATTTATTTGTGGTCGGCACAGAATGTCTTCTTCTTCCATTCTTCTCTATTACTTGTCATCTCAGCAGTTACCTCCTTGTTAGCTACGCGGTTAGGGCACTACGTCATCGTTCGTCATCATTCTCCTGCAATTATCTCTATTTATTTGTGGTCGGCACAGGATATCTTCTTCTTCCATTCTTCTCCATTACTCGTCATCTTAGCAGTCACCTCCTTTCTTGCCATACCATCCTTCACACAGTCCATCCATCGTTTCTTCACGCATAACTTACAAAATTGATTTTAATAATCAAATATTATCAACTCGAGAGTTTGTCAAGCAGTTGTAGCTTTTTTAAGGATTAAAACTGATGTTGACTTTATAATAGGTAGGTCATCATGATAATATTATTTGCGTTGTCAACAACCCATGCAAAATTAATAAGTACCTACTTAAAATTTATTTAAAACTTTACGTCGTATTAATAATGCATCAGCAATTTTATTACCAACTCGTAAATTCCAAGAAAAATCCAGATCAAATTAGCAATAAAATGTCGGCGGCGTATCGGTTTATCAGCGCCTATTATCTCAAATGACATTGTGTTACAATATCGGCGTGATTGTGCGAGTGTGCGGCGCGTGACCGCCTCGCCCGCACTGACCCCAAAGCCCAACTACTCTCTCTACGCCCTTTACACAAATTGATTTTAAATGGCGATTTATTTCCGCCTCATATCGCCGATCCCATCTTCCTATGAGTTTTACTGCTGGCTTACGCAGGGTTAAGGAAGTCCAAGTTATAAAACGGTTTATTTCTTTTTCAGGACCGTACCTACCCCTAATTATGCCGGATTAACCCGCGAATGTACCCTCATTATTCGCAGAAACATAAGCCGTTTTCAAACTCTATCAGGATCGAACCTAACTTCCAACAAAGGCGTAGAATTACACAGAAACGAACGACGTAAACGAGTTACTAAACTAAAAGTCTAACGGTTCCGCACTTTTTTATCGCGTATTCTATAGATACATAACGGGTGTTTGTAATAAAAGTTTAACTCTATTGCAGAATTTTCACCCTTTTGCAAATTTGTGCAAATTACTTTATGAGCGCTTTCAATGTTGAGTTGTGAGTTTTTTATTGTTTATGACTGCAGCGAGGTGGAACGGCCAACAGTCGAAGTCACCCGGCCGCGTTCAGATGCCTTTCTGATTTTACGAGCACCTTACCCGAATGTGTCGTACCCTAAACCGTCGGCTAATAGAAATAAATAGTAACCCTTCGGTGGCGGCGCGTTTGCCGCCGAAAGGTTTACTTTTATTGCCGTCGACTTTCTTTCTTACCACCCCTTCATAATTGTCAGGGTTGAGTGAAAAAAGTAGAAATCGCAGTTTTTGCGAAAAAACTTCTTTGTTTAATTTTGGCAAATTGCGTTTTTTAGCCGTTGCCATAACAGTTTCATTTAAGGTTTGGAAATAAAAAGGCGATATAAATAAATATTGTTTGAAACAATGTGCGAATCCTTTTATTCGTTTTTTTGCAAAGAGTTGCAAATAAAATGAGTAACGGGAAAATGCCAGCTTTCTTTTTGCGAAGCTAATAACAAATCGCGAACACTGCTCAGACACTTGGACCTAATTTTAAGATTCTCCAACCAAATATATCGGCGACAATCTTATCACTTAAACAGTAATCCAACTTACAAATCTCGAACCACCTAATTGATATCTCAACTTCTCAACCCAAAAAAAGCGCAAATAAATCTACGGACACAGCAGGGACGTTAACTAGAACGGCGATACCAAAGCAAACTATTATAAGTGAGTTTTTTTTTCTTAAATGGTTGCTCCTAGATTGAGACATTTTGCGACCGCAAGAGCCTAGCAGTGGGGGGTTGACTTGCGGAGTTGAGTTCGACTGTCGGGCTTTTTTCGTATTCCGACAATTTCGACGAAGTTGTCAACGTGATAAAGTGTTGTCACCGTGATGTGTCGAGGCAGGGGATGTAATAAAGATATCATGCAAGTGTCGAGAAAGTTTCTCACTGGGTCGTGGCTCACAAGTGTACGTACCTGAATTGAGTTTGTGATGTAGATTTTGTGAGTTCGTACTTAGTACATAGATTTAACAATTTATCTGTTGAACCTTGAACATAACTTATAACTTATGAAAAACTGAATTATTTTATGGTTTATTCACATTTATTACGTATGCTTTCCTGAAACTATTGAATAAATGTATCTACAATTTTAAGTTAAAGTAATAACATTTAAATTTATACGACCAAACGTTTCTGAATGAGACTCTAAAATCCAGCGGGAATGTTTTTGAAAAGTAATTAAAAAGAAAGCAATCTACTTAAATCAAATAATTTGGTTTTCAAATCCAAGATTAGTGGCACTAACAATACGTTTAACTTTTTGCTTCCATTCATAAATACATCGAAAGTGAAGATTTTACCATATAATCACGACTCAATAACATAAAATTTTATGCGACTCGGAAAACATAGATCGCGGTAGCTCCGCCCATAATGTTCCGAAAACAAAAATTTAAAAAATAAAAACCGTTTTTTGGAATACGTTGCTGCACAACTCCGAACTAGTTTTCTATAAGTCTTTGAGAAACAGTTGACAGCCAGTAATGGAATGTAAAACAAACCTGTGAACACCATTATTCCTTATGTTTCCCCATTATACAAAGACCACCTTCGAGCTATTTGGAGCTACATTTAAAAGCATTAAAACGGCGACTGTTCAGATGAATAGTGTAAACAATTGTGTATAATTAAGTGAATCGCTACGCCGATTACCGAAATAATCGGCGGCTAAATGCACTCCGAAATTAGTGTGACTGACTAAAACGGATGTGTTCACATGACGCCTCTTTTAAAGGTTAGTTTCACTTTGGGTTTCAATACCTTGAGTATTTAAACTTGAATGGAACAGTTTTACAGGTAAGTACCTATTAGTACAGTTGTTATTTTTGATGGGCAACATAAGGAAGGTGAAGACCAAGGTAGAGATGGAATAAGAAAATAAACTACACGTTTTAAAGTTGGTTGGTCTTATTTAAAATAATAATATCGCACTCCGTTATGCACTTAAGTAGATATATTTAAAATAGAAAGGTCATATCTACACTAATATTATAAAGAGGAAAGATTTATATTTTTGTATTTTTGTGTGTGTGTATGTTTGTAATGAATAAACTCAAAAACTACTGCGCCGATTTCAAAACTTCTTTCACCATTAGAAAGCTACATTTACCCTGAGTAACATAGGCTATATTTTATCCCCGTACTCCCACGAGAACGGGGACTACGCGGGTGAAACCACGTTTCGCCTGCTAGTAGTAGATATAGGCAGAAAATACGAATGCTTTTGATATTTTCTGAAGCTGCCAGAGCTTAGTATTTCTTACCTTTACTACTATTATTTAATCTGTGCCTTAAGTTCTGACATTTATTTACAAATCATGGTTTCAACACCCATAATATGAGCAGACTAACGAAGTCTTTAACTCAAATTCAAAGCATTCTTTCAATTAGACCATAACAGGCACTTTTCAATGTCAGAAAAATAAAAAAGGCGAAGCTACAATCACAGACACTATGCATCGTAAAATATAATTATTTATATTATTATAATTATATATTTTGTAATAAATAAATAAATAGTAACTTTTAAAAGTACTGTAGTTGTCCATTCCAAAGCGTAGATCTCTATGGAGAAGAATGGGCAAGAGTCTGTCACCTTGGTCCTAAAAATTCTGTAACACCATCATAACATAATATAAACTACGCTTAACCCATAATAAGTCTAGCGACACACGGTGCGACGGAGCGACGCGACGCGTTCGGAAAGTAGCGAACAATCGTAAAATTTTATCGTCTCTAATGGGCGCATGGCACTGATTTGTAGCCGCGCCGACAACGCCCTCTACTCTCAAATGAAACCTCAATGTATTGTTTTTGAAACGACAGGGGTGATCTATTTTCGGAAGCACAGGTACATTGTTAATTTGGGTACCTACACGCGTCCACGTGTAGCGTTTAATTTAAAATGATGTTTCACCTACGTTACGACTGTCGGAAAAACTCTAAGAGACATATTGAAATATGTCCTGAACGACTCGATTTACTATTAAGGAAATTATTTCGCCGTAATAGTTATAGCGGAAAGTCTGTGAAAGTCTGTCTGAGTCTGTCTGTCTGTTTTGTTTGTCTGAAACGACAAATAAAATATTACCTTACAGTGGATCAATACAAAATGCCTCCAGATCTGTCACAAATAAAAAAATAATTTAATAATGAGTTATATCAACATATTATAATGTAAACAAGCGAGACGCCTCACTCGCACATAATCTTTCATAATTAAGATTAAGCGATGTGTGCTTAACCAAAATAATAATTAATGTGATTTTTCTTTGAAATAAATAGTTTTAATTTTTTTTTTGTCAAAACGAGCTGAATTATGTTCAACTGGAAAAAGCAAATTAAAATACTGTTATTTTTAGTGAGTATCACATTGCATGTTTTAGTAAGTTTATGTATTTCATGATAATAAATTTGCTGCCTATAGAGCAGCTAATTTGTTAATTCCAACAAAAAAAAAAATCCCACGAGTAAGGTGGACGGGGTCGCTCCGAATGTTTTTGTCACACAAATATACAATTAACGTAATATTTATAGTTAAAAGATCATTTTGTTGAAATGGAGCCAAATTTCCGGGGCGAGCTTTCAACGGAATTTACAAAAAGCGCCATAAATTGGCAAATAATCCCCCGCATAACGCAACCTTTGTTTGGCCACACGTGCTTTTAATATCTGGCGAGCATCGCATTCGCATCGCGATCGCAACAAAAGCCGGATTTAGTCTTTGTGCACCCAACCTAGAGTAAACACTTGTAAAAACTTCCAAATATGAAAAAATTACGAATATAGTTGTTAATAAATTTTATTAAACATATACAAAGGTTGGTGCAATTGTGAAGGCGACAATCGGCCGCGTCGAATTTGTCATGTAACTGCATCCTTTGTTTGGGCCATGAATGCCGTGTGAGAAGGAAGAGCTTCCGGTGCAGCCATCGCACCGGGATCGATGCCCCCGGCCATATCTTGCCATCGATATCAACCATTGTTGTTTTTTTATCTCAAATTGATAGCTATACTGTATTCATTGACGTTCTCAACTTACAAAGTTCGAAGTATTTCACTTCCAAATTTCGAACTAACAAAAAATACTCAACTGAACGAAATTGTTCAATCATTTTATTTTTAAATCATCGCACGTAATTGCCTGGACGATGAAAACTATTTTTGTTTCTTCATTCCCAAAATATTCAGTTTAATTACCAGAACGATAATGGAGTTTTAAATAATAAAGCCAGTTGGAACTAAATAAAAGGGATCACGGATTGTTACGTGTAGGTAAATGTGTAATATTTCTACCTTTCGTAGTCACATCATTTGTGATGGGTTTCTATATTAAACTGCTCGATCTCCTACGGAAAAATTGCATTGAAACATCATTCTGCCAATCATTATGATAATTCGGAAACAAAAGGCATCGCAATCCTAGACTCCATTTGTTGATTTTTAAATCTGTAAGAATTCGACCCATTTTACAGTGGAACATTGCTTCCATTTTCCGGAAAAATCCGAATAGAAAACCGTCAATCCATAGGCTTAGAAACAGAAGTCACCTCACTACGCATTCAACGTTATAAAGACTGGCTACTAACAAACAATCCGGTCGACATTTAAAAAAAAGAACATTTTTAAAACAAGAAAAAATTCCAGCCATGTGTCGATCGACGCACATCGGTGGCGTGTGTATGATACGAAAAAAAAAGAAAAAGCCCGCGGTCGGAACAATCGAAGCTAAGTTATAAAATATGTATCCTAGAGCTGGCTTTTGAAACTTGCTCCCGTACTATTTTGACCACGATCGGGAATTCCGACAAGAGAATCAAATCGTAGCGTTGTTAGTTGCTTTTTTTTTCGGTGTTTTTTTTTTTGGGAACTGAAACTGAACAATAGTCGGTCGAAAAATGAGATATAGCCGGCTAAATAAAGGATTCGTTGGGAATACGTGAATCGGGTTATTTATGAAAGCTTTTCAGTAAAATTGAAAATACCTACTGGTAATTCAGTTTGTGTTGTGTTTTCAGGGAATAAGCATTATGGCAGGTATCTATTACTCGCTCACTGCTATTCATGTGAAATGAAATATTGGTCCGATGTTTACAAACTACACAAATAACAATGAGTAAAGGAGATGTTTGTATCAAAAATTCCAATTTACCAATGTACTTAATTCATTATTGAGCTCATTAAATACGACGTATATTTGTGCCTTTGAGGATTTCTGATAAATATTTAAATAAAACACGTTTTTTTATTTATCGACACTGGAGTACCTACTTAGTTATTTCAGGATTATCAATAAAATAATTTCTTTAAACTCTATAAATCTTTTGTAGAATCAAGGGAAATTACCATAAAGTTAATGATAACCATAAATAAAGTAAAACAAATACTTCCGCACACAGTAGTTGAAAGGCGACATCAATAAGACGACATACGACGATCTTGATGTCTGCATTCCCTTATCGGCGTGCGATCACGACAAAAAAGTCGCACTTATGTGCCGGTCATTAATTAAGTGGTCTGGACATGTGCTTTGTGCGATATTGTTGTGGATGTTTGAGGTAACGTCTGCGCCTTTATTTTTTTATTTTGACGTAATGAGTTCGAATTTTGAATTCTTCGGATGATGTTTTATTTCTTATGAAGACTGATAGATGGTGTTATGAAATGCAAAGTTTTTATTTGCTGTTTTTTTATAACAAATAATATCATTGTGTCAGATTTTTTTTTTATATTTGTTTGAAATTCTCTGAAAAGCTATTTTCTGATTTGTCAGATGTTTGGTATAAAAAATTCATCATCAATCATCTGCCTAACCTTTTCCCAACTATATTAGGGTCAGCCTCCATTGTAACCGGATCCAGCTGAATACCAATAGGTACATGGAGTCACTCACTGATCTCCACAACCCAGTTAGCACTGAGTAATACGATATCCCTTGGTAAGACTGACATAGAAAAGTTTGAGATGCAAAAGAAAATCACCGATTTTATAAAAAAAAGGACGGCTACATTTATCTATGTTGGTATATAATATATAGGGTGTACAATTATATGACTGCGAGATGTTGCGATACGGAAAACAAAAAAAAAAACAAATTTCAACAGGAGTTAAACCTTTCAAAGTATTGAAGTAACAAAAATAAAATCAATACACATACCTTTCTCATAAAGGCAAACATTAATGAATATAAACAGTCGCAGGGCTGTCAAAAGTTATAAATTAATAAGTTCCCGGCTGCCGTCGCGTCGCCGTTCCGTCCAACATTTATAACCGGCCCGACCAATACTAACGTCATTTTTAACCGTCAGCGCTAATTTGCCATTGTTTTGCCTCTGACGCCACCTTTTTTGCTAAAAACCATAAAATAGATAAAAGTTTTTATCGTTTGGGGCATCCTTAATTGATTATAAACGTTATGGTGGTGTTTGATTATGAATCCTAGTATTTGGGGCTGTATTGGGTGTTATTTATCTTAACACATTAGAGTTTTTAGCGAGTCATTTATTTTATGGTTTTATGCGGAGTGGAGTAATCTTTTGTCGTTTATTCAACAAACTTGGAATATTAAGTTTTTATTTTAGAATAAGCTTCTAAGGTTAGGTTAGCTTTCGTGTTAAGTGTATCAAAAGGAATGAATGAATTTATAAATTACGTCCATTTTCACATTAACTTATCGGTATGTTATAATATAGGTAATATTTCTTTTTTTTTAGGAATTAACATCAAAAAAGCCTGTAATCCTCGAAGTTCAGGCATTTTTGCGTCCCATGTATTAGGGGCGAACCTATTGCCATCAACCGGGCACAAATCCACACTCCATGGCTGCTATTGAGAAACCTAATAGCACTTAGCTAGACCCGGGAATCGAACAGGTCCTTATGCCGAGCAGTCGCCCACTGCGACCACATGCTGCAGTTATGAGGCATAACAACACATTCGTAAACTCAAAACAAAAGTTTCAACGTATCGAAAGCACCAAACACAATCACAAAACCGTAACTCCACGTTCAAAGTTCAACCCTCAAAAGATCTCAATACATCGAGCTCACCAACATATCGGAAGCGACTAGTCCCTCGGCTGGTATTTGCATAACGCCTCGGCAATAAGTTAGGCGCACCTCCGCGTCGGACGCATGAAGGCGACAGAGGCACAGTCGCCTGCTCCGCTCGCCTGCTATAAAGCACAGTGCAATAAAGAGAATGGATGCCGCCCATCCGCCGCCACCGGCCGCCGGCAGGATTACCCGAATCGCCACTATTTATCGCTCGAGCCGTGCGCCCAGGTGCCATCAATCTATTTAATGATCGGGTCAGCACATACTCTTAGTCTTTTTACCGCTCCGCCCGCTCGCTCGTCCAAAACGAAGACGCGAACTCCTAGGCTGGGAGATGGACGTTTGATGAGGGGCTTTTGTGTCGATCGCCAGCGTTAAAAGGGTTTTGGACGCACTATCACAGTATTATAAGGGTTTTGCTTGTTTTTTAGAGTAACGGGAGAGGTTGGGGGCGAAGGTGATGTACAAACGGCCGCTTGACAATAAGGTTATGAGGCATCGGAAAAGTCTGTTAGGACACTGGCTATTTAGTAAAACAAGCAAGTATCGACTTTATTCTAAAATATACTAGGTGCATAATATAAGAACAATAACCAGACTTCAAAAACACAAAAAAAGAGTAAAAGATAACTTTAGATTCAGAAGTCGGTGACTTTTGTTTGTTTGATTCAGTTTTATTGCCACCGACTTCTGAAACTAAAGTTATTTTTCACTTTTTTTGTGTTTTTGAAGTCGGTTTTATTTTATGCAAAAAAGTTTTTTATTTTTTCCATTTTTATAGAACTCTTCAATATAAAAGACAACAAATCTGTCGTGATTGCCTTGTATATCTCCAAAAATCAGAATCAGATCTTCACCAAACTTAAGCGGGACCACCGCGAAATAATATTCTTCCGAACAAAAAAAGAACCATCAAAATCAGTTCACAAGTGGCGTAGATTTCGCTGAAAATACACAAAAAGAAAACAGACGAATTGATAACCTCCTCCTTTTGAAAGCCGGTTAAAAATGTGGAAAATAAACTACTAATCCAGACAAATAATAATCACTACTTCCGAACTCATATTTCAATGACTGCTAGAATCAAATCTGATTATTCCTAATAACTTGTTTGTAAAGACACCCACGACACGGAATCCTAAACGAACTACAAGCAAACAGAAGCGTTTATTACATCACCTATTACCAACTCAATAGTTCCCATCACGCACAAAAGTCACCAGTATTTAATCCTCGAATAAATCAGACTTATTCTGAAGAGCCCTAAGTACGGTGGACCACAATCAAAAGTGGGCATTGAATGGTCGCAGCACACGTCCGCATGGACCTGGGTCGTACATCTGCCGGGATCGTGCGCGAAGCAATGGCTGTAAGGATTTGACGGGTCTTTACTCACTGAGGTCCGCTTTGTTTAAACGATCTTTGTGAGTGGACCCGATTTATGTCCATAATAAAGGCGTTGAAGGATGTTTGGCTTGATGTCTGCTGGGAATTTTAGGTGGATCTTGGTGTGTGGGTAATTTGTGTTGCTCTATTAACTTGGTTTATGTATAACATTTCTTCTGAAACCGAAGTAACCATTACACGTAGAAGTAGTGATTAAGACAATCTTATCCTAATTAAACGTTATTTTTAAGTTATATATCATACATTAAAAAAAATTAAACATACAGAAATACAAAATTAGTTTAGGTTTCAATATAAGACACAAATTCTTACATACAGATACTTAGGTACATGAGAACAGGTAATGCTAATACATATTAATAATAAGTTTGTCACTGCATTAAACATTGTTTATCCTATAACTAAAATGCATTTCCAATTTCTGTTTTAGCACTATTCATTTTTCTACCAGGCCTATGACAAAAAAAAAACTGAGACGAGATCACAAATACGGTTTGGTTTAAAATAAAGATAGTCTCATAAACACACCACCAGCAAATTCCTACAAAACAAACGTACTGAACTGCACACATTCAGCAATAAAAATTGCTGCATCAGTAGTCGGTGGTGATATGATTAGCCGTGATGGCGGCACTACCCTACCTCAATAAGCCGGGACTTGTCTACGAATCGTAAATTCGCTTACTTCACCTGAACAAACTGCCTCCCGGTGAGGGTGGAGGGCGTGGGTCCGTTGTTGTACGGCACGGGATTTTGAAGGCACGTCAACCAAATACTATCAACTTGCACTAGGCCCAGCGGTGAGGAATCTCGCAATCGTTATTAGGTTTGCAGTCAGAAAACGTAATTTTGGGTTGAGCTCGCTATTAAAAAAAGCAAGCCAGCAAGCAAGCTACTTCTACCTACTAACTATTCCAATTAGTATGTATATTTTTTATTTTGTGTGCAATAAACAAAAAGATCCCAGTAGTGGTAAATAGGGTTATTACTTACTGCAACAAAATATATTTGGGTTACTGTCTAGAAATATGGAAGTTTCAATTGTGATCAGAATAGAATCGAGCATAGGTGGAGAAAAGCCTGTAAACAGTTATAAATATACTAAATATACTAATCAATGAATAGGACGATGTGTGAAAAATAAAATAGAGTGCGAATTTTGAATGAATTCGAATGTTACAAAAATATAATATTTTCGGCATTTAATATCTTCTTCGATAAAAGAAGTATCAGTATGAAAAAGTGATATGACAACTAAAATTATATTAGTAAACCTTAAATAAAAATGTAATAACAGCAACAGTTCTCACATTTAGCGGCGAATGAATTAAACTTAATTTTGCTTTTTTTAAATTTAATTTTAAAATAACTAAATTTTAATTATTGTTAATAAACCCAATTAATTCAACAAAAACATTAAAATTCACAACAGCATCCATGTTATGGACACACGCTACAAGGCGGGCAGGCCGTGGGCGGGCGCGGCACAGTTCCGGTCAAGTCGCGGGCGGCTCTCGGCTTCCGGCCGTCCAATTTGGCCACATTCAGCCCAATAGTGGGGGCAAGACGTTTGATACCTCCCCCGACGACTTGCGTTTCTCGACGCCGTTTTATATAAGTTTTAAGTTAGTATTTTTTATGTTTGTTAGCTGATTTTCGGTCCGAGAGAAACTTGTTTAAACTGATATGGTGGGTTGATTTGCTGTATCATTTATTATTCATTTATATGTATGCCTTGTTCCTTTGTCCAAAAATATTGTTTTTATTTATAATGATAAACATAACACAACTTATAATATGCATTGGCTGTTGCGAGTTGATGAGAGTCATCATTTGAACCATTATTTTTGGTGGCCTATAAGAATCGGTAAATACATTATATCTTATAGGTGTATAGGACGAAGATACCGATAACTGTTTACTATCAGGCGACATAGGGTTGCTGTGTAAAGTAAACTAAATTGGTATGGCTTACTTAAAGCCGATTTTAGCACCTTATCAAAGTCAAATATCACAAGCCAGCTTTGTTGACACTTGACACATGTGGGACGTGGACTCTGCAATCATTGTACTGATAGTCGTTACAGTAAATGGACTAATAGCAAAGAGCCTCGACCAACACCTAAGGAGGTTTTCAATGCGCGGCTGGGTCAAGAGCTTGATTCAGAAAGCAGTACTCCTGGACAAGGCACGCATAGTGAGGAGGTTCCTCTCTCTGGAGCCCCGACCAGCGGCAGCCCCGGCAGTGTTAAAAATATTTAAAAATGTAATTGATAATAGAAATAAAGCTATGAGAAAATTATACAGCTTCCTGAATTTTTCCGAGTTACACAAAGCAATTTTGTTTCACAAAAATCTTTCCCCAAACAAATAAGTAGGGCCAAACGAAGATAAATGAATCACTTTTTCGACGAACCGTCTCCATAGGTACGGCTCACAATCCTAAAGTAACGACTGATACTCCTAATTATAAGATGAGCTCAAATTAATCCTCGGGTCTCAGGCCTTGTCCGGCCTCGTTCGGCTTTCTCCGGCAAGCTTCGGACTTACGTCGTACGCAATTAAACGGATCTCGGGCCAAAACTAAACAGAGGGATGCCTTTGGTTTGGTCACCGTGCTGTGTACTTTGGTACTTAATTTAGGTGGCCGGGTAGGCAGGGAATTTGGGAAGCAAATTAGAAGTATGAGGCGGGGCCAGGTCTGTTGTGGCTTCGATCGGCCAGAATTCTAGAACACAATCGGGAAAATTGACTAGTAGTCGAGTGCAATCAGCCACAAAATACTCGAAAAGTGGAACTAAGTTTATACTCATGAATGTGGGTTTTTTATATAAAGGGTGTAAAATAACTCTTAACGAAGCCGAAAGGCACTTATTTTCCCCATCATTGCGATAATTTTTTTGTTCTACACCATACCTGGGAACCTTCTAGTTACGGAGATATTGGGGGTCAAAGTTCCAACTTTTTGACAAGTTTTTTTTAAATACAAGTTTTAAATTTAAGATTTTTACTTTAAACACTTCCACGACCCGCGTACTGTTGAAACCATCCATCTGCACAATGTTTTGAGTGCGTTACATTGAGTTCTACCACAAAACATGATTTTCACCCACAAAAAAAAAGTCGTTTCCTAGCAATAATTTTTGCGTAAAGTTACTTAGTTTGATGTACAGAATGCTTGGTTGACGGCTTCGTGATGAGGTTGTTATTTTATGCCGAGTTATCAAAAGAAATCTTAGGAAATGACTCGGTATTTTAGAAATAATTGAAGAAAATTTGAAATGTTCAAAAGGAAACATCATGAAATATGAATTTCATCGTCAAATTTCTACTTTAACAAAAACGAAAAAAGAAAATTAAAGCCTCAGGAATAAATCGAAATTAAATTAAATAAAATTCCTCCACACTTCTAGGAACTTCTTCGTTTCACATTTTTGTCTTATTGCAGTCGACTCTAGTATCCGACTGGTTATCATCAATTCCAATTGGATTCGACGGATTTCAACGTCTCCAATTTTTTGGGAATATATATTTACGAATGAATGAAATTAATCGTCATGTACAACTTACGTGAACAGTCTCAGGAAACATTTTTTGCGGAATTAAAAAGCAGTCAGCATCAATTAAAAGTCTTTACATACGTGAAGAGACCGACGGCTGCGGCGAGTTTTTCCGGCCAGCATTATTATTGCAAATTTCTGTCGGCAGGTACTCACCGCATAATATCAAAACAAAGGTACTGTCCCGTGAAATCCACACTAGGCGGTTAGCAGCAGCTCATTAAGGAGGCAGAAGGGTAAAAAGTCTGGTCCCTCGGACGCATCGGCCTTTTTGTAAAAAGAGGCTTAATTAGGGCCTCATGCGGCTACCCTACAACCCCTGTAACTTTTAATAAATGTTCGAAGAGCGCCATTTACATAGCCTACGTAGATATACCTATATGTAAGTGGAGATTATACGATGCCACCTACATTTGGGGATACTTTGTCCGCACCAACGAAAGTATTCGATAAAACTTTGTTGGGTTAAATATAATTCGGATGATTTTATAATTATATTCGTTTTTAAACATATTGAACGTCGTTAAATTCTAAAAATGAACTCTTGCCCCTTTTAATATTTTTTTTTTCAGATGGGAAATCATCAAATGACTCCTCCCGCTCTGGGCGGAGCAGGAGGGAGTGTCAGACTTTTACTGACTAAAACCCAACCATGTTCCTTCATCGCCCTTTGTATTCCGGGGCCACGGTATCTCCTTCGAATAGTCCCGCAACCCCGGCAGGCATCGGCCCTTGTGGACCCCTTCCTATTGCTGACTCTCTTTGAGGCGCGCGTGGAACACGAACGCGCCGTCGACATGGCTGTCAGGCTGTCGTCATGAGACGGACGGACGGCGAGCTAGCCCATAGCCCACCGTCCACAGGTCCGCGCCTACGGTGGCCGGGGGCCACGTGGTGGCCCCGACGCCCGGGGCGTCTCCCGCGGCGGCCGGGACGCTGAGACGTTCTCTCCCTCTCCCGTTCCGCCACCTCCTTCTCTAGCATTACTGATTCGCAGAAGGGAACTCTTGCCCCTAATGTTTGAATTCTACTCAATGTTAGGGTTGATTTTTGACAAAATAGACAAAGAAATTCACATCTCTAATAGTCACCGATGACCGTAAAATCTTCATGCACGGATAACGTCACTTCAAAGGTGAGAGTCCAAACAAATTACGTCAGAATTTAGGGGAAGTTGTAATATAGGTATTACTTTGCTTACTTCCCACGTACGCGCGTGTGCCAAGCGAGTCCTCGTGGGAAGGTATTAAATATCTCGAATCAGTGCACACCGCGTACTCAATGAAGTACTGATCGGACCTCCGATAGTGTTGTTACACGATTACATCAATAACTAAAGAGCTACCTCCCCCTTCGCTTGCGAAAATATCATAGAGAATTTCAGGGGCGATGTGATAGTTTTTGCAGGTCACAATAAAATGGTTGTATCATACTAATAAAGCGATGCGCCCTTATCAAGGCATCTGTCCTCGTACAATGACGGATCATCCCGTAATGCGGACGGGAAAAAACACGGGGCTTTTGTATCTATTTTTTTGCAGTCTCTATTCCGGGTCATTGTTGCGTTGTTTAATTTTATGGGATATTTTAAGCAAATGATACAGTTTTATCGTATATCTACACTGATGGAGAGATATGCGGTATGAATAAGCGGGGTCTGTTTGAGTTTGTAGATTTGTTGGCGTTGATAGTGCGTTTAGTTAGTTTTGGACTGTATGTGGAAACGATGGAAACTAAATATTTGATAAAATATACAGTGACAAAAGCTTATTAAGGCAACGTGATTGAATCACGTTCTCCGCATTGGCCCTGGATTGAAGGAACTGGAAGTCATGGGTAGTACCCGCAGCCCAGCAAGAAGTGACGAGGAGGAACACCGTGTGGTTTAAGTCAGTAGGAGTCTGACAGACCCCACCCGGCCAGGACATCCAGCAACATGATTGAAATCACTACGTTCCCCGCATTGGCCCTGGATTGAAAGAACTGGAAGTCATGGGTAGTACCCGCAGCCCAGCAAGAAGTGACGAGGAGGAACACCGTGTGGTTTTAGTCAGTAGGCGTCTGACAGACCCAACTACCGACCCAGGACATCCATTGAGGATTTCCACACGTAAAAAAAAGGCTAACAGTAACTAAAAAACAATCAACATGATCAAGACCGCTAAAGCAAAGATTGTATCGTAAATGTTCAAGCTCCTGAAGACGACTGGCAGTGGAATTTATAGGTTGATTTCAGTCTAATCATTGTAAGCATACCCGTATATCTTATTATAACATTTTTCAGTCTCACAGATCATCACCATTTCAATCCATGTTGCAATTGCTTACATTAAAAATCCCCTGTAAAAACAGCCCATTAACCTTCAAAATCATCAAAGAACAAATAGCCAGTCTCTTAAAGGATTTATCCATAAAATCCAGCACTAAAATGCCTACGTCATATGTTTGCGTGAATAGGAATTGTTTATGAGCGTCCCAGCGAAGGCGGGACAATAATGAGAGCTATAAAGGCGATGCCACATCGGCGGCGTATCTACGATCTGCGTCTCGATGGAGGTTATTTACATAGCAATAAGGACAGATACCGTCGCCTCTATACCCGGCACCTTATCTCTGTTATTGCCTGTGTGCGCGCGGCTTATGGTCGGGAGGAAAATGAACTGGGGCGTCAGGAAATAAGGTGTTTTTAAACAAGATCTCTCTGATTTACTCTCTTTGAATGGGAGATTGCAACCGTTGTGGAAAGGTTTTCATATGTACTGGTGCAGTGATTTTTATCTTGGCTGGCTTTTGTTTGTTTCTTCTTGTCGGTTTCACAATCTAGTGCCATGTGTATGTCGCAGGCATATCGTATAACACGCCGTATTACAGAAAGGCGCGCCGAATTAAAAAACGTCGCTGTTTTGTAATGCAACTACTTCACATTCAGCCGGATTACAATTCGACTGAAATAAAGTACGCTGCATTGAATGAGCACTTTGCGTATATTACGAGAACAGAGATAATACTCATTACTGGAAGTGAAAAATGTTACCAGAAAGGCCAGAAAATGCTTTGAAGCTTTTGAAAAACCTATTAGGTTGAAGATAGTCCGGAAAACTTTTCTTTTTCTTTTTTAAAAAGAAAGAAGAATACGGTACGAATAAGATTATTTTATTCTACTTACTTTTCACCAGTGTAGAACCTCGGAACCTCGGAACCTCCTTGGCTGATATTTGTGTTACAGGTAGTCAGTGGCCCGAAAGTATGACAATCAGTCTTACCAAGGTGATGTGCAATAAAATAATACCTTCTTGAATTCATGCCCGCCTAGTGCTTATCGTAAGGTTACTAACTAGGCCCATAACTAGCATCTAGACAATGTTGTGATGATTAATATTTTATAGGCAATAATTTTTCTACACTAACACTTTTACTACTGATTATACCTTTTTCATACGTGGGACGAGTTGCAGAACGAAAATAATACGTATTTTGGTTTTCATCAACTCGTCCCAAATGGGCCGTAGGCTTGTGGGACGAGATGATGAACGACTCAAAGGATGTCGTATTACCGAGATGGGTAGTCGTTCCATGTAAAATACTGGTATTCAGCTACATCCGGTTAGATTGGAAGCCGACCCCAACATAGTTGGGAAAAGGCTAGGCAGCAGGGCCGCCTGGCGGAAGTTCTGCGAAGAAATTGAATCGAACAGCGAAGCCGCGCGTGTGAGAAAGATCCTATCTACCGATCAGGATCGCACCCTCGGGTCGCTGAAAACCTCAGATAACACTTACACCAAGTCGGACCACGAAACAAGTAAAATCCTTCTGGAAACCCACTTCCCAGACTGCAATCTCTCTGAGGACAGAACCTGGGCAAGTGAGCCAACGCACACACCAAATGATCAAGACTGGGCCAGAGCCCGCACCATAGTAACCGCAGAGAGAATAAAATGGGCAATAAAGACTTTTAAACCATATAAATCCGCAGGCTTAGACGAAATTTTCCCCGCCCTGCTACAATGGGGAGTAGACGTCCTAACGCCGTGGCTGACCGCCATCTACCGAGCCTGCATAGCACAGAAATACATACCACTTGCATGGCGAGAGGTGAAAGTAATTTTCATCCCTAAACCAGGCAAACCAGATTATACACAACCTAAAGCGTACAGACCAATAAGCCTAACATCTTTCCTACTGAAAACCCTCGAGAGGCTCTGTGATCGACACATTCGGGACGGACCTCTTCGGGAGCGACCGCTCCACAAACAACAACACGCGTATTCCTCAGGAAAATCAACAGAATCCGCGCTGCACAGTGTGATCTCCAAGATCGAATGTGCAGTGGACCACAAATGCTCCTCACTAGCCGTCTTCATTGACATAGAAGGCGCTTTTGACAAAACCGTCTTCCATAGCATCAACGCAGCCCTTGAGGAACACGGTGTGGACTCGACCCTGCGAGGATGGATCACAAACATGCTCCGACTAAGAGCCGTACAAGTTACGGTAAACGACACCACCAGAGCAATAGTGGCGAAGGGCTGCCCCCAAGGTGGCGTCCTCTCGCCACTACTATGGAACCTCGTAGTAGACAGCCTCATCAAACGTCTCAACAGCAGAGGCTACTACACGGTGGGCTATGCCGATGATCTGACCATAATAATAAACGGCACACACGAAAACACACTATGCAACCTTATGCGCCAAGCCCTAAGGATAGTAGAAGACTGGTGCAAGGAATACAGACTAGCAGTGAACCCTACCAAAACCGAACTCGTCCTCTTCACAAAGAAAAGGAAGCTGGCAACGTTACAATTACCAAGCTTCTTTGGGACAACCCTAAGCCTATCGACTGAAACCAAATACCTGGGTATTTTTTTGGACAAGCAACTGAACTGGGCAAAACACACCGAATACATCATCACAAAAGCCAGTATAGCCCTATGGCAATGTAAGAGACTCCTCGGGAGAAATTGGGGCATAAGCCCCAAAATCACCTACTGGCTATACACCACAGTTATCCGACCAATCATTACATACGGCTCTTTAGTTTGGTGGCCCAGGACCAACCTAAGTACGACCCAAAAGGATCTCGAGAAACTACAAAGATTTGCCTGCGTAGCAATCACCGGCAGCATGAGAACTTCCCCCACTGCTGCCTTACAGGCGATGCTGGGGCTACCACCTCTACACCTCGTAGTAAGAGAGGAGGCGGCCATAGCGACTTTCAGACTCGAAGTATCTGGCACCCTAAGGAACGATTCCAGAATTAAACACACACGCATCAGAGAAGATGCTATCAAAGAACAGCCCATGATGGCATCACCCAGCGACAGAATCTTGAAGACCCACTGCTTTCAAAAACACTACAACATAGAGCTCACAGCGGAGTTGTATGACTACTCAGGTACGAAAGAGCTAAGAATCTACACTGATGGATCAAAAACCGACGACGGGACAGGTTTCGGGGTGTTCTCCGACGACCTAAACATTAAAATAGCCAAACCCCTTGGAGTACTCAACTCTGTTTACCAAGCAGAGTGTGTGGGTATCATCCAAGCGGCACACGCTATAGAGGCCAGGGAAGTTACGGATACCAATATTCGAATACTATCCGACAGTGCCTCAGTTCTTCAATCCTTAAAGAGTAATCAGATAACGTCGAGATTGATACTAGAATGCCATAATGCCCTAGAACGAATCACGGTACTAAACCATAACACGATAACACTACAATGGATCAAAGGTCACAGTGGATCACTTGGGAACGATGCGGCTGATGAACTTGCCAGAAGAGGATCCAGCACACAACCCTACGGACCCGAGCCCATTGTGCCTATTCCCTTCAAGCAACTAAGAAGCTGGTTAAGGGAACACACTCGAATACAAGCGGAGAAATGGTGGACCTCGGCACCAGGGTGTAGGCAATCCAAGGAAGCTATGCCATCCCTGGACACAAAGCTGACCAGGCGCCTTCTGCGCCTGGACAGAGATAGCCTACGACTGGTGGCGGGGACCATCACTGGACACTGTTCACTAAATAAACACTTCCACACCCTAGGAATCACTGACAGTCCCCTGTGCAGAGCATGCATGGAGGCGGAGGAAACGGTGGCGCATGTGCTCCTAGAATGCACTGGCGTTACCAAGATTCGCGAGGAGACCCTGGGAACACCAAGATCCCTTGCGGACGCCCTGAGAAGACCGGGAAGTTTAATCTGCTTCTGGAGGGAGGTGGGCTGGTTGGAGTGAACGGCCACCACGGCTCACGCACAATGGTCCACTTTAGGGACTAAGTGCGGAAACCAAAACCCCATGATAGAAGGCTAGGCAGACAATGATAATGACTAAGATAATTATGTATCTAACTAAACTAGTTAACCGAGCAGCGTGGCCCAGTGGTGGTGTTCGCGACTTACGAACAGTAAGTCGTGGGTTCGAACCCAGACAGGCGCATTACTTTGTGTTATTTATTTCATCAACACTGCTCTCAAAACGGTGAAGGAAAACATCGTGAGGAAACCGGCATCTCCTAGAACCAAAAAAATCGAAGACCGCACTGGGCCCGCGTGGTGGATTATAGCCCAATCCTTCTCATAGAGAGTAGGCCAGTGTCCCAGCAGTGGGAACATTAATAGGCTGATGATGATTATGATGAAAATAGTTTCATCAAAAATTTAAGTTTAGTTTTCTTAACTACGTATAGACGTAGTTAAGAAAACTAAACTTAAATTTTTCCAAAAATCTGTTTTGAAATGGGATTTGCTTTACTAATGATTTCGAAATCAATATCCAAACACCTAATTTTTAATAACAAACCCTCTGCATATAAAGATTTGTCGCACAACAGAGAATTGACAACTGCCAGGGGTGAATCCAAATATCCCAACAAATATTAAAATGAAAATTTATGAAGTGTGACTGGTGGGGCCGACCGTCGACCGGAGCGAACCGATTTGTATGGAAATCTTGTGTAACATCTCACTGAGCGGGTGTCACAGTCATCCGGAGGTACAATTTGATGGCATAATTTGGTACAAGGAACGTAAAACGTCCAGATTTATGTATGTTTGTATGCTCGCCTTTATTGAATGGTGTGGAGAGGCGGTTTATGGGCGCTTTCTTGCTCTGTTTGTTATGTTTTGTTATTGCGTAGGTTTGTGTTTGGTTTGTGGGAGTTTAAAGATTTATAATTTACATACAGGGTGTGAAAGGACTCATCAGTCTGTACATCAAACTATGTAACACTACCCAAAAATTATTGCTGGAGAACGAATTTTTTTCGTGAAAAATCACCGTTTATGGAAGCGCTCAATGAAATGCACTGAAAACATTGTGCTGGTGGATGTATTAAATAGTAAAAGGTCATGGAGGTTCGTTATCTCCATAACTATGTATTTTAAGGTTCCCACAAATTGACAAGAAAAAAATGAAGAATTCCACGCGAACGAAGTCGCGGCCAACAGCTCGTATTTCAATATATTCGACGATTCTGGTTTATTCGTCAAACCGAACGCGCTGAGAGCTGCCGATGTACCATAAGACCAAGCCGCGTTGTTCTGTAAATATACTGCTGGGTTTCAACTGCCCTGACGTAGTGTATTGTAAACAGTAGCTCAGTGTGATCGGTTTTTGTAGAGTGTGATAGAAATCTGTATATCGTTGTGCGAAATGCCTCTTTGATCTAGCGGTCATAAGCACGACTGGTAATCATTGAGTGGTTAGTGACTAACCTGGTGTCAGAATTATTATGCCGCCCATGAGCCACTGACTCATAGCTAGCATGTGTGGCCGTGTGGTATCCGGCAGAGTAGAATAGAACCAACCCATTACTCTGACGGGTGTCGTATAAGGCGACTAATGTCTGAGGCAGAACACCTCGCCTCCGTAGACCAGAGAATGGGCAGCAGCGTTTTCTGTTAGTCTTTCATCACTGCGATCTCCAATCCGCCTGCCAAGCGTGGAGATTACGGCAAATTCCTCCCATCATGGGAGAGGCTTATGTCCAGCAATGGACGTTATGGGCTGTTGTTGTTATTGTTGTTGTTGTTGAGCCTCTGACTTGGCTTTATATGCCGTCAATAATTATCTTTCAGGCATGCTGGTTTTCTCACTATGTTCTCCTTCACTGAAGCAAGTGATAATTATACAATACACACATGAATCCGAAAATTCAAAAGTGCGTGGCTGGGGTTCGAACTTGAGACCTATATGACTTGGCAGTCCGAATGTGACTCCACTAGGCCATCACTACTGATCTTAATGGCTGAAAGGATTTCGGTGTTATTTGGCACTCATGTATACCAATGACCTGCTTTAGAACTGAGGATGGTTTTGGAAGTTCCCGCGGGATAATTTCTGACCTCAAGGCAAGTTTCCTATAAGTCTCTAATTCCTTTATTTGGGCTTCTTCTGTAAAATAGTTAAGATAATAATAATCAATTTTTACTTTTTCTTGGAAAACATTCCTTGTAAACCAATATCAATGTATGTGTAATCTCCCTATGCTAATGTATTCATAGGGGACGAAAGTTCAATGATCTTTCTTTCGGGTTAAGTGTTAAATAGTTTTGGTTACAATCGGTAGATGGCACGAGTTGTAAAAGAAATCAGTAAGTTTGTTTTTTCTTTTTACAGTCAATTATAAAGTACTTTTTTTTCGAGTCTTTTGCCTTCAGACAATCAGACGGGGGACTTTGTTTTATAACATGTACTGTTAGTGAAATATTCAATACTAGCGGACGTCACGCGGTTTCACCCGCGTCGTTCCCGTTCCCGTGGAAGTACGCGAAATAGGGCCTATGTTACTCAGGGTGAATGTAGATTTCTAATGGTGAAAGAAAGAAATCGGTGCAGTAGTTTTTGAGTTTATTAAATTATAAACATACACACAAAAATACAAATCATTCCTTAATAGTGTAGGTAGATGTAGCTTTAGTCCTTGTGTCTTTGCATTATTCTTTTTTCTTAATACATTAATGTTAATCTGAAACATTAATCAAGTCCCATCTACAAGTGTACCAGGTAACCAGATTCAGTTGACCTACTCCACATCCTGCTCTGTGGTCGTGCCAAAGCCGCTGAGCCGTCATATCGCTTCGGCTCGTTGCAATGGAATCGGTTGAGCCAGGTTTTTTTACGCACCCATAACTGAACCGCCTATGGCAAACGCGTACTACCGATAGTCAAATTTTAGCGCGACATTTTTTTTCCAGCCCCTACTGTTATGAATTTCTTTTGTAATAAATCTAAAAAAAAAAACGGGGTGTATGTTGAAAAGTGTTTTTCACTTTTGGAGTGGCTATGGACGCTTAAAATACTTTCGGATCAATCCGGGGTTAAATACTTTGATACGGTTTTTGAAATGTCCCAGAAATGTTTTTTGTAGATATTTCCTAGCGTAATTTAATGTACAAGATTGTGCATACAAAACTACTTATTCTAATCAAATAAACCATTACCTACTATCTTTGAAGTTAAATTGTGTTCTGTATAGGCAACGTGTTTGGAGTGATATGCATTGGAATGACATTAGCTACACTAAAGCATATATTGTCTACCATTTTAAAAGTTGTTTAATAAATAAATATAGCTATAGTTGGTGCCAGTTAAGATGAGAATAGCGGTCATTAACCCACCTACATTTATTAAACTTCTTACTTTGAAAACCAAAAACAAGCCTGTTCAAGTCTTGAATCTCATCTATCATGATCTTCAACATTTTTTGTAATGAAAACGATACATGGTTTATTTGTTATGGTTCGTACGAAGAGATATTAGGTAAGGGTAATGACCGCTATTCTTATCTTAACTGGCACCAACTATAGTATAGGCCCCTTGGACTTCTCATAGAAGAAGTTGTAGTCAAATGAGCTGTTGTATAGAAAAATAATTTATAAAAAAAACATAAAAACATATGTGGGAGCTCGGGGCTACATAATAACAACCGTACGGGTCGACCTTCAAGGGTAAGCAGCGCTTGTCTAGGTCAGTCCGTGGTAAGGTGGCATTACATATCCGGAGTTTCCTCCGTGGCTCAGAAAGCACGTTAAAGTGTGGCCGCTGAGAGAATGCGTTCCTGACAGCTCGTGAGCGAAATGACGATGTAACTTTGAAGTGTGTGAAGCGAAGAATTTACGATAAACATATAACTATCGTTTTTTGCCTTAATAACAAATAATATTATTTAAAACGATATATCAGATCACTGCTAGGACACAGGCCTCCTCCAATGGGCTATAATCCACCACACGGGCCCAGTGCGGATTGGTAGATGTCACATGTCTTCGAAATTTTTTGGTTTTAAGACGTGTCGCTTTCCTCACGATGTTTTCCTTCACCGTTTTGAGAGCAGCGGTGATGAAATAAATTACACAAAGTAATGCGCCTGCCTGGGTTCGAACCCATGAGTTACTGTTTGTAAGTCGGGGCCGCCACCACTGGGCCACCACTGCTCTCATTAAATCAAGTAACAATAAATGTTATAATTTCGCGCTAAATTTATGTACTAACTGACAGACGTCAAAAACGCATTCTCTCGGCCAAATTGTTTAGTCATTGGTCCCAGCTGTCATTTGTAGTTGGCAGTTGTTACACCTGTAACAACTTTCGGGCCACCCGACCCGAAAGTCTGACAACCAGTCTTACCAAGGGGTATCATATTGCCCGCTACTAACTGGGTTGTGGAGGTCAAGTGTCTGAGGCAGTCGCACCATGTAAAAAACTGATATTCAACGGCCGGTTAGACTGGAAGCCCACCCCAACATAGTTGGGATAAGACTACACAGGCAGATGATGCTAAAAATATGTAGGTAGGTACAGTCGGGGTCTTTTCCGCATGACCATTTTAATTTTTTTTCGCTTTAAACATGCGGAGGCGCCGAGCCACGCCCCCTTAAAGTTTGGGTCTATTAGGAAAGCCTCAACTTTGGCGCGCAAAATAACAATAACTGTCGTTTGGCGTGCGTCGTCAGTGCGCTCGGCCGATTCGGTATCTTTTCATTCATTATTTCTATACAAAGTCAACGGGGCGGGGCTATAGAGCGTTTCTATGTTGCGAGTGCAAGCAGAAATAAGCTTAGTGGTGGTCAGGCGGGAGTGTCCTCGATAGTACATCATTTGACAAATGAAATAACTACTTAAATAAGGACTAACAGAACGTACAGACAAAAAGTTTATGTTCGGTGTGTTTCAAAATAGCGGGCTAATAATAGTTGCCAGGTTTGTTAGCAGTAAATGAATGAAACATGCGAATTGTCGTTACGTCGCCGTCGCCGTCGTGCAAATCAGTCGCTGTAAGTCATATTATTGTAGCTTAATTTATTTATTTTAGCTTTAATGTATTATTTGGATTATTCATAATAAAAAAATATATTTGCTTTTTAATATTCAAAATAACTGTTATATTGCCCCTATAGTGTCTATTTGTCGCAAACGTTAGATTTAGTTGTAGAGTTCTGGGTTAGATATCCGTGTCGGGAAAAGTTTAAGAACATGTCTTAGTAGCTGGACAGAGGTCTTTCTCAAGCATCCCCGGTACCTTCCGTAGGTACTCACAACGTGCAAATCTTTTCATTATCACCATGATCATCTGGTCATCACAGAGATTTTGATGTCGGGCCAGTCAGTCTTACTGTTCAACTTACGGACTTTCTTCTACAATGCGAGGAGCATTACTGATGATGCTTCTGATCATAATTTGTCTAAAGAGATCCTAGTTCGTATTCTTGTTCTTAGAAACTGAAACTTCTACTCGCCACACAATCGTTTTCTCTTGGAGACACTTATGGCATGAGCTCGGACGAAATCTGCTCATTTTTAAAACAAAATCCCTTGCACACGATCACCACATCTGTTTACCACCCTTAACAAATCATCGACACGAAGTAGAAGAAGAACTATTATTGGTCTTTTTTATTATTATTATTTTGTCGACCCCTTTTTCATTAACAAAAACAAGGGATCAGATGCTGCGATGCTATTGGTTGATCAGCTTAAATAAGCGCTTCAATAGCGGCCGAATGCTGCAAGCAAAAAGAGTCGTATTGGTGGTGAAATTTCGTCCGAGCTCATGGAAACGTAGCGTGAGCTATAAGAATCCGTGGATTGAGTAGTACACACTTATCCCGGGCATCGAGCACACGTACCCTTAGAGTTCATCTACCTACTTACTGATAATTTGGTAGTTTTATTCTAATCCATAATTAGTGAACACCAACTGTACGAAATTCATTTGTCAGCGTCAACTTTAGTGTCTTAACTGACAGACGCTTCATTCTGATGTCTATTTCAGAATCAGGCATTCAGATTAGTTCTCTGCATTACTCACACTGCCCATCAAGCTTAGCAAGTGAAATGCGTATTTAATATTTAAATAACCCATCAGTATAATATAGGCCCGGTCAAAATCAAAGCCGTTCGAAGCTGCATGCAGCTCGAATGCAAATGTTGGGTGGGGTGTACTGTGAACGCGCAGTTGGCTGCATTGTGCCGCCCCGCACCCCCGCTTCACCCCCGCACAGACCCGACACATCCCGCGAGAGTTTGTTTTTCGGGGCAAATAGCTATAGGCTTGATAATGGCCTCGCGGGCTGCGGTATGATGTGGAGGTTGCTCTATTTTATAGTGACAAGAATAGGAAGGATAGAGGTAACTACTGACAACTGTTATACGACTAGTAGAGAAGTAGGTATGGAGGAAGAAGACATGTTTTGTCGACCCCGAGTAAATGCCATGAGGGCAGAAGAATGAAGAATGATGAGGGATAGGAAGGATAGCTCAAGAAAATAACTACACGGCGTCGGAGTAAATTGACTTGCAAGTGACTTGCAAGTGACGATAAAGACGATTTATTAACCAAACAATTTTTATAAATATAATTTTATTTATTTATTTATTAAAACTTTATGCACATAATGTACAAAGGCGGACTTAATGCCTTGGGCATTTTCTACCAGTCTACCTTAGGGTGATGCAGAGACAAAACAGTAGGTGCAACAGAACAGAAAATTTTGAAGAATAAAATATAATTATAATAATAAATACTTATATACATACATACAACAAATTATACAAAGTGAGGAAAGGTAAAACTAAAAAAAAAACATAGATGAAGAAAACCAACATATTAATTGTGGGACAAGTCTGCCAACTTCTTATGGAAGTATTCCCGAGCTTTTATTTTAAATGTGAGCCGACTGGTTGCCATCCTGATATTCAGAGGGAGCGCATTCCAAAGGAAAACCGCCTGGACAGGAAAAGAAGATTTAAGAAAACCAGAGCGGTGAGTAGGACATCGTAGAAGACGATTATTGGAAGAACGAAGATTCTTGCTGTGCGCAGAGCATAAATATTGGAAGTGAAAAGTAAGATAAGAAGGAGAAGTGGGTTTGTCTAGAAGAGAAAACAAAGTTGTCAAAGTAACCATTTTAAGCGTAACCGATGCGCGTAACTGATGCGTTTTATATAATATAATTTTCTTCGTAGCCTATTGCAGAATTGCGTTTATGCTACTTTTCTATACTATGTCAAAATTTTTCGTATAAGACCAGAGAACGCCATTATCTGATTTTAAAAGCGTTCTTTTTCAAAACCTTGCAAACAAAAAAATAACGTAAAAGGAATCACGAAATCATTGCCATTGCTAAAGTTTTGCTACGTAGAGCCGACGCGCGACGGAAACAGAAACTCAAAGTAGAGCACCATCCAAACCATTTCAACTGTATCGGAGTGGCGGATGGGTTTTGATTTTTGTAGTTTCGTATTATTTGCGTATTTATCCGCCCGCCGCCCAGCGATACATTTATTTGCTTCCACCTCCCCATACCCTGCCTACCGCCGTTCGATTGATCGCGATATCATTGCGATAATAGCAGCAGTTGAATCGGCGCGCGGTTCCGTCACGCAGCCCCGTAGAAATATGGCGAACGGCTGCGCCCGATCAACCGTGATCACAACTAATTATTGCACGAATGGGTGATGTATAAAAGACGTGAGAAGTTTACGGTGTACAATAAAATCTAAACTTTTGATGGTTTCAAGGTTCCTACTGTATTATTGCCGTAATGACTTCGCACTTGATTGGACTCCCTAAAGTGGCTCAAATACAGAATCTTAAAAGTTACGAGTAAAATACATGTTAGAAGTAACGCCAAAAGTTACAGTTGAGTTGAGCAACAAAATCAATGCTTGTTTTTGATAAAGCGGTCATTCCGATCAAGCCCAACAACACATCGCAAAAGTCTCTAAGAAACTTTCTACTGAAAGTACTAGTTATTATGGAATGCATATTATGAGCAAAGTATATTTAGGAATTAGCATTACTTATTGTTAAATGTTGTCCGTAGTGGGGTATCTATCATTCTATAAAATTCAGATTATGTCCAACACACCGTAACATATGCAGTAAAGATCTGTCAAAACAAACCTTACTTTTATGAAGTGCAAAATGCCATTTGGGTTCAATCAATCATAGTAAAACTTCTTTCAAGTTTGACAAACAAGATATGGAAACGATACCATCAAAAGACCAACACAGTGACGTATGCAAATTAGACCGAGAAGCATGAAAGTTCTAAACGACGATACGGTTAAACTTTTAACCAAATAATGTTGAACAAAAAATAAAGAATATTTGTCATGTGAGCGCATACGCATGGGCTGGTTATCAATTTAAAAGTCGGCATTATCCGCATAATGCTGCAAGGGGCTGATATAAAACATTTCAATTTGGTGATCCGGTTACCCGGCCCCCGTTTCAAATCTGCATTGTGGGACCCCATACACTAGTAGTTCTGGGTACAGTCGCGCTATAAGCTTTTTCGATTGCTGATATGTTTCACTGTTTTAGAGGTCTAAAGTCCCGTAAGTACTTTAAGTGTAGTGAAAAACCGTCTAAAACAGGTGTTTTAGACGGTTTTTCACTACACTTAAAGTACTTACGGGATAATATCCGTGATTTTCTTTTGATTTTATGAGCTCCCGATATAAAATCATAAAATCAAAAGAAAATCACGAATATTATCCCGTAAGTACTTTAAGTGCTGATATATTTTGTTTGTTCATTTTCGTTAAAAATGCACCCGGCAAAGTAGCGTGGAAAGTTGGATATCTTATTTCATTTTCTGTTTGTTGTTTTAAAATGCTTCTCAGTATATTTTTTGCTTGCTTTTTACGATGTTAATTTGCTTTCCTTTGTACGTAAATAATTTCGCTCGGATCGGAGGCATGATTTTGTAAACCAGTAGATTATGGATGCTGAAGTTGTATAGATTTCTGTATATTATAATTATTGTTTATTATTAATTATTATTTGTTTACTTTGTACGTATTATTTTGCAATTCTAAATTTAACTCTCACGAAGTAGAATGGTATTGAACTGCACTTATGGATAAAGCCGTGCCATGATGGCCGTGGCCGTGGCCGTTAGCCGTGTGGTAGGTATCCGGCAGAGTAGAATAGAACCAACCCATTACACTCTCGGGTGTCGTAGAAGGCGACTAATGTCTGAGGCAGAACACCATGTGTCTCCGTAGACCAGAGAATGGGCAGCAGCGTTTTCTGTAGCCTTTCATCACTGCGATCTCCAATCCGCCTGCCAAGCGTGGAGATTACGGCAAATTCCTCCCATCATGGGAGAGGCTTAGTCCAGCAGTGGACGTTACAAGGCTTTTGTTGTTGTTGTATGGATAAAGATGTCAAACTTCAGAAAAATATCAAAATGGCTTATTGATATCAAAACCTAAATACCGATAAAGCTAGAATAAAGTAAGATCAGAATAAAATCAGTCAAGTCCCAGGAAAGTAACCAAAAATTCACATTCCACGTGAAAAACTTCAAATCCTAAATAAAATCACAAAAATATAATACCCCAACCTATTACAACACTGTAACACTTTAGCACACGAGCGTCCCCGCACTCCCCGCAGTGGGTACCCCAAAACGCAGTGTATGCTTGGTTAGGCCCGCGCCTCCCGCGGCCGGCGGGTTTACAAGAAAGGGGTAGTTAGCCGCTATTGTCTCGGGCCCTCCTGCCCCAATACCCCTGCTTTACCGCTACAGAACCGGATAAGTGACATTTTTTGACTGTCAAAATAAGTATATAATTAGGTTCTTTAAGTAGTTTTGTGGCTGGAATTGGATATAGCGTTTAGTGTGAGTCTTTAAGAAAGTGTTCGGTTACAAGTAGTAAGTTTTTCGATTGTGGCGTTTTCAAGTTGAAAGAAAAATTATCATTAACGAGCCAGAATTGTGCACTAGTTTAAGGATGTTATATAGCATTGAGCTTTTAGCTAAAACTCAATCAGGGCTTTTACTGCAGTATTGAACGCAATCATGGCTACTTTTTTGTTTGTGCAGAATCTTAAAATAAATAAGATATTTTCGTGACACCATAGAGCAGCGTATGAGTATTTTAAATCCTTCTATTGTTCATTGACTTATTCTAATTTGCGCGTTATTTTCTTAGGTCTACTTAAAGAAAAAAAAACGGCCAAGTGCGAGTCGGACTCGCACACGAAGGGTTCCGTACCATTGGCTATATTTAGTATTTGTTGTTATAGCGGCAACAGAAATACACCATCTGTGAAAATTTCAACTGTCTAGCTGTCATGGTTCATGAGATACAGCCTGGTGACAGACAGACGGACAGACGGACAAACAGCGAAGTCTTAGTAATAGGGTTCCGTTTTTACCCTTTGGGTACGGAACCCTAAAAATGTCAACTGAAATTTGTCTGTAAGTGTTTTAAAGGAAATGTCCTTAAATTAAATTAATTATACCAAAATTAAAAAGTGTTTGTTGTTACTTTTTAATTTTGGTATAATTAATTTAATTGAATAATAATAGACGGACTGGAATAATTGGATTCATCTGGTTTATCTTATTGTATCATTCCAAGGAGTCGTCCTTGGGATGACACAATCAATAAGTGCAATTACGTCATCATTCCAGCATGAGCTGAGGGTTACAGAAACTGGTTAAAAGAATTGGAATAAAATGACCTACTTAACGTCAAAATCCGGGAACAGTTTTTACCAAATAACAAAACTCTCAAAACGCCAAAGTCAAAACACAAAACCGACCAAATAACTCGTTTTACCAGGAATTATTATTACACGGTGATACCCAGTTCTGGTGTACAAGAGTAGGGGAGTTGCAATGTGCGCGGTGCCCCATTCTCCCCACAAAGACGACACGGAAAACACTTAGCCTTGTTGACACTACACTTTACACTGATTCTACTTCAGGCTCGACACTTTGATTCTACGATTGTCAATGCGATTTGTTTGAGACTGCAACGTTGCGTTTTGTAATTAAAAAGAGCTTTAATGAACTGCTTAATAGACGACTAATGCTTGATGACTTACTAAAAAAAATAGATTTTGTTTAGTCCTTCAGGTAGATTATCGAAAAATATTGGATACGTGTTTTTTGTTTTATCAAAATAGTGTTACAGACGTCCGGTACTGCTTATACTAGCTCGACTTAATTACAGTATTAATGGTATTTAATGAACGTCAATAATTCTGATTTGATTTTAATAAGTTGCATTTAATTGTAAAATAATGGTTTAGGGATTTTTAGTTTAATTGTTAGCAGAATATTTACTTTATGGCACCTTCCGCTTGTCAGCTTCCGGTGCGCCGAATATTATATACGTAGTGTAATTAGTTAAGGTTTTAATGATTATTGATCAATAATCTCGTTACTAGCAGTTAATTAATACTACACAGCTTATTGAGTGATTTGATTGTACTGTTTAGGTTTTTGTAGAAATGTATAAAAGTCGTTGTGCCGGGATTTTGAATGCAGTCGTTTTGTAACCGTCAAGTGTAAAAGTTATAGTGGAAACTCTGACCAAAATAAATTCGTTATAGTGCAACCATAATCTTATTTGGACCATCGAATCTGACCACCTTCTACACTTCAGAAGTGGGATGATGTCTGGCCCATATATTGATGGTATTGGCGCAAAGAAAAGGAGACACTGTGAAACAAAGACGTCGGATGATAACGAAAATTCCGATTTTTTTTCTTCATCTGATACCGAGGATACCGATAGAAGATACCTGCAACGAAAAAGGCACCGTGTTACCCAAACTGACGCAGAAGTTATCCCAAAGTTCCAGCCGGATGAAAAATCTAGCAACGTGAAGGGATGGTTGCACAAAATCGACCAATTAGGCGATGTATATGGCTGGGACAATAAGGATCGGCAGTTCATTATGCAAATTCGTCTCCGAGGATCCGCTAGAGATTGGTATGACGACTTAGATAATTACAATCTCACGTGGAAGGAATGGAAAGACTCATTAGAGACCGCCTTTCCACGTTCAACCGATTTTGTTGACCTTCTTGAAACCATGCTCGCAAGAAAAAAAACTAACACCGAAACAATGACCAAATATTTCCATGACAAGGTGTCGCTGCTTAAAAAATGCAATATTTTCGGTGAGTCTGCGATTTCTTGCCTAATCAAAGGTTTACCAGTAGAGATAAGGGCCAACGCAAAAGCTTATCAATGCGAGACACCACAGCAGCTGTACTATGGATATTTGTCATCCCTTGAAAACTACAAGCAAGTGGAAGCTAGCAGCTCCAAGCAAGAAGAAACAAACAACTCCAAGCGGCCGACTACTACGTGGAGGAGAGGGGGCAACGTGTCTTCGAGTTCAAAAGAAAACGAACTTGGTCTGAAGAAATGTTATGCCTGCAGAAGAACAGGGCATGAGGCGAAGGACTGCAGGACGCCACGCTGCGAGGTGTGTCGTCGGCCTGGCCACGCTGCGGCTAGCTGCTGGTTTGCGGCTGGCTCTTCCCATCAACAGCCACACAAGGTTCGTAACGTGCTATTTACAACGTACAATATTTATATAGACCTGTACAAGAAGGCAGTGGTAATTAATGGACACAATCTTATTGCATACATAGATACAGGCAGTAAGTTGAATATTCTCACAATGTCACAAGCTAATAATTTAAAGTTAAAAATCATGCCTTCTTCAGTTACTATGAAAGGTTTTGGTGGTGCATATTCAAATTCTTTGGGAACATCACATGTTAATGTAAATATAGATAAAATCATGTTGAGTGGTTTTGTTGAGCTGACTACTAATGATCTAGCTGATATAGACTTAATAATCGGTCAATCAATGATAAATCAGAAAAATATAAACTTAGTAATTTCAGAAAAATCTGTTAATTTTGTGTGCAACTTTGATTTTAACAATGATCTATTTTATATACAATTGGATGAGATTGATTGCATTACAAAATTTCCAGTCTATTTGAAACATAATAGTGTAATACCAAAACAAAGTTGCGCTTTTGTACAGGTTTATGTCGATATTAATGCTAACCATTCATTTTATACTAATTCTGTGTACTTTGAGTTAGGAAGTATGTCTTATGTAATAATAGGAGGACTTATAAGGTCGAGGGATTCCTTTTTGAAAATAGTAAACATCGGAGATGATATTATTGAGTGGCAAGCAAATAGACTCGTAGCGCGCGCGGAACTAGTTAGTGACAAAAATAATAATATACCCACAAATGTAATGACAATTAACCAATCTGTGTATTACGAACTCCAGTTATCCGATTTAGATGTAGGTGACTTAGAAATCAATGATTGCAGTCGATTGTTACAATTATTAAATAAATACAGATATTTGTTTGCGGAAAATACGAAAGATTTGGGATGTACTGACGTACTGGAAATGCATATTCGGACAACAACTGAACAACCTGTTTACTGTAAACCTTATCGACTTTCTTACAAGGAGAATGAGATTGTTAACGGAAAAGTTCAGGACCTTATTGATGCAGGTGTTGTGAGGGAATCTATGTCCGACTATGCAAGCCCAGTGGTCCTTGTAAAGAAAAAGGGCGGTGATTATAGATTATGCATAGATTACAGAGCTCTTAACGCACGTACAATCAAAGATCGATATCCATTGCCTCATATAGATGACCAGGTAACGCGCTTGGCTGGGAAAGCTTTATTTACCACCCTAGACCTTGCGCAAGGTTATTATCAGGTAAAAATATCTGAAGACTCTATTCGTAAAACCGCATTTGTAACACCTTCAGGGCAATACGAGTTTTTGAAAATGCCATTCGGTCTGGCCAACGCACCAGCAGTTTTCTCACGTGTAATCAAAATAGTCCTAGGTGGACTGGGTAATGACGTAGCTACATATCTCGATGACGTCATGCTTCCAACTGTTTCGGTTGACGACGGACTCAGGTTATTGGAAGACGTCTTACAACTTTTATCAGAAGCCAATTTAAAATTAAATCTTAGTAAATGTTCTTTCTTAAAGAAAAGTGTAAATTATTTGGGTCATGAGATTACCGCAGGTACAATACAACCGGGAGAGGCTAAAATTCGTTGTGTAGCAGAATACAAAAAACCCCGTAATGTGCATGAAATCCGTCAATTTATTGGTTTGGCGTCGTATTTTAGAAAATTTATTCGTGGATTTGCCGAGATTGCTAGACCGCTTACACAGTTAACAAAAAAGGATATAGAATGGACTTGGGGTTCCGCCCAAGAAACTGCTTTTCAGACTCTAAAAGAACGCCTCATCGAAAGACCTGTTTTAGGCATTTACGATAGAAATGCACGTACAGAGCTTCATACTGATGCCAGTAAACTAGGATTAGGTGGTATACTCTTGCAATACCAAACTGATGGTGTTTTAAAACCGATTTCGTATTTTAGTAGGGTTACAAGTAAAGAAGAACAGTTTTATCATAGCTATGAACTGGAGACATTAGCAGTTGTAGAATCTCTCAAACGATTTCGTATTTATCTTGTAGGTATCCCCGTAACCATAGTGACAGACTGTGCTGCGTTACGAACTACATTAGTGAAAAAAGACCTAATACCTCGCATAGCCCGCTGGTGGCTTTCAATTCAAGATTTTGATGTACAAATTGAGTATCGGTCTGGTGACCGAATGCGACACGTAGATGCTTTGAGCAGGAATCCAGTATCGAGCCCCGTTTTATTAATTGAGGATTCCGACTGGCTATTAACCTTACAGTTGCAAGACGAAAAAATTCAGTCAATTCTGACTCAATTGCGTAATAGTACGGACAATGCTAATATTACTAATAATTATTTAATAAAAGACGATCTTCTCTATAGAAAAACACTTGCCGGGGATCGTTTTGTTATACCTAAATTAGCAAAATGGGGTTTACTACAAAAATTCCATGATCAGATAGGACATGTTGGCTTTGATAAGTGCGAATAGACCATTAAAGCACAATTTTGGTTTGAGGGCATGACTAGGTTCATCCGAAAATATATAAAATCATGTCTTCAATGTGCTTACGGAAAAGGGGAACATGGTAAACTACAAGGAGAACTGTACCCAATTCAAAAAGCAGCTGTCCCCATGCACACACTACATGTTGACCATTTAGGTCCGTTTGTTAAGACTCGTAAAGGAAACTCTTATATACTCGTTGTTATAGACTCTTTTACAAAATTTGTGTTTTCAAAAGCTGTTAAAAGCTGTAGTTCTGTTGAAACTATAAAACATTTGAAAGATATTATTTCTCAGTTTGGAAATCCCAACAGGATTATCACGGATAGGGGAAAAGCATTTACGAGCCGCTACTTCAAAAGCTTTGCCGATGAAATGCAATTTAAACATGTCTTAAACGCTATCGCGAGCCCTAGGTCGAATGGCCAAGTAGAACGTGTGAATCGAACTTTAATTAACGGGTTAAATACGATGTCTGATAGCGAGTGCACATGGGATGATTACTTGAATGATATAGTTTGGGGTATTAATAATATTCCTCATGCGACAACTGGTTTTCCTCCATTTAAACTTCTATTTGGTCATTCTAATTCAAGGCTACCCGCTTATCCCTCCGGAGAACCGAATGATTTTGAAGGTCAAACAAAGGCACTACAAGAACGCCGATGCGCGGCTAAATTGCGTATTGATAAAAATATGTCTCTCATGAAGGATAGATTCGATCAATCTCATAAGAAATGCATTAAGTACTCTGTAGGACAATTGGTCTTATGGAAAGGAGGAATTACTAGGGAAAGCGCGAAAATTACTAGGAAACTTAATGGGTTGTACACGGGTCCTTATAAAATATGCCAGGCTGATCAGTCATTAGATCGTTACACGATAAGTAGCATTAAAGGAATGAAAGGGTACAGAAAATTCACTGCAGTTGTACGCGGTGAAGTCCTCCGACCTTATAATTCGTCTATTTCTGATGAAAGTAGTGGTAGTGATCATGAAGTTGATAGGGACGATCTGATAGACTTGTTAGAAAGTTGATTAAAATCATAGTTATCCATATTTTTAATTGTATAAACAAAAAGAAGAAGAATCATAAATCAGAATATTTATAAATTAATTCATAAGTAAGCAATCAATAAAACACTCGTATAATAATTTATGTAGAGATTTCATTTAATATTAACGGTTAATGCAGTCGTCCACAAACCGAGGGGTCAAATTTAAACATAAACAAATCTGTGTGCAATGGGGGAGCTATCAAAGCTATGTGCAATTTGAGTAACCAAAGCTGTGTGCAATGAGAGTAATTAAAGCTGTGTGCAATGAGAGTAATCAAAGCTGTGTGCAATGGGAAAATCAAAGCTGTGTGCAATGGGATAATCAAAGCTGTGTGCAATAGGAATAACCAAAGCTGTGTGCAATGGGATAATCAAAGCTGTGTGCAATGGGATAATCAAAGCTGTGTGCAATGGGATAATCAAAGCTGTGTGCAAAACGAAAAAAAAACTGTGTGCAATGCAAAGCTGTGTGCAACAGAAATAATCAAAGCTATGTGCAATAGGAGTTTTAAAGCTGTGTGAAATAAATGTAATTAAATCTTTGTAAGATACAAATAATTAGTAAAGCTGTGTGAGATAGGAGTTCCCAAGTAAAGCTTTATGAAGTAAAATACAAAACAACATGAAATGCAAGCTATGTAAAATCTTACATACAGTCAAATTATTATCATAAGAATAGCAACTACTACAGATATAAATGTGTACTGCCCATATTATTTACTATTTCAGATGCCGAATACCAGTGACAGACAAGGAGCTGTAACAAAGGATGCCGACCGCCGTGGGCCACGGCAAACGCAGGATAGCCGAGTGTTACAGACGTCCGGTACTGCTTATACTAGCTCGACTTAATTACAGTATTAATGGTATTTAATGAACGTCAATAATTCTGATTTGATTTTAATAAGTTGCATTTAATTGTAAAATAATGGTTTAGGGATTTTTAGTTTAATTGTTAGCAGAATATTTACTTTATGGCACCTTCCGCTTGTCAGCTTCCGGTGCGCCGAATATTATATACGTAGTGTAATTAGTTAAGGTTTTAATGATTATTGATCAATAATCTCGTTACTAGCAGTTAATTAATACTACACAGCTTATTGAGTGATTTGATTGTACTGTTTAGGTTTTTGTAGAAATGTATAAAAGTCGTTGTGCCGGGATTTTGAATGCAGTCGTTTTGTAACCGTCAAGTGTAAAAGTTATAGTGGAAACTCTGACCAAAATAAATTCGTTATAGTGCAACCATAATCTTATTTGGACCATCGAATCTGACCACCTTCTACAATAGTAAAAATTGACGAAGCTATAAAACTTGTCAAAGATCATGAGTGGATTGTGACGTCAAATTTGATTAAAAATGTACTCAAATGTGACGTCACACGAGTTTTCGACGCACTGTATCGTCTTCATATTGTTTATGTAAAAAAGAACAAATATGTTTTGGAAATCTTTCTAATGATTAGTTTTTTTTTTGTCATCTACCCTATTTATTTAGATATTTAAATGAGTTCAATCCATAGTGAAACTAAAGTATGTACCTATATCAAAAGTATACCAACACAATAAATTAATTATAAATAGAACAGTCAGGTTCATTGAGTATGAATTTTGTCTGAACAATTGGAGTGTATTAATTACAGTTCAAATGATTATTGGTAAATGTTCTGATAGCCTGTTATCATCGTAAGTCTTTTTTACTTTCAGTTTGTTAAGTATATGATCTAAGGGTATAGTATTATTCTGGTATTCTATTTTTCATTTAATCAACTATAAGATGGTCTGACACAAAAGCGGCTTTTGTAGTCACCATTCCTATAGCATATTCTCATTGACGACTCGTACGGATATTATTATATCAAAAATATATGAATTCAAACTGTCAGCGTTGGCTGACATGTTAATAACAAGAAATCATGACCCACTTTTTCATTACACCTTCAGATACATAAATTATTATATCCAGTACATAACCAATCCAGTCATTACTCCATTTCGCAACATAACAAAAAACATCCGTTGATAAATTATACCCATTATCGTTAATCTGCAAACAAATTACAAAAATGTTACAATAAAACTTTAAAGTTCACGACAAACAGTAGCGCGAGTGTAATGAATGGCCACAGCATTATAACCGGACTGCAAATCTAGTTTGGAAGGGGAGTGTGGCAAGTACGGTGAGCCTCCATGGCCAGACGTTCACCACACTTCGGCGTGTACTATTCCCGCTTAACACATTAGCAAAACACCATAAGATCACTATAAAACACAACGCAACTTGAACCTTTTCAATAAAGAATAAAGTCAATTTTGCACTACCAAAAATGTTCTCTATACGCTGGATTCAGACCAAGGGTTTCACCAGATCGCTATAACGTGTTCTTTGTCGCTTTAGCCACGTCCCTCTCACACAATGGCATACTTATTAGGGATTTAGTCCAGATATTAGTTGGGGATGTCGGCATTGTTTGGATTTTAATAGAATTCGGCTTCACCCCGGGCGGTTGGGTATACTTACACGTTTGTTGTTCGTCGTAGACTACATGTGCTACCTTGACGCATGTGTTTGGAATTGATTCGCAAAAGTTATTGCTTCGTTATTGGTCTTGATGTGTTCAATTTCGTTTGTTTCTTGAAATGAACTTAAAGCTTGATTGATTGGAAATCAATTTAGGTGCAGACTCAAAGGTTAAAGTGAAATTTAAATCGGAGGCCCAAGTTTGATCAAATTTTCAATTCATTCTTATTTCCAAAATCTTTTAGTTTTGGATGGCTTCTACTTTATTCTATTCCAGGTATTTAAATTTTGTTTAGTATTTATAGAGAAGTACGACCTCGTTAAAACACTAGGACGAATAAAAGAATCGGAGAGCAAATAATTAAAGGGAATGGGATTTCCAACAGAAGACCTAGAAATATGACTGTGGATCGAAATACGTGTAGCCATATTGAAGTGTATATCTTTGTTGATTTGTTAGCGTTCGTTGGCACTATCTTCAAAATGATTAGTTTTGTGTTTATTGTATGCATTTTGATCATGATTTATGACTGTGACAGTTAATGCATCAAAATATTTAACTGCGTCGACTGTAGAATGTATATCTTTCTCCAAAGAATGGAATATATGAGCAGTTGCTAACGTTTCCTTCCAGTCACTGTTTACTAACTGCGGATATTTATAGTTGGATGCACACCACAGAAAGGAAGCTGAACGATGATGTCGGCTGTATGCCCCCCGTGTGTAGTGCTGGATCGATAGATGCCCCTCATCGCGCCCCTTATTGAAAATTATAACAATGGAACACCGCGTGCTCTCTGCGCCCTCTTAACACTCACTGATTTCGGCAACGCACTGTGGATGTGCCAGCAAATAAAATATTGAATATGAACTTTAATAAACTCATATCTGGCCCTAAATAACTATGAAATGCAGCCTAAGAACCTACACACATAGACACCAAAATAGCGTTCTAGTGGAAAGGAACAATCGTAATGGTTATTAGAATCTGATGTGTGTGTAGATAGGATCTTTACGATCGTTTTCTCTCAGCTCTTTCGTTTTATATTCCGAAATGAATTTGGCGAGATAATAAGGAAAACCAGTGAGGGTGTCTTTGAGAAATCTAAGTATGATTAAACTTTTCCTCAAACAAACGTGTTCTATTGTAATCGAGGAATTAAAACAAGACTTAACGATACTGATCACAAAAATGACTTAAATTCGATCAGGATTTGAATTCAGAATTTGGTGGCACTGAGAAGGTTGAAGCAAAACAAATGAAAGAGAGAAAATCGCGGGAGTGACAACATAAAAAAGAAACATGCAAAAATATTCATCAGCCGTATCCATACGCAGATGTATCGAATGGACGTGTTAATATATCGGTCGAATCAAGCTCGGAGGGCGGAGGTCGGGATGCAGGGATTATAATGAGGCGCAGCCCCACTAAGTATTTTCGACATGCGTCGCCGTCACCCGACAAACATTCGGAAGGCCGAGGGTTAACGAGTGCAGCGCGTCGAAAATTACACGCGCTACCGGCGAGCTTTAATGTCCACGTCATAGGTCATTCCGGGATGAGCGTAAAAAGTCTGTAGACGACTGTACTTACGTTTGAGCCCTGAGGAAAATTTTGTGTGGACCTTTGGGATATACGAAGTCAAAAGTGTTTTCTTGTTGATTCTGTTTCTTTGAATGTTGCGCATGTAGTTGTTAAGTGGGAAGGTATAAGTAATTTCTCTTTTTGCCATTCTCAAGTTGAGTTCGTTTATATTCAATTCAAATTCTGTACTCATAAAAATATGCATTTTGCAATACGTAAGTGCTTCTATTAGCTAGGTACCTACTTAGTGCAGAACGTATGCACATTCCCTCGATAATAATATTTGATATTTATCATTAGAATCCAGATATTTCTAGAAAGAAACAGATATTAAAAGAGAAAAATGCTTTCAAAGTGAGGTTCGTGAACCAAACGGAGATATAAAACAAAACCAAATGAACTAAAGCCAATATTTCCAACTAATACGACGCTACGATGCTATTGATGTTCGAAATATGTTTTTTACGATTGTAATTGGAAAAATATCGCTGGAAATATTTCGTATTTCATTAACCAGGGTAAAAACTACTGGAAATATTATCTGAATATCCACATTCCACATTATTGTACTGTGCAATGCATGTCCTACTACAAAAAAAGAAAAAATCGACAAAAGCATTTGATAGAACAGATGAAACACAGCTTTTTTCCATTGATCTGTCCACAGAGTAGTTGCTGGAAGTTAACCAATAACACGATTCGGCATCCGAGGCACGCGCAACGTTTTTTAGGACAAACACCATCCCAGTTTCACTCCATTCGAAGAATTGACATATCCAGAGAGAACAGTGTTGACAAAATACTGGAACTAATGGGTGTTATGGTGTCGCGTGGATGCCATAAAGGGCCCACAATGCGGCCGGCTCGAGATGTCATTAGCCAAAGAAATCTGCCTTTGTTCCCATGGTCCTGGAAACGTCAACTATTGTCCTGTTTCCATAGCATTGTTTTTATTTTGTTCTTTGTATTATTGTTAGGAAGTTAAATGTAGTTAAGTCTATTGTGTGCTTTGTGTTTGATTTTCACGGAGCTACGTGTCGCCTTTTGCTCATGGTTGCATAGAATCTGTCTAAATCGCTGTTTATTAGTGACGACGGGACCTGTCCGCCTGTCCAGGTGATTGAGGTGTCCGTTTATTAGTCATCTCTGTTGGAGTGTATTACATCCTACGGTGCGATAATGTGTTAAGTATTTAGGAGAAGGCACAGGTTGGTGTGCTGGGATTGGTATGATGAAGCTGTTTTAAGGTTTGAGTTTGATGAACATGTTTTGAGTTTATTCCATTGACGGAATGCTATACAATCATTATACACGCTCTGATAGGTAAAGCAACTACATCTATTCAAACATATCTACCTACTAATAAACTATAGGTCAAGTTAACTAATTTAAAATCGTAATCAAATTAACCAAAAACGTTAAGAAATTATGGCGTTACTAAATGGATGGAAATTAGCCATTACCTTATAAAGCATAGCCGTGTGGTATCCGGCAGAGTAGAATAGAACTAACCCATTACACTCACGGGTGTCGTATAAGGCGACTAATGTCTGAGGCAGAACACCTTGCGCCTTCGTAGACCTGAGAATGTGCAGCAGCGTTTTCTGTTAGTCTTTCATCACTGCGATCTCCAATCCGCCTGCCAAGCGTGGAGATTACGGCAAATTCCTCCCATCATGGGAGAGGCTAATGTCCAGCAGTGGACGTTATGGGCTGTTGTAGTAGTATAAAGCATGGAGAAACAGAAATAATCACACAGCATATTTTTCTTGTGAAGTATAAGAGCATAATTTGGCCTTGCAAGTAATGACGAAGAAACAATAGCTATAAAAATGGATCATGTTTTTACTCCAACCTAAGCTTGGGACTGTGTTGCCAATTTAACAAAAGCAAACAATATAGGGTAACACCAGTGGCCGTCCAAAGAGAATATTATTTATGACAACAGAAGCTGTTTGACAATAAAATTACGAGCAAAAAAAATGTGACGAAACGCAAAATTGTGATGTTCGGCGTTTTGTCCGAGAATTAGGTAATTCACCATTTTTACGTTTAAAGTTGGATGAAAGTAAAAAAGGGTGCGTGAATAAAAAACCCTTTGTAGCTTTGTTAATGTTAATGATGATTGTGATTTTAAAATGAGTATTGATGCAATTGTTGGGGCCTTAGATGTCGCTAAATCAATAAGTCTACTTGCTCAAACCACACTATCTGTAACTATTTCAATCACTATCTGTACCAAAGAAAGCCTGTATCAAAACAATTACAACTCTACTCCAAGATTTCAAAACATCTTTAAATCTCTATTCCTCATTCAAAACAATATTATAATCAAAACTCAACCCTACTCCCGCTACACAAAACCCGACTTCATAAATCAGGCTTACGGAATCTTTCACTCATTATCATTACTCAAAACTGTATTTGTTTACTTTTACCATAACTGTTGTTAACGGGAAACATTGTAGCTTGACGTCACTAGATCACATACCGTTACCCATAACACTCATAAAAGCGGCATAACGGTGTGCTGGACCATTTTCGAGCAACCCTTTGAATACGTAGTTACACAAGGAACCGTAACTCTATCAAGTCGGTTACACAAAGAGCAATGTTAGTTAACCTTGAGGAAGAAAGTACAAAAGACTTTCTCCGTGAAAGGGTTTTGTCACTTCCTTGTGAGCGTGACCAATGGTGCCACTATTGTTGGGTCCTGTTACTTCAAATTGTACCACAGTTACTTTATTTGGGAGTTTATTGAAAGTGATCGAACGGTCTATTTGGGTTGAAAGGAAGAAAGTTTGAAAAAAGAATCGAGGAAGTTTTAGTACCATCATATAGTCGGGGAATCCTAATAATGTCGCGATTAAGATTTTTATGGAAAGGGCACTAAAGCTGCATTAATAAGTTATTCAGGAAGAATTTACGGTAGTCTAATAATTTTAGAAAATAAACATACGCAAATAACTATTACGAAAAGTTATTTTTAACCTTTTGAACCCCAGAGCATCCAGGCCAAACCACAATTTAACCCACCATTTTGTCAGATATTTGTGTCGTTTGGCGTACAGGGCACGCGCTTACTTGACACGTATATGTGACAGTGGCATTTAAACGGTTGAAGATTTCAACAAAAGCAGCTCGCGGCTACAAGGTCTTTGTACAAATCCATCTTCAAAATAATAAAAATCTATACCACTAAACTGATCCGGCGCACCTAACTTAGTTATCAAAGCATTACGTAGATCTGTGGCATCTATGTTTGACACAGCGATTAGCTAGGATTACGATCTGTCTGTACCAAGTCTATCTGATGACATTGCAACTGGAGGCTCTATAGATTTACAAGTAGCTACTGCTAGTCGAAGTTTTATTGGGATTTATTGATATTGGGTTTTTCAGCTATTTATTGCTGCTGATGGCAATAGTTTTACCCAATAATAAACACATGAGGGACATATTGACTCAAATTTTACCATGGATTCAGGACATGATTATACAGGGTGTACCTAAACAGACTCATCACGAAGCCGTCAACCAAGCATTCTGTCATCAAACTAAGTAACTCTAAGCAAAAATTTTTGCTGGAAAAGGACTTTTTTTTTGGGGTGGAAAATCACGTTTGTCGGTAGGACTCAACGTAACGCACTTAAAACATTGTGCTGATGGATTAAATAGTACAGGGGCTGTGAAGGTGTTTAAAGTAAGAATCTAACATTAAAAACATTGTTTTTTTTTTAAACTAGTGAAAAAGTTGGAACGTTGGCCCTAAATATCTCCGTAACTAGAAGTGTTTCATCCACCAAGACTCTGAACGCACCTTTTGACGTTTGACAGATTACGTTTCGTTGTCTGTGCGAGTCTGTGCGATGACGTGAGCTTGTCAGTGCAATTTTGGTTGAATAATGGTCGCTCCGTGCTTGTAATTTTGATGCACGCGGCTGTCTTGTAATTATTGTTTGAAAACTTTGAGTTATTGTTAATCCGATGCAATCCTGTTCGGTGTTTGATATTTTGTTGATAATTGAGTGAAAATTGAGAAATCTCGCCATTTTGGGTCTTGACCGAGTGATTTGTTGGTTATGTAGCCGGCCTTTGTGTTTTATTTGAACGCCGGTAATTTCCTAAATTCAGTGCTGGACTATTATATCCCCGATTGGGTTAGCAAACCGGGATAAAATTCAGTTGGACATTGGTGAAAGGTGCCACGTGTGTGATAGGAAGGTTTGTCCAGAAAGACGTCGGTACGCGCTGTGGGGCGCCCTTTGGTTACCGTCGTAATCTCACATAACTACACATACACCACACAAACCACAGTTATACTTACACCCCACCCAGATAAGACGGAACCAGGGACTACGTCACATCACCGGTACCAACGTGATGGGTAAGTGTATCTGATAGGTGTTTTCACTTTGTCGATTGAACAAATATTATTTGATTAGGGCTCCGCGTAATCGCGGACATCGTGAGTCTGTTTGTGCAGTCTCACACAACTGGTAGCAGAGCGTGGTTCAATTGTTAAATTCACCACTTATTGTCGAGTTAAAAGTATTGAGAAGTCTGATTTGTTGCCGTCGGCCTGACTCAAATTAAACATAGATTGTTTGACATAATATATTATGATATGTAGTGTCCCTTGTGGTTTGTACTTTAATTTGTTATTGTATAAACAAGGTATTGCTTGTACAGGGTCGGATTTGAACTTGTAATAATTCAAACTAAGTTTTATTATTTGGTTTAAATTGTAGTTGGGTCCGGGAAAATTATTCCCGTTGATTATTTAATTGAATTTAATTTGTTTATTTGATATTTGTCCCAATGGCTTCATTGAAAGCTGTAAACCAAGCCATTGGTGGATTGACCTCACAGCTAAGATGGTTTCCCTCTGCCGCTGCGACCGCTGAGCCTCGAGACCTGGAAGAGGCCACGCTTGCCCGGTATGAGCAGTTGAATGCGAGATTGAGTGCGGTTGACACTTTGTTTGCTCGCTTCAATGAAGTGATTTTGGACTTGGACCTGGAAACATTGGGTCAAGCAGCCCGTGATAAGGTTGTTGCGGATTATGACCAGATGTTGAACCTGGGTGACGTAATAAGTATGCGCGCCAGGGAAATTTTGAAGAGTCGGGACCCTGCCCAGGTCAAAACAGAGACCTCTGTTGTTGCAGGCCCTGGACTTTTGGGTAGACTGCCTACCCTGGAGCTGCCACATTTTGACGGTCACTTGGACCATTGGTTAAGCTTCAGGAACCTATTTGACAGTTTGGTTGATGCGCGCTCTGACCTCCGACCGGCCCAGAAGTTGGCTTATTTGTTGTCAGCCCTAGGAGGTGAGGCTCGAGCCTTGGTGCAGCACTTGCCGGTGACCGACTCGGCCTATCCCACTGCTCTGGAACTTCTATCCCGACGGTACCAGAACAAACGTTGCCTGGCTGATGTCCATATTGACCAGATCTTGGGGTTGCCGGCCATCACCAGAATGTCAGCGTTGCGTGCTGACCTTTTGAATCCGTTGCTTGCAGCAACCAACGCCTTGAAACGATTGGAGTTGCCGGTGGACTATTGGTCCTATTTCTTGGTGCACTTGGTGTTGCAGCGGCTTCCGTCAGACTTGAGGTCCCGTTTTGAGCAGAAGTATGGTGGGGATAGTGCCACCCATCTTCCCCCCTTTGAGGATCTCGTCAAATTTTTGGAGGATGAGTGTCGTTTCCTCGACAACGCCCGTGGTGCCACGGGGTCAAGCCAACCGCCCTCTCGGCCGAGGGCCCAGGGACGGACTAGGACTGTCGGACCTGGTGATAGCCGCCCTGCCCCCCGTTTTGGTGGCACCCAGAGTAATCTTGTTTGCGGCTATTGTAAGGCCACAGGACATGGCGTACCAACTTGCGCGGCCTTCTTGGAGTTGCACGTGAGTGCCCGCCGCCGAGTTGCCAATGCACGCCGTCTGTGCTTTTCGTGTTTGGGGAATCATTTTCATCGGGATTGCCCCAACCCCCGCCCTTGTTCAATTTGTAGGGGCTCACATCTTGAAGTTTTGTGCGCCAACGCGAACCGCTCTGTCAGACCAGCCTCTGATGGGGGTTCGCGCAGGGGGGGGTATGATGGAGATGAGCACCGGGCTTCTCGCTCGCCGGATCAGAGTCGGGGAGGGGCCTGCAACTTTGACCGCCGCACTCCACCCCCCGCGCCAGTTGATCGTGAGCCGCGCGACCGCCGATTGACCTCCCCTCGTGAAGGCGACTATGCAGCTGCTGGTAGGCGACGTTGGCCAGACCAGCACCGCCTTCCCTCCCCTCCGTTGGCGGAACGTCCCCGTTTGGAGACGCGCCCCCCGCCACTCAGGCGTCAAGTGAGATATGCCCCTCCAGCGATGGCGCGCGGCTCGGGACATCGCGCGGATGAGGAGTTTGACTACTATCCTCATCGGGATAGACCCCAGCCTGGATGCGGCGATCGGTCGCCGCCCAGGCATTACTAGGAAATTGGCGCCTGTCCCGCTAACGTACCTCCCCAGATCGACACGGTTTTGTTGCCAACGGCATCGGTCAGGGTCTGGGGACCCACGGGGGACTCTGTTGTGGTCCGTGCCATTTTGGACACGGGAGCCCAGGGTTGCCTTTTGTCGTCTTGGTTAGCGGGTCGGGTGAGCCTGGATGTTCGTGCCTTTTCAGGCACGATTAATGGAATAGGCGAAACACCTATCCCGACTGTTGAGGGACAAACCTTATTTGGGCTCACTCCTGTGAGTTGTTTGGACCCTAAGTTTTTTCCTTCGGCCATTGTTCTGACGAGTATTTTGGGCTGTCATCCCCAACGTCAGCTGTCGCCTGATATTGTCCGGTTGACGTCAGGCCTGGATTTGGCTGACCGCCGGTTTGATTCCCCTAATACAGCTCATTTGATATTGGGTTCCGATGTACTAGGGAGAATATTGTTGGGTAATGTGAAAGTCTTGCAGCCGAACGGTTTGGTGGCTGTCTCGGCCATCTTTGGCTTTGCGGTGATGGGCCCAGTGTTGAAGGCTGCCCCTCCACCTGAGCCTGATTGTGCACCCCCTTTGGTGGGGACCGGATTGGCTGACTCGCCCCGAGGATGATTGGCCTCGAACGCCAGTTTTGATGTCGGATCCTTTGCCCGGGCTTAAGGTGCTCGCTGTTGGGACGAAGGACCCTCCGTTTGATCCTGATTTTTTGTTGAATCAATACAGCTCCCTCGACAAATTGTTGAACGTTACCTCGTGGATCAGGCGTTTTGGTCACAATGCTAGGAATCCAGGGGACAAGCGCCTGTCACCGGTTCTCTCTCCTCAAGAGCGACAGGAGTCACTCCTCCTGTGGGTTCGCTCTGTGCAGGCCGTACACTTTGAGAAGGAGATCGAGACCTTGAAGTCCGGTAGAGTTAAGTTGTCGGGAGCCGTTAGTAAGTTGAACCCCTTTTTGGATGAAACGGGTCTTTTGCGTGTTGGAGGACGGTTGAGGCACTCTAGCCTTCCTTATGGGGTCCGTCACCCCCTTTTGTTGCCCAAGGCGGGCCATTTGATTAAATTGTTGGTGACTGATCGTCACATTAAGAACTCGCACGCCGGTTGCAATGCGCTGTTGGCCATTCTGCAGCGAGAGTTTTGGATTTTGTCGGCTCGTCTTACCATTCGTAGCATCGTCTTCCATTGCATACCGTGTTATCGGACTAAGGCCCCAACGATGCAGCCCCAGATGGGAGACTTGCCTGCTGATCGCGTCAATGAGGCGAGGCCCTTTGCAGGCGTAGGAACGGACTTTGCTGGTCCCTTTTCGATAAAGACGTCTACCCTTCGCAATAGTAAAATTGTCAAGGCTTATTTGTGCGTATTTGTCTGCCTGTCAACTAAGGCAGTGCACTTGGAGCTGGTATCCTCCCTCTCGACGGAGATCTTTGTGGCAACTTTGGATAGATTTACGTCTCGCCGTGGGTTACCTTCTCTGATCAGGTCTGATTGCGGTACCAACTACAAGGGTACAAGTAACTATTTGAAGGAAGTGTATGACTTTCTTAATGAGAGCCAGGTTGACATTGGTAACAAATTGGCCCGTCGAGGGGTCACTTGGTTGTTTGACCCGCCAGCCTGCCCCCATTGGGGGGGTATTTTTGAGGCCGCGGTGAAAGCGGCAAAGGGACTCTGGCGGAGATTGTTGGTAGACACCGTTCTCACCTTTGAGGAATTAGCTACGGTATTTTGTCGCATTGAAGCGGTACTAAATTCGCGTCCATTGTGCCCGCTCTCTTCGGACCCGAACGATTTGGAGGCTCTAACCCCGGGCCATTTCTTGATTGGACAGCCACTTGTCGCTCTGCCTGAGTACCCTTTTGTTGATGTGAGCCAAAATCGGCTATCGCGGTTTCAGTTGGTGCAACAGCTCACTCAGAGCTTTTGGAAGCGTTGGAGCTTAGAGTATCTGCACATCCTCCAGCAGCGCGTCAAGTGGACTGATAAAACTCATCCGCCCAAGATAGGAGACCTCGTCCTTATTAAGGATGCCAACCTTAAGCCTCTGTATTGGCGCCGGGGGCGCATTCTCAATTTGGTGGCTGGCACCGACGGGGTACCTCGTTTTGCTGAGGTTTTAGTGGATGGGTCGGTTATGAAGAGAGCGGTCGCAACCTTGTCAAGACTGCCAATTGATTAGCGGACGGGACGGCCCGTCCGGGGGGGGTAGATGTTTCATCCACCAAGACTCTGAACGCACCTTTTGACGTTTGACAGATTACGTTTCGTTGTCTGTGCGAGTCTGTGCGATGACGTTAGCTTGTCAGTGCAATTTTGGTTGAATAATGGTCGCTCCGTGCTTGTAATTTTGATGCACGCGGCTGTCTTGTAATTATTGTTTGAAAACTTTGAGTTATTGTTAATCCGATGCAATCCTGTTCGGTGTTTGATATTTTGTTGATAATTGAGTGAAAATTGAGAAATCTCGCCATTTTGGGTCTTGACCGAGTGATTTGTTGGTTATGTAGCCGGCCTTTGTGTTTTATTTGAACGCCGGTAATTTTCTAAATTCAGTGCTGGACTATTACATCCCCGATTGGGTTAGCAAACCGGGATAAAATTCAGTTGGACATTGGTGAAAGGTGCCACGTGTGTGATAGGAAGGTTTGTCCAGAAAGACGTCGGTACGCGCTGTGGGGCGCCCTTTGGTTACCGTCGTAATCTCACATAACTACACATACACCACACAAACCACAGTTATACTTACACCCCACCCAGATAAGACGGAACCAGGGACTACGTCACATCACCGGTACCAACGTGATGGGTAAGTGTATCTGATAGGTGTTTTCACTTTGTCGATTGAACAAATATTATTTGATTAGGGCTCCGCGTAATCGCGGACATCGTGAGTCTGTTTGTGCAGTCTCACACAAGAAGGTTCCCAGGTATGGTCTAGCTAGAACAGAATTATCGCAATGACGGGGAGAACAAGTGCCTTTTGGCTTCGTTAAGAGTCTTTTTACACCCTTCATATAAATCTATTGTCATAAACAGCAGATTTTTGTTTGAGCTGAAACAAACATAACGACTAAACCTCTGATGTACCTAAATGATTCAAGACTATAGCAGTGCAGAACTCTATATATTTGAAAATCTGGTGTTCATCTAGATGAAAATATGTGTTTTATAGTTTTAAAATAAACACCGTCAATATCAACTGTAGTGTATTGGATAATAGTAGTTACCTTGTAGTGTATTATATTAAAATTCAGATAAACAACTACCACTGCTTGTCTCTGCATCACCAAAAGGTTGAATGGTACCATTAAACTTTTTGGTGATGCAAAATGCCTATGGCATTAAGTCCGCTTCTGTATTTTCGCCTTGAAGTATTAAATAAATAAATAAGTAATATACAAGAAGGTAGTATAAAGTACTCCCAATACTTACTCTTAGAATAACGCATAGGACATGAGTTCGTAATGAGCTCTAGCATTGCTGAGGTCCAGTTTGACGTCGCGATTAGCCAGGATTACCACAGTACGGCTGGAGCACATTACCTTGATGACATTACGTTTCATCCTGGGCCTCCACAAACAGGACTAATAGATTAGTGTTGCGTTCGGTAATGTGTTTCTAGAAAATCTTGATACGTTGTAGCTGATAAATGTGTGATTGGAATTGGCAAATATTAGTACAAAAAGCTGACACAACTACTACCTTGTACCTAACGAAAAACGAAGGTTTTTGGACAAAACAAATTATTGTACACAAAAGAAAAAACCGGCCATGTGCGTGTCGGACTCGCGCACGAAGGGTTCCGTACCATTATCCATACAACAATAGACAAAACGGCAAAAAAATCACGTTTGTTGTACGGGAGCCCCCCTTAAATATTGATTTTAATTTAATTATTTATTTTTAAAGTGAATATACAACAAAATATTCTGTGAATATTTCAAGCGTCTACCTGTTGCCGTTATTAATATCGAGCAAAAAAATCACGTAGTATTTGTTGTTATAGCGGTAACAGAAATACATCATCCGTGAAAAATCAACTGTCTAGCTATCACGGTTCATGGGATACAGCCTGGTGACAGACAGACGGACGGACAGTGGAGTCTTAGTAATAGGGTCCCATTTTTACCCTTTGGGTACGGAACCCTAAAAAACGAACAGAATACATTCAAAGGTGACGCTTATTTCTGAAGAAATCTCTTCCAGCGTAGGTACCTCTTGTATACCTATATGCTTACAAAATATTCAAATGGTAATCTGAAAATCTGCGAATGAAACAGAATACAAATATGTAATCATTCCTAATTTTTTAAACCAGATTGATCAAGAAAGCTTAAATTTATAATCACAAAATAATACCTGACCTTATCATACTCGTAATACCGTTTACACGTAATCTTTCCTCAACCACTTTTCTCAAATCCGCTTCAAATCTCAATCATCAGCCTCTTAATAAAAATCATTAACAGTGAGATAACGTTGAAGACTTATCCGGAACAAGGGGAAGTCATGTCCTAGCTCCTAAGAACAGATTGACTTGCGTTAAACGCGTAAGCTGTTGAGTAAGACAAAGTCGCGCTTAATCCGCACCGTCTATGCACCATCTCATCTATTTGGGGAAGGATTTGGATAGATTAAAGGCCCCAATTCACCGTGTGACTGGATTCTTTTTGTAGCCGTAATCTTGTTGTGAACTGGCTTTACGGAGAAATGTGTCATGCAATGAAACGGCTTGTTAATGATCTTGTTTTGTTTTTATGATGTTGTTTGTTTGATTGTTGGTTAAGCTTTTAATATGGATGAGCTTTTGTTAAACTGCTTTTTTCACAGGACATAACATCACGCCTGTAACCCACGAATGGTTAGGCAAAGGTGAAATAGTACACCCGCAGTTTGCTTTAGTTATGTTTAAGTCCCATGTAACAGGGGGTAAGCCTAATGCCATCCATCGCGCACAAATCCAGACTCCGTGGCTGCTACTGACAAATTCCTGATGGAAAATCCCAAAAACATTTTGCTCGACCCGGTAATCGAACCGACTTCATGCTCAACAGTCGCGCCAGCGACCGCTCGACCAAGGAGGCAACCATTTTTTAAAGTTAGTGTCACCAGACGTAAGACCTGTGAGCGAGTAACTTATCTAATTGATAGCGCACATAATCTTGCAAAAGAAAGATTGAGTGTTATTGTATTAAATTTAGGAATGCATGTGGAAATAAATAGTTCTAAATTTTAATATTTTTAGGGTTCCGTACCCAAAGGGTAAAAACGGAACCCTATTACTAAGACTTCGCTGTCTGTCCGTCTGTCCGTCTGTCTGTCACCAGGCTGTATCTCATGAACCGTGACAGCTAGACAGTTGAAATTTTCACAGATGATGTATTTCTGTTGCCGCTATAACAAAAAATACAAACAGAATAAAATTAATATTTAAGGGGGGCTATACAACAAACGTGATTTTTTTGCCGTTTTGTCTAATGTATAGATAATGGTACGGAACCCTTCGTGCGCGAGTCCGACTCGCACTTGGCCGGTTTTTTATATTCGTTAGGTACACCCCAAAAAGTAAATTTGAGTAGAGACTGAATGAGAAGGCTAAAGTTATGATTATCATGATTGCCTACATAAAATTGGAAAATATTCTGAAAGACCCCAACAGTTGAAAATCGCTAATTAAGTTAATTAAGAGTTATGACGAATTTAAATTAACTTTGGTCTGATATGTCAACAGTGGAAATCGTATGATCGTGGTTTTTAAATGCGTACAATGGGCAAAGAAGATAGGTATACAAGCAAACCAGTCAAAAACAAAGCATTCTTTATTCAGTGAAGAAACATGAACAAATCGATATAACATACGATTCCTGTCCTCATCCGGTTTCAATCATGACAATAATTGAGCCCTGCAAAGTCTTGGTTTCCCTTTTGCAAGTTTTAACAAGGAGAAACTGCTGTTTCAAAAACTTGGGCGATATTAATATAGGACGTGATTATACGTGCGTTGCTAACATAGTATAAGCACAAGTTTGATTACACAAACGATTTGTAGGTTAAGAGGGCTATTACAAATTTTCTTGTTTTTGAGTGTTTTAAGAGTCTAGCACTCAAATATAAGAAAAATTTTGATTTTTATTTTGAGCACTCCATAGAGAATTAATCAAACTTTCTCGGGCATATATCTTTTTTAATTTTGTGGCCATATCTAAACCATAATCACACTTCTAAACTGAGATTTTAGAAGTGTGATTATGGTTTAGATATGGCCACAAAATTAAAAAAGATATATGCCCGAGAAAGTTTGATTAATTCTCTATGGAGTGCTCAAAATAAAAATCAAAATTTTTCTTATATTTGAGTGCTAGACTCTTAAAACACTCAAAAACAAGAAAATTTGTAATAGCCCTCTTAATCACATAACGCAACTGTCAATGTTAGCCTTAAATTTAGCTTAAGGTTATCGCTCACCAATATAAGCACTGCACGGTATTTAAGTACGTATTTCCTCAACTCGTCTCGTTCAGAATTGAAAAAGAATGCACATTGTAACATCTTCTCCTCGTCTATGGATCAGATAGTAAGCAGTAGGCACAGTGAGCCAGTGATGAGTTGCCGATCCGTTAAACTGACTTGACCTTGACTGCTGAACGCAAAAAAATCTGACGAACGCATATACCTACCAGAGTTTGCAAGATTACCTCATAGATATGCACAACTTATTTTACTATACTCATTTCTTTTGCCCACAGTACTGTACTGCGCACAAAAATGTATCAACCTACTCGTTATCCAAGTTAAGCTCGCCACGGTTAACCGTTTCAAAAAACTGTCTCTGATTCCGTATTGATCTGCAGCCGGGTCACGGTATGAGTGTTAATTCATATATAGCTCGTTAATTTTCCTTAACACCCTCTCTGAGCCCCGTACCCACGTACTAATGAATTTCAATTTGTTCGCCGCGGACGTGTGTGGAAAAAATCGTTGCAGTTGAGTATTAGGCGGGATATTTTACTTTTTTATTTTGCCCGACCGTCGACTGTTTTGGCCCACTAGGTGTTTATTTGACTAATTCGTTCGCTAGCTCCATTCGTTGCTCTTTTGAGCTCTGCTGTGTTTTGTTTTTGGGCGAAATGTGTTTCGCTTTGGACATGGAAAATTACGTGGTTCACTAGTCATCGTGTATTACGGGAAAATGTTTTGTACTCCTGCAATATAATGGATTATTTTCTGTATATGTGTTTTGTGTGTACATAAATGCCTAAATTATGTAATTAATTGACTCACTAAAACTAGTCATCATCTGCCTAGCCTTTTCCCAACTATGCTGTGGTCGGCTTCCAGTTTTTATCAGATGCAGAATGTATGTACTAATGTACTTATTTACTAGTTTTCACTAAAACTAGTAAGTACTACTAATTGAGGATACTACTTAATTAAGGAAAATAATATACTCGTAATTATTATAACGTATCATTATTACATAAGTAGTTAATTATTATTCCTGGTGTCGATGGATAACCTTGAAATATAGGTATTAAGAAAAACTCACGGCCATCCTAAAAACAACCCTAAATATAAAATATTTGAATTAAAAAAAGTGCCTCACAAATTCCCATCCCTTACTTTTATTCATGCAAAAATAGTTTTGACACTCCTTGCGTGTTTCCCGTCAGTTACTTGAGTGAATACGCAAATAAAACTGAATTCTATTGCCACAAACGCGACGAAACGCGAGGAACCGCGAGAAGCCGCGAGGACCTCATTCATATTCGAGAACACACCTGTTACTAAATTGAATAATGTAAGTTGAAAGGAAAGTTATCATAATGCGAGTGGTAAGAAGTGGCGGCGTTGGGATGCTACGTGCTTTTGAAGATGGTGGACTTGTACAAAGGACAATTTTATTTTAAAATGTAATTAATAGATACGTGTCTGCCTCGTTAGTCTAGTGGTCACAATTGTGACTGCTGAGCATGAAGTCCTGGATTCGATTCCCAGGTCGGACAAATTGTTATTAAAAAAAAAAAAAAAAACTATTTATTTCAAAGAAAAATCACATTAATTTTGGTTAAGCACATATCGCTTAATCTTAATTATGAAAGATTATGTGAGAGTGAGGCGTCTCGCTTGTTTACATTATAATAAATGTTGATATAACTAAAATTATTAAATTAATTATTTATTTGTGAAAGATTTGGAGGAACTACTACTACTATTGGGTTTTTCCATCAGGGATTTATAAGTAGCAGCTACGGAGTTTGGATTTGTGCTAGATTGATGGCAATAGGCTCGCCTTCCATTACAATAAACATAACTGTGTGGGTACATGTGGGTGTTTTATTAGGTACACCTCTGCCTAACCCCAGGCGTGAAGTTATGTGACAAAAAATCTGAAAAAATAACGAATATATAAGAATGGTAGAGCAATTTCAGATAGACTAGATCAATGTTCAAGTGGGCTCCAAAACTATGTAGGTACCTACAAGCTCTCTTTTTTAATGTTTTTTTTTATTAAAAAACAAATGCAAGGCAACTTGCTATCATCATCTTCCTGCCCTTGTTCCATACTTCTGGACCTTACTTAATTTCATTCTCTCAAGTCAACCATCATGCTATCATTTAGTCACCATTCTTGCATTCTTTGACTTCAAAACTGGTTAGGGTTCCGTACCCAAAGGGTAAAAACGGAACCCTATTACTAAGACTTCGCTGTCTGTCCGTCTGTCTGTCCGTCTGTCCGTCTGTCCGTCTGTCCGTCTGTCTGTCACCAGGCTGTATCTCATGAACCGTGACAGCTAGACAGTTGAAATTTTCACAGATGATGTATTTCTGTTGCCGCTATAACAACAAATAATAATATTAAAAACAGAATAAAATTAATATTTAAGGGGGGCTCCCATACAACAAACGTGATTTTTTTGCCCTTTTTTTGATAATAATGGTACGGAACCCTTCGTGCGCGAGTCCGACTCGCACTTGGCCGGTTTTTTTTTTCATACTAACAAACAGCTAGCAAAATACTTTGAGTTCAACCTGGATCATATAACTACAGTCAAAACCTATTAGATTCGCTTAGAGGCAGTCTTACAGTAAAGTGTTTGGGTGAGATCCTGCCCGCTTGTCAGACGAGGCGGTCGCGGGCGCTACACCTACACGCAAGAATTTTTCATCGACTGCGCGCTGATTTACAAGTTTGATACATTCTGAGTTATTTTATTAATACGATATATGTTAGCCTGAAAGTCTGACAACCAGTTTTACTAAGGTGTATTGTGTTGCCCAGTTACTGAATTGTAAAGGTCAGATAGGTAGTGCAGGGCATTTTAAATACGTGTATTCAGCAGCATCCGGATAGCCTGGAAGCCAACCCCAACGTATCTGAGAAAAGTCTAAGCAGATGAAGATGATAAAACTCAAGGCTTACTACTGCTACTGCCTAATATTGTGTTAAGCTTTCAAGATTTATAACTAAACTTACACTGTCACATGGGATTTATCTTTCGTGGTTTTCAACTATAGTGTGCTCCCGATATTTAGACGCTGTTGCAAGCTCTACAATCACGGGATGACAATAATTGAAAATAATGGAAGATAATATCCCATTAGTGACGGTGTACGTTTAAAGCTTATTATATCAGTAGTGTGATAATATTCCCATCTCATAAGCAATACCTACAATGAAAAATGTACCCAATCTGTAGATGGATAAGTAAAAAAGTCACGTGCTCAGTACAAAAAAAAAATAGCATGAGAAATGCTTTATAATTTATAAATAGACCGGGAGAAAGCAAGACTGATACTACAATACGTTGCTATTTAATATTCCTAGAAATTTGCGTAAAATTCGCCAGACGCTAATTGTTTACAAAAACATGGACATTCACTAAAAAACGATGTTACAGATCTATTTTTTTTTCGTAAAATGTTAATGACCCTGTTACACAATAATCATTTCTAAAACTGCATTTCTTTACTGCGAACGACCATTGTTTATGTACCGTTTCGACTTTTTTGCAACAATTTCTTCCAGTCTGCCCCATTTAAGTTGCATAATATTAACATATTTATAACAGTAGAAAGGCTCTTGTAAAAAAATGCATTACTTTTGGGCAATTCTGGGCTCTACTTTTTACCGATTTGGGCCAATTGCTTTAGGACTTTTGCCTAAGTAAATAAAGACATTTTTATATGGCACAGTAAAAATTTTGCATTAAAAAGGTTCACCGTTAGTCGAGCGCAAACACGTTGGATTTTATTTAAACTTGTTTTAAAAGTAAATTAAGGTTTAAAGCGAACCCAATTACCGCAATGCTATGGGATAAATATTACGTTGTAAATCGGTATAAGTTCTGTATTTTCGATAAGTTTAACGTCGGAAGTTAAAATATCATTAAAAAAATTAACATTATCGAATTAAACCGTCAATACGTTATAATTTTGTGAGTGAGTCAATCCTCTTATAAAATCCGAGAAATTATTTCATAATTTTATCAGGAAGATATTTGTTTATCGATTAATTAACATGGTACTTTAAATATCCAACGCAGATTTCAGGTCATTAATTAATAATAAGATTTTTAAACTATCAAAATGTAACGAAAATGTAAACGTCCCTTTGTGCCTATTGGCCATGTTTTGTTTTGTCTCCTGCTGATATAGAGGGAAGTGGAAATTATGTTTTTCCAACTCCTCCAATATTCTTTTCTGATTAATTTCGTTGCGGGATCCAAGACAGTTTAATTGTTTCTCTGAGACTTCGTCGAGCTTCATTGTCTCGGCGCTTTTCTGTTGGTCGCCACTGTTAATTTGGGCTTTCAGGAGTTGCAGTGGTTTAGAAACAGTGTGGCGGATTTGTACCAAAAACAAAACTATCGAAAACTATATAACTCATACTATGATGACTGACTAAAAAAAAACATGATTCTGTTTAGTCCGTCAGTTAGATTATCGAAAAATATTGGATACGTGTTTTTTTTTTATCGAATTAATAAAAATTGACGAAGATAAAGCGTGTCAATGATCATGAGTGGGGGCTTGTGACGTCACATTTGAGTAAAAAATGTATTCAAATGTGACATCACACGAGTTTTCGACGCACTGTATCGTCTTAATTTTTTGTTTACGTGAAAAAAATAATGTGTCCAATATTTTTTGGAAATCTATCTGACGGACAAATTCGTTTTTTTTTGTCATCTACCCTATTGTAAATGATTTAATAATTCTTTAAACCACCCACCTCCCGCACACCACACAAGAACATTCAAACTTACCACACTCTAACCCTCAAACGCTCACGAACTCCAAAACGACCCAACCCTCTTTCCTCAATCGTAAATCATAACAAACATCTTGCTAACCCTTCGACCGCCTTGCTAACCCGGCGGCCAGTTCGCCGGCACCCAAGTGCTGTTAATTGGCAACCGGTTGGGGAAATTGGTCCGCTGTACTTGCTTCCGTGAGTTAATGACTAGCCGCCCAGTAGATGGACGCCGAAACCCATTTAGGCGTGTGCAATTTGCGTATGTGCAACGGGTTAGATGGGTGGGATTTGGTGACGCGGTAGTTATAGGGTTATGAACTGTGGGCTTTAAGATCGTTGAAATTGAGGTTTATGTGAGAATTTAGTTGTTAAGATTTTAGTGGTAGTTGCGTTGTTATATTAAAGGGGAGGTCGGTTAATGTGGCGGAAGAGTTTCATTTAGTGATATTTTGTTTTGATTTGTGTTTATTTTAACATAACATAACATCACGCCTGTAATCCCGGAAGGGCTAGGCAGAGATGTACCCAACGCCAGTTATGTTAAAGTAACATGTAATAGAGGGCGACCCTATTGCCATCAAAAGGGCACAAATCTAGTCTCCATGGCTGCTACTAAGAATATCCTGATAACAATTTGCCCGACCCGGAAATTGAACCCAGGACTTCATGCTGAGCAATCGCGATTACGACTGCTAGATCAACGAAGCAGGCTTATTTTATTACCAACATAATTAGTTCAGTACAACAAGATCATCAATTTTTTTTCAACTGTATTGGTTTCAGCTTTCAGGCTTCTGACTACTGTAAATGACGACCAGGTACACGTTTCACAGCTTAACGTGCTTTCCAAGCCACACACATGGATGGTCACCAATCTACGGACAGACCTCAACAGGCGTTGCTTCACCTTGAAGAACTTGCCGTTCTTAATCAGTTATAAACCGTTCTCAACCCAACAAAAAAGTTATCATAAAATACGTATCTCAATTTGACCATTCATTTCTCTTTAGTTCGTCTACGAAACTGGTACGCGTAGGCATCGTAGCAAGGCCTACCGTAGCACAGACCTACGGAACTGCTACGAAAGGCTACGCGGTCTACGATCTCTCAAATAATACGGTAGGTATTATATTACTTACTGCTATAAATATTTTAAATAAAATACGTAGGTATCCATAAACCTGTTTCATTTTTCTAAAACAACATTTCTCTATATAATAACTTTATTGCGGCACAACTTCTAAAAAAAAAACATTTCTACCTAAGAAAGTGCCTAATAAAAATAATTGTTTTAGAGAAAATTATTGTAACACCACAAAGGTAAGTTTCTTACAAAACCAGTAGCATTTGTGAGGCCGGGGGAATATTTTTAAAACTCTGTTTAGTTACGGGTATTATACAAACAATATTTTGGGTCATTTTATGATTTTTTATTGCGTTTGCCCTTTTATGTTTGCCGGCCGTCGACTTGTTAGTTGCCGACTTTCTTTAAACATTGCTCTTGGTTATGGTAGGATAGTGTTTTGTTTTGTAGGAGGTCATAAACCCGCAGATGTGGTGTTCTAAGATAGGTAATACAGCAACTTTTAAATGTATCTATAACAGAGTCTGTGTATAAAGTTTATTTTTGATCTGTAGCTGTAACAAAACAAGGTTTAAAGTCGATTACTTATAGATATAACAAAGCGTGGGTGCCGTAAGAGGCGACTAAGGGACTTACCAGAGAATGGGCAGCAGCGTTCCCTGTGCTTTTGTAACAACCGTACTGCGATCGCCAACCCGCCTGCCAAGCGTGGCGATTATGGCAAAAACCTTTGGGAGAGGCCTATGTCCAGCAGTGGACGTCTTTCGGCTGAAATGATGATGATGATGATGATGATAACAAAGCTGTATCATCATCAAAACTCATGCCCATATACCAATTTATTTAGGGTCGGCGCAACATGTTTTATTTTTTCCATACTTTACTAGTCGTCATGTCATCAGACACGTCATTCCTTGCCATACAAGACAGCAGGTCTAACCATTGTTTTAAAAACACATTACATAATGTCGTCATACCTGAAATCCGCGAAGGCTTAGGAAGAGGTGTACTATCGGGGTCTTTTCCGCCTGACCAGTTTAATTTTTTTTCGCTTAAATCATGCGGAGGCGCCGAGCAACGCCCCCTTAAAGTTTGGGCCTATTAGGAAAGCGTCAACTTTGGCGCGTAAAATAACAATATCTCTCGTTAGGCGTGCGTCGTCAGTGCGCTCGGCCGATTCGGTATATTTTCATTCATTATTTCTATACAAAGTCAACGTGGCGGGGCTAGAGAGCGTTTCTATGTTGCCAGTGCAAGCAAAAATGAGCTTAGTGGTGGTCAGGCGGGAAAGTCCTCGATAGTACCTAATAGTACACCACATTATGTTTTTTTTAAGTCCCATGCAACAGGACCAATAGGAAGTAAGCCTATTGCCATCAACTAGGCACAGCTTCGAGGCAGCTACTTAGAATATCTTGAAGATAAACCCAATAATATTTAGCCCGACTTAGAAATCAAACCTAGGACATGCGACCAGCAAGCGATACTGATGTCTTGGGTTCGATTTCATAGCAGTCAGTCTATACTTAATATCTACACTAATATTATAAAGAGGTAACATTTGTTTGCAAGTTTGTATGTTTGTAAGTTTGTATGTATAGGGTAATCTCAGAAAGTAATGAACCGATTTCAAAAATTATTTCACCATTAGAAAGCTACATTCACCCTGAGTAACATAGGTTATATTTTATCCCCGTACTCCCACAGGAACGGGAACTACGCGGGTGAAACCGCGTGAGGTCCGCTATACATGTATATATTTATCACAGTCAAAACTGTTAATCAGTCAAAACTACTTTTGACCTGTGAAAACTAGTCTAAACTACTTTTGACCGGTGAAAACTATTTTAACAATAACTAACATTAACTTAGAAAATTATTAGGTTGTTAAGTATTTTTGTGACCCTTTGAAAAACATCATGTAATTCTAGGACTAGGTAATTACAACTAAGGCGTTCTAAAACAACATATTTTTAATGCAGAAAACGCATTCTAACTTCATAAAGGATTTTGAGTGACACCAGTCAAAAGTGGTTTTGACCGATTAACAGTTTTAACTATAACATATACAAATAGGAAATCTAAAGTTTCTCATATGACAGCAATATCAAAATGTTTTAAAAATAGAACGTGAAACTTGTAGAATGTTAAAACTGTGTTTTAATAGCTGGTTATAACAGATGATACCTCCAAAGTCCGCCAAAAAATGTTTAAAAATCCTGTAATTCGAACGAGCATATTGCTTTTGAAAAATTGTCGTTGAAATAAAATAAAAATGTGTATCAGAAATCGTTGTTTTTTCTTCATTACTAATTAACAAGAACTAATTAATACTGAATTTTAATATAGGGTAGTAAAATATTTAAATTCAGGTTACGAAACATAATGTCAATAAACTGGTCACAGCAAAGCCGAAATTCATGCTCTCATTAAGCTTCGCAATATTAATTATGCAATCAGGTCGATTCTTTCATTTAATGAGATGAGAAATATTACGAAAATTTACGTATAAAATGTTTCAATGAACCTGGAGGGGGTCAGATGAGCGTACTTTACGCTTGCGTATTTTACGCTGCTCAATATCTGCATGACGTAGGTACTCAGCTAATTGGATTAAAATTCAATAAACAAGCTGGCATAGTAGCGTGGTGCTTGGTATAAACACAGAGAGGCCTATACCCAGCAGTGGGTGATGGACTGTGGATGATGATGATGATGATAAAAATTCAATAAATATTTCTTAGACATCAAACGGCCTCGTCACTCGAGTGGTCGCATACGCGACTACTGAGTATGAAGTTCTGAGTTCGATTCCCGGGTCTGGCAAAGTGCTATTGGGTTTTTTCATCAGGAATTTCTCAGACCAGCCACGGACTCTGGATTCGGGCCAGGTTGATGGCAATAGGCTCACTATTATATGGGACTTACCTTTAATTCTTACTTATCTGGCAGAGACTATAGTACACCTTTGTCTAAACCTACGAGCATTTCAGGCGTGATGTTATAATGTTGCATCAAATCGCAATTCTAGATATCAAAATTGTAAGCTTTCATACATCGATCAAGAATCAAAATTCAAAAACTCGTATTGTTTACAAAGGCTTATTGTCTTTGCAAGTTTTGATAGCCAGTGCACTAACTGGGCCACTAGAGTTTCAGGTCAGAAGCATTGATAGTCAGTGCAGAAAAATAGACCACTAAAATATACTTTGTGCAGCAAATAATTGCCGTTACAGAGCTCAATAGTGCAATGTTGAAGCAAGCATTCTCCGAATAGTAACATGTCGTTAGTCCTACAAGCTTGATTTCACGTTTTAGGGAGATGAGCCTTGAGTATTTAGACGTTGTAACACGACTTGTTACGCTTCTTTAAAATATTCAGTTGATATTGTGCGTTTAGATGTTTTTATTCTACTATCAGCAGGCTAATGAAAATGTTTTGTTATTCAGCCAACATTGTCAAAGAAAAATCATAACATCACGCTTGTAATTTTCGGACGGTAAGCAGAGGTGTATCTAATAGTACACCCACATTTCGCCAGTTATGTTTAAATCCCACGTAATAGGGGGCGAGCCTATTGCCATCAAACGGGTACAAATCCAGACTGCGTTGCTGCTACTGTGAAATTCCTGATGGAAAAACTCAATAACACTTTGCCCGACCTGGGAATCGAACCTAGGATTTCACGCTCAGCAGACGCGTTTCCGACCACTAGACCAAAGAGGCAGTCATAGAAAAAAGAAGGAAGAAAATGCCAAGAGATTATCGACACATTGCCATTTTTTCGGATAAGATTTGTCTCTATGTAGCAAACTCTTTACATAGCAGTGGCGAAGGTTCCATACAACTCGATTCCTACCGGATTCCCTTTAAAAAATCGTACAATCAGTATTCTATAGACAAATAATATAATCACATTAAAGATATATACTCCGGCTTACCTCATACAAAAATTGACCCTTCGCTACTGTTACATAGGTATAGCAATCGCGATAAGTATTCGACCATCTGTTCACGAAATACAGAATCATAATAATTATCCCATTAACCCTCTCGAAAATTTTCAGAACAGCTACGAGGAAATCCTTCATACATGTGAACGTGAAATGTTTCCATCAATTTATTTATCCGATTCATTAGTCGATCGAAGTGTTTCGGCGAGATTTATTTTTTTCCCCATCTCGGACGGAAAGAGAGGAATAAATATTAATAATAAAGGAGGGTTTGCCTTCAAAATTACGTAGAGGAGGCAAAGCGTGTTGACGACTCCTAATTTGACGTAATTTGCATAGATTATGCCGGTTCGTTGAGTGCCAATCTTTTTAAGTGGCTTCTTCTACTCATTTTGTGTTCCTGCCGCGGCCCAATAAGGAATTTATTATATCCAAGTGCTTTCTTTGCGAATATTTTATGTGCTTCATGAGGTAAGTTCCCGTCCCCCGCCTGTTTTTTAGAAACAACACATTACTTCTTGCATTTAAATATATTTTTACGATTTTCATCGAGGTTCCTCCCCTGGCTACAGCTGGGTTGAGTCATGCTTTATATATGTTACCTACACTTGATGACAAAGTGACATGGTCTACAAGTTATTGACTTCCAAATGAACTCACAAACTTTTCACGGATCCAGTTTATTTGTCGGAACTGCCACCGCGGCACCGCGGCACCGCGCGGTCCGGTCACCGCGCCGAGTCGCCGCCGCGGACGCTGCCTTCATACATTCCGCAAATATCACCTAATCCAACCCGGCCCCCACTCTGTAAGCCAACATTATCTCATGTTATTTCTCGATATTACCCCGTTACAGCGGCCGGGGGCGCGTAAATCAAATTTATAGCCTTTTTATACAGGCATTAAAATTTTATCAGCGAGATTTCTTTCTGAATTGTCCAGTATGGCTCTGTCGCCCCTTCTGACTTTCAAGTGGGATGACAAGGGATTTGTCTGTTATATTTTTTTGGGGATTTTTGCGAAGTTTATTATTGATTCTAATCGGGGAAATTGTTTTTTAGAATGGGAGTTAAGATCGATTGCGTAAGATTATGATTCTGTATAGTTATGGTAATTAGTCATCACATAGATAATGGCGAAACATGTCAATCGGAGACCCACGATTTTTTAAATTAGTTGAATTAGCATTCCCTTCACAGCACTCCCAAAAACCACTCAATACCAATAAAACGTTACTTACATTCTAATGGGTGCTAAGTGATATCTGTACAATAAATCCATCGACATTTAGGATACCTCCATTTAGAATTTTTGCCGGGTCGAGCCTGCGGCGATCTTCCGCCGAGCGGGTTGAAACGGGTTAAAACAATAAAAGCAGGTGCGATTGGTGCGATGTCGATCTTATCGATATGTGCTGTCGCGCACTAGCCGGCGGCGGCGGCGGGTTAAGCCGTGGTTCCTGCATTGCGACACGGTGGAATTAAAACGTTTTTATTTTTACGTAACGTAGGCCATGTTTCGCTTTTATCCTTAAGGGTAAGTAGAGTCGCAAGTTGTTGTGCCGAAAGTGAGCCTTTTTTCGTGATTTCTGGTTTGCCTGTATAGTTTTCAGTGATTGGTTTTGGTTTTCATTCAAGATTTCACCTTGACGATCCGAAAATTGCCTCTGACGTTGCAATAACGCAGCTACTGTCCAAACAGTTAATTATAAATTTTATTGACTGGTATTCCAAGAAGACATAACATGTCTTCTTGTATGGTTAGCCTAAGTGCGATTTATTAATACATTGTATTAATAAATCGTACTTAGGCTAACCATATAATTTTAAGAGTACCGAGGACAAACTACGGTAGAAAGACTATCGTATATACTGATCTCTATTATAACTCTTTACCTAAAGTAATCAAGGAATCAAAATCACTTCCAACTTTTAAAAGACTATTAAAACACCACCTAAATAATTTTTAAATTGTAATTTTTTGGCGTTTTTTATAACTTAATTTTACTTTATTACCAAGCGAAACCGTTGTTTATTGTATCTTAATTATTAAATGTGTTTCCTCATACAAGTGAATAATTGTATTCTTTTTGAGCGAAATAAATTTCCTGTTTAAGATCACCAGTCGTGCATTGCAATTAACCAATTTTGTGTGTGTTTGCGTTCTATTGCATAATGAAACCATGATAAATATCAGAGGAAGACGTTGCGTTGGAAGGCCTCCTACTAGGTGGACCGATGACCTGGTGAAGGTTGCGGGAATCCGCTGCATGCGAGAGGCACGGGACTGGTCAATGTGGTGACACTTTGGGGAGGCCTATGTCCAGCAGTGGACGACTTTCGGCTGAAATGATGATGATAAAATAGCAGAGGTATTATTTTTATTGATCAAGGCTAATTCTAGGATAAGTTTACTTGTTAGACTACACGTGTATTAAGTATAGACATTTACTGGAAAAATTCTTCAGCCCCTCTTTCAGAGAAGATGTCAAAAACGACATCGATTTTTCTATGAATGGCGTGGTGTATCGTAGAGAGATTTTACTAGTAATTGACTTTGATTAAGACCCAACTTACTTCATAGAACTTCTACTTCAATAAACGGCTCCACGAATTGATACCTTGAATGGCCGTTACTTGTTCTGCATTTTTTCATTTTTAACAGAACATTTTTACCAAATCTATGTCATAGATAAAGAGAAAAACAGATATATACTCACATGTTGCTACATCACAAGATAAAAACTAAAAACGTGAACACTAAACAAAAAACAAAATAGAGTTTTGTTTAATTTTACCTTACAAAGGATGTCATGCCAGAGACAATAAACCAATATAAAAACCGGCCAAGTGCGAGTCGGACTCGCGCACGAAGGGTTCCGTACACAGATCATAGTGTTTCTATGATCTGTGGTTCCGTACCATTATCTATACAAAATTAGATAAATGGCAAAAAAATCACGTTTGTTCTATTGGAGCTCCCCTTAAATATTTAGTATATTATGTTTTTTACAAATACATCATCTGTGAAATTTTCAACTGTCTAGCTATCACGGTTCATGAGATACAGCCTGGTGACAGACAGACGGACAGTGAAGTCTTAGTAATAGGGTCCCGTTTTTACTAAAAAGAAGAACTGAGCGAAAGGCAATCATCGGACTCTTCGTTAATTTTCCTCTGATATAGGAAAATGTAGATATAGAAATCTAAAAATACACGCAAAAGCTATAAACAAACATTCATAAACAGACGCACATAGACAAACCTCATACTGTAATCACTTGCGCATTGAAAACATACATCCATTGGCTCAAACAAAATTTCAAATTCAGAATAATTATATTCACTGACGCGCCCGTCTGGCCACAAGTTTTTAATACGGCCAAATAGGTTGGTTGTACACTGTATGGAAAATGGCTGGGCCAAAAAGTAAGTCATAACGTAACGAGTGCGCGAATCAAAGGTTTGTGTAATGAGGGGTTCCTATTCACTGATGTATGCGACAGAGTTGGATATGATGCTAAAAAAATATGAGTTTTGTTTTTAATTAATTTTGTTTTAGTTTCACAGGCGGCTTTTTGGAATGAACCTTAAAGGAGGGTGGCTAGAGAAAGTTATTGAGTGCAAATACTTGGATGAGACACAAGAAAAGAGAGGTCTTTCCCAGCAGTGGGTGAATTCTGGCTGTGGATGATAATGATGAGTGCAACAATACTAGACCCCACGACGATTATAATACCCTCACGGATAACTATAATAAAAAATAAAATAAAAAACAAAAATAGCCTTTATGCCCGTGCCAGACTGTTGTAAACCAGCCCTCCACACACCTCCACATCGGTCTCCACCGGCGGTTTACAACAGTGTGTCAACAGTGCGTGCATGCTGTTGTAAAGCGCTGGTGGAAACAACAGTCTGGCCCACGCTTTATTCTACTACAATTTAATAATTATTGAAAAGTAACTTAGTAAAATTGAATTTAAGTTTTAAATTAATATTGAATGAAAAAAAGAATATAAATATCATTTTCATGCATTATTTTATTCACGGATAGCTATAGAAACGTCAAAATATTCAGCCAGACTGTTGTAAACAAGCCCTCCACACACCTCCACATATCGGTCTCCACCGGCGCGGCGGTTTACAACAGTGCGTCAACAGTGCTTGCTGTTGTAAACCGCCGGTGGAGACCGATGTGGAGGTGTGTGTGGTGCTTGCTTACAACAGTCTGGTCCACGCTTTATTCTACTACAATTTAACAATTATTAAAGCAAAACTTTCAAAATAATCACAATGAATAAATATAAAGGGTGTAAAACACCTCTTAACGAAGCCGAAAAGCACTTGTTCTCCCCGTCATTGCGATCATTTTTTTGTTCTACACCATACCTGGGAACCTTCTAGTTACGGAGATATTGGGGGTCAAAGTTCGAAATTTTCGAAACATGATTTAACACCCCAAAAAGAAAGTAGTTTCCCAGCAATAATTTTTGCGTAAAGTTACTTAGTTTGATGTACAGAATGCTTGGTTGACGGCTTCGCGATGAGGTCTTTTACACCCTATATTTAGTAAAATTGAATTTAAGTTTAAAATTATTATTGATTGCAAAAAAAATATTATTGAACAAAAAAAAAATATAAATTATAATTTTCATTCGTTATTTTATTCACGGAAAACTATAAAAAAGTCAAAATATTCGTAAAAACATGGTCATATCCACCCCTTCAGGTATCCAAGCGGTGTTTGAGGAGCGGCGCGACCGCGGCTGCCTGCAATCAGCTAACTAGATCAGAAGCAGCAAACACAATTGATAGCGCCCACTCGCCCACTCGCCCAGCGGCCCATACGCATCTACGGTGCTAATGCCTGAATGCCCTTACACCTTTGTGATGACATTTGTACTTTTACACGGTGGCTTTTTGTTTTGATTGTCTGTATTAGGTAGCTGGTGAAAATTGTAACTGTAGGTGATATTTCGCCATTAAATAAAAAAAAAATCGTGACAAGAAATATAATATTTAACATTCATTCTAGCCAAGAAAATATGAAAAACAAAACAAAACCACTTGTCCGTACGTACGAACTTTATGAAAATACAGTAATTAGTAAATTGTGTAAGCTAGTACAGAAAATTATACTAAGTTGCCAATTTCAACATGGCTTGACAAAAATCTTTTTGTCCTAAACATTTTGCCTACCACTTTCAAATTATCGAAAGAAATATTGATTGAGTAACTTGGAAATCTATGTGAAATTGTGAAATAAATCCATGCCAATACAGTTACAAAGTCTGATCCGATATTGTCATCGTTTAACTATCACACTTTTTTCAGCAACATTGCATTGCGCCCACCTACCGCCCGCTTTATAACGTTGCACCCGGACGCCTGTAAGCCTATAACCGACTCCGAAGCTAGCCGAAGCTTCGATATTCAATTTTTCTCAGTTTCCAACACTTACAGCGGCATCAGAAGCCGAGCACACGGCCACTGGATTGTGATTGAAAATTAACGAAGTCAGTACCAATACATAGGTATTACCCCGGTAAAACTGTGTCCTGAAAGTGTCGGGGTACCTGGTATATTATTCACTTCGTAGGTTCGAGGGCTATATCTAGAAAGTTCTAAAGTTAGCATGTTGGAAGGTTGAATCTTAAATGAAACTAAAAATATAATCGTAGCCACTTTAATCCAGTAGAGATTAAGTTAATTTTGTGTTGTGATTTGATGAAAAATCGACACTTTTCTGGAGCTGGAAGCTTTTGGTTTGTACACACAAGTAAGTATCAATATGGTTTTGTTACTTTTGTTATAGTGATATAGATCATCATCATCATCATCATCAGCCTATTATAGTTCCCACAGCTGGGACACAGGCCTCCTCTCTATGAGAGGGAATGGGCTATAATCCACCACGCGGGCCCAGTGCGGATTGGTAAATGTCACATGTCTTCGAATTTTTTGGTCCTAGGACATGCCGGTTTCCTCACGCAGTGGTGATGAAATAAATTACACAAAGTAATGCGCCTGTCTGGGTTCGAACCCACGACTTACTGTTCGTAAGTCGGGGCCGCCACCACTGGGCCACCGCTGCTCAGATATAGATACCACTGGAGAAAGATTAAATGAAAAGATCTTCACCAAAAATTTTCGCAGCTGACATAGTGTGAGTGGTTTATCCTTTGTTAAGAGAAGCCTTTGCTCGGTAGCAGTAATGTTATAAATTGCCCATCGAAAAACAAGGCCATTTAAATTCACTTCATTAAAAACATCTCAGTAATGAATGTGCGCTGATTTGATTCATCCTGCTTCCCTCGTCATTTTAGTGTGCGAGTGTTTATAAGAATTCACGGTTAACACAACAATAACATGTGCCATGCACATTGTGTTCGTTCATAAACTGTATTTCCATGTAAATGTATGGAAGATGAACGATTTTGCAATGCTGGTTTTGAATGATAATGCTTTTGATTTAGATTACTAGGTTGCAAAGTCGTATCTTCTTTAAACGAGACATAGGAAACTAGGGAGTGTTTATTAGTTATGCTGTTGATTGTAAAATTGATAGATGAATGAGTTTGGTGCTACTGAACCATTAGTGTGCGAGTCCGAGGTTTTTTATGATGTGGAAGTCGTGTTTATTGTCAGAATAATAGTACATTGTTACTCTAGGGGTGAACATAACTTATTTAATCCCGAGACGGGGTCGCCAATAGTTCGAGAGACTAAATAAGTCTTTAACCCGAGGTAAACACTGTGCTTTTCATTACGATCATAAAAACAAATGAAGATCGGATTGCCGCTTTCCCGCCTATTTTGTTTTTTTTTTCTGGGGTCGGCCAGCTATTCAGCCATTATTTTCCATTTTCATTATTGAAAAATATTTTGCCCAAATCTATGTTATTTTAAAGAAATAGTTAAAACTAAATTAGGGTGAAGTACCCAATTATCAGCACTTTAAGAGTTGGTCCTAATTTAAGCCTATTTATTATTGTGAAAAATAGTTCTTTACCCGTTAAGGCGAATTTTATCGTTCTAATATTTAATATGGAAGACGATATTAAAAGAAAAACATGGTTGACCTCTATCCAAGATTATTTAGACAAGTAAGAATAAAAAATGGGTCTCTCACCATTTACTGGCACTATTCGCCCCAATTAATAGCATAGAGCGAGCTAATTATCAGCACATAACTATCACTGTTAGGAATTGCATTAAAAAATATATTTCCATTCTTAAAATCTGTTTTTTATTTATATTTTTATATAGTTAGTAGGTAGGTACCCTGTAATACAAAACAATCACATAATCTAATAATACTTTTATAAAATTGACAAAGTTTAACATTAATAAAGTTATCTTAGGTAGGAATTTAAATAATTTGTTCAGACTTACGAAAATCTCTTTTTTAAGATTTTCGTTTGTGTACATGTTTCGTTTATTTGGTTTATTTTCTTCCTTTGGCTTCATGGTAGGTGGATAAGTGGTTCTGAAAAAGAAAAGAGATGATGAAATTCTAGGAAAACCAATTTATCAGCATGCTTCTGATCCAATTATCAGCACCATGCTGAAAAATGGTAAATAAAGTTTCAGCACCATGCTAAGATTTGGATTTTGATAGTTTACACAACTTTTACAAAACAAAATGAATTCTATGCATAAAATAAACACAGTTTACATTAAGAAGTATGAAATTAGTATTTAGGTACTTTTTTCCATTTATCAGCACCGGTGCTGATAATTTGGAATTTACAAAATATTCGATCCGTTTATCAGCACCACGTATTTTACCAATTTATCACTATAACCTCAAATTCTACTCTTCAGATTATCCTCATAAAGTATCTCAAATATCAGAGAAATCGTTAGTTTCAATATAAAATATGTAAAAGATCTGTTAGATCATAAAATTTAAACACGTGAACTTACCGGCGATCACAAGAAACAGGCATAAACAGAAGAAACTGCTGGACACAAATGTTTTTTTACACAATTTCCGCCATTTTGTAGTCTCAAAGTATGGTGTTTGCCAATAGTAGGATTCCAAAAACATACATTTATTTATTTATTAGTTTGGTAACCCAAATTAGTAAGTGAAAACCTTAGAATTTGATAATTTATTCGGAGTGCTGATAATTTGGTGCAGTGCTAGCGTTTGGGTTATTGCCCCTATAATAAAGTTATTTAAAAAAGTATATTCTTTAATAAATACTAAACTTTATGTTATTTCAATTTTACATCGCGCTTTATTTGAGTGGTTGTATAGAATGTTGGAACATGGTTCAATAGAAATGTGAAAATAGAACCAGTTTTTTTTAATAATTTGACAGCAGTCAGTTGAAAACGATTGTCCGTAGGGCTGAAAAGTATTACTTTCAACCCGCTCCTCAGGTAACTTCAAACCTACTTTCCGAGTATGAGTAATGAATATAGTACATTTTGATACAAGTGGAGAAAGTTTGTTATTGCATTCGAGGCGGAATTATAACACCCGAGACGTAGGCGAGGGTGTTTTTGAGCCGAGAACTGCAATAACAAATGTCCACGTGTATCAAACGACGTTTTTCAATACACTTTTGAAGAAATAAAATAAAATATAACGAAAAAAATTTTGTCACGAACTATGTTTTTTTTTTTTTTTGCGCTCTGCTTTCGCCAGGTTGAAGGAGAGGCAAAGGTATGAAGCCATTAAACAGCCTAATATAAAAAATAGATTTATTTTATATTTTTGAATTCAGAACACAAATAAATGTTAATTTGTGTATAAAAATAACTATTAGTTTTTAATAATCATGTTTATCTATGATATTCTATTTATAAACACAATTTTAATCAAAAAATATTTATGCCGTAAAGACGCGTAGTGCTTTGCTGAAATTAAAAAAAAAACATTCACCTCGGACTATAGGCATTGAACCAATTTGGACTAAGTATAGGTATAGTTATCTGTGGCAATTTACATTGGAAAATTCATTTCATTTAAAATTCAATTCAAATTGGGGAATCATTGGAAAAAAACGCACGCGTGTGAAATACATTGCATGTTGTACCTAAAGTGCGTTATGGACCAGTTTTCGAGGAAGTGTATTGAAAAAATATTTTCGTCTGCATTATTAATTCGGCCTCAAGATGAAGCGAATTAAACAATTAATTTTAGGATTTGGGGTTCTCTTCCAAGTAATGAAAATCAGTGTTAATTTCTCAGAATCTTTCTTTTATCTCGTTACCTCTAGATACATATTTACATTTCGATTATACATTGCCAACTGGCAGACATTCATTGTACATATCGTTCGTTTAATAAATACCTTTTTAAACTATTTACAATTATACATTTGTCTTTCTTATCCATTAAAGTAATCAGTCGTTTCTCGAAGAATATTAAAATTTCATTTATACATTTACATATCAATTTACATTTATATTTACGAGATAATTATTATATAGATAAGCTTGAACACATCTGCAATAAAAGTAACAAATAATCTATCAACATTTACTTTGCTAATCTAAACTCTAGTGATCTAAAATAAATCTAACAATAAATATCTGATATAAATCAAGGGATTTGTAATACCTATATTATGTACAAGCTCATGGGTTTATCACATTTCAACAGATCCATCATCACGACGGATACTTTACTAAGAACTCTAGCTCTACCACTATAATGTCAATATGGCCGCCACACTGATTTGTGCGTTGGTATCGTGCCGTTTGAGATTTTGGTGGACGTGGGACTAGTAGACAGCACTCTCGTGGTGCGTTGTGAAGGGGCCTTCAGTTCATTTCTGACCCGCGGCCTGTCGGCCACCGTAGAGTCCGCAGCCTGGACCCTCTTCATCTCTTGGAGCTCAACATTCGCTGGTCGCGTTGGGTGGAAAGCAGACTTGACGACTTCAATTGGTTCTTCGTCTGATTCGTCAGTGATCGTTGCGTCATGCATCGAATTGACTTCTGATTTTGAGTCAGCTTTGGATCTATCAGGGCTAGCGTTTACTATGCTCCTTGGGCTACCACTCTGTCTGCTGCTAGCAGGTGATAGTCGAGCGCTTGATGTGTCCATTGAAGACACGTTGCTTTGTAAGTGTCTCAACGCTTCGTATGGGTTAATACCATTCTTTAGTGATAGTTCCGGTGGTAGTGATTTCATTGCCAGGTCTGCAGGATGTGGAGCAAAAGGAAGAAGACCATTAGGTGGTAAGAAAGCGCCAGGGGGAGGGATCAGTCCTCCCGTCGGCAGGCTCGCCATCGCTGGTCCGAATGGAAACAATTCTGCTCCTGGTAACGTTACTGGAGGCGTTGGTATTGAGCCTGGGCCACCTGTTGACAAAAAAAAGATATCATTAATGATCATGTGATTTCTTTTAGGTTTTTATGGTCGTTTTAAGATGTTGTCGATTTTGATGGAAAATATATTGAAATATATCGAGCTACCGTTGGCTGATTTGCGAACATGACGTAATATGAGAGACGAGCCCCTGGGGATGGCCCGCGGCGCTCGGGCACTCCGTCTATTCCCTGAACAACGGGGGTGCATAATCGTACTAAGGATAATGTACAATCTGTAGGCGTTTAAAGGCGGCATCACCGAAAGGGATGTTTTTTTAGTGGGATATCGGGAGGGTGAGGGTGCAATATTTATTTATCCGAACTCCGAACACGACGTAGTTCTTTGCAACACAGACACGGCATTCCGTAATTCGGCACGATACGACTCTTTCTGTGACAGAGAGTATCTCCCGGCGCATTATTGATGCAGGGCACGTGTGTAGGTGTTGCAACGGACACGTGTGCACTCCACAAAGCCGAGAGCATCGCGATAAGGAAGTACACCTATCTCCGCACACGGCGGACAAAGAGAGCTCGAAATGTGAAATTTTCATTAGCAGCTGTGTTCAAAAAGTTCTTCCCGGGGAAGCTTTGATTCTCGATAGCGTGTAAGAGAAGCTGGCGCATAAAAAGGACACGACGGAGGCGCAGATTGGGCCACAAAGAGCTCGGAGGTGGTGCTACGTTCGTTTCTCTTTTGCACTTTTTCTGTTTGCAGCAGTGGCAGTGCGCAGACCACTTTAAAAGGCAACGGGGGTGGGAGGGGTCGTAACTAGGGGGTAATTTGGCGAGGTGGGGGCCAATATCGGCATCGCGCCTGATTGAGGTGATTCCCGATCGTTGAATTTGATTCTGTTTTGCTTTGGCCGTTATTTTTAATTAGCATTTATTGGGTTAACCGGGTCCGGTCCCTAGTGTGGAGAAAATTGTGTGAACAGCTCGTGTACGAACAGAATTCACTTTTAATTTTCGTGATGAAACATCTCCGTGCGCTTTGATCGATACGCTTCGCTGGGGAAGTTCATATAATCCGAAGTCTTGCTTTATTTCCATCATGTTCTGATGCAAAAAGCGCAAATCAATGACACATTTTCAAAGTACGTCTCACGTTTGTGAGCGCGCTGCTAGGTTTAATAAAAGTCTGTAGGTGTTTGAGTACATCGCTCCTCGCGTTTCAGCGTCGGAAACAAAAAGTGGCTGGCGGCGCGGTCGCCTACATTGGAATAAAATTGACTCCACACTCTCTCGAACGTGAAGGCAGTGCTTTTTTGTACGTTTAGTAGCACCCCCCACTTCCCCCCGGGTGCGGACTTCAGCGGGTGGTTTTGCTTCGGTCGGGCCGGTGTTGTTTTGCAGAGTTCAAGAGTCGCTTCTTTTATTTGAGCCGCTTTTGCGTTGTACAGCCTTGAGGGGCGGTACTGTTTCCAGCAACATGTTTTTGAGTGCTGTTTGCTAAATCGGGAATTTTTAAATTAACAAATACCGTTATTGTACGCCGATCGGAAGTTTAAGAGGTACTCGAATGTTCCGATTTTGTAATACAATTCGTTTGCTCAGGCGTTATAAGCGAGTTTTTCAACAAACATTTTTCGATACTATATCATAGAAACTTCTCTTTATATTATTTTCAACCAACGGTAGCTTCCATCAAACTCATATCACGTGTAACAAAGTTTTGCAGACCAAAAATAAATTCAAAAACCTAGCTAGAAGTAACACCAAAAAATACGATACCTTTTACAAGCGAAGCGGTCTGGTCTCGCATTTGCGGCGGTCTGAAGTAGTCTACCCACGCATAGTTGAGGTAGGCCGCATCCAGCCAGCCGGGGTTCAACAGGAACGGGCTGAATGCACCCGGGTGACCGTAGCCGTAATCTGCAACAAAGGAAAAAAAACCGTTGTAATATCTTGTTTGTTGAGCAAGTAAAGACAGAGTAAGTATATCAAAGAGGTTCAAATTCATTTTGTTTTTTTTTCTTGACTTGGGACGCCAAACATGCTTTACGAGTCTAGTCAAACCTATTGATTTGTTCATCACTACCGGAATCCACAGTCGCCGCCACGACAATGTAAGTCATAGTACGGATCCAAGCAATGGCTTATTAAGTAGATATGTGCGCGGCGAGGTCACTAACGTCTTCAGCCACGTCCGCAAGTACTAAAGTCACAAAGGGTGGCCGTAAAGGCGGCGACACACGGGCCGCGCTCTGTTTACCGCCCGGCGACTATAACAAGGGCTCTGTATACAAAACGAGCCAGTTTACTACTGCAGTTAGCCGGCTCCTCTGTGCCATACGTTTTTACGACCCTCCAACGTCACGTTGCCTTTCGCCTTTCATAGCAAAACGCTCTTTTTTTTTGTTTAATCGATACACTACTGAAGACAGCGGCCATCGTCTATTTTCGGGTTTTTACTACATTTTTAATCCAATCTTGAGACATCCCAATTGATGCGATCAGGTGTAACGTTTTTATCACCGGATTAAACTGTTTACGAGCACTTTGTCTACTTTGTTTTGAACTTTGTATACGCGGTACTTCTTAGCGACTCTTATACGAAGTTTGTTGTTGCGAGTTTTGTTTGAGTAGCCTAATTATATCGTAAGCTAAACAATGCACGTGATTGAGCGTCTTTTGTTTTACGTAGATGACGTTTTTATCGCGTACTAAAATGTTGAGGAAACAATTAGTTTGTGTGTGTAAAGCGTACCCCTTTCCGCGGGGAGATTAGCGAGTGCTCCGTGAGAGCGTTTCCCAGATCGCGGGCATTTTAAATTAAGAACTTGATGGATGGCCCGTCGCGCTGTCACGCGCCGATCCGAGCTGAGGAGCGCTCCGACATCATGGAACAATAATAAGTTAAATGTGGAACTCGGAAACGGGCCGCTCCATTTGTTAATGCCAGTATTCAATTAAATTCAGTTCCCCGACCCTTTGCATATGCGGGGCTCTGAATATTAACGCGGTAAAGAGAGCATTTCTAATGTTGAGAAGTGGTATATGATTACTGAGTGCTTGAATTAATATTAATTCGGGTAAGTGGGGACGTTAACCGACACAGACTTTGTTCGGAGTACATTTAAAGCTAATTTGATACTTACGCTAGATATTTTCAGTGGGATTGTTAAGAAGCATTGTACATTACTTTTTTACTTTGAGATCTCATACAATCAATCAGTTTCATCAGTCTATTTAACATCTAGAGATATGCAGGGGTCGATCTAGAAACTTTGCAAAAAATGTTAACAAGTCTTGTTTGTGAAATTTTTAGATGGTTGATTCTCGGAAAGTCTACCATAGATTTTCACATAACAACCGTCACCGAACTTTGATACAAATAACAGAAAAGCGCCGTTCAATTTCCGTCGACATACAAATATTCGAACCGGAATTCCAAACAAAAATACTGCACTCGCACTGTGAAAGTGTTGTGAATCTATAAAGTTATTTCTGCGTCCGTTAATCACCGCCGACCTAAAAATGTACAATGGTTAAGAATGTGGCTCGGATCAAAACGCATGGAGGCCGAATTCGTACGCTCGAGACGAATAAACCATACGACATATAAGTGTCAGAATGAGCGTTAAATATCTCGAGATGAGATGCGAGCCGGTTGTCACTCGTAAATTAATGTTAAGGAGTCTCTTGAATAAATGGAATCAGAGTTATGGCTCATAATTTGGAGGGTGGCGACGATGCTCCATAACTAACACCACATTTATTCGTCTTTGTTTAATTGTCTGGTTTATGGCGATTTAGTGCTATCAGCTCGTGATCTGGATGTGGAAATGGTGGAGGGAAACATGCAATTTGACGAGGAAGTTGAGTTTGAAGTTTTATTAGGGATACTTTGTGGCGGTCTTCTAAGAAAGCCTCTGATAGGTGCTGCCAGAGAAGGCACATCTCAAAATAACATAATTATAGTAAAGGCAGCTTCAACCAATAATTCCCAGGACGTAATATCGGTTGGTACTTCAGTATACCGCGGGTAGGGAAGGAAATATACGGCCAAACTTCTCAAGAATAGTTTGAATGACTTTTAGTTAAATTTTCCATAAGTCGTTTGGTAATGTCGGCAAGGTCCTGGTAGCCGGGTGGTTATGAGGGTCACTGCTATGGATGCGGTATTTTAGCAGCTAGCAGAGACATAAAATCCATATTTTAGAGGCACCGGCCTCGGGGTGCAGGCGGGGAGATCAAACGGGACTTTACGACGCGGCCCGAGATTGTTTACATCTGTTACGGCCACCGCCGCACCGACGAACCGGCGAACTTGGTAACCGCTGGTTCACCAAGTATTATACCGATGTACCATGCTGACTAGATTCTAGAATACGCCTGAATTATTCTGAAGAATAAAACTGTGTGCTAAGACGCAGAAATAAATAGCTATCCCGGTTCACATTGGAAGCGATATTAGAAATGATATTCGCGATTCGCAATTTTATTTACCATCGTCAATAGAATATTCACGCATACATTTTTCGACATGTGTGGTTTAATTGTCTAAACAGATGTTATATTTAATGAACTTTGGACTAGTTTTGGTAATATTTAGTTTATTTTTAAAAACAGTAGATGTGTTATGTAGACGGCAAAATATTTGGGATCGTAATCCGCAACAGTTTTCAGATCACCTTACGTCAAAGAAAATAGTGATGCGAAATATGTAACTTTTATGTCCGCACTAAAACGAAAAACTATTTATACCCAGCGCTAAACCACGTCAAAAACTATTTATTTACTTTGATAATGTGTCTAAATGTTAGTTATTTTACTAACTACATGTTAATTAGAACGTACGGTCATTAAGGCAGCTCCATTGATCGCTTTATGAACTCGTGTTCTTTGAAGTTTATGGTCCAAGGATGTTAGTTTTTCCGCATACTGTTGTTTTTATGATTGGTCGAAGTTTGGGCGCAACTGTTTGTTTAGACAGACGTCTCGGTGTACGTTGTAACATCTAAAATAGATTTGTGGTGTGAAAACATTATGATTAGAGTTTAATTTGTTGATTGCTTCGTCTGTGTTCTTGAATGGTTATGATTTCCTTCGCTTGATTGTGATTGATGGCGTCTGTTGCTGATTTAGCGGTTGAGTTTTTTTGACAACTCAATTGTTAAAGCTGTGATGATGTGATTTTATTGGTATTGATTGAATGTCTTTACTGTCGTTTGCTTGGGTAATTTGAAAGATAGTATTGATTCGTTTTGAGTTTTCGACACTGCCAAAGCAAATTGTTTCAAAAATGTCCGGATTATATTTAGACTTTTCGTAGCTTTTTAAACTTTTTGCATTTTTTTCGGGCTCTAGAAATCTTATTACTGCGTTCTACCTACTTGATTGTTAGTTTTGCAGCTTCCAAACTGGCAATCGTAAGATTATTATGCTTAATTCAAGTATTGCATATTCTGCTAATTTTACATCACGCAGCGAACTAATCTACATGAACATTGACCTTCACGATCCTCATATTAATTGACTTGTATATTTAGACATTTACTCCGCACACGAAAGTATAAAAGCGTGTTCTTGTAAACACCAATAACCATTTATAAGCCCCACGTCAAAACATGACGCTCCTTAATGTTAACTCCTTACTCACATAAAAGCAGACAATCGGTGTTATTTTGAGAGAGAAGCTGTCTTAGCCGTAATTCTTGGCGTAGTGAGGAGATTAAACTGAGGAGGCAATTAATGTCCCAATGATTGACTGTCTCTGTTTCGTCCACACAGATGTTAATTCGGTTGGCCGAATTTTTCCCCGCACTATTTTTAATAAAATGTAGAAGAGTAGAACTAAACGCAGATTTCTCGTGTTAAAAAATATAAAAATATTAGATTTGAAATGTATCAGAAAATAAAACCCGTTTAAATGTGGTTGAATGTTGCGGCGCCGCAAAATCGACCTCGGGTCTGTGGACTGGCGGAGAGCCAGCGCTCCCGACTCGCGCACGCGCATCCAAATAACGTTTTATAAAGATTAATCATTTTTTTATTGTTTCTGCATGATATTGGACTAACGGCTGTAAATGTCAATCTTTTGTGCCTAGCTAGAATGTAGGTCGATAGGTTTTATAATTTGGGATGCTATTAAAAATTGCGAGTAGCTAACCAGCAAGTTACTGGTCTTGAAGTAAAATTTTGCCAACAATCATAAGGTTTGAATTTATTTTAATTATTATTCATAATTATTTTGGCTAATAATGTGTTATTTTAATTTAGCAGTATATATAATATTGTTAGTGCAAAGGAATGTTCTAACGATAAATGAAAATAATTATTTTCATCAGGACAGTCTAATGGTGATTTTTTTTTGGGGCCGTTTAATTAAGTCTATTTTTTTTTAAATTTCAGTGGGAAAATCAAAAGCCCCACAAACACAAAATACTATCATATTGACTCTAGAATAGAGAACTTATACATAGGTACAAGAAACTAAAGACGCAAGGAAAAAGTTTGAAAGTAATTTTAAAGTAGTTAGAAACTTACTTTGCTTGGTTCTGGGCTCTCTGGGGCCGTCGACAGTGACTTTGATGGCTTTCATGTAGGTAGCCACCTGGTGAGGGAACGAGCTGATGGTGATGGTCAGCGAGAAGGACTTCCCTCGACCGCTGCGACCCACGAACCTCAGGTCGTTAAACTTCGCGACCTGGTTCTTCATCACCGCCGTACAGTTCCTCAATTCCGCCATGGAATTCTCATCATTGCCAGCCTTTATCGTGACCAGAGTACCATCCTGCACGTCATCCAAAGCCACCACTTTGAAAGCCACCGGCAGCGACTTGTTGGACCTCCAGTGGCCGGGCAGCACGGAGCACAGCACCGCCGGGGAGCCGGTCTGCACCAGCTCACCGTGACTCTGCCGGTAGTACTCATGGATATGAGCATAAACGTCCGCCATGCTGGGGGCCGGAGGGCTCGCGTGCGGGAGGTGCATCGACTTCAGTCTACCCTCTACGAACACCGCACCGACTCTCGACACGCCACTGAAGTCCTCTGTCACGCCACTGTAGTCTCTAAACACTTTGGAAAAAGTTTCAAAACACGCGACCGGTTTACAAACTCGCGGGAAGTGAGCGTCGCGTGCGCGGAGCGCTCGGAAAGTTGTGCGAAGTACGGGCGCGAGACTCCGTGTGAGCCGCGACCGCGAGCTGCGAGCAGCGTCTACACCACTTGTTGGGCGCGGACGGCAAGACGCCGGGCGGGGGACTCGGAAAAATAAACGGCGGCCGGGTGACTCGCCGACACCGCAAGCCGAAGACGCACGACGCGCACCGAAGTCGTGGCGAAGGGACGCGTGCTCGCGAGAACTCAGTTTCAACTGATGACTGTGATACGACGCGACTTTTTCCGATGGTCAATATTTTGCGTTCGCGCGGTCGCCGCCCCCACCCGGGTGGCGGCCCCTACGTCTCGTAAAAAGCGGGAAGGAGACGAAGGGTGCGGGTGATGCGGTGTCGCGGCGGGAATGAGCGGGACGGCCGCGGTCGGTGTCTGCGTTTTTATAAAAATGCTCGTTGGAGTGGGACGCCGGCGCTGCCCGCCGCCTAGTGGGAGAGGGATGGGTGGATTTTTTTGAATCACCGCGGTGACGTATCGCGAGGCGGCGGTAATTAGGCCGCGGGGCGGCGGGAAACCGCGGCCGGCGCGAAAACCTATCAACGAGCTCATGAAAAATTATGATTTTCATGTTTGGAGTCGGCGCCGCTCGCGGGGTGGCACTTCATTTTCGCTAAAGCACGCGAGGAATTTTGATGACAGGGGTTTTGACTGACACTTTTAATCACGCCTGATATTTGGTGGACTTATTTTTGTAACATAAATGAGTGTAAATACGGTAGCCGTGCTCTATTTTGTTAATAAACTTAAGACATACTTACTTATATCTAATTTTCTTCACCAGGTATAATATTTGAAATGCTTTTCATAACTTTCTTTCCAAAGTTCAGTTGCGGATGACATACCTTCTAAAAATTACTTCGACGTCCTCATAGCAATGTAATACTACCATGCATCTAATACAAGCTAACAAAAAACAAAAATTAAGTAAAGAAATTAAAACAGAAGTCAAAAATTCGCGTAACTACAAAGAGTTGATACGGGCCGCGTCCGCGTGCGGTTAGCCGCTGTGTTGCGGTGTGAGAGGGAGACCGCGGCGTGCGAGCGGGACGGCACGCGAGGGGGCGGAGCCAGGGCGGGCCGGCCGGAAAACTTGTGCGGAACTTTCCGGAGTTTCCCGCGCTTTCCGCGAAGCAACGCGCGGCAATGCACGCGTTGACGGAGTTGCGGGTGTCATTTGAAATTAAATAAAAATAAATGTCGGAAACTGTTTTCTTGTGAGTTTATTTGTGATTTGTCTTCGTAGTAGTGTACCCCTTGTGGTTGCTGTGTTAGTTTTGTCAGAAAACGGCTTTCTTGACTTATTTGACCGGTAGTTAAAGAGGTTGTACTTAAAATTAAATATAAAGGGTGTCCGGTAAGTAATGGATAACCTTGAAATGCCTTGTAGTAGAACTTATGGCCATTTAGAAAAAAATACGAAAAAAAATCTATCATAAGTAGTACCTGTAAGCAAGCTCATTTATTTTGGAAAATTAGTACTTATGAATTAATTTTTAAATATAGTTTAAACATTTAGGGGAAAAAAAAATGTATGCCTACATGAGTGATCAATAAAATAATATCGGTTTCAAGTAGATTTGATAATGGTACAATTCATAATTGTACCTGCCTTAAATAGTGAATTATGTAATAGGCCTGTATTATTATTTATATATTGTTATTATTAATGAAGACAAGGAGAAAAAAATACTGAAGCAAGAAAAACGTAATATGGCCCCCATTCATAAGCAGGCCCTACATCTGCAGGTTAAAATTTCTTATTAAGATAGATTTTTTTTTTCGTATTTTTATTTGAATGATAAAAATACGAAAAAAAAAATCTATGCCATGGCCATGGGTTCTGCTATGGGCCATTTCAAGGTTTTTTTTTTTTTTTGGGACAAGCCCGCCACACTGTTCCCAAACCACTGTAACTCCTGTGGGCCAGAATCAACAGTGGCGACCACCAGAAAAGCGCCGAGACAATGAAGCTCGACGAAGTCCCAGAGAATGAATTTAACTGTCTTGGATCCCGCAACGAAATTAATCAGAAAAATATAGCGGTGGAGTAGGAAAAAACCGTAATTTCCACTTCCCTCCATATCAGTAGGAGACAGAACGAAACAAGGCCAATAGGCACAAAGGGACGTTTACAACTGGGATAGGCCCAGTTGCCTAGTACCAGGGATAAAAAATTATATTTATGGGTCCTATGTTGTGAGCTGTTATATTTTATTCCAATAATATGTACCTATGGCAAAAACGCTTGAACGCACGGAAATTTGTTCTAGTTTCTTTCCATTTCCATTTCAAGGTTATCCATTCGTCATTAAAGCACAACCATTCTAAGAAAAGCGCTTGTTGTATACTTATCCCATAACAGATATTATAAACCCAATTTTCCGAAACTCCCTCAGTTGAAAAAGGAACCACAGGGGTAAATAACACCAAACTACGAACCAAACATTTCAAATTTATTGGGTTATGCTAAACTCTTCTTATCAAAGTTATAAAAATTTACTGCTTTTATCTAAAACGAGGTAGACCCAAAACAGTCCCATTGTTTTACGAAAACTTATGGTTTTTATGGGAGCCGGTACCTTTGGCGGCACGTCTATTGTACCAATATATGCGAAGACTCTATTGTCTATACTCCTGCCGTAAAGTTTGTGCTTTATGGTTTGAAGTTTGCGAATAAAACAATTTGCAAGGTATCGTAAAGTAGGTATTCTCGTATATTTTTATTGCTGTGCACATTTGTGGGTAGTTCGGTTTTCTCTATGGTTAGTAACGGTTTTGGTATGTAGGCAGAACATAAAATCATATGGTTTTATGATTAGGATAGTGGTAAAGAGTTCTGTAATTATTTTATTACTTTTTCAACCATTTCTGGGCGGCAATTTGGGGTTTGTCGGTTTGATATTTGTGTGGGGTTATTAAATAATTTAGTTTTATGTTTTAGAGGTGGTTAAGTGTTAGAAAGTATAACATTAACTGTGCAGGTATAGGAGAGCAATTATAAAATAATATGAGAAACATTTTGTCCAGTCAAGCTGTCAAACATCAATTAGTAATACCGACTTTTTCACTGAGTTAGTTTAATAAGGTTCCTTAGAAGGGGATTTGATGCAGAATGTGCCCAAAGCGTAAAGTGTACTTCTCAAAATAGCACTTTTCAAAATGAGCTCAAAAGAGCACTACAAAAATAAAAACCGTTTGGCTACTATTTTTTTTTTATAATTTTGCTCGATTTTAAGCATGATCATGCCAATTCCACATCAATTAAATGGAGTGCAAAATTATAAAAAAATATATATAGTAGGCAAACGGCTTTTATTTAATTTTTATTAGTGATATTTTGAGAAGTGCTTATTTTGATAAGTGCTCATTTTGAGAAATGGTATTTTGAAATATGTACATTTTGCGAAATGCATATTTTGCGAAGAGCACATTTTGCGTGAAGTGCACATTCCGGGTCAAACCCCCTTATAGAAGACCATATTTAAACCATTTTCCGTGTCATTCATTAAATATTCGAAAAAGCAATCATTGTTAGTACACTTGGAACATTCTAGCAAGTGAGTCATATTCTGTTTCGGACGGGTCTATAATTATTTATTTATCATGATATTTTGAATGATGTGTTTGCAGGGAGAGGAAATAAACTGTTTGTGAACGGCTGATAGAAAGTAGGTATAGGTAAGTACCTACTGGTATTCATTATCTAAGATCTCTAAGATACCTATGATATCTAGTTCTCATAATGAATAAGTTACCAGTTAGAATGGACATAGCTGCTTTAGCCGTGTGGTATCCGGCAGAGTAGAATAGAACCAACCCATTACACCCACGGGTGTCGTATAAGGCGACTAATGTCTGAGGCAGAACACCTTGCGCCTCCGTAGACCAGAGAATGGGCAGCAGCGTTTTCTATTAGTCTTTCATCACTGCGATCTCCAATCCGCCTGCCAAGCGTGGAGATTACGGCAAATTCCTCCCATCATGGGAGAGGCTTATGTCCAGCAGTGGACGTTATGGGCTGTTGTTGTTGTTGTTGTTAGAATGGAATTCTACTTGGTGTCGGCGCAACACGTTTTTTTCTTCCGTTCTCCCCTGGCAGACGTCACGGCATCATTTACTTCTTTCTCTTTCTTAACAGTCTTCACACAATCAGAATAAGTTGGTACTGGAATTAATTTACAATTCTAGCAATATTGCCCTAAGTGAAATTAATTTTGTCTTTTATTCTAACAACGATTTGAAGTAACAAAAAATATTTGGGATTTCTTTAAATTGCACCCATACATTTCAGTTTGCTCTTTACTATGGGAATACTACTACTACGACACGGTACCTACCTTCTTTATGTGGTACCTACCATCTCATGTTTCATTGGTAGTGCGCATTCGTAAAATATTATCCTGCGTGTAGTAAAGTATGTTAAATCAATAATTGTTCTCTTTTGCCTTTACCTGTAGGGGTTCTAATCAGCTTGCACTACAAAGCGGTTGTTACGTCAGTCACTGCGGCCTAATAGTGCGAAATGAGTGGTTTTTATTCTTTATAAAATCAAATTTTCGTCTTTTGGAAAAAATAAAAAACATACGACCTGCTTTATAGTCAGTTCAGTTAGTATGCAAAGTTTCATGATCTAATTTGAAGTACTTTTTGAATACCAGCGGTTTATTGTTCGATTTGGAGGTAACTTTGGGATTTTTTCTATCGAGAAAATTTTATGAAATCGTGTTTTCGCCAAATATCCTAGACCTAACTAGATAGACCTAACATTAATCCTCAACTTTACCATATATTTATTTCAAAATTAATGCTGCAGTATTTTAGGCGTTTTTTTTTGGTTAACTATTGTACACAATTCACCAATAGGAGTTAGGGATATTCATAGCATAGTTCATTAAAGCACCGGGCAACATTTCATCATACGCATTTTATTTTCCCTAACCATGAAGGTGTCAAATACACCAACAAAAAACGTCAATCTTCAAGAATGAACTATAAAAAGCCGATTGTAGAGCATTATCAAGTTTGAAAACAACATCTCAATAAAGGAACGTCATAAAATTTAGAAAGTTCAAATACTAGGGCTGATGACACCGCTGTTCTCACAGGGGTTGTCAAAGGCACTCACTCAATTACTGCAATAAAAATAATATTGTAGCCAAACATTGGGAGCTTTGAAGTCCGCGCCGGTAGCTACCGCGCGGTTTTGTGCAAGCGCACTAAGTCCCACAAACAATGCGTCTGCGCACAATACAACCTCGGCTTCTAAGACTCCCTTTTATGTTGGGCCAAACATTGGCATTGGGGCATTGTGGGCTCTATTGTTACCCATTTACCGACTTTTGGGTTGTTACATTCAAGGGGATGCTGACAGAAAGCCGCTCGGTAACTCGCAGAAAAAAATGTTCTCAATCTCTGTGTTCGTGAATAGATTCATCGGCGGCTGAATAATAAGTTAATTGATTTGTACTATTTAACGTTATGCGATTTGTAGTTTTTTTGGTACGTTAATTAGAAAGATGTTTAACTCTAGTTATTTATTTTAGCAATTTATGGTGCTGAAAAAGCTGCTTGATAAGATTTTGTGCAATCTACCAACTGTTAGCTAAATAACAATAATCTGCTGCTGTCATCATTTGTGAAATGTCCTTTTGTTTAATGTGGTTTTTATGGTGAGTACACCATAATAAAAAATATAATTATAACTTAATAATTTTCTGAGAGAGAGATTTCAGAGATGGATTCCACCTCTGAAGTCTGAAGTCTGAAGAGAATATTCTATTTTCACTTTACTATTAATACTTAGATATCAATAGGTATGTATATGTATATATATCACCAACTTCCTGACTTTTCGCATGTTACTTTGGGTCGGAGAAACACATGTTTCCTTATTCATCTAGGTTAAAGGTGAACCTATTAGTCTAAGATCCCTTGAAGAACGACCTTCACCGAGCTGGTTATTGGATGAAAAGGTTTTATTTCAAATTAAATATGTCAAAAAATATATTGCAAATGGGTTGTCTAAAAAATTTCAGTCCAGAATATGATTAATTATCAATTTATTTTTTAAATATATTTTTTAACTTTTCTCTGGTTTGCTTAATAGACAAATTCCATACCAATTGAAAGTATGAAGCCTATAGAATATATACAAACGTTAGGTTGACCGGTTAACCTAACGTTTGCATATTCTATAGCCTATAGAATATGCAAACGTTATGCAGCCTATAGAATGTGCAAATGTTAGGTTAACCTAACGTTTGCATATTTTACAGGTTTCATACTTTCGATTGGTATGGAATTCGTCTATTAGCCAAACCAGTGAAATGTTGAAAAAAAAATAAAAATAAAAAAATATTCTGGACTGAAATTTTTTAGACAACCCGTTTGCAATATATTTTTTGACATACCTAATTAATTTGAAATAAAACACTTTTCATCCAATAACCAGCTCGGTGAAGGTCGTTCTTAAAGGGATCTTATACTATATACTGGCACTGTAGTGACTGAGGTCTTTTAAAAAGTAATGAAAAACATAACATCACACCTGTAATTCATCAAGGGTTAGGCAGAGGTGAGCCTAATAGTACACCCACATTTCGCCCAGTTATGTTTTTAAGTCCCTTATAGTAGGGGGCGAGCCTATTGCCATCAACCGGGCACACATAAAGACTCCGTGGCTGCTACTAAGAAATTTCTGATGGAAAAACCCAATAACGCTGCCCGACCCGGGAATTGGACCCAGGACCTCAGGGTCAGCAATCGCGTTTGCGACCAATAGACCGACGAGGCAAAAACTAATGATGATATGAAATTATACTGATATCTAGCTTTCAGAGTAACATAAGTACAATTGCAAATACTTTTTTACCTAAACTAACTCAACGAATTAAAACAACATTTTTGAAAGAAATCCGAAACGAGCATTTAATTTCAACCATCGAATCTTGTAACATATGTTCGAAACGTAAGTTACAACTTAATCGTTGGACGGAAGTAGGCACGGCGACCGCTGGGTTGAGGGTTCGATTCCGAACAATAACGATCGCCTAATTGCCTACAAATGTTTCTTTTACTTGAAGGGTTAAAGACTTTTAAACGGTGTTGTAACTTGTAAGGCAGTTGTGGAGTATTTAAATTAGGTTACGCCTTTCTTTAATTTGATAATTATTGAGTTTGTGAGGTCTTCAAAGTCAAATTTATTTGCATAGATTGCAGGTACATAAAATAAGTTGTTACAGTAAAACCTTGACAGCCTTGTACAATCTACCTTATATTAGGCATCCAAACATTAATTAAATTGTTATCTAATGAATATTAAAAAAAAATGAAATTATGGTTTACAGTTAATAACAATAGTCGGCATTCATAATAAATTAATAATATAAAAAAAAATCTACAACGTACAATTTGACGAATAATAATCGGAGAAACATTGAAAGAATAAGACCATTAGGTATGTCTATATTAATTAAATTGCATTAAATTATTCCATACCTAATAATAAATTAAAAAAAAATTTAGTTCGCATAACAAGGTACAATATTAAAAAGCTAGTCAAAAATAAACAATGATCCTTAAGCACTTGATTTTTAAAAATTCCCTGGACTCCACACTAGGATACCCTGTGTCGTGGGGTCCAGTCTCTTGCCAAGTAAAGGTAACATGTTAGCAGTGGCGAAGCTTCCATACAACTCAATTCCTACCGGATTCCCTTTTGAAAAATGGCACAGTCAGTATTCTATGGACAAATAATAAAATCACAATAAAGATATGTACTCCGGCTTACCTCTTACAAAACTTGACCCTTCGCTACTGCATGTTAGCTTTATAACATGAATGAACTACTTAATTACAAAGGAAAAAGAAAAAAGATAGGTAAATTAAGATAATTAAATTGACTAAAACTATTATAATAAAACAATATTTTTAAAACGAAAAATTTCAAGACAAGAGGTCACATTAAATTATTAAATTAATACTTGTCTCTCATAAGTCTTGTTTCTGTTTTGTATTGGTCACATGTTGGGACCAAGTTGTTGGTTTAGACGTGTAAGTATGCAAAAAGTTGGTGCCAAGCTGTCTGGGAGAAAGAAATGTGATGCTTCAGTTTTTGTGGTGTCAAAGTTCGAATTTTGGTTTTAATGATGCGTTTGAGTGACAATTGATTGCAGGAATGTTGATTCTTTTTGTGTTTTTTTTTACGAAAACAGACGATACACAACAGGAATTTATTATGCAGATGTAAGTGGTATAATTGGTAGAAATGCTCTAAAAGGTTTTTTTCGTTGGTCGAGTGGTGCAAGCGCGCCTGCTGAGCATGAATTCCTGGGTTCGATTCCCGGGTCGAGCAAGGTGTTATTGGGTTTTTTCATCAGAAATTTCTCAGTAGCAGCCACATCTGGATTTGTGCCTGATTGATGGCAATAGGCTTGCCCCCTATTACATACATCATCAACTGCCTAGCATTTTCGAACTATGTTGGGGTCGGCTGCCAGTTTTACCGGATGCAGCTGAATACCAGTATTTTACATGGAGCGACTGCCTATCTGACCTCCACAACTTAGTTAGTACCAGGTAATACGATACCCCTTGGTAAGACTGGTTGTCAGACTTTTTGAGCCTCTGACTCCTAACGACTGTCAAAGATCTACAAATGACAGCCGGGACCAACGGCTTAACGTGCTTTCCGAGGCACGGAGGAAGCTCGGTATGTGATGAGTGGTCACCCGTCCACAGAATAACCTAGGCAAGCACAGCTTAACCTAACGATGCGGCTGTTATTATTTAGCCACGAGCTCCTCCCCTCCCCTACTACATTCATAGGACTAAAACAAAACTGGCGACATGTGGGTGTATTTATTAATTTAACACTTCAAGCACAAAGTACAGAGGCGGACTTCAACTAGGGACACTTCTGCCTAACGCTTCGAGGATTACAGGCGTGATGTTATGTTATGTGTTAATAGGGATTTTTGGTCTATGGTCTCCTGCTGATATGGAGGGAAGTGAGTTTAGCATAACCCAATAAATTTGAAATATTCGGTTCGTAGTTTGGTGTTATTTACCCCTGTGGTTCCTTTTTCAACTGAGGGAGTTTCGGAAAATTGGGTTTATAATACCTGTTAAGGGATAAGTATATACAACAAGCGCTTTTCTTAGAATGGTTGTGCTTTAATGACGAATGAATAACCTTGAAATGGAAATGGAAAGAAACTAGAACAAATTTCCGTGCGTTCAAGCGTGTTTGCCATAAGTACCTATTATTGGAATCAAATATAACAGCTCACAACTTAGGACCCATTAATGTTAATATTTTTATCCGTGGTGCTAGGCAACTGGGCCTATCCCAGTTGTAAACGTCCCTTTGTGCCTATTAGCCTTGTTTCGTTCTGTTTCCTACTGATATGGAGGGAAGTGGAAATTACGGTTTTTTCCTACTCCTCCGCTATATTTTTCTGATTAATTTCGTTGCGGGATCCAAGACAGTTAAATTCATTCTCTGGGACTTCGTCGAGCTTCATTGTCTCGGCGCTTTTCTGGTGGTCGCCACTGTTGATTCTGGCTTTCAGGAGTTACAGTCGTTTGGGAATAGCGTGGCGAGCTTGTCCCAAAAAAAAAGGCGTAACGTTATGTTATGTTTAAATAGGGGTTTTTTGGTCTATGGTTATATGATTTGATGTCTCTGACATTTCTTCAACATTTGATATTTTTTTAAAGTGGAGGGGTCTTGGGAGCTCCCCGGTTTAAAATAGTTAGCCATTTAGTTTCTGAATCAGGTTGCACTGTCAATCTTTACTTGTAAGTAAAGATTTTTTTTTAGAAGGGACCACTCGCAGATAGAACTCGCTAAGGTTGTCAAACTGCTCAACCTTTTATCCTGTGGTGGCCAAAAATTACTTTAAGGCCCACAGCCAGGGCTTACAAACTATGGGTTTTCAGTTAAATGAACAACACTAAGGGCACCCCCTTTGTTACTTGAAGTAGAGATGGCTATAAAAGCCCATTATTTTCGCCAGAAATGGGTAAAGGAAAAGTCCAATAATTAAGTCCAAATTCATTCCACTCCAAAATACATTAAAATAATTACCTAAAAAAACTCTAAACACAATATTTATCCAACCTTTGAAAGCTCAAGAGGTGTCACAAAACGGACGTTGCACATTCACAAAAGCTCAACTCAATTTAGTTCTTGAATCGGTCCTGCTGTGCTGTTGAGCAATGTTGAGCTACTGGCCCGCAATGTTGCTAAACGTTGAGCTCATACAGAGATGTGAATGGTCCTTGAGAACGCGCGTATGAAGACCAAACGCAGCTCCGTAATTGGCCACTTGAATTTTAAGGGAAACCGTCCCGTATCGTCCCGTAGAGTTAGGAAGGTATAGATGTCACAAGATATTAATTGAGATGTTTTTTAAGATTTAAGATTTCTCAGTTTTTATTTTTATTGACTAACATCACACGAACACACACACACACAAACACACACGATTTTGAAAACTTTAAGAGGCTTATTGTTTTATTTTAATTGTTTAACAAAAAAACACACTGATGCAAAGGGATACACAAAATTACTAGCGGAAAAAATGAATCTTAATTGCGTAGTATTTTAATGATCATAATAAAAATAATCTTAAAAAACTTTGTTCATGAATCAAAATAATGCTGGTGTAAGGGGGATTTTAGTATTTTTCTATAATTACCTGTTCTGGTGAAAAGGTAGAGCATTGAAAATATCAAAAAGGCATGCAATCCATAAAACGTTTTTACCTATTAAGAGGCCGGCGACCGATACGTAGTTCATACAAACGTAATACCTAAATAATTTGCAAATTAAACAATATTCTTAAGGACAATTAATAAGGGTATTGATTTCAATTGGATTACAGAATATCTATGTTCCCAAATATATAATTTGAAAGGACAGCGATATGCAGACGAGATATGGGGAATTTAAAATGTCTACTTATAGAAAACTTATTTTTCTCATAACTCATGTTTAAATCTGTGTCCATTCAAAATATATGTTTGGGAACTTATATATTCTTTATCCCAATAAGAATAAAGACACACTACCTTAAGAATATGTTTAATTTCCAAATTATTTTGGTATTACATTTTTATGAACTACGCATCGGTCGCCGGCCACTTAATAGATAAAAAAGTTATTTGGATTGCATGCTTTTTTGATAATTTCAATGCTCTACCTTTTCACCAGAAGAGGTAATTATAGAATAATTTACAAATTATTTTGGTATTACGTTTGTATGAACTACGCATCGGTCGTCGCCGTCGTCGGCCACTTTACTCCTACCCAATTACCCCAATCGTAAACTTCTCATGCCTATTCCCATAGATTCCTAACTCTACAACCATCGCCCAGCTAGCTAGCGGCAAGTATTGCGCAAATAAAGTAAATCCGGTAAGCGCCCGCGGCGATGTGTCGAGTCCCTTACATTACAGGTGAAGGGGCCCAACAATAGGTGTAGGAAGTGAATGCCGAGACCATTTTGTTGCAAAAGGAAGTAGCTTATTACGCCAAATTATGGATTCGCTAATCCGATGATTTTGTAATTTTCTGATGCAACTGTGTTTTTTTTGTTAACTTTTTTTTTGTTTGCCTTGTAGGCAAGATGTGAATAAGCTTTAAGTTTATTGTATAATTTTGTGTATCCGTTAAAGTACTTCATACCTAAACGTGAGTAGGTAATTATAGCTACTGAGTTTCCTTAGTGTTTAAACAAAGTGACATTGTGTCAGCGACATCAAAATGTATGGGATTGACATAAGCTACCGACAATCTGACGTCGTTGAAGTTCTAACACCACGATAGTCATTTTAATGTTTGATGCCGTTTGCTAGAAAATCGGAAGAAGCGTTGTTTCAGCCTATCACAGAAACATGCAACGTCTCTTTCTAATTTGAAATGAACACAAATGATGTAATGGTATTCATTTAACACTTCGAGCACAACGTACAGAGGCGGACTTAACGCCATAGGCACTTTCTACCAGTCAACCTTTAGGTGATGCAGAGACAAGCAGCGGTAGGTGTCACTTCTGAAAATGAGAGAATAATTTTATTTAATAAGTACTACGATAAACTAGAAGGATATATAAATACTACTCATACATATCGACGCTTAACTTAACTGCATAATTATACCATGTAATGGTACCATTACATGGTATAATTATGCAGTTTTTTCAATCTCCTGTAAAGTTGCTATTTTTGACTTACGTGGTGTTAGAACCAACGACGTTATGTTAATCCTGTAGAAAGTTGTTCTAGAAATGCTTAACGCTTTGTAACTGATTGTCACTGGTCTAGGCCTTGTGGTTTAGGACATGGTAAGCTAACTACGATTTGTCGTCATATGACAGCTTTAGTTTAGAATCACAGAATAAGGTCTTGTGTTTAAAGCTCCTACATAATAGACTGAAATTTCAGAAACGAACTCTAATTTAAATATTCATTCATAATGAAAGTAATAAAAATAGAACAAAACTCATTGTCCAATGAAGTGCCTCGCATAACGCATACCGACCGAGTAAAAAATGTGACATCATAAATCCAAATAATCAGAAGTATGCGTTGTATGTGCGAAATTCCATAGTAACATGGTTGGGGAGGCCGGGGCAGAGTGGAACTCATTACTGGCACGTGACACGGCCTCACCGCGCCCACTCTCCCCCGATACTGTTATATTTCGCCAATGAGTTATTGAGTGCGCTGAAAGCTCATGTGTTAACCCGATGGTATTAATGCTTGACTTTGATGGAAACATTAAAAATGTTTGTTTGACACACCGATTTTTGATTTTTGTTTGTTTTGTCAATAGATGAGGGTTTTAGGTGGCACATGCATTATGGACTTTGCATATGAGTAGGTAGATTATTTTATACAGTTTTATTTTGCAGTAGGAATTTGTCAGATTCAGTTCAACGAATTACCGTGTCGAAATTATTACAAGAGCTCAATATAAAGTAGCAAAATAATTTTGTTATTTTATTACAACTATACATAAACGCAACCTTTCACAATTTGATATCATAATAGTCTACCAACAATTATATAGCACGCCACTTGAACGGCAGTCATTGTTAATTGCAATTGATTGATGACGCAATACAAAACGTCAAATTACCCTACAAATGTGGCCCGGACTGCGACAAAACCCGACGTTTTTCGTTCACACCCGCCGTATTTTTCTAATTGAATCATGTGTGATTTATTATTGGTCTGATGATGTATCATTCTTTCAACGCCAGCCGCGGCTCACCCCATGGGCTTGCGGGCCAAATTATTGCTACAAATGTTCGTATCGCGCTTTTTAACTGCTGCGTCGCTCCCCGACCTCCCCTCTGTACGATTTTTATTAAAGTGAGTAATCGATTTTTTGTCGTTTTATTGAACGAGACACGTTGTTATAACGTTAAATAGATCCGTTGAGACTGAGATTTGTGATTGTTTATTTTTTTAATAAAGCTTTTGTCATTTTCGGCGATATTTTTGGAGAAAAAACTACTCGCTTCTGGAGAATTTGGGGAAAAATATCAAATCTAAAGTCAAAAATTAACATGAAAACTTTTCGTTCAATACATGCAGAAATAAGTCACTACAGATTACGATGCACGTAATAACACAGGTATCAATCGTAAATCGCAAATCGCAAATCGTAACCAAAACTTGAAAGAAGAGGTTATATAGCGGTGAAAGAGACATCGACGCGCAAACTTCTCACTATGAATTCATTAAATAACTACCAAATACATAACAACCGTAGAAACTCTTCTACGGCTATTAAGAAAATAGCTGTTCTGTTTCATACATTTTGTCCAAGTAGTGATTGTAATTTTGTATGACACATACCTGTTAAAACAATAAACGATTTTTAATTTTTCATCACATACGTAATTATTATTATTTGTATTCTTTCTAACAACGGATCTCAAAGAACAACCTTTTGGTCCTATCATCAGGTACAAAATAAGTTCATAGTAAGTTTATACGTTACATCCCGTAGGTATTTCACCAATGCATTGAACAGAGTTCCTATTCAAACTTAGGCACAATAATTTTAACCCATTTCTCCGCCTACACAATAGGACCTGACACAGCATCCAGGTACTCTCATCTCGGCCTCATCAGCTAAGAGATGCCCTTCCAGCCACCGCGCACATTGTTGGTGCTGCCATTGTCGCGAGCCCAGAAACATGATGCTGTTGAAAGAATAGTGTGAGCACATGGCGGAGGGATAAAAATAGTGTGGAGTATGTAGGAGGTTGCTCTGTATGTATATATGATGTAGGTGATAGGTCTCAAAGATTGGTGATTCTTTCAGATTCGGGAATGAAGGAAGGCAAATTGCGATTTCTCTTTGACCGACTATTCAAAAAGGAGGAGATTGTGCAGTCATCTTTCTTTTTTTTAAATGTGTGTACTCCGATTTTTCCGTGATTGGTCCTGAATTGAAATCGAATCACGGAGAAACCGATGTACACACTTATTACGTAATTCTTAAAAAAATGCTTTATTTTGCAAAAAAGTTTAGCAACTTGGTTCTGTCAACTTGCCAAGAAGACTTTTGCAATCGTTTCATGACTCACGATTTTTAACCGACTGCGCCAGAAGGAGGGTTATGTTTTTCGAGAGTATGTATGTATGTATAATTGTTTGGCACGCTCTGTGGCTCGATGGATTTTAGCTTGAGAGGTGTCGTTAGATTCGTATTTACTGTGAGAGTGAGACTGGGTATATCAAAATATAAAAAAAAAAAACAAATTGTCAGATTTTTGGCGGCAAATTCAAATATTTGGCACGCTCTGCAGCCTGAACGGCTCGATAAAGGGCTAATCATGATGATTTTAAAATGGTATTAAATAATCTAGGCTAAAATCATTACACCCAACCCTATATGGGTTCCGACTGTTTCAGTCAATATGTCCTTTTTCCAGAACTAGTCTTATGTTATTCAGTTTTAATTTAAAGTTATTAGTTATTTTTACGCAGTCCGGTTTTTTTTTTTTAATATTTTTTTTTACAATCGCTTCTCTCATAACGTTTCAGTTACAATTTTTTTTTTCTTATAAGGGAAAACTCAAAAACTAAACTAAAATTATCTCCTCAAATATTTATATATCATCTCACTTAAACTTATACAACATCCAGGGTGCCACATTCTATTTAGATTAACAAAAAAAAACTATTTAAACAAATAATAATAATGACACAATCATTTGTTTTTTTGTTCTACAAATAAATCCTCGGTTGGGGCGGGTGCGGCTCCCCAGGGTTGTCACAATGCCCGCGCAGTTTCCACACCGCTGGCCACCAACAAAACTGGGAGAGTGGGAGCACGCGGACTAGTTGACACCCCTAATGTCACTGGCTCCGTGTGTGTGGTGTTGGGTACTGTGAGGTTCGTATCCTTGTACGAGCTGGTGGCTAGGGTTGGTGATGTTCATTTTGCGAATAAACTTTTTGGTGAAACCGTAAACCAAAAAAAATAAACTTTCTGGTCACCTGAAGAATTGTTAAAAAAAAAAAAAACGTGGTTGTAATGGTTTGTGCTATAAATTTCATGACTACAATCGTCGTGCCACATCAGGGTTACTAACTGATCTTGTATTTTTTCGGTAAGATATACCGAGGAATATCAGAAGTTAACAACATCGAGAGGAAAGGGAGGAATTTAACAACGAGTGGAATCGTTTTAAAAGGGTAACCTAGGAGTTTCTTGCCAGTTCTTTTCCATAGAAAATGACCGATACGAACCGTGAATCTATCCTCTGACGTTCCATAAATATCCATGTAGGATAAAATAAAATACCTTGAATTTGTATAGGTTTCTTGGTTTAATCATATCAAAACAAAGGCTTCGGGCCTTTGACCAATGGACATCAAACACTCCTAAAATAATCCTGCACAACATTACTCAATCCACTAACACAGGAGACCAACACATCCTCACTAAAAACCCAATCTACATCGCTAATCAAATCTGACACCACCACACGTAATACCCTCGCGCCAACCCTGCTACCCTGGTGTAATGTGGGCAAGCGCGCCGCGACGCCCCGTCGAGTCATTGTGCGTCCGCTCCCTATGACGTCACGCCTTTGAATGCGACTTTTGTTTTGCTCTGCAGCCCTTAATTATCTTGATTAGGAGCGTTGAATTTAAGAGAAACGCACATTAAACGTGAATTACATCAAAGAAGCGATGATTTGAACTGCGTTTATGAGTCTCATCGTTGTTGCGGAATACTGACACGTCGGTGCTGTCAGCTCTTGGATACAGTTTTCGGTTTTCTTCTTAACTAGTCAGCCATTCCAGCATTCTCAAGCAGCCCAGTAAGTGACCACATCAGTAGCAGCGTTAGTGAAGTTCATGAGATCTTCAAAAGTGCCCTTGTTACACGTCAGTTCAATAAATGGTTCATACTTTGCTCAGCAACGGATTTTGCTATGGAATATTGGAACTGGTAGATCTGGAAGGCGAATTAGATGTGTTGATTGCGTTGAAGTTCGAGTTTATGAGCACAGCAGCGGATCAGTATCACCTAACCTCATTTTTGCTAGCTGATCGCGATCCGAGGCTATGCCTATAATTGTGCATTGAAGGCTCATGTGTCAACCAAACGGTAGTATTGTTGGGCTTTGATGGAAAAATTAAGAACTGAACGCAATCGGCCCCTTTAAGCTGTGTTCTAGAACCGTCAATGTCATCATTGCTGTGGAATATTGTCAATTTGACACTAACAGATCTTGAAAGCTGTTTTCAGTGTCCGGCACCGGATCGGTATCACCTCACCTTATTTTTACTAGCTGATCCCAATCCGAGGTGATGTCGTTACGGTGTTTGTTAATGTGTGTTGCAGCATGGAGTGTCATAGAAAGCATCCCACAGTACTCGCGTTGAGCCATGCTGATTCCATGCGCAGTGCTTATAACTGTACGTTGACCTTTAGTCGGATGTGGATGCTTGGTATCAAGCTTTTACTTCAAAGTATCGTTTTATAGGTGTGTCTTCGATACATGAAATACTTGGTTTTGTTAATTTTTTGGTTGTTATTAAGTTAATTGATGTTGTGAGGTCTAGACTGACCAGGAATGGGATGACTATTGACTACTGAAGTTTAAAGCATTTTACAGTCATGTCAAACTAAGATGTGTGGTGTGGTGGTAAGTAGTCAGAAGATTTTGGTCACAGCCATTTCTTGCAAAAATGATCTTTACGCGATCAGCAATTACTTCAATGTATGCGGTAAGTACGGATTGTTTTTGGAAGATCTGGTAGTTAATGGCGTGCAGTTACCTGTTCTAATACTATCGTTAAGGCTTCAGAATAAGTTAGGTACCAACCTATTTTGGTTTATGCGTTCTACCTATTTTTCTTAACATCAAGAGGTGGTTGAGTGCACATAGACCAGACTCTCCAAACGTTAACCGCACCTTCATGTAATGCGCCTAACTGCTTCCCAACAAGGTTGAAGCTGAAGGAGCAAGGCTGAAGTCCGACAAATGGCGGAATATCCCATTATTTACCTACGGATTATTGGCGCAAAATTGAGTTAAGAGGAAAAAGGAGAGGGTGGCCTTTTCCCTGCAGTGGGACAACACGGCATAATTAGCCTATAATGTTTCCACTGCTGAGACACACGGCCTCCACTCTAAGAGAGGGAATGTCGACTATAATCCACCACGCGGGCCAGGTAGAAGTCTCATGTCTTCCAATGTTTGTTCTAGGACATGCCGGTTTCCTCACGATGTTTTCTTTCGCCGTTCTGAGAGCAGTGGTGATAAAATAAACAACACAAAGTAATGCGCCTGACTGGGTTCGAAGATACGAGTTACTGTTCGTAAGTCGGTGCCTCCACCACTGAGCCACCGCTGCTCTCCACAGACAACATAGGCTTAATTATATTTAAATTGGTGCTTCAGAACTAATGTCTCATGAAATCAGTTTCAAACTATGAAATAACTTAAAACTATCATGACCAAACCATATCTTCAACCCCTCAAAAGACCCTTCTTTAACCCATATAGGTACTAAAATAAAAATAAATGGCTCCAATTGGTATCGTACAATTATGTTTTAACCGACACCGAATGGTTCATGGCGAAGGGTAATGGTACGTGACCATGCCACCACGCTCAGCTGATCACAGGCCAATTAATTGGTAACATATAAGAAACTATGTGGTATATAACTTTTAAGGGCGTGAATGTATGTAGTTTTTAAGACTTTTTTTAGTACTGTAGGTAGTCCTACATCCTGATGGCTGGAAAGTGGGTAAAAGAAAAGGTATTTTCAACTCTACATCTAACTGACTAAGACTAAAAGGTACGGAGAATTTGGGAATGCGGCTCCGGATTCTGACGGATGTATATACCGAAGTCTCTGTCAGTGTGCAAACTGTGCAATGTTAGCAGTAGGTTTGCAATCTGTCTGTATCGGTCGCGTACGTCGGTCGCGCTTACGCGTATTACATTGTGTTCTATATAGCGCCATACTGCGTCGCTGATGTACGCGACCGACATCAGCGTAGTAGGAATTCAGCAGGCCTAGCCAAGTTACAAACGTTTCGTATCGATTCTCTTTCTACAATCGTAAACGCCTCGCGGTAAGCGATTGTAGAAAGCGCTAAATTGGTAGCCAAGTTGACACGACTGAGTCGATCGCTCATTCTCTAATTTCTGTATAAAAAACCTCCACTTTATTCTATGGTGAGCGTACCTACCAAAGGGTTTAGCTATCAACATTGTAGAAACGATAACATTTTATTATATCATTTTGAACGATGTAAACTTGTCTACGAATTTTCTATTCGTTTGTGTTGATCACGTGATTTAACGTTGAGATGATGTCATTCCCATTCATTTGAATAGTTTTCTACTAGCGTTAACTATTGTAGATTGTCAACTTGGCTAGGGGTGCAGGCCTTACTGTGACATTGCTTAACTATTGTTGAATAGTAGAACTATAGTTGGTGACTAAACTACTCTGTACTGATGTACTCAAGAGATTAAAAGTAGCTAGTGAAAACTATGTGCTATATTCATAAAAGATAGCTTGATCTCTGCGACATATATGTCAAACTCATACAACTAACTTCAAATTTGAAGTTTGGTGTATAGAGTAGCACAAAAAAAGTATTTAGTTGTATGGAACTTCGTATGCATGTGTTTTTACTAAGTAATCCATTAAGCTCAGTTACCGCCAACTTATAGAAACGAACCTCCGAAACAACGCCACATTAAGTATACGATCAACAAAACAAATTTAAGCCAACCGTCAGCTGCGTAGCATTAGGCCTCGCATCACATTATTTAGCAGTCGTAATAATAAAAAGCCAATAAAGTCATAAAGTCCGCATCTCCTGCGGCTTACCTAATGGCGGCGTTCACTTTAACCGTTCTAAAATGGTTCTAAACAAATAAAACGTTCCGGAACTGTGAAATATAACTGTAACAGGTGGATTATCTGTTTTTTTTTCTACTCTGTGTCAGTTGGCGAAGCAGCCCTGAGTAATTATCAACGTTTAACATCCAACCTGCTGTTATGTGTCAATTTATTAAACGAAGGTAATGTTTTTTGTTTTTTTTTATTAAGTAGCTAAATGAGCTATTGTTTCTTGGAAGATGGATGACTTAATTTTGTCTTTTTAAAACTTTCACGATCAGAACACATTATAAAACATATGTAAACGGGTATTTTCGCGAATTTTACCTTTAGCGGCTTTAATGGCTGGTGCAATCCGGTCGAAACGTCGGGCTTTTAATAAAGGTAAAATTCGGGAACATACCCGTTTACTATATTTTATAATGTGGACTTAATTTTGTTTCAAGAAAGTTATAATAAGGAATAAAATACTTATTTTACATAGCACTCACACACATAGCACTTATAGCTCTCTTATATCACTTTTTTAAACTTTTTTTTTACTACCGGTAGGTAGGAATTACTGACGTTGCTTAAAAAGCCGCTAAGCTAAAGTGGGACTGGGCTGGCATGTCTGCCGTATGCCCGACGAGCTGTGGGTCAAAATAACCACGATGTGGAGCCCTGATACAGCCAGAAGCCGACGCGGTAGACCTCGCAGGAGATGGCGGGATGTGGTCCACATTGCCCTGGATCACTGTTTTGAAAGTCATGGGGACGGGCATTTGCCCAGCAGTGGGATGACACAGGATAACAGTAACATAGGTATTTTATTTTTGAATAAATTCATTTATTTCAGACATGGTACAAAGTTCTATACAAAATAATTATAAAAAAACACATGTAAAACACATTAAAATAATCAATGAAAATAAAATTACACATTCACATTCTATCAAAATTGAATTAAATTAAATATAAATTAAAATAGTACACATTAAAATAATCAATCAATAACGCATGTCAACTAAAACGAGGAGAGGCGCTAACATGAAGCTGCATCCACCTCTGTATCAGGGACAGGTCCCATCGCGGTTTTATGCGGTGCATAATCATCATCAGCCTATTAATGTTCCCACTGCTGGGACACAGGTCTCCTCTCTATGAGAGGAAATGGGCGATAATCCACCACGCGGGCCCAGTGCGGATTGGTAGATGTCACATGTCTTCGAATTTTTGGTTCTAGGACATGCCGGTTTCCTCACGCGGTGATGAAATAAATTACACAAAGTAATGCGCCTGTCTGGGTTCAAACCCACGACTTACTGTTCGTAAGTCGGGGCTGCCACCACTGGGCCACCGCTGCTCATGCGGTTAGCATCATCTTTTCAATGTGTTTTGCTGTCGTAATCATCGTCTGAAAGAAAAAACCTTTTTCACACAAAAACGTTTTAAGAAAATATCCTTACCAACTAAAAAAATTGTCTCGGCAGCTTCTATTTACTGTAGTTCAGACTTTTTCCTTTAAAAGCAACATTGTTTCTAGAAGTAGGTATACGAGGTATATGAGAAGACAGTGAGGTTGCGGAATATCGCTCACGTGGATCGGAAGCGGTGTCGCGGGAAGCCGATACCGCCGCCGTACATTCGTGATAGTCGAGGAGACAGTGCGAAAATTTGGATTGGGTAGAATATAATTATTTAACATGGATATATTATGTAGATAAGAGGTAGAGTGGAATAGTAGTAGTGGTATCTAGTGTTAATGATAATGTTAAGTAGTGACCATATATTATTATAAAAGACAAGAGCTTGATCAAGGGCCACTATGGGGACTATAGGCTAGGATTTTGTTAAAGAGGGGCAGGCGCAGACAAACCATGAATATATCGAAGGAAAATGCTGCATGAGCAATGGGACAGGTGACGTAATAAATTAAAAACAAAATCTAGATTCAACCATTCTAAAATTCGCCTCTCAATAGAATCAACTTTGTTTTTTTTTATTAATGGGCTACCTACGTAATATTATTTTACTTGTGAGCATTCCTGCATCTTCTAGGAGGGGCAGCTGCCCCCCTTTGCCCATACCTCGCTATGCCCTTGAGCTTGTTTGTATTTTTTTTATAGGAAAACAGAATTATTACTTCGAGTGCGAAGGTACTGCTTATTTTTTGAGAAATTTATTTCAGCTGCCTGCGAAAAAAAAACAAACAGTCTGTGCCTTGTCAAACAGACAGTACTGTCTCCTATCCATTGGTAAAACCGGAGGTAACACAAAAACATTACAGAGGCAACACTACAACGCCATCTTTAAACTGTAATACAGTGGCGACCGTGATGACAACGTTTACGTAGTTTCAGAGCTTAGTGGAAATTATGGGTTGAATATCACTACATTTTATAAAACAAAGTCCTCCACCGCGTCTGTCTGTCTGTCTGTTCGCGATAAACTCAAAAACTACGGCACCGGTTTTTATGCAGTTTTTACCAATGGATAGAGTGGTTCTCGAGGAAGGTTTTAGTATATAATTTGTCAAGCGGGCGAAGCCTCGGGCATTAGCTAGTGCATGAGGAATATGTAAGTATGTATTAATTTACCACTAACCTGAATGAAGAAATGGTCCAAAAAGTTAAAGCAGTGATTAGATTTGAAAAACAACACAACTATTCCCGGGCCATAGTAGGTAACTGACAAAAAAAACATCATATCACTTGAGTAACTCCTCAAGCACCTTACTCCTAACCTATATATCTGCTAAGTCAGCTCCCGATCCTATCAGTGGCGTCAATTGCCCGTGCCAAATGCCACTTCCCGATCTTCACCCCCCGATCTTCGCCCCCTCACCCCCTACGTCGTCTAAAGACGTCTTATCTTGGAGTTGAGGAAAAAACGGACGTGATTGAATGTTTCCGCCGATTTCATGAAACTGATAATCTTTGTGTGAAAACACAATCCTGCAATGATGATTGGAATACTGATGGGGTGGTATTTTTTTGGAAACCGTATTTTAATTTGACAATATCGGTAAAAGAGAAGGTGGTAGGTATACAGGGAGTAAACAGTCTCGTCACGAAGCCGTCAACCAAGCATTCTGTACATCAAACTAAGTAACCCTACAAAATTTTATTGCTGGGAAATGACTTTTTTTTGTTGGGGGTGAAAAATCACGTTTTACGGTAAAACTCAATGTAACGCACTCAAAACATAGTGCTGGTGGATGGATTGAATAGTACGGGGGTCGTGGAGGTGTTTAAAGTAAAAATCTTACATTAAAAATATTAAATTAAAAAAAACCCCCAATAGATATTGGGGGTTTTTTTTAATTTAATATTTTTCACACACACACGTCGTCACGCGTCGTTTTTCACACGTGTTCATACCTGGGAACCTTCTAGTTACGGAGATCCGTAACTAGAAGGTTCCCAGGTATGAACACGTGTATTGTCAAGTAGTTGATCTTTGAGGCCAGAGGGCAGGAGTTAGTCACATCTAACCTGACTATATCTAATACAAATCTAGGCTAATGAAGACTAAGACGCGAAGGTTTTGAGAGACTGATTACGTGGAAATATATTTAGGTAACACTTTTAGTATTTCGCTATTGAGTTACTATTAAAGTTCTGTCATAATAAGCGTATATTCAGGAATTTGATAATTTTAATTATGAATGTTTGTACTCCTGTAAAATTGTAAATATTAACATAATTGCTTCCAGGGACAGTTATTTTCTGCATTATACACCTACAACTTTTTCGCAGTATGTGATTTTTTCTCTGCAGTTTAATAATCATTTTAATTCGCAACTCACAAAAGCAGAGCTCCTGATGATAAATCAGTCAGAAAAATCACCAACCAACACAGACACACTGCATTCAACAACACAGTTGCAATGCAATTCTCCCGTCCAGAATTAACGCATGTCAGACCGAATTGACCTCCCGTCTGCAAGGAACGATCGATTATCGTTCCACAGCTTAATTGCGATGCGTTTAAACAAAAAGTCTGGCCAGCCTGCTGCCTAATGACGCTATAAACTCGAAATTATACGCTCCGTTAGTTCGACCAACCGTTGTGACTCTTATATGGTTGGTAGGGTTCATTGCGTTTGGTACAGAACGTATGAACGTGCGTGAAGGTGGGTGTAAGTAGTTGATTTGGTTTGTGTCGATTCTGTTGTGCACAAACTAAACTTAATTTAGGCTATTGCCATCTTTTTCTCTCTAATAAAACGAGAAAGAGACGGACGTAATTTAGAGCTGTCAAATTTAGTTGGAACTAATATTTCCATACAAATGAAGGATGCACGTAAAAACTTGTCGATTAAAAACACGGTGAAGCGCAAGGCATAAACTAGTTTGACATCTCTAACTTAGTTTATGAACTAAACTACTAAAGCCATCCTTAACTATTATAGCCGTCCTTTTCTCGCACTGCCTTTTAGTAAAAGATAGCAATAGCCTAAATTAAGTTTCATTTGTGCACTACAGAATCGACACCATTGTCTGTATTCGACTGTTTAAGTCTCATAAACGATCCACTGTAAGCACAAGAAGCATGCGATACCTTCAGGCGTGAGGGTTCGATTCCCAGCTCAGGCAAAGTGTGTGTTATCATATAAGCATAATCAGCCTAAAATGCCCACTGCTGGGACACACGCCCTGCTCTCTACGACAGGGAATGGCCTATAATCTACCACGTGGGCCCAGTGCGGGTTGGTAAAAGTCACACGTCTTCCAATTTTTGGTTCTAGGACATGCCGGTTTCCTCACGATGTTTTTTTTTTTCACCGTTTTGAGAGCAGTGGTGATGAAATAAATTACACAAAGTAATGCGCCTGTCTGGGTTCGAACCAACGACTTACTGTTCGTAAGTCGGGGCCACCACCATTGGGCTACCGCTGCTCGCCAGTGTGTGTTATGCCACCAGAAATTTCTCAGTAGCCGTCCGGAGTCAGGATAATATGTGCCTGGTTGATAGCAATAATCTCCTACATTATATAAGATGTGTGATGTTTAAACAGGCAATCTTATAGTAATCAGTAACACCAAGTTTATTCCTGCGGATTAACCTACCCAAGATGCCAGTGAATAGCGATCCATAATCATTTAATAAACAATATCACTAAAGAATGAAACTGGTGTTGATTTTGTTGTGCACAAACTAAACTTAATTTAGGCTATTGTTATCTTTTACTAAAAGGCAGTGCGAGAAAAGGACGGCTACAGCTATGAACTAAGTTAGAGATGTCAAACTAGATTATGCCTTGCGCTTCACCGTGTTTTTACGTGCACCCTTCCTTGTATGGAAATATTAGTTCCAACTAAATTTGACAGCTCTAAATTACGTCCGTCTCTTTCTCGTTTTATTAGAGAGAAAAAGATAGTAATAGCCTAAATTAAGTTTAGTTTGTGCACAGCAGAATCACCACCACACACCACTGTTTCAGTAGGGACTAGTCTTTTCAGAAACTGATACATCCTGCCCTATATTCAGAGCCTTCCATCACGGCTCAACCAAAAGGAAAAACCTAAAACCAAATCCTGCACGTTAACATAATGTAGCATCAAATGGAGCAGCACAGACGTCGCTATCGCATATTGAAAGAGGCGGGTTCCAACAAAGTTGTTTTATCAGCGGCGATAAGGATGAATCCCATTTATGGGAGCTACCGTTACTTTCCTCGTAAGCTAGAAAGTGGTAACTTAAAAAAAACGAAAAATTCTCTCACATCGCGCATGAAAATTCATTCTTATGATGACGAATCGGGACTTCTTGTATGAAACAAAAATTGCTGTTACTTTCCTCGTAAGCCAGAAAGCGGTAACTTAAAAAAATCGAAAAATTCTCTCACATATTGAGACATCGCGCATGAAAATTCATTCTTATGATAACGAATCGGGACTTCTTGTATGAAACAAATATTGCCGTTACTTCCCTCGTAAGCCAGAAAGCGGTAACTTAAAAAAGTCGAAAAATGCTCTCACATATTGAAACATCACGCATGAAAATTAATTCTTATGATGACGAATCGGGACTTCTTGTATGAAAAACAAATTGTTGATGAGTCACTGTTCCGATTCGTCAACAATTTTTTTTCGAATCGGGAAAGACTCAAATGGACGAGTGAATCCAAACAAAAAATCTTTACAAACATAAAAAAATGGCAAGAAAAATCTGCGTTTATCTTCTTCTTGGACTATTTAGTGTTCGCAAGCGCTACTGCTAAGCTTAAAGTCGTGGGTTCGATTCCCAGGTCGGGCAGTTATTGGATTTTCCGTCAGTAATCAAGACTCCATGGCTGTTACTGATGTAATATAAATATAATAAATAAAAATATCACTGGACATTATACACAGCGCCATCTAGTGCCACACTAAGCAACGCGGCTTGTATTCTGGATACCAGATGGTTGATATACTACATAGATACATTTTTTTTGTAAATATATAAACATCCATGACTCGGAAACAAATGTCCATGCTCATCACACAAACATTTGCTCCTACAGGGATTCGAGCCCTAAGAAAGGCAGCCCCACTACTGCTGTTCCATTCGGGTTGTCATGGCATGGCATGGCAATAAGCTTACACCCTACTAGGTACATAGATTTTATGCAACAGAGTTACCCCGCGATCATGGCGCTTGCAACAGCGTCAAAATATCGGGAGCTGAAAATAATCAATAATCACGGAAAATATCCCGTAAGTGACATTTTAAGTATAGTTATGAACCGTGAAAGCTTAAAACAGTGTTTGAACAGAGATACATTAGAATTAAACATCTGGCGAAAGGTGGGTGTACTATAATGATTACACTTCTGTGTAACATTCGGGCATTACAGACGTGATGTTATGTGAATATTCCCAATTTTCTCGAAATATAGACTTGTTGAGTTACTGCTTTTTTCCTACGTGAGCACCGATCTATTGCTCCGAAGCGCTGAGCCGTGGCTGCGCGCCCACGACCCAACCGCGTTCTTCCCGCACCGTTTTATGAGTCTCCCAGGGATAAAGACACATACAAGGTACAGTTTTCGGTTCCCAAGTCGGGCAATATGTTATTAGGTTTTTACACCAGGAATTTCTCACTATAGTTGGTGCCAGTTAAGATGAAAATAGCGGTCATTGCCCCACCTACATTTATTAAACTTCTTAACTTTGAAAACCAAAAATAAGCCTGTTCAAGTCTGGAATCGTCATCTATCGTGATCTTCAACATTTTTTTGTAATGAAAAACGATACATGGTTTATTTGTTTTGATTTGTACGAAGAGATATTAGGGAAAGGGCAATGACCGTTATTCTCATCTTAACTGGCACCAACTATGTCAGTCTGGTGCTTGGATTTGTGATCGGTTGAGGACATTATGCTCGCCGTCTATTTAAGGGGAATTAAACATAACTGGAGAAATGTTGATAAAAGAGATACACCTCTGCCTGACCCTTCGAGCATTACACGCGATGTTATGATGCATATATCTTACTAGCTGACCCACGCAACTTCGTCTGCGCCACATAAAAGAGAAACAGCTCACAAAAGGAATCAATTTTTCCCCGTTTTTGCAATATTTTTCATTTATGTTCCGCTCCTTTTGGTCGCAGCGTGATGTTATATAGCTTATAGCCTTCCTCGATAAATGGACTACCCAACACTGAAAGAATCATTCAAATCGGACCAGTAGTTCCAGAGATTAGCGCGTTCAAACAAACAAACTCTTCAGCTTTATAATATTAGTATAGATTATATCTTATTTTCTCGGAACATAGACGTGTGTCTGGTTTCTCGTGTCGAGTTGGTGAATAACCCTTTAATTTAACTTAAACGCGTAAAAATCTTTTAGAGTCCAGATGACGAAATAATAAGTGATACTAATTTTGAGTTTCACCAACTGGACACACGTGTGTCCGGTTTCTCGTGTCGAGTTGATGAATAACCCGACATGTTGAGTTACCACTATTCGGCTCACACGCATCTTTCTATTGCTCCGACAAGATTACGTCCTTCCCGCACTGTTTAATGAGACTCCTACGGCTTAAGATGCAAATAATTGACTGCTGTGCATGAGGTCCTCAATTTAATTCCCAAGTCGGACAAAGTGTTATTGGGTTTTACCTTCAGGATTTTCGCAGTAGCAGCCATGGAGTTTGGATTTGTGCTTGATGGGTAGCTGAAACATAACTGGCGAAATGTGGGTGTACTATATTAGGTACCTAATATAGTACACCCACATTTCGCCGGTACACCTCTGCCTAACCCTTCGGGGATTACAGGCGTGATGTTTATTTATTTATTTATTTGTTTAAGGATCTCCAACAAAAGATATACACAAAGCATTATTAGTTAATGGAAGACACAAGGTATTAGATAGGTACACCTACCTAATACCTTGTGTCTCCTTCTCCTTCACTTATAGGAGACCACAGCATGCACAATATATCTAGTTAATAAATTAAGCCCCTACTAATTAATACAGCAAAAACATTTTTACAGTTTAAAAAAATTACAAATAATTTTAGTAGAATTTGGAAACTTAGTAGAATAAATTATATGATTAACATTGACATAAATAATTATAATGATGCAAAAAATACAAATAAATAATCCTATTTAAAACATGGATATACATTAAAATATATATATGTTACGGCTAATACCCGAAGTGCGGCTACACCTAGTTTTAGCCGGCTAAAACTAGGTGCAGCCGGCCACATGCGGTTAAACCTAGGTGTATCCTCTTATCTTCGGTTAGGACTAGGTTTAGCCTTCATCATAGCAGCTAGAACTAGGTGCAGCCACACACCGGTGGTTAAACTTAGGTGTATCCTATTTATCGCCTGGAACTAGTTTTTCAGTTCAGTAATGAGGTGGTTGATGACAAAGTAGTTTTGCCTAGGCCGACTTGGGGCACCCCGACACAGATAGATTAGGTTAGAAGGGTATGGCGGGGTCGAATGAGCAAGCGGAGCGAGCGAATAGACCTCGCCATACCCTTCGTGGTTATTTTTTTATAAACCATTCAGAAGTAGGAGCCCCGATCGCGGGGCCCGTTCGACCGGTTCTCCCTCGACTCGGGTGCATCTGCGAGGCTAATACGAAATCTAATCAATCGGGAAACACAAGATAAAAAATTCAAAACAAAACCAATAATTATGCTTAACTGAAATAAAAACCTAGTTCTAGCCGATGATAAATAAGACACACCTAAGTTTAACCACCGGTGTGCGGCTGCACCTAGTTCTAGCCACTATGATGAAGGCTAAACCTAGTTCTAACCGAAGATAAGAGGATACACCTAGGTTTAACCACATGTGGCCGGCTGCACCTAGTTCTAGCCGGCTAAAACTAGGTGTAGCCGCACTTCGGCTATTAGCCGTAACATATATATAAATTCAATTCAATTCAATTCCTAACATTTACATAAATATAACATAAATTATTTCTTGAGATGTTATACAATAACTTTGTTTTGCAAGGTGAGGATAAAAAAGAAAATTAAAAATGAGAAATGGAATATTTGTGATGTTGATACATATTCGCTATTTTCTCAAAACATAGACTTATTGAGTTACTGCTTCTTTACCCCGAAGCGCTGAGCCGTGGCCTGACGCCCGTGACTCGACCGCGTTCTTTCCGCACCGCTTTATGAGGCTTCTAGGGATGAAGACGCATAAAATTCAAAGTTACATACCTATTGCGTTGCATAGAATGTATGGATTTAATTTTGAGTTCGATTTTTTTGTCACCGGGGTGTGTACGGAAAGTATTTGCCGCATCCGTGAGATTGCAGCAGTACCTATCACAAAGTTTGCCTGTGCGCTATAAGAATATTAAAACTGATGGTAATCAAGGAATTTGCGGCCATATAGGTCGGCAACGGAAGCTCTATTTATGTAAGTTTTTCGACTCACCATAATAAATCAATGCTGGATTGCAATAGTGTAGAATAGACTGTTATAATCCAGCATGTATCCATACAAATGTTATAAAACTTTTCAGTCGTGTTATTCACAAAATCACAGTTGGTTTCAATTTATTGAAAAAAAAAAAATCCCTCAGGAGATAAGAATTTCCTCAGCATGTGCAATGTGTGTAAAAACTATTTTTACATAAAATAAATAAAAAAGTATTCACCACTTACGTGGCAGCTAACTGACCTTTGAAAGGAATACCGTGCATATAAAGTGAACAAAAAAAAAAAACAAAACTAAAACTCGACCAGATTTTCGTGTGGTCAGCGGAAAAAAACCGGGAAAAACTATCATCCGTGCGCCGCGCGACTTTATAGCTACGATAACGAAGCCGGCGGATTGGGGCCTGAGCGATCCAATGTTATCTCACTGCGCGGCTTTTGCGATATAAAATAAATGTTTGAATATTGAATGGATGAAAATGCGATTTTTTTTTATGAAAAGAGACCTTTTTCAATAATTATTAACAGGACTGACGCCTGTATGGATTCCTTCCTTACGCTTGATATCATTGAACTGTAAAAATGGGGCGTTTCAAGGCAAACCGGATACTTACGCAGTGTGATGGACCTTTTCATTATTCTGTTTTGTAATTGAATTAATCCGCACAACCTTACATCCGTAATTCAATATTTGAATTTTAAAGATTTCTATCTGCCATAAAAGACGACCCGATAAAAAAAACCTCGCATCGAATTACCGGAAACGTCCACATTTCAGACACTGGTTCCTCTAACACCAAAAACTTTCAATACGTACTGGATGCAAAAATGTAAATTCACCGTAAACGACAGTCTTTTTTTCCAAATTCGAAATTCGAAAAATGTTTGACACGCATCATAGTTCGCGCGAATGACCAGACACATCAGACACTGCATAACACTGATATGCACAATGTGTCACTTTGACGAAGGTCACAAGCCCGAGACTGGCCACGTGCCCGGACACGGATATGACGAGTTTTGTTCTTTTTTTGAAACGTGTTAAATTTGACAAATATGTGTGTAGCTGATAGACGGGGATGTGAAGAGTAATGTGGATAAAGCCGACATTTTAGTTGGCAATGAGAATTTTCAGGGGAATAGTCATTATCATGATGTGATAGATCTTACCAGAGGTCTAAGACGCTGTTTTGGGCCTAAGGCGATGTTGGCATGGGATAAGTAAAAAAGTAACACTTTGTCTTTTGAAACTTTTTTAGGAGGATTACAAATATAGGAGGATATCAAAATCGAGAACTAAACGCAGGACCTCACACTTAGTAAACGCGCTTATACACATCAGGGATGTTACCCACTGAACCATACTAACATGTAAATAAATACACAAACAGTTGGTGTATGGAATAATGTTACCTGATTACTTACGTAAACAAAAATATGTGCTCTCACAAAAACATTGTAAATACAAATATTTGTTATGAATGCAAAGCGTATTGCCAAACTACACGTAGCATGGATAACTACCTCACTGAGTCGCTGACCATTTTTTGGGCGCCATTGTTACACTCGGATCAGTTTTCTACATGACATTTCAATACGATATGCTTGTCGAATTGCAAATCTCGAGCAGATGTTTATTCAGTTTATTCAACAAAAATTATCGCAACAACGAGATCTAAATCCATACACCATAACTAATTATATCCACCGTGTAACGTGTATTGTTCACGAAACTTTTGTTAGAACCCGAATTACTAACCTAGTTTTGGGGATATTTGCAAAAAAAAATTCGTTCTTGAGATATCACGCTTTTTTGGTTTTCAATGCGAGTAATATTTTCTTTTGTCGGCGGGGTATTAGTGAGCGGTGTTTAGTTACGTCGGGGTTTCGTAGTTTGTTGTTACGAGCTATCGAAGTACCGAGTGCCTGTCTGACGCGGTGGCTGTATTACAAAAGTTTGACGGCCGAGTCGTTCGATAGCGTATCGATTTAGCTCGGCTGCATCCGATCCTATTCGTTTATTTTTCACGAAATCGGACGTATGTAGGTTTTCGGGTTTGCGGTGCGCTGTGTCCAGTTAGTTGTAGGTGGTCTGTTCGAATAAAAATGTCGTGTTTCCCGTTTTTTTATTGAGATTTTTCTATTTCGCGTGTCAACAGAATGCGGGATTTTTTCGCTTGCCTTTTTTGCGAGTGTATTGACTAAAGGAATCTGGATTGATTAACCTGGACACGTTGGCCTTTCTAGTATGATTCTAGTCTTCTGAATTAAATCAAATTCCTTCCGTAACTTATCACTGCTACGAACACAGTGATTTTATAAATATTTTTGTCGTGACTGGATTGTGATTTTGATAGAAATGTTGTTTCAAAGTCTCTAGTGATAGTCTGTGGTTGATTCAATACATACACCGATTGAATAGTTATTCCGTTTAGTTACTTTCACTTTCCTGAAACTGAAGAGTTTAGAATGTGTTGTATGTGTGTCTTGTGAATGTGTAAGCATCGGAAAATCGCCGAAAATTGCAATGATGACATAGAAATCATGATGTAGCTTATAGTACGTATACGTCGCAGGCTAATACTTGGAAATTGAGCTGACCAGCGTTAAGAGTTTCAATGGGAGATTAAAATAACTCAATTTATACTGATTTTGTCTCCTTTGACGCCTGGTATATTCTACTTGAAGTTAAACACTTGTAACCTTTCATAACTAATCAATGTCTAGGGCTTCTACACAGAAACTACCACTACATAATTAAAACATGATTGTCAGTCATCAACATATCAGACGAAAGACGTTGATAAGGCTCGGCGCAAACGGGCCACCAACCACAACCACCAGTAGCTGTCACGCGCTACCGCGAGTCGCCAACATTGCTGTAGCGAGTGGTCGCCACCGGCCACACGTGTGCGGCGAGTTTCAACAAAATGTATGAAAAAGTGTGAACTGCTTGTCGCTGGCTACCAGTGGCTGTGGTTGGTGGCCCGTTTGCGCCGAGCCTTACTCTTTCGTCTTACTTATTAAACTGGGTAAGATAGCTTAATTTGATCTTATGATGTAGGCCTACAATGCACGCGCCTGCCTATACACCTTTGTCTTCACAGTCCACATCCCCAAGCATATCCCAACATATCCCAGCAAACACAGACTGTTGTCAGCTTGATTTAATAGCCGGCGTATAAATCTATTCATCGCTAAACCTTTAAACAAACATGACTAATGAACGTGGCTCGCCTAGCACCCAGTAACTAAGTTACGTTCGCGGTAGCGCGCTCACAATCCATTTTTTCCAGGCTACAGAGCTGGGTATCGGTTAAACGCTGTTATTTTTGTGTTTTTTGGAATATTTTTATGTAATTTTGAATGAAATTGATCTCGATTGGAGTAGCTCGTGTCTAAATATTAACAGCCGTTCGACCCGAGCTTCTTCAGAGCGATCTTTAGGTAGATGGGTAACCGTATTCTCCGTGCCTCGTTGGTCCCGGCTGTCATTTGTGGATCTTTGACAGTCGTTACAGGTATTCAGTGGCCGGAAAGTCTGACAATCAGTCTTAACAAGAGGTAGGAACGAACTGGGTTGTGGAGGTCAGATAGGCAGTCGCTCCGAGTAAAATTATGGTATTCAGCTGCAGCTGGTTAGACTGGAAGCCGACCTTAACATAGTTGGGAAAAGGCTAAGCAGATTCAAATTAGAACTAAATAATAAATTACGTACCTCTAGATAAAGATCTAAACAGTAAAGTAAGCAATCCTAAATAGTATCATTCCGCCGTCAGGCTAGGTGGAGCGATGATCTTCGCAGATGGTTGGTATAGCAGCTGGATGAGAGTTACCAGGGAATTGGGCCGAGAGGCATGCAATTGGAGAGGCCTGTGTCTAGCAGTGGACTGCTGAAGGTGGGTGATGTGTAGCTAAGTTTTAAATAGTTGTAACAGATTGATTCACTAAAGATCTTTGTACAAACATGATATATAAATGTGGCTCGCCTAGCACTACTCAAGAGCTACGGATTTTTATGACGTTCTGTGTTTGATTCATAGGACGAGCAAAATTTTATTTGGTGCAGTAATGGTACACCCAGTCACCTTATTTTCGACAGTTATGTTTTAGTCCTATGTAATAGGGGGCGAGCTTATTGCCATCAACCGAGCACAAATCCAGGCTCCGTGATGCTATTGTGAAATACCTAATGAAAAACCACATGCTAGAGGCTATGGGTCGCCTAGAGAGTAGCGTAGTGAAATGAACGTTCTAGAATCTTCGCAACTGGCCGCACTGCGTGCTTGACTCCTATTTTAGTCCAGTGCAGCCGGTTACGATGATTCTAGAACGTAACCTATATCACTTGAGCAGTAACTTACGAGCAGTAAGTCGTGGGTTCGAGCGTAATCTATATCATCACCACTACTCTCAAAAACGGTGAAAACATCGTGAGGAAACCGGCAAGTTCTAGAACCAAACATTCGGACATGTGACATTTACCAACCCGCACAGGGCCCGCGTAGGGGAATATGCCCCTTTCCTTCTCATAGCGGTGGCCTGTGTCGCAGCCAGTGGGAACATTATGGGATGATTATGCTAAGCTTATGTAATATCACCTGGGACCTCATCCACAATAGTAGGTATCGTTTGCGATCACTAGCCCAACAATTCTCCAAGTAATCATTGTAGTAAAAAATGGGTATGATAAAGTAAATAATGCGTTTATACAAACATCACTAATGAACGCGGCGTACCCTGTAACTTAGTTAGGATCGTAGTTGCGCGCTCACGAGCCATTTTTTTCAGCCAGTTTTTTTTACGGCTTTTGTTGGGCTGACTTTATTGGAATTAACGTGATAGGTAAATAAATATCTGTTGTTATCGCGAGAAATATGGAGAGATAAATACCTCAATATAACTATAGTGGAATAGTAAAACTTCCATCTTATTCAGTTTTCTGATACACTTTCCCCCGAATACTCAATTGTCGCTTAACAACCAAGTTATATTAAGTTATAGTGTGCCATCAAGAATCTTGTCGGCGACTCATCGACTCAGCCTATCGTAGTGCTGGACATAGGCCTCTCCCAAGCTGCGCTAATACACCCAGTCCTCATGCCTTCAGCATAATATCATTAGAAGAAGAAGAAGAAGAAACCGACTCACTCGAACTTTGAAAAGATCTAGATTATAATTATCGGGAAACAGAGAAGCCGGTGCCAGTAAATTCCACAAACTGTCGCAAAATAAAGGAGGAAAATATAATGACCACCAAAAATAGCTTTGTGACCACTAACATCCGTCACCTTATACATCAATTGATCACCAAATTGAGTAAATTGAGCACCAAACTAATGACAAACCAAAATTAATGAGGTCGGTCTAGGCCGACTTGGGGCACCCCGTTATTTTTTTATAAATAATTTAGAACTACGAGCCCCGCGCAACGGGGCTTCGTCGACCGGGTCTCCCTTGACTCGGATGCAAGAGCATAACAGTTCAATTTCTATTAAATTTTTGTTTCTAATTTCACGATAAAATGGGGATTAATTTTGGTGATCATTTACTAATTTTAGCAATCAAAAGTGATGTTTTTGCTTTTACGTTTTGCAAAATAAATGTGGAAGCATAGCGCTTTGTTCGAGTCCGTCGCAAATCTGACCTAGCCACCTGTTTAAGGTGGACCGACGTCCATTTAGCTGGGTGTCCGCAGCGCTTGCCAGTACGTAGTTTGCACTCCAGACTCGTCAAGATGACTAAAATCGACGAGCAAACTCTCATGATTCTCACGAGAAAAACACATCAAAAACTTTATCGTAAAAACACCACAGTGCAACCACCGAAGCACCGTTGGTATCATCACTGAATTGCTTTGTGCAGTCGAGTGTCCAATACATAACATGTGTGATTGTGTGCGCTGCACAAAGTACATAAGGCGTACTGTAAATAAGTACATGAGGTAGGTGTTTAAACAGTTTTTCACTGGCTACAGGCCTGTCGTTGTAATTCACTGACAAACGCATATAAAAGAGTCCGGTGGCGGACAACGAACGCTGTGGAGACGACTTAGTTTTTGAATATTATTTTTGTGATTATATTGTTAGGAAGAAATGAGGTTTTACGTAGTGTTAGGAAGAAATGAGGTTTTACGCAGTGTTAGGAAGAAATGAAGTTTTACGTAGTGTTAGGAAGAAATGAGGTTTTACGTAGTGTTAGGAAGAAATAAGGTTTTACGCAGTGTTAGGAAGAAATGAGGTTTTACGTAGTGTTAGGAAGAAATGAGGTTTTACGCAGTGTTAGGAAGAAATTACGTTTTACGCAACACATGTTACTTCTATGGAAAGGAGTGACAGACAACTGCCATCGCTAGACTGGTTGTGAATATCGATCAAAGGGCTGTAAGATTTATATATTCCTATTTTGTGGACTTACTCGCTATTTTTATAAACAATTACGTGTTGTTTGAGTTCGTTATGATGTATGGCGGTTTAAGTTAGTTTCAGTGGTTGATATTTTGTTCCAAGTTAAAATAAACGGTTGTATTAATTTTATTATTTTGTGTCCCTCGTTGTCTTATTTTAAACATCTTCGCTTCTGTTTGCTAAATATGTTATAACAATCGTAAGACAACATCACGCTAAGAATCCCCAAAGTGTTAGACAAAAGAAACCTAATGGTATACCCTCATTTGATCAGGATGTTTAAGTCCCATGAGCCTATCTATTGCCATCAACTATGCATAAAAAGAGACTCTCTGGCTGCTACTGAAATGTTCCTGATGGAAAAACCACTTTGCCTACCTGGGAATTAAACCCACGACCTCGGGCTCAAAAGCCGCGCTTGCGACCACGAGGCCAACGATGCAGTTACAATATAATATTAAAATGTCAATTTAGCAACTTTCAAACCCTTGTAAGCTGAAGGGCTTTAATGTAAATGCTTTTTAGCTGAATTTCAGAAGAAGTTGCTGCAGATAATATGGCATCAGGTTTAAAACATAATCAAGTCTATCTAAAAGAGAGAAGAGAAAAATAAGCCAACAAAACAAATTTTAAACTCTATGCCATTTGTAACCTCATCATCATCTGCCTAGCCTTTTCCCAAGTTTTATTGGGGTCGGCTTCCAGTCTAACCGGATGCAGCTGAATACCAGTATTTTACATGGAGCGACTGCCTATCTGACCTCCACAACCCAGTTACTACTGGGTATTACGATACCTCTTGGTAAGACTGGTTGTCAGAATTCTTGGGCCACTGACTACCTGTAACGACTGTCAAAGATCACAAATGACAGCCGGGACCAACAACTTAACGTGCTTTCCGAGGCACGGAAGAAACTCGGTATGTAATGGGTGGTCACCCATCCACAGACCAACCTAGGCAAGCACGGCTCAACCTGAAGATCGACCCGAGCGGCTGTTATTATTTAGCCACGAGCTCCTCTTTAGCCACGAGCTCCTCATGCCATTTATAACCTATCTGTTGATAATGTGCTTCATTTAACCCAGTATTGACCCGTGGTCCGCGGACCACCGGTGGTCCGCAGGAGACTTCAATATGGTCCGCGAAAGGTTAATATGGTATTCGTACTTTTCAACTTGCACAGAAGATGCAAGCTCAACCGAACCTAATTGAACCAATCAGAGGCGAGGTGCTCATTTTTTTGAGAATCTCCTAACTTATTCCTATTTTCGTATAAATGATTGCTAAATTGTTCGATCTCACTTCGATTGCTTGCGTATACTTCACTATCTTAATTCTAAAGGTTTTCATCCCAATTTCCATTTTTTGCACAGTGTGAGTTAAAGATTCACCCCCCTAGATATAATCCTATCGGTGTCTATGTTTATCTAGGACCTTATACCTGCTAACAATAAAGACACCAAAGTGGTCCCTGGTCCGAGAAAGGTTGGGAACCACTGATTTAAACTGTATTATACATAAAAGATAATAAAGAATGCGTTGTTGGTCTAGTGTTTGGAAACGTGGCTGCTTCAATTACCAGGTCGGGCAAAGTGATATTGGGTTTATCCATCAGGAATTTCACAGTAGCAGCCACGGAGTCTCGATTTTACCCCGTTGGTGGTAATAGGCTCCTCTTCTATTACATGGGACCTAAGACATAACTGGCAAAATTTGGGTGTACAGTCGGGGTCTTTTCCGCCTGACCATTTTAAATTTTTTTCGCTTAAAACATGCGGAGGCGCCGAGCCACGCTCCCTTAAAGTTTGGGCCTATTAGGAAAGCCTCAACTTTAGCGCGCAAAATAACAATAACTCTCGTTTGGCGTCCGTCGTCAGTGTGTTCGGCCGATTCGGTATCTTTTCATTCATTATTTCTGTACAAAGTCAACGGGGCGGGGCTAGAGAGCGTTTCTATGTTGCGAGTGCAAGCAAAAATAAGCTTAGTGGTGGTCAGGCCGGAGTGTCCTCGATAGTACCTACTATTAGATACACCTCTGCCTTACTTTTCGGATTACGCTCGTGCTTCGACCAGAAATCTAGTTTTACTGGACAAAAATCATCCCTAAGGTAATTTTTGTTTTTACAGAAGTTGTGTCAACTATACCCTACTGTTTTTGCACCCCACTAGATCATAGAAAACAATGTAAGAATAGAGAAAAAAAGCATAATAATTACCTTAAAATGGTCCCACTGTTGGGACACAGGCCTCCTCTCTGGGAAAAGGAATGAGCTAATGGGCGTTTTTTTATGTGCTGCATGCTTTAATAATTGACGGCAAATAAATATTTTTCTTTCTTTCTTTCTTTAATCCACCACGGTGGCTCAGTGCGGGTTGGTCATGCTCGTTTCCACACGGGACCATACGCTGTTTAAAGAGATATGGTGACTCAAACAGAAAAGGGTAAAAATAAAAAGTTTTACAATAAAATATCGAATCGACTCTACGGCCGTCGCTGTCCACCGGTCGCGCTCGTATCCTCGCGGGAGGTAATTATGCATGGGCGCTTTTTAGCGCGTCCACCAGCGAATAAAATATAAAACGCGCCACAACTAATGATTTCACGTATACTCCGCCTTATATACTTCATGTAATTGCACCGTTGTATACTTTGTAGCAGGTATGAGTTACCTCGTTTTATAATATATCTGCTTTTATGTACAATTTTTATGTTTGTAGATTAATTATTGTTACAGATGATTAAATTACCTATTATGAGAGGTGCTGAAAACTATAGAATTTTGTTGGAGAGTAGCAATAGGTATTGGCGTATCTTCATAAATCATTTAAAGTAATTTAAAACGGAAAATCAAGAATAAACTAGCGTTTTAGTTTATTTATATCAAATTTTTATTGGGTGTTTACCTATCATAGGTAGTCATTTAAACTAATATCTACGAAAAACTAATTTAAAACAACAAACTTATCTGGATCAGTGTTATAATTATATACGTGTATAATAACACTAAAATCCAGTAATCTCGACTCATTTCAATGTTGATCTACTCATGTGTTTTAATTGAATACTATAACAAAAGACAAACTACTCAAAACAAAAAAAAGCTTCGTTTTTCAAACAACTTATTAAACCGCCATCTGCATAAAAACACTGGAACCAGAGAGCTTTCTTTGTGAGTTCGTAAAACTTCCGAGCATTTCCGCTGAGTACGAAGAGCGCTGCAATCGTTTTTAAATGTGTAAACTCGGCATTTTTCCCCGTCATTGTGTGAAAATGTTGTACAGTATGGACGTTTCGCTGCCGTGAACGCAAACGAGCTAGGTATTAGACGAGAACTATTTACGAGTAATACAAAATTTAGTTTTAAGATGTTCAAGCGTGATCGCTGAGCATGGGGTCAGGCTTTCTAGTCCCGGGTCGGGCAAAGTGTTTATGGGTTTTTCCATCAGGATTTTTTCAGTAGCAGCCACGGAGTCTGGATTTGTGCCCGGTTGATGGCAATAGGCTCGCTCGAGATATTACATGGGCCTTAAACATAACTAGCGAAATGTGGGCATACTGTTAGGAAGACCTCTGCCTAACCTTGGAGGATTACAAGCGAGATGTTATGTTTGGTAGATTAGTAGTAGTTTTCGCATAGGTTGTTATAGGCACGGACGCTTGCAACACGATTGCAATGCAGTTTTTGCCAACTTTCATAAAATTGATTTCGTAAAGTTTCATCTAATACGTCTGCCTAGTCTTTTCCCAACTATGTTGAGGTCGGCTTCCAATCTAACCGGATGCAGTTGAATACCAGTGTTTTACATGGAGCGACTGCCTATTTGACGTCCACAACCTAGTAGTACTGGGTAATACGATACTCCTGGTAAGACTGGCTGTCAGACTTTCGGGCCACTTGACTTCCTGTAACGACTGTCAAAGATATACAAATGACAACCAGGGCCAACGGCTTACCATGCTTTCTGAGGAACGGACAAAACTCGGTATGTCCAACCTAGGCAGCTAAGATTGATCTGAGCGGCTGTTATTATTTAGTCACGAGCTCCTCCTTCCATTTTGATAAGTTTATACGTAGTTGATACATTATAATACATACCTATTAACCTAAAAAATAGCACAGAATAGGGTAGATGACAAAAAAGAATCTAATTAGTCCGTCAGATAGATTTACAAAAAATATTGGACTTATATTTTTTCTTTTTTCACGTAAACAAAAAATGAAGACAATACAGTGCGTCGAAAACTCGTGTAACGTCACATTCGAGTACATTTTTTACTCAAATGTGACGTCACAAGCTCCCACTCATGATCTTTGAGTCGTTTTATCTTCGTCAATTTTTATTAATTTGATAAAACAAAAAACACGTATCCAATATTTTTCGATAATCTAACTGATGGACTAAGCAGAATCATATTTTTATCATATTAACTCTCGTATGAAACATTTAACCGGATACACGATACAATCCTGACTGGAACGTAATTCTGATTCCCGCTTTTCAGGCATAAATAACACCCAATTTCGGTTCTTTATTTTTAAAATTGTTTCCATATCTTTTTCAAGCTGTCAATAGAACCACTTACCACCTATCTTTTGATGTGAGAGACATGAATTTTATTTGTGACTGCGGTATCAGGACTTTGGATGCATATTTCAGTCATCATCCCTTTCTCGATGTTTCCACATGTCACCTTTTCACCTATATGCGTAGCTAGGGTGGGTTGCTAGTGTAATTTTGTAATGATCATGGAGCAGTCAGCCATGCAAACTAATTGGTCAAATATCAACGTCCCTTAACAGTAACTCTATTACCACATACGTCCTGTATTTACTTCTAGTTATGTATATATCGTCATCATTAGATATGTAAATACACAAAGGCTAATTAGTACAATCCGTAGCTGTAGTAACATTAGGTAGGTTAAAGCTAACTTATGTATATAGACGTTCTTGTGTACTCATAGATCATTCAACAAGTTTGTTAAAATTAGTACTGAGCTAAAAATTGTTGGAAAACCAAGGGGTGCATGGTAATACTAGAAGAGGTATTAAGGTGGTCATTAAGGGGCTATGTGGGTATCATATTAAAAGTTAAATTGGAGTCAAAAGTAAAGACAATGTCAGTTAAATACAAGGCGTAAATTACCGAAGCCGGCAACCAAGTATTCTGTACATCAAACTAAGTAACTTTACGCAAAAATTACTGCTGGGAAACGATTTTTTTTTTGGGGTCAAAAATCATGTTTTGTGGTAGAACTCAATGTATCGCACTTAAAACATTGTGCTGATGGATGGATTGAATAGTACGGAGGTTGTGGAGGTGCTTAAAGTAAAAAACTTACATTAAAAATTTGTATTCAAAAAAAAAAAACTAGTCAACAAGATGGAACTTTGACCCCCAATATCTCCGCAACTAGAAGGTTCCCAGCTATGGTTCAGAACAAAAAAATAATCGCAATGACTGGGAAAATAAGTGCAGTTCGGCTTCTTCAAGAAGTTTTTACACGCTTTATATTTTTACGCCTCTGGGCAAAACATAGACGATCTACCTATCTGTAACATCACTATTGTTTGACCTATGTTTACAAATAAAGTATTATATTCATGATTGGTTATAAAATCAAGTTATTTTGTCTCAGAGTAAATTAATAAGTAAATAATGTCCTCCTTATGGGTTGTCTTCTCTTCTTCAACGCTTGGCCATGGCTACCCGATGCCGAGCGTGGGTTGCCTTGCAAAATTTCAATTATGTATAATCACGTGAGTTGGTAACTCGGAGGAGCTCGTGGCTAAATAATAACAGCCGCTCGGGTCGATCTTTAGGTTAAGCCGTGCTTGCCTGGGTTGGTCTGTGGATGGGTGACCACCCATTACATACCGAGTTTCATCCGTGCTTCGGAAAGCACGTTAAGCCGTTGGTCCTGGCTGTCATTTGTATATCTTTGACAGTCGTTTCAGGTAGTCAATGACCAGAAAGTCTGACAACCAGTCTGACCAGGGGGTACCGTATTAACCAGTACTAACTGGGTTTTGGAGGTCAGATAGGCAGTCGCTCCATGTAAAATATTTGTATTCAGCTGCATTCGGTTAGACTGGAAGTCGACCCCAACATAGTTGGGAAAAGGCTAGAGATGATGATGACGTGGGTTGGTAACTAAACTATGCATCTGAGCTTTTTGAAAGACATAATATAAATCACGTCTGTTATCCCCTAAGAGTAGAGGTGTGAGTCAAGCAGGTATACCCAATTATAGTAGACCCACATTTCGCCAGCTATGTTTATGTCCCATGTAGTGGCCTATTGCCATCAATCAAGCACAAATCCAGACTGCGTGGCTGCTACTGAGAAAATTCCTGATGGAAAAAACCCAATAACACACTGCCCGACTCGGGAATCGAACTCAGGACCTTATGCTCAGCAGGCGCACTTGCGACCACTCGACCAACGAGAAAAAACCTCACCAGTAAAACTGGTCAAAGAGACACTGACCAGTTTTATTGGTGAGAGCGTTTCTGCCAATGTTACTCGTACTACTGTAAAATGCTTATCGTCTGTTTTCGTAAAAAAAAAAAACGCAAAAAGACTCAACATTCCCGCAATCAATTGTCACTCAAACGTATCATTAAAACCAAAATTCGAACTTTGACACCACAAAAACTGCAGCATCACATTTCTTTCTCCCAGACAGCTTGGCACCAACTTTTTGCATACTTACACGTCTAAACCAACAACTTGGTCCCAACATGTGACCAATAAATCTTCAAACCGGATATGGTCACACAACTCATATGGTCTCACTGACAGGGCACCATGAACGCGTGGCTATGGTGATAAAAGAAATTCAGCCATTTTTTTGAGAGGAAAAAACTAGTTGAGAGTATTCGAATGCGAATATTGTGTTGATGAAAACGTTTTGCTTTTGTTTTATTTTATTTGGTTGTTGCAGTTTTTTGATAGAGCAATGGTTTTGATAGTCTTAGTTCGTGCATAGTCATGCAATAACCATCACTTCGAAATTCAAAAGTAAGTACAATTCTTTTTTTTAACTTTAGCCCCACTAGGAATTATTCCCGTATCGTGGGTGTGTTTACAAACATTTAAACTCACATACCCCGTACTCGTAGGTCAAACAAATATTTGTTCCGTGCGGGAATTGAACCCGCGACACGCAGCGCAGTAGTCAATCGTTCAGCTACTGCGCCAACCTTTAGCACGTTTCCATTGTTATAGATAAGATAAACAAAGGTGACATTGATGAGCTATGGTAGCCAAAAGTTATCACTACTAAACTATTTCTTTTTGTGTGTTGTCAAGCCTCTTGGTTCGTTTTCAGATAACTGTCCTAGTTCAGGACAGTCTGTTAAAAACCATGTAGTATTCTTGTTTGTGTTTACCTACCACATATTACGAATTTTTTGCCAGACTAATTAACCCTACCAAAAAATCCGAATTACACAGCACCCGTTTAAAAACTTACACCGAAAAACACGGGCAAACAAGCCAACCCCGACATACCGGGGCCCATTAAATAAAACGATCACAAAACCTAACAGCTCTTCAAACAGTATCCGGGCGAAATTACTCCCGGGCCGGGTAAACAAAATCATCATTGTAACACGTGTAATTTCGCGTTCACCGGTCATTACTTTTGACCGGGTTCCCGGGTCGCCGGTTGAATAATTGAGCGGTGTGAGAGAGATGGACCTCCCGAAAATATGAAATGATCCTACCGGCGCGGAACGGGTTAACCCGTGATTTCAGGTGTTGCTGACAAATGGGAGTCGTTGAGATGTCAAGGGTTGAGTGCAGTGCGGAGTTGGCGAGCAAATATGTTTTATACGGGATTTGTGGCGCTGCTCTGCGACTTCATATAACGTGTGAACGATGAGAGTTTACCTGGGCATTTTATTTCGTGGCAATCTGAAAAATAAATAATAAAACGGTGTAGTTTATCCTTAGGAGCGTGTAAGACACCGCGATTTTAGATTAAAGATAAATGACAACTAATGACATAGCTTTTTTTTGTTTTTTTTAAAGTACCTTCCATCATTTTACCATACTTCCATGACATCTCACACGAAGGTCACAAAGATTTGATTAAGCTCAAGTTCATCTACTAATGAACAACATTTGACTGTTGGTATACCTATCAGCCATATTATCGGCTATGATTGCCCCATGATTAGGCAAATCACTAAATATCACTTCTATTATATTCTAATAATACAATTATTATCTTATGCAATCACTTTTTAAGATAGTTAAGCTCTTGAACGTGTGTTAGTAAAAACGAACCATGTGATTAGATTGGCTTTTGATTTAGATAAAACAGTTGACAATTTGTTGAGGAGCTCGTGGCTAAATAATAACAGCCGCTCGGGTCGATCGTAAGGTTAAGCCGTGCTTGCCTAGGTTGGTCTGTGGATGGGTGACCACCCATTACATACCGAGTTTCCTCCGTGCCTCGGAAAGCACGTTAAGCCGTTGGTCCCGGCTGTCATTTGTAGATCTTTGACAGTCATTAAGTAGTCAGGGGCCCAAAAAGTCTGACAATCAGTCTTACCAAGGAGTATCGTATTTCCCGGTACTAACTGGGTTGTGGAGGTCAGATAGGCAGTCGCTCCATATAAAATACTGGTATTCAGCTGCATCCGGTAAAACTGGAAGCCGACCCCAACTAAGTTGGGAAAAGGCTAGGCAGATGATGACTTGACAATTTGTTAGCAAATTTTTGTTGATTGAGGTTGTTTTGTATTTTGGAATAAATTGTATTGGCTCTATCTGTTAATTCTACATCCCGCGTGTCGTCTCAAAAAGATCCCAATTTTAAAATAGACATCATTTCGCAGTCACTATCCCTTTCTTCACCAACCTCGAAACTCACACGTGAACATCAAAAAACTTAATCTCTCCAAATAAAAACGTGTGGCGGCAGCACACGTCGAGTGTCCAACCGGGAAGTGAACCCGACACCCGACCGCGGCCCACCAACGTTTCTTCCTCCGCGCCAGATTGCGCTGGCCGCACTAAATTTATGGTTCCGGTCACCTTTTACCGTAGACACGTGAACAAATATAGACAGAAGTTGTTAAAACTTTTTGGTTGGGTCTTCGATGTCGTTGTGAGAAATTGTGATGATTGGCTTTGAGAGATTAGGTTAGTGTAAAAAGTTAAGAGGGTGTTAAGTATTGGTTTATCTGCAGTGATGAAAAAATATTTAGAATAGAACGTGTTACAGACATCCGGTACTGCTTATATCAGATGAACGTCAATAATTCTGATTTGATTTTAATAAGTTGCATTTAATTGTAAATTAATTATTTAGTGATTTTTAGTTTAATTGTTAGTAATGTTTAAAATCAGAATACTTACTTTATGGCACCTTCCGCTTGTCAGCTTCCGGTGCGCCGAATATAATTAGTTAAGGTTTTAATGATTATTGATCAATAATTTCGTTACTAGCAGTTAATTAATACTACACAGCTTATTGAGTGATTTGATTCTACTGTTTAGGTTTTTGTAGAAATGTATAAAAGTAGTTGCGTCGGGATTTTGAATGCAGTCGTTTTGTAACCGTCAGTGAAAAAGTTATAGTGGAAACTCTGACCCAAATAAATTCGTTATAGTGCAACCATAATGTTATTTGGACCATCGAATCTGACCACCTTCTACAAACCATAAGACGATTCAGGTACTGATTTACGCAATATTTGTAATTTTAGTTTAGTTTAGAGTTGCTCTGAAAATAAAATAAAACTAACATACCAGTTTCAGACTCATTTTATATTCAGATGTCAATGTGACTAAAAGAGTGATGAATATAAATTTTGACGGATGGAGAGGGAGAGGAAGACCAAAGAAACGATGGATGGATTGTGTGAGGAATGATATGAAGGAAAAAAAACTGGCCAAGTGCATGTCGGGCCACGCGCAGTGTAGGGTTCCCTAGTAGCCCATTATCATAATATAGAACGATTCTGTTGTTCTTCTACTTCATCTTAGTCATTTTAAAGGATTTATTCTAAGGATTTTGTATTTGGTACAAAATTATCCAACACCCAAGTTCAACGACGATTGCTGCTAAACTTATAAACTTATCTTAACCGCTATAATTCTCTTTTAAAGTTCATGAAATGCATTATCATCATGATTTTTTCCAGATTTTTCAAGCAAATTCATCCCCACTTCACATGAAGGGGAGGTATCCTAAAAAAAATATTTTCCAAAATTTTATTTTACCACTTTGTCGGCGTAATTGACAAACACACCCCTACAAAATTACAGCTTTCTAGTACTAACGGTCTCTTAGCAAAATCTCGGACAGACGGACAGACTGACGGACATAACGAAACTATAAGGGTTCCTTGTCAGGACTACGGAACCTTAAAAAGGTGTAAATGATAGCGTGACGGTTGACAGAGGAGAATGGAAGAAAAATACGTGTTGCGCCGACCACAAGTAACATGGGATAAGGGTAGGAAGATTATGACGTTTACGTGGTCTCCTACCACGTAAACGTCATCATCGTGCCAAGAGCAGGTCACCCTTAAAGTATGGTACAGTAAAATATCGACGACCCGATTGGCGCAGCTGTAGTGAGGCTGCCTTACGTTCTTAGGGTCCCGGGTTCGAATCCCGGTAGGAGCAAATGTTTGTGTGATGAGCATGGACATTTATTTCCTAGTCATGGATGTTTATATGTATATTAAGTATGTATTTACAAACAAAAAGTATCTATGTAGTATATCAACTATCTGGTGTCCACGACACAAGCCGCGTTGCTTAGTGTGGGACTAGATGGCGCTGTGTATAATGTCCAGCGATATTTATTTATATTTATTTTATTATAATTATCGCTGTCGAATGTTACATGTTCATTTGTTACTTTTGGTTGTCTTAGCTCAACTAAATCACCTTTGTTTGTGTAACCATAGAAACGTACCAAAGTACCAATTATAATGGGCCTTCTGTACATTTAATTATCTCTAACGACACATTAAAAAAACCGGCCAAGTGCGAGTCGGACTCGCGCACGAAGGGTTCCGTACCATTATTATCAAAAAAAGGGCAAAAAAAACACGTTTGTTGTATGGGAGCCCCCCTTAAATATTAATTTTATTCTGTTTTTAGTATTTGTTGTTATAGCGGCAACAGAAATACATCATCTGTGAAAATTTCAACTGTCTAGCTGTCACGGTTCATGAGATACAGCCTGGTGACAGACAGACGGACAGACGGACAGACGGACAGACAGCGAAGTCTTAGTAATAGGGTTCCGTTTTTACCCTTTGGGTACGGAACCCTAAAAATCACGTTTGTTGTATGGGAGCCCCCCTTAAATATTAATTTTATTCTGTTTTTAGTATTTGTTGTTATAGCGGCAACAGAAATACATCATCTGTGAAAATTTCACACTGTCTAGCTGTCACGGTTCATGAGATACAGCCTGGTGACAGACAGACGGACAGACAGCGAAGTCTTAGTAATAGGGTTCCGTTTTTACCCTTTGGGTACGGAACCCTAAAAATATCAAACAAACACAACCCCTTACAATTTCCACGACACTAAACACATTTCACTCATTTTGGAAACCCATACGTATACACCCACACATACTTTATCATCAGTCTCCTATCTGAGACTCGTCATTGTGCGTAGACGCTCATAATATTTGACGTATGCGAGTAATGAAGTGAAGTGTGTATTTATTAAGTTAATTAAACCGTTCTTGAAGCCCGAGGCTGGGGTCCGCGCCGGGAATACCTATCTATCTGTGTATGATAAGATTTTGGCTCAGATTAGAACGGGTAGGAGGTATTTTGGTATGTTGGATACGGGAATTTTGGCTGTATGAGTAAAAATTACTTGTTAGCGTGTTGTTTAGACAGAGGTTATAAACCCATTATTTTGTGTTTGCGAAAATTATAAAAATACTTATTTTTTATTTCTCAGTAGCAGCTACGGAGTCGGATTTGCGCCGAGTTGATGGCAATAGGGTCGCTCCCTATTACGTGGGACTTATACATAACTGGCGAAATGTGGGTGTACACCTCTGTCCAACCTTTCGGGGATTACAGGCGTGATGTTTTTTTTTTTAATAACTAATGTAAGCAGGATTGTAACAGGATTTCGTTAGTGTGGTACACCGTACAAAGCATACTCTTAGTCGAATGTCTTGTAGTCGAACATTTTTTTTTCTTTTCTTGTTTTTCTAAAGCCGGTTACCAGACAATTAATAGGGATGATGACTGACCAAAAAAAATATGATTCTGTTTAGTCCCTCAGTTAGATTATCGAAAAACATTGTGTAAAAAAACTAAAAAATTACGAAGGTAAAACGTGTCAAAGATTATGAGTGGGGGCTTGTGACGTCACATTTGAGTAAAAAATGTACTCAAATGTGACGTCACACGAGTTTTTGACGCACTGTATCGTCCACATTTTTTGTTTGCGTGAAAAAAGAAAAAATATGTTTCCAATATTTTTTGGAAATCTATGTGACGGACTTATTAGATTTTTTTTTGTCATCTACCCTATTGACTTTACAGGCTTTGAACCAACCCAGAACTCAACCCAGTTGCAAAAGTAGGCTTTGTAGTCGAATGATCATCATTCGGCTGGGAATTTTTGAAATACACCTAGAGATTACATTTTCTATTATTTCAATTTCACTTCCGTCATCGTCATGTCTATTCTTAGCTCAAATAATATTAGGCTCAGCTTCCAGTCTTACTGATTGTCAGTATTTATATGAAGTGACAGCCCACCTGATTTCCACAACCCATTTATTTAGGAAAAAATATTCCCTACTTCAGCACTGCACCACGTGGTCACAAATGCTATTACTGAGGATTAGTTCTTGCGTTCGATTCCGATGTCGGGCAGTGATTTATTTTTTCTATCAGGATTTTTTTCAGTAGCCACCCGGAGACTGCATGACATAACATCACGCCTGTAATTCCCGAAGGGTTGGGCAGAGGTGTAGCTAATAGTACACTCACATTTTGCCAGTTATGTTTAAATCCCATTTAATAGGAAGCGAACATATTACCGTTAACTGGGCCCAAATCTAGACCTCGTAGCTACTACTGAGAAATTCCTGATGGAAAAACTCTTTAATAAATAAATAACACTTTTGCTCGACCCGGGAATCGAACGCAGGTACTGTTCAGCAATCACACTTGTGACTGCTAGATCAACGAGGCAGCATGCATAAGTGTTCCGTGCACTTTATATAGGTACAGGGTGTAAACCACCTCATCACGAAGCCGTCAACCAAGCATTCTGTATATCAAACTAAGTAAATTTACGCTAAAATTGTTGCTGGGAAACGACTTTTGAGGTGAATAATCGGATCATTCCCTCTAGTTCTACTACACAGTTCTACGGTAGAACTAATAGGACTTTTTTTCCCACAATGTTTTGTGGTAAAACTCAATGTAACGCACTCAAAACATTGTGCTGATGTACTGTTCAATCCATCGATAGAACAGTACGGGGGTCGTGAAGGTGTTTAAAGTAAAAATCTTATAATAAAAACTTGAATTTAAAAAAAAAACTTGTCTAAAAGTTGGAACTTTGACCCCCAATATCTCTGTAACTAGAATATTCCCAGGTATGGTGTAGAACAAAAAAATAATCAATAAAAGTTTCGGCTTCGTTAAGAGGTGTTTTACACCCTTTATGTAGGTACCATAAGAAATGTGTATACTATAGAAACACCAGATAGACTAAACTTATACTATCATTTATGGGATATCTGCCGTGGTTACTAATTATTTTGAGCTCCCGATTTTTAATAATCACCAGCTATACTAGTTTCATAACCCTTCGCCGTGACGTCACGTATGTATACCTCCATATTTTAATTATTTCCTCATTCCTTCTCAAACATAATAACAAATGTTTATAAATAAATCTCCTTAAGTTAAGCGTACTCATACGAGTCTTAATTTTAATAACGTAAAGCAATAATGAGACATTATTAGCTGAGAGACTCATATTTAACTTTTGAAGAATCGACTGCGCTCTAATGAAGCGGGGGAAACAATTCATTACACAAATAATATGTAGGTGTATGTTGTGTGTTTGTGTGTGAATATGGGTATTGTGTAGGAAATATGTTGGGATTATAAGGCAGGTATTAATGTTTAAGTTAGCAACAAGTTGATGTGGTTCTTGGACAGAAGTAGTAAGGACCAATTAAAAAGCCCCAGACCAATTAAATTAGTAAGAATCAAATATTTAAATATGCTGTTTTTGACTTCCGTACGTTATTCTTTTCACGGGTGACCACTGAAAACCAGCGCTGTGCTGTGGGCTCCCCATAGCACAGCATCATGCTGAGTGGTAACCTATTTATCGCACTCACGACGTGCAAGCTGTCAACTATAGTTTTAAATTTACTCTTTGTTTATGTTCCGTTTTGTAATACTATGTGTGTTTGTTATGTTTTTAAATTTTGTATGCATGTCATGTCCCTGCGATAAATAAAGATTTTTTCTCTCTTTCTTTTTTCTTTCAATTACCTAAAGAAAATTATCGAGGGGCGTAGTAAATCTTCTTGAATTTTGGAAAGCCTAATGTCATCATCTGCCTAGCTTTTTCCATACTATGTTGGGGTCGGCCTCCAGTCTAATCAGATGCAGCTGAATACCAGTATTTTACATAGAGTGACTGCCTATCTGACCTCCACCACCCAGTTAGTACTGGGTAATACGATACCCCTTAGTAAGACTGGTTGTCAGACTTTTTGGGCCACCGACTACCTGTAACGACTGTCAAAGATCTTCAATTGACAGCCGGGACCAACTGCTTAACGTGCTTTCTGAGACACGGAGGAAACTCGGTATGTCGGTCACCCATCCACAATACAACCTAGGCAAGCGCGGCTTAACCTAAAGATTAACCCGAGCGGCTAAAGTGAGGCGAGTGGAAAGCCTGATGAATGTTGATTAAAGTAAATGACAATGAATATATTTAGTATTAACACATTTTTAACAGGGTTCGAAATTTTATTATCAAGATAATTATTTTCTTTTATTATTATGAAGATATTCACGCTGATTCATGACTGGAGCCCTTTTAACATTTTTTTTCTTACAAACGATAACAAGGAAGAAAAATGTGAGAAGAACCAGTTCATCAAGGCAGTAGACCATACACATGACATTTTATTGTTTTAGTGAAAATATGAATAAAGAAAGACAATTTATAAAAAATCATTCTTGTATTTTTTCGTTTAAAAAAAGTAAGTAAACACTGTTTTAAGCTTTTGTAGCGGCACTACAAAAAGTACTTCACTACATTGGACAAAAAAAGTACTACAGCGCCATCTATGACACAGATGATGAACTAACCGCGAAACACGTCAGAATCCTACATCGCGCAAACAACTTTATCCGCGACTTGAGACTATATACGAGAACCCGACAACAACTGTCGGGCAGTGGCCCACCAGACATAACACCCGTCTGGTCGGAGGATCCTCCCTTTTCTACGGGGGATGAAGAGCTTTACACCCTGTTCTTCATACCCCCAAATTGGTGACCCCGACGTGATGTCAGCGCAGCCTTCGAGCAACGTGACGTCATCATCATCAAGATCACTTCCTCAAGCCTTCGAGCAGCGCGACATAGCCAGCCAGCTTCAAACGGGTATTCCTGACCACCAGCATGCAGCGGACGCGCATACCTGGTCAGCACCCTCAACCTAGCGACCTTGGCACTGCACCTACGGCCGGTCGAGTGCTGATCCTCCCGGTCAGCGCCAGCAGTCAGCCACATCGCAGCGCCACTCTCTACGGCGCTACTCTACGGCGCTACTCTACGGCGCCACTCTACGGCGCTACTCTACGGCGCCACTCTACGGCGCTAATGACACAGATGATGAACTAACCGCGAAACACGTCAGAATCCTACATCGCGCAAACAACTTTATCCGCGACTTGAGACTATATACGAGAACCCGACAACAACTGTCGGGCAGTGGCCCACCAGACACACCCGTCTGGTCGGAGGATCCTCCCTTTTCTATGGGGGATGAAGAGCTTTACACCCTGTTCTTCATACCCCCAAACTTTCATGGTTTAAAACTAAACTTATATTGTCACTTGCTTGCTTGTTGCTTGCTTGTCTCGTCTATTGTCACTTGCTTGCTTGTTGCTTGCTTGTCTAGTCTCTCATCCCGTAAGTGACAAAATAAGTTTAAAAAGTAAGTAGTTAAACATTACTGACGCTAGGTACCGAAGAGATTATGTCAGTCAAAAGTTTTTCAAGAAATACACTCTTTTAAAAGTCACTGTCACTTTCACTATGCCAAGTCTAGTTAAATATTTATGTTTGTAACACACTTACCAAAGATGAAAATAGAAATGTTTGATTCAAACTAATAACCTACGGAATCAAAACACAAACCGTAGCAACACTACCAACTGAACACAAAACACTTAATACCCAATACGTACTCAAACTAAATCACAATAATATCCCTCTAGAGATCCATCTCAATTCGAAACATGGTGCGAAGCCCTAAAACATAGATCACTCGAAGACAGCCGAAGCCTCTTCAGTAATGAAGACAGCACTCCTACAAACTATAATACGCCATCTAAATGCACCGTCGACAGGCATAAACAATTGAAATAATTATCAGGATAAGCCCGTCGGATCAGGGAAAGCCCTTGAGAATCTCAACCCTTCTTAGAGCCTCCTGACAGCATCTTATGCAAATTCACAAACTTGCCAACCCTATAAAGCAATCACATAAGTATTAACACCCTACAATCAAAACTCAACCTCAACTTCTTCTGTTAGAGTTGCATTTTCATCGTAGTTGTAGTGATTTGTGACCTTGTGAACAATTTCGAAGGTAATAGCCGCTCAATTGGCTCTCCTCTATGATATGCTAACTTATGTTTTGTTTGGACTCTTGTAGTGATAACAACTGCCACTTAGAATGTTTTGAACTTCGCAAACAGCTGCCTGATGTACTGAATGAGGGGAACATTCTAAGGTGATGAATACTTATCTATTCAGCTCTAAGAATATTTACACCCATCGTATTTGGTTGTAACATAAATAATGTGATTTTATAGTTCAAATAGCTTATGCCTGCGATTTCGCCCGCGTGGAGATCGATAATTGTCCCACAAAATCATACTAACGAGACAAAAAGTATCAGTGTAAATCATCCCTGTGTGCTAAATTTCATCCAAAACCATTCAGGAGTTTGCGTGAAAAAGTAACGAAAATCCATCCATCCATCCTCACAACTTTCGCATTTATAATATTAGTAGGATTCAAGGATGACGTTTCATACTCTTAAGAATAACTTCTTTTTTTAAATGACTCATTTCCGTACCAAAACGAATCATAATTTTTTTTTAAATTCTTTTATTGCACATCATTAAAAGAAACTCCAATATTTCTGCAAAGAGCAACTGCAATACTAAAGCAAAACATTAACAGAATCAACAAACATCTGAACAAAACTTAAAAGAACCGACTTAACACATTAAAACCTAATAAAAACACTGCCTCTAAGAACTAACGAATCTCATGTTTATTTTTCCGTCTAGTTCCTTTAATAAAATCCTCCTTAGCCGAAGTTGCTTCGTGTTTACTCGGTAAACATCGGCGTAAACAAAATTTAGTGATATGTTGAGCCATTGGAGCGGCTGTAAACTGTGGTCGAATGAATATACAACGTATAAATGTGAAAGTAGGTACGTGTATGTTCATAGTAATGTGATGCAAATGATGAGAGATTGACGAATGAGATATTTTTTTCGAGAAAGTTTCAGGTAGTTTTCTTCAGATAAAAAAAAAACTCGGCTTTCGAACTGGAACAATATTTTTTTACTTTCATTAATAAGAAGTTTTATATAAATCCATACTGATATCAATCAATACCTAAAGTAGTGTAGTGTAGTCTATAAAATGTAACATAATACTATTATTATCCAAACCGTACCAGGTAAATAATTTCAATTTCAATGTAAGTACAAAAAATACTGAATTAAATGCAAAATCGCGAAACAAAAAATGAAAAAGTTCTTGTGTCACCAGGACCCTCCGTTACCAATTCCTAGAAGAAAATAACCCTACAAGATAACTAAACCAATGTTGAACTAACCAATGATGTACAAATTGGTCCTTTTCTCCTAACAAATAAACGCTTCATCTGAACGTACAGTCGGCACCTACTTAACGTAGGATGTGGTCACATCAAAAAGATATCTGTTCCGTCTTGTAGGGCGCAGGGCGGAGGGTCCGAGGTCACGGAATTATTCCCGAATCAAAGGCCCTTGGGTGGCCAGCTATAACAATAATTGTTTGGACCTCAGAGAATTCGCTGAGAAAACGCCGACAAATATCTAATTGGAATTTCTAATTAGAGTTGTGAAACGCGGCCCTAATTAGTTTTCAATTGGGGTGGGTGATGATCAAAAAGGTCGATGTGTTGTTTGAAATCTAACCGGCTTTGGCTGTGTAATAGAAATTCTTGATGTTTGAATCTATTAGAAGAGTTGTGTACTGAGATTTTTAATGCATAGAAGATAATAATGATTCAGGTGTG